>OX382338.1:0-708671 GCA_947507615.1 Hemithea aestivaria | reverse complement strand
ACGGTGGTTTATTTTTTTTAATTAAGAACGTATTATTTACTTTAACAAATATCAATAATTAAAGACATAAAGTACCTCTACAGTTATCATCAAGTAAATTTAATTTAGTTCTGCTAAATTCCGCGGGATTTCTTTTGTGTTTTCTCTGTTCGTGACACACAGCTACAGTTAGTATGACTTATGACTATAAATGCCAGTTGTCAACCCTAGAGCAGGAGTATTGTCCCAGGTGGTAGGTCACCCTCGATCGCTGAACTCCGGTGACCTCGTGCTTTACAATGCTATTCTTTACTACACTTTCTTTGTCACTAAACACAAGTGGGTAAAATCAATAGATTTTTTTAATCGTTATAGGTTAGCCTTTGACTACGATGCTACGATGCGGCCGTAGATAGCAGTAGACTAAACCTAGAAGGCGGGATAAATCATTGGCTTACCCTGAATATCATGCCAGAACAAATAAATTTAAAGATCGCCGGTCTTAGGCGATTTTCACACTGCCCCGCATGATGCAGCGTAGCGCGTGGATGCGTGTTCTTCCGTTGCTTGTAAGTATCTCCGTTTGTATGGAAAACACGCACAGTCTAACACACTGAAAATGCATCCACGCGCGTTCATGCGGATCACGCGCATACACGCGGAGAAACATGCACCCCCGCGCGTAGGTGCGGGCCGAGACGCAAGGTATGACACACCGAATCCCAGCCAAATCCAGTTTTGATTGAAGAAATGAGAGCCGCCGTGCGTGAATCTACAAAACGCACCTACGCGCGTGAGTGCGCAAAAAACCCGCACTATAATGCAGATCTGCACTCCCGCAGGAACGCGCGTAGGTGCGTCGCCACGCAATATGCAGCATGATGCGGGGCAGTGTGAAAATCGCCTTAATGATCGCTTGGCGCTTGGCGGTTTCAGGAGATAAACTCCTACATTTATCGAACGCCCTGCCTGCAATATTAACAGTTGATACAAAACATTGTATTCCGCAGGGCAACAATGGCCACAAATATTAATAAACAGACCCAAAAAAATATCATTAACAATGTTTGTGCGCATCCGTAAATCAAACTTTTTCCCATTTCCCGGCCCGCCCTGCTGGCCGACATTGTGGAGTGGACACGATATACTCTGTAGACACGTTATCAGCTTTATTATTCAGATATCACATAAGGAAAGTAAATCTTATTCGTATGATCCCTAATTTGTTAGCATTTTTAGTTGTAGAGCTTTCGCACCTATTAAACAATTGACAAATAGTTAGTATGTAATAAAAGGATAGTTTAGATAAATGACACAATTCAAAACAAAATTGCTAGGCACAGCAAGTTGACAATGTAATATTCCTTTCTCGTAGCATTTGCCTTCATAGAAGACAAGCTAAATAAAAGCTTTATAAGAGCATTCTCCAGTACAGTACAAGCTAATGATACTGCGATAAAGAACTGTGGTGTATCATCCACAGATCGGCTTTCTAATCTATTAGGTAAAGACAAGCTAAGTGCTCCAAAGCACTGTCAAAGTAATCTGCCCAGAATACATTACATCGTTGGATGGCAATACTTATACGTATTACGTATAGAAGAAAGAAAAACAGAAAATACTTGCACCAAAAACAACACAATAAACATGATAAACTTAACTACATTTTTTTTTTATACTAAATAGGCCTACGTTTGACCACATATTTATATAGTTTAACGTGAAAAGGTATATATCAGCTCAGCATATTATGTAGGCTAGGTATTTTGTTAAATTAGTGCGTCTATGGGCTACATCGTTGATGTTCCGCTGACGTGACGATATGAGGAATCGTAGGTCCATGATTTATCACGAAAGTTGCTTCACGTCAACACGTACACGTGACAAAACTCACCTTGTTACTGAATTACGTGTACCTACGTGTACGTGGTACGTGTACGTGACATGTACGGGACAAATTGACTGCGCGACGAGCTTTTGCATTTAAATTCAGAGGAAAATTATTTTGGGCATATATCTTGGGACTTTTGCATTTTACCTCTATACTAGCTTTTTTTATTTATGTGATGAAGTAGAAGACGAGCAAGACGCTCTCCTGATGTTAAGAGATAAGGGCTGCCCATAATCAGTACAGTGTCACCTAGGATTTCACAATTATGTGAATTCTAGGAGCACTGCACCAACGCTTCTTACTCAAGAGTCATAAGATGTTAAGACTCTTTAGCCCTGTAATTTCACTAGCTACAGTGCCCTCCTACCGGAGCACAGTAATGTTTGCACATCACTGCTCAGGCGGTAGAATAACTGGCACTGTTGGGGTACCCACCTAGACGACCTCCTGCAAAGGAAGTCTACCCCCGGTAAAGCTGTAACAATTGGTATTACTTGCTGAAAGTAGTTTTTTATAAAATATAATGTGTAACTTCAGGGTATAAACCACTTGCAAACAATATCTAAGCACAATCCGTTCAGGCGTTTAATAATTTTTCGAATTAATAATATTAGTAAGATTTAGTTTTCTAAACTTAACCATACCCAATACTTAATATTCATCATTTTAAACAAAAAAAAAAACAATTCTATGTTACTAGTTTAAATATATTATTATGTCTTAATGATGTGCTTTCCGAACAGGCGCTGCGGTAGAGTTAAAATATTACGAAAACATTGTAAAATGACTTGCGAAAGTGCTCCATTGTAGTCTATTTCAATAAATTGCCTTTAAAGTTTGTATTTAGATGATTCGCCAACACAGATTACTTTTAAACGGATAAATCAGCTGGATACAATAACTAAGGTGAACGACCTGTAGACAATCAATTTCCAAGACATCCATCCACGCCAACGCTCGCCAATTAACGTCCACTTCAGACCACTTGTTCTAGACTTGATACATTATACCTGGCACTAACTACTAACACCTACGTGGCATTCTTACACTGATCCAATTGAGATCCATTTCAGACGTCTTCAGAAAAATAATCTTACTAATATTATAAACGTGAAAGTTTGTAAGAATGTATGGAAATCTGGATGTATGTTTGTTACTCTTTCACGCCTAAATGGGTGGACCGATTGACCTGAAAATTGGTATAGAGATAGCTTAGACCCTAGAATAACACCTACGATCTATAATATAATTCTAGTTTATAGTGCGCATCAAAGAACTAAATCCGAATTGCAGATTTCTGCATTGGGTCAAAATATATTTTCCCGAATATAGAAATTGAGAAGGATTTATCCCGCCTTCTAGGTTTTATTCTGCCACGGCCGCATAACCTCTTAACATCGATTCGCTTATCATCGACTACGATTTCTCGTTAAGCGATAGAAAAAGCATGATAGAAGGCGGGAAACATGATAAATGCTTGCTTTATGCGATAAGACCGCCGATTGTTTACCTCTAGTTTTATGTTAGTCATATTATGTTGATAACTATTTCTTGTATTTTGGTATGCAATAAAGTATCATTCTATTCTATTTCTATTCTAAATCCTACCTTTATAAAGTTGGTTAAGAAGTGAATAATTCAGCAATATTCCAAGTTTCCAAGTAAAAGGTCTCGTAGCAACTACCCGACGGCATTTATTATCCCGGTGTCCTGCGCGTACGCATAATGCATGAGCGCTGATCGGTCATCTGCAAGTCACCTTCGGCTCGACTGGTCAACCAACTCGAAGTGACTTGTTGTAGGAGCACCATTTGTAGCGTTTATGGGGGACGAATCCTCGTTGGCAACCATGGTAGGAGCTATGGTTGCGAGCGAGGAGTCGTACGGTATCATTCTGCGAGAGTGTCATCTTAAATTATTATGGGATTAGGACTTCTTTATTATTTTTTCCCACATTTTGATCCCACTAAGAGAAAGAAACCTCTACTCCTCTGGTTTGGAATATGCAGTCCCAAGGAGGCTCATGCGTTTTATGGCCAAGACATCGCATTCGCACAAGATGTGTTCCAGTTTTGGTTTGGGTAGCTTTCTGTATCTATTATAATGTATGTATTTACTATTTTCAAAAGAAAAGTATATAAGCACGGTAAAGTCTCTTTACCGTGATATAAGTATTATTATACTGCGAAAGCAATCGCAATTCTAAATAACTTTCTGCAGACAATCCAGGATGCCGACATACACACTGACAGACTTGGTGATCTGTATGAATATTTTATTGTTTATTTATCTTATACACGTATAAATTCCTATATTAATATTATAATTCTTTACCTGTATGTGCGTTTTGGTGCTTGTAACTGTCAGCATGTACTGTTTATTAAATAAATAAATTATATCCGTTATCCTAACCACCATAACACAATCATTAAGTTGCTCAGCTTGGGGTTAGGTGGCGCTGTGTGAAATGTACAGAAATATTTATTTATCTATCTTTAGTGAAATCTTTAGTGTAGTTTTTTTTTATTTATCTTTAGTGAAATTACTGGGCTAAAGAGTCTTAACATCTCATGACTCTTGAGTAAGAAGCGTTGGTGCAGTGCTCCTAGAATTTCACATAATTGTGAAATCCTAGGTAACACTGTACTGATTATGGGCAGCCGTTATCTCTTAACATCAGGAGAGCGTCTTGCTCGTCTTCTACTTCATTAAAAAAAAAATCTATTTATTGTTTCTATGTCATCACCGCAGGCTCTACAGTCGTTTGTTGTAGTCTGCCTCATTTAACTTAGAAGGTGGGATAAAAGTCCTTCCAATATGGATCCTTTTTGTCTTTCTATTGGTCACTCTACCACATCTATTTCGGTTTAGAACCACCCAAAAAAACTATTAAAATTTATCAATTTAGCAAGTTAAATGGTACTCAAGGTTCACTCTCGAGAGCCAATGACTGACTACATACATAATATTTGGTTTTATACCATAGGTCTTTGACTTTTGACCACATCTACCCTTAGTTACAGGAGGTTCCATTAAGTTGCCATTGACTCCATCATTTTATTGTGACGTTCGTATTCTTGATTTTTTTTCAAAGATTTATTATTATAAATATATTTTTGGTTTTATTTAGTACCTAATCTTATTAATTCTTGAATAAATAAAATATGTGTGTAGCAGGGAGTTGCCTGGAAATTTTAGCTTGAGAATAGGAAAAATATGATTCTTTTAAGAGATCTTATTCTCTCATTGAGAAATGGCTAAGGGTTTCCAAGGTACAACAGATTTTCGTTTAATGTATAAACACTCATCCGCTTTACTGAACATCGTGTCGAAACACTTATTGTGCGCTTGGTAGCACGGTGAAGAAGACTTCGATGAAATTTAAAAATAACTTTTTTAAAACAAACTTTTATTATTATTACCATCTAGCACTATAAAGTACTCATCAAGACGAATCAAATGAGCCTAAACTCGATGGGGTGCGTCGTTTAATTACGAAGATTTTATGTCCACTTTCCTGCTCCATCATCAGATCAGCTCCATGACATAATAATATTGCATTGTCACCCGATTTATACATGGATGCCAAATTTCAGATCAATTAGAAATCGGGAAGAGGATATAATTAAATTTCCAAGATTTGATTACAGACAGATAGACAACAGACAGGTGAAAGTAAATGAAAGATTTTTATTGTTCCAGGCTGGACACCCAATACGAGGTCACTTCGGAGAAGGTGGACACGCCGCCGGGAGAACCCATCAAACGGAAATAATACCCATCACAAATATACTATGGCATCATTTTTTTATGTGAAGAAGTAAGAAGACGAGCAAGACGCTCTCCTGATGTTAAACGATAACGCTGCCCATATATCATCATCATCATTGTTTGTATGCATGTATATGTTTGCTACTTGTTCACACTTAGTACCTAGTGACCTAGTATCCAACTGAAATTACTTTCGATTCTTACCCCTATTTTCACAATTTTCTGTGGACTTTGCGGTCATTGGATGAAATTAAAAATTATACTTAGGGTATTGTGTTTTTTAATCAGTCTATTTGTAATTAATTATGTGACGTAGGACGTCTTAGCGAAAAACTTGTGTCGAAAAACTGAGTTATACCTACTCAGCTATTTTAAATTATTTTAACTCAAATAAAAAATTAGGCATATCGTATTTTTTCTAATAGGTCCTAGGTATATCTATTCTAGTGCATAGGTACTAACTATTCTTGGACTATTGGACTATTCTTTTATCTTAGCAAGATCCCTATTCAGGATTCAGTGGTTCGCACAAACATTTAATTAATGTAGTAGGTATTCCACAAGCGTCTTTACATAATACGCACCGCTGTAATGTACAACCCTTGCCTTATCGAGGGTCCGTCCGTCGAGCCTTCAGGGAAATACCCCAAAACATCCCTTAGCATCCCTTATATTATACAGCTTTCCTTTTTGACCTCACAGTATACGTACCTAGTACCTACCTACATTTGCTTATCTAAAGGGCAGCCTGAAAACCAGCAACTACGCTTACTCTGGGTTGACGTAGTTACACGCTGAGGCTATCTGTATGGCCAAATAATGTGTATTTTTTCTTTAATTTTATTTATTTTGTAAAATTTGGCAATAGATACATTTATTTTCTTTCTATCATCGGTCTAAATGTGATAGCTCGTTTATGGCCCAATGGTCGTAAATCCGGCTTGTAATCCATGGCTTGTGTCATAAGTTCAAATCTCAGTGTGGCAAAAAAATAAAGATAGAAATAGCCGTTAATTATGAGCCGGAACTTAGTAATATGGTTGCAGCTAAAGTCCGAAGTGCGGCTACAACCGGAATAGGTAATCCTAAATGATGAACTGTGAACCATGGTATAATACGAACAAGTCATACCTGGCGCTAGACATAGAACGCTCAAGGCAAACTAAAATAGAAACCCAACCATGTTACGAGTTACGACGGAGTTAAAATGAAAAAATGGCGTTTATTCTAGATTTTTACATCCATAGTGACTAAAATAATAATGAAAAATTTAAGAAACGGCACTTTACAGCATCATGTCAATTTATTTTGTGTATAAAGATTTATTAGGATAACCATAATGTACCAAGGTAGCAGTGACAATAAGGCCCCTATCGCAACTTTGCAGCGCACGAAACCACGGCTCGCTTTAGCTTTTTTTTCGCTTTATAGCTGAAGTTAACTAGCTAACTTCAGCTATAAAAACTTTATACCTACTAAAATGCCTACCTAAATATATAACCCCTTTTAAAATGCCGACGCTGAGCTCCCTAATTGTGCGAGTGTTAGCTTACTCATAAAAATATCGTAAAATCTTTAATTAAGTTTAATTTTAAAATATCGCCCTTCTTCCTTGAAGGGATGGATGTTGTTAAGGGGATGAGACATATTGGGCTTACGCATGATTAAATTTAACTCAAAACTCAACTGAAAATTCATTTATTCAAATACTTTTTACAAATAGAGCACTTTTGCAAGTCATTTTACAATTATTATTTAGTTCAATTCTAATACTCTGCCACTTGTGCGAAAAACACGTCTATGAGAAGAACGAGCAAGATAGGGATAATATTATAATATTCGTTAAATTAAATTCTTTTTCGTTCAACTTTTAATTAAAAATATCTTAGGTGCTCGCGGCTTTCAGCTTTACCAGCTTGACTAAATCATTTCCTAGCTGATGGGGCTACTACGTCTTAAAAACTATCTGTTGTGAGTTGTGTGTGTTTCATAGTTCAACCTATTCCATTCAGCGGTTTGGGCTGAGATAGAGCATTCAGTAGATCAGTCACTTTTCATTCTTTTATATAGGACTAGCTTACGCTCGCGGCTTTTCCCGCGTCCAAAATCCTTTCTTAGCGGAGGTCTACGTCATAAAACATATCTTTGTACCAAATTTCAACTCAATCCGTTCAGCTGTTTAGGCTATGCGTTGATAGATCAGTCAGTCAGTCACTTTTTCCTTTTATTATATTTAGATATTATATTTCTACACTGTAGAAATCTTTGTTAGATGCTTAAATTCATTTGAATCAAACTTGTACAAATGACAGCTCTTTTTGAAGATAAAAATGCCCCTTATTTTGAGATGTTTTCCCAAATTTCCTGTAGATTCAAAAACCAATGAATACCGCCTTTCATTCCCACATCAAAGAGTTAAAAATAACAAACATGTTGATAAAGGTCCATTGTTGGGAATCATCAAACGGAGCTCGGATGGGACGCGTTTTACTTCTCTTTCTTTGAACATTTTGGGATTGAATTACAATCATTGGGCTTTATTTCAACAGGACAAGTTACCCGAAACTGTTAGGTTAGTTGTTGTTATAGGTTAATATGGCCAACCTACATGACTAGCATAACATGACTAGCTTATGCTCGCGGCTTTGCTCGAAATACCTTCTTAGCGGAAGTCTACGTCATAAAGCTTATAATCTGTCTTCCAAATTTCAACCCAATTCGTCCAGCTGTTTAGGATGTGCGTTGATAGATCAGTCAGTCAATCAGTCACACTTTCCTTTTATATATTTAAATGAAGGGAAAGACAAAAATAACTAACTTTTTTAATTTTAATGATTCTTAAATTCGTGAGAATGACGCGCACATTTTAATTCATATCTTTAAAACTACAGAACGGATTTAGATGAAACCTGTACTGCCCTAGAGTTAGGCTAAATGTAAACCAAGTAAAATGAATGGTAAAAATCCTGTCAATAGTTATGGATAAATTCGAGGGCAAATAGGTTTATCCATACAAAATATAGGTAGGTTTCTGAAATTTGGTTTTTGTTTTTTTCCTAATGTTAACCTCTGAGCCATGGATACTGCAAGCGAAAAAATCCACACTACAATACAAAATTCCCCTACAATATTAGTGGAAAGTACGAGTATGTCGGGATTATCTCATAGATTTTATGGAACTATGTGGAACCATACCGAAGGCTTCTCGCCATAAGTCACCATAACGGGGATCGCAATCATACATTTGTTTTTATAGCGGTGTACGCGAAGTAATTGCATTTTTTATGATAATAATGTTATGACAAACGCGCCATTTTGTTCTTCCCTCGTATCTTGTTAACGGGATGAATCTCCATGGCATTTTATTTAAAGACTAAACAAGTAAAATAAAAACACCTATTAAAACCAAGCTTTTATTATTATTATTACCATCAATAGCAATCAAATGAACCCAAACTCGATGGGATTGCGTAGTTTAATTACGGTGCTCCTATGGCCACCTCCCAGCTTCATCATCAGATCAGCTCTATGGTATAATAATATTGCATTGTCATCAGATTTATACATAAGTACTGCGGGTAAAACCGCTGGGCGCAGCTGGTTGATTATATTTTTAACCCGTCACCACTATGCCCAAAGAAAATAAGCCTGGATCGTGTAAACCCAAAGAACAAGTCCATTCTCATTTTCCACCTACCATCAAGGTAAATGAAACAGCAAAATGCCCACCTGAATGATGATGAAAAACAACCGAATGCCCTGTAACGGAGGAATAACGAGAAAAGACGGTTCTCGTTGGAAACCCTGATGTATTCGCTTTACTTTGAATATATACCTTATCTGGACTGCGAGACGTCAGTCAGAGAGAATTTTATTAGGGAGGCTGTTGATTACTTAAATGCAGGATGGCAAAAACGATAAAATGTTTGACATAAAAGAGGTGTAAAGTTTGCACAAGAAACAGCAACGTACAATTGCCAATAAATTTCAACGTTTCATACAAAACCTGTCGCGTAGGTATTTTAAATTATTATTGTGTGTTTCTGTAAGTGTTTTAGACTTCAGTATTATTTACCTAAATACTAAATAGGTACTAGGTATTTGGTTATTATACAATGGTATTCATTCAGTTTACAGTTTATTAAACCAATCCCTCAAAGTATACAACTCAATATCTATGCTTGGGGCTAGTCGTTTTTGTTCATATTTTTACAATTACTGCGATAAGACCGCCTACCGTAGATCTTAATGTAGTTTAGTTTTTTAAGTCTATTCTGTAAACTTTTGGTCTAAATGTTGAATATTGTATTCTATAAAATAATTAAAACACTCCACGTCCGTAGCTAACAATATCAGTGAAAGTGCCCCTCGTTTATCTCCGGGGTTTCTTTTCAACTAAATATTATTAAAATCTCGAAGGGACGCAACTTTTACATTTTTTATTTTTCTTTTACTTTGCGTGTTTAGTCACGGGACTTGCGACTTGAAATGTTAATGTCCTTGATATTTTAATGAAAAAGGGAGATTTTAACACTCGAAATTAGACATTTTTAACTGACTTTAAAAATGAGTAGATATTCAATTTGCCTGTACAAAACAAAAATCCAAAATCATCGACCGCATTTGCACTTTCCATCAAGGAGCGATATGGTCAAATGTGGGTCTATAGGTAAAAAAATTACCCCTTTACACGTTCTCGAGAAAAAGGGATCAAACGAGCCATCCTATAAGGGTTTTGTTTTTCCAAAATACAGCCGAAAAAGATACCTTCATTTCTTAGTCTAGTCAGTTAAAAAGTTCCTTTTTGCCCTTTAAAAGACAACGTTAAAATATAAATAAAATTTACTCTACAAACATCAGTAAAGTAAGTGGCGACAATTGGAACTAAACTTCTACCTACATACTACATAGACGCTAGCGCCACCATCGACCATTTTGTTTTCAGCTACGTTTTAAGCCATTCTAAATTAGGATTGTTAAAACAACCCATATTTCTTGTAAGTCGATAATTTACAGCCCCATTTACGACCCGTAAATACTTTACATCTATCTTATAATACTTATAATCCTTTGATCGTTGGGTTTGTTTTAGAAATTTATTTTAAAAGGTCTTTTGAAGACAAAGATGGAGTCAATCAATAAATTAATTATATATTTTTTTCTTATACAACGAAGTAAGAAGACGAGAAAGACGCTCTCCTAAAGGCAAGAAATGACGCTGACTTGCTTTGCAGGAGGTTGTCCAGATGGGTACCCCAACAGTGCCAGGTATTCTACCGACTACCGCCTGAGCAGTGATGTGCAAACATTGCTGTGTTTCGGTAGAAGGGCACTGTAGCTAATGAAATTACTGGACTGAAAGTCATAACATTTTATGACTCTCAAGTAAGAAGCGTTGGCGCAGTGAACCCAGAATTTTTCCTTTGTAAAATACCGGGCAGCACTGTACTAATTATGGTCAGCGCTCTCTCATCATCAGGAGAACGTCTTGCTCCTCTTACTTAGTTGTATAAAAAAACTATCACTATACCAATTTTCAGTGCAATCGGTCCACCCGTTTAGGCGTGAAAAAGTAACAATACATTCAGACACCCATAAATTTTTACAAACTTTCACGTTTATAATATGGGTAAGTAAGTACGTCGTATTCCTCGTGGCACTATATAATATGTATATAGGTCATAGGTATTAGGTATATAGGTACAGTAGGTACCTATAATAAACGTGGTGATTATACCACGGTAAAAAGATATACAGTAGTTTGACTCCCTAGAAGCGGTTGAACTCAAGGTCGCGCGAGTTTGCAACGATTTGGGTAGTGTTCGGTAAGCAGCGAGGTGCCGAATAGACGTTTTTATGCAGTAAGCGAATAATAGTTGTGAATTAATAAAAATATCACAAAGTATTTAATCCTTTTTGATATTTTGAGTAATTCATAATAATAACGCCTATTCGGCACCTCGCTGCTTACCGAACCCAACCCAAATTGTTGCCAACTCGCGCGACCTTGATTTCAACCGCTTCTAGGGAGTCAAACTACTGTATATCTCTTTACCGTGATTAAACCAAGGTCACACGTGTTTGTTATGCAACGTATCGGGAGCCATTTTGAGACCTTGAGGTTTATCTGCCTGTGTTTGCATTACATTCATCCGCTTTTTGGGTTAAACATGTTTTAAAACTTTTTTTTTTTTTTGTGTGACATTGGCAAATATACGCTATCTTATGCATCGGTTTTCAAACTTTTATTGGTTAGAAAAAAAAACTTATTTAATTCTAAAAGCTTATATTTTATCAACACACCGCTTTTTACTTCGTAAGCGAAGTGAAAATATTAAATGTTCGAAATATAGGAAACTAAAAACGATTGGTACTTTAATAATCTGTACTTAGGTATAGCTAGAATCTAGGATATCTACCTAATTGTTATTTATAATTTATTTCGTCCATGTAAATAACATTTATTAACCTTATAACACCCAAAACGTAAGTTTTGTAGGCCTTATTGTATTCGATACAATGCAACATAGTGAATAAAAAAAATATATGTATATCTACAGGATATACTTTATTTTTAGTTAGTGCTCAAAACACAATTCCATTATTTTCGCTCGATAGAAAAAAATAATGAAAATACCTCTAAAAATGTTTTCATGGCTAAATAATGTATGAAGATGTTACTAAATCGATCAGATTTTTTGTCAAATGATACTTTATGTAATGAACTATTTTTGCTTAGTGCCATTTTTTAAATAAAATGAGTCAATTTTGCATAAACTCCATTTTTGTTATTTGCGGAAAAAATTGTTTGCATGTGTGCGTGAAGCCCGTGTACAGACACTCTCGGCCGAGGCCTCTTGCACAGATGAGAGATAAATAGAATGTTAGTAATCTGTGGCCTCTTGCTAAACGGACGTGTCGCGCTTTTAGTTTCAATACTCTCGTCGACATTTTTCCATATTTCAATGCTTATTTTATGTTTGCATATTTTTAACATTTTTTCACTATAGAATAATCGTGTAAATAATACTTCTGTAATATCTATCCCACCAAAAACATTCTGTAAAAAACTAGCCAAGTCTCGATGGAGCTGCTTGTTTATCTCTAAAAAGTAATGAAATCTAGACAAAGTCGTGCCAAGTATAAGGTTCCTTACTGCTATTTCTTTATTATTATAGTTAATGTTGTGTGACTTGGCCGTTGAAGGGTACACAAGGGTACAAAACCAGATGCTCCATGACACTTGGATCGCCTAAACATAAGTATTATTGAAATACGCAGCTTTATCAAGCCTACAATTAACTGGTTATCCAATCAACGTTTTCCAAGTGGAAATTTTCTATCGTGAATGGGTAGCGGACAGATTGGTGCAATAGTGTCATGGAGCACCTGGTATAATACCCTTGTGTACCCTTCAACGGCCAAGTCACACAACATTAACTATAATAATAAAGAAATAGCAGTAAGGAACCTTATACTTGGCACGACTTTGTCTAGATTTCATTACTTTTTAGAGATAAACAAGCAGCTCCATCGAGACTTGGCTAGTTTTTTACAGAATGTTTTTGGTGGGATTTCACTTATTTTTGTAGAAACGCTATATTATAAGGTTATCAGAAATACAAACCGTAAGCGCGTTTTAAAATACAGTCAGCGCCATCTAGATACGTGTGCGTTCACTCTTAGTCCAATGCATCATAATATTATACCGGGAAGTGGGCCTAATTAAACTTGCAAGATTTAATTACAGACAGATAGACCGACAGGTGAAAGTAAATAAAAGCTTGTAGTAAAGGCGGTATGTCGATCTCTTCTAATAGTTTGGTTGGGCTCTTATTTTAGTTGGCCACGCTAGATATCGTCTGATCATAACTGACGATTTACGACACATATGCACACTCACATATACATATACTATGCCTTAAATATATTTTGAATTAATAAGTTGGATATTTGAATTTTAACCATTGACTGCAAATGTAACTTTGTAATCCTATACATTTATATGAGATTACAAAGTTATTTATGCAGATGAATTATCTCGAAAACGAGACCGAAATTGCATGTTTTTTTAGTTTTCCTATGGCTTATACAATAAATTCTAAGTATGTACCAAATTTCAGCTCTCTGAGTTTATGGGAAGTACTAGTTCTATTTTGATGATCATGAGTGAGTGAGTGAATGAATGAGTGTCGAAAATGCGAAACTTTGCTTTCGCTTAACTTCGGAACTTAATGACCTACAGACTTGAAATTTTGGATTTTAAGTATGTAATTATAGCTTACTGGATGACGAAAATTTCTGTGTTCTGGTCTTATCCAGAGGTTCTCAAATAGGGGACTGAAAATGCGACGAAATGGTTCCTGTAAAGATGGTACGGCAGTGCTTGCTTCGCGCTCGACTTGGCGGGGGCACTACCGTGCCCCCAGATAAAAAATTGGTATAACTGTATGCTTGGCAATAACAGATTAGTTTATTTAGACGCTCGGTTAGATGCTATGATAGCCACATTGGTTTACTGGAAGAAACGCAAGCTGTATGTCTGGGTTCAAATCTCGTCAAGTATTGTAATTTTTGCTTTATTTGTTTTTATTATAAGTTTGTATTTTTAACCAAGAACAAAATGTAGGGCGTTTACAAGTCGATGCGTAGACCTGTTTTTTACAGAGCACATAGTCCGAATTGGGTTTTTGAAGTGAAAACTTCTTTAGCGGCGCTGAGCACTTTTTTTTGTATGGGTAAAAACTTTAAAACTCGCGTCAGGGTCACGTGATGCTGATCGAAAAAGCGTAAGATCGAGGGGAAGGGAGAGGAACTAGTATCTCCCACTCTTTCTACCGTGCCTGAGTGTGCTGCTCTGTTGATGGTGTAAAAGTCGTCGAAATTATGGATGGAAGTTGATTTTTCTGAGAGATAAAATTTAATGTAATATATAAATAACGATATAATATTATAAATAACAACATATAAATTGTCATATTTGTGTACGATAGCGCAATAAATAAACATTGTATTCTACCTCATAAATGATAGTACTTTTATACTTATAATTAAACACAACGTTAATATTGAAGTTTTCACTTCTGCCGGCACTCCCGGAGTGCTACCTTTTTATTTTTGAAGTGAAAACTTCTTTAGTAGTCCAGTCAATTTAGACCAAAAAATGAGAGTGAAGTTACATAAAGTCCCAACAAGCTGAATTTTTGTAAAGTTGTTCAAAACATAATTATAAACAATGTCTAGAAGTTCCCCATCATTCCCCTGTAAGGAAAAAAAATAATTCAAGGTCAAAGGTAAAAAAATGAGTTTTTCGCGATTTTCAGCAAAACGGTAAGTTTTATCATAAAAATATCTTAGACAAAATTGTAGATCATAAAATTGTCTACAAAAAAATTTTAATACTTTTTTTTCTACGAGCCACCGTTTTTGAGATATAACGATTCAAAAAGTTGTAATCTCTTATATAAAATCGTTCGTACACTTTCGTGCTATCAACGCACAGCCCAAACGGCCGGACGGATTGAGCTGAAATTTGGACAGCGTATTCCTTGGAAGATTTCATCGTGCAATAAGAAGCGATTTTTTGAAATTCCCTCAGGAAAAGGAATTATTAACGAAAAACGTTTGTATGCAAATCCGTAACCGTTTACCCGATTGAGCTGAAATTTTGTAAAACGATTGTTGGGATTGTGTTGAGGAACATTGAATAGTTTTTATGACACAATTTAACTTTAAAGAGGGGGTAAGGGGGGGTCAAAGTTTGTATGGTAAATTTAGAACCGCTGGCCCTATTGAGCTGAAATTTGGTACAAAGGTAGACCAAGTCCTAAAAAATGATATGGGATACTTTTTATTCCAAAAATCAACCTCTAAGGCGGGATAAAGGAGGTCAATGTTTGAATACGAAATCAGTAACTAATGACCCCATTAAGCTAAAATTTGGTTTAGACATAGTTTGAGCCTAATTTTTTGTAGACAATTTTATGATCTACAATTTTGTCTAAGATGTTTTTATGATAAAACTTACCATTTTGCTGAAAATCGCGAAAAACTCATTGTTTTGACCTTTGACCTTGAATTAAATTTTTTCCTTACAGGGGAATGATGGGGAACTTCTAGACATTGTTTATAATTATGTTTTGAACAAATTCACAGAAATTCAGCTTGTTGGGACTTTATGTAACTTCGAATGTCTAAATTGACTGGACTATAGCGGCGCTGAGCACTTTTTTGTATGGGTAAAAACTTTAAAACTCGCGTCAGGGTCACGTGATGCTGATCGAAAAAGCGTAAGATCGAGGGGAAGGGAGAGGAACTAGTATCTCCCACTCTTTCTACCGTGCCTGAGTGTGCTGCTCTGTTGATGGTGTAAAAGTCGTCGAAATTATGGATGGAAGTTGATTTTTCTGAGAGATAAAATTTAATGTAATATATAAATAACGATATAATATTATAAATAACAACATATAAATTGTCATATTTGTGTACGATAGCGCAATAAATAAACATTGTATTCTACCTCATAAATGATAGTACTTTTATACTTATAATTAAACACAACGTTAATATTGAAGTTTTCACTTCTGCCGGCACTCCCGGAGTGCTACCTTTTTTTTTTTTTTGGAAAGGGTACGGGACGTATACTCTATTTTTGTTATTTGGAAAAAAATTATATACACACATGCATACAATTTTTTCCCAAAAATGCATGTGTGTGTGAAGCCCGTGTGCCAGCGTTGCCAATTTAGCATTTTATATGCTAAATTTGGCATATTTTCATTCTGTCTAGCACATTATTTTGTCGCATATTTTTTTTGCATTAAGTTGAAACAAAAAATCTATTGAACAACATAGGTAATATACAACAGAATAATAAATAACGGAGTGATGGTAAAAAAAATACACCATACACGCATCCACTTGTCAACCTCCTCGCTTTTATTTAACGTTTAAAATATTTATTTCTTCAAAAAGTCTGGGACTAAGTCATAGAATTTAAAGTTGCAGCCGGCAATAACCCCTTTGTTGTATTATCACAGTTCGTAATTATATCTCTGTTGGCGTTACCTCATTCTAACGCAGAGATTGAACTTGTTTTTAGACTAATGAACTTAGTAAAAACTAAGTTTCGAAATCTTTAAGCGGAATTTCGTTATTTTTTTCCTTTTTTATATACTTTTGTATTAAAATTATTTGAAAATAATTTGGCATTTTTATTTTAGCACTTTTTTTCAAAACTAGCATATTTTTGGCATTATTTTTACATCACTTTAGCACATTTCGTGTTACTATAGTTGGCAACCCTGCCGTGTGCAGACACTCCCGGCCGTGGCCTCTTGCAGGACGGACGTGCTACGCTCTTCGTAACTATTCTATAATATTTCATTGCTTATATCTTGTTTTTCTGATATTATAATTTAGTTTTACGTGTACATATTTTTAAAATTTTTGTAAGTACATTGAATTGCTTGGGAAAATGGGAAATAAATCGAAGCCCCGCAACTCTAAAAAACAATTCAAATTAAAAGCCAAACACATGAATGAAATAAAAAGGTAAGTAAATATATTATAAATATAAGTTATTTTACGATATTATGTTGCAGGAATAATTAAATTTGTATTATTGTCTGCTTGGCAAGTGATCAGTTTATTTAGACATTAGGTTACATGTCAAAATAGTAACTTTGATATACCGGTGAAAACGCATGCCGCGAGGCCCGGGTTGGGTTCTTAGATCTATATGTTGTTATATGTTTTTTATTTTATTTTATTAATTTTTATTACATTAGTTAAAATTACAATTGACATACAACATTTAACGATTTTAACTGACATTAAAAATATTTTGTTTGCAGGAAAAAAATTCTCGAGAATGTTAAGATAACCGAAAATATTTCAAATGCGTAAGTACCTACAACTGCCGTAAAACTGTTGTACCTGCCTATGTATATTATAAGCGTGGATGTCTGGACGTATGTTTGTTACTATTTCACGCCTAAACGGGTGGACCGATTGAGCTGAAATTTGATATAGTAGGTATAGAGACAGCTTAGACCCTGGAATAACACATATATGCTATTTATAGAGCAGCGGGTAAAACCGCTGTAGTGCGGCTCCTTAGCTCGATTTTGTATGGAGGTATGACCCGGAACGGCAGAAAGCATGAAACTTGGCATGCGTATAGCTTTACCGTTCATAAGAAGAAATTTTAATAGAAACACCCCCCTCACGACAATGTTTCCACCTCTCCCCCCAATTTTATGTCCCTATTTTTAGTTTTTTGAGTTTTTCTTGAAAACTATGAGAGCTAGAATAAAAATGTCAAGGGGAAGTTCATTCTCCGTAATTTTTTTTTATAAAATTGGCCTTTATAGTATATTGCCAGGATTTATAGTTTCAAAAATATGATTTATTTCTTTTTTGAATATTTTCCAAAATTCCCATATAAGACGTTCTCTGGGTGCAAAACATGTCGTTTTCATGTAGAGGTTTGAAACTTGGCACAATGATTCCTTATCTCCAAATAAGCAGATTAAGATTGAAAACCCCCCCTGGCAGCAAGGAAGGGTAGCAAAAGGGGCCGCGCCACCTTTCTCAATTTAATTAACTTTGGGAGACGATGTAGAGCCCCGAGAAAAATTTCGGTGTCAATTTCGGATAAACCGATGATGTAGATTTCGTTTCTGATATAAAACAACGGTATTGGTGGCATTACGTTTAGCAAAAAAACTAGAAATGAAGAAAAATACCGATTTTTGGTGTTTCAAGTCATTGTATATTTTACACTGTTAGTATTTTTTCAAATTAAAATATATCCTAATGTAGCCTATATTATGTAGATTAAATAACATATGACTTTAAATTTTTTTTTTTTAATATTTAATGCCAAAAAAAATATTTTAGCAAAGGGGCCAGGAATTTTTTGTTAGAAAAATTATAGTTTTCCTTATTTTTCTCAAAAACTAATTGCCCAAATAAAAGTATCTTTTATATATGGATTGCCTATTAAATTTTGTACAATAATGTCCTTGGAGGTATGATAGCACTTATGGTTTGAAAAATATATACAACGCTACTGGTGCACGAAAAGGATTCACGAAGTCAACTTTGACGCTTAATAACTCCAAAAGCTGACACTTTAGTTGGGTGGATGTCATAATATTTATGGTTGGTATTGCCAGTAGTAGTATATTAAAGGCCAATTTTACAGAGAATAAACTTCCCCTCGATAATTTTTATTCTAGCTCTCATAGTTTTCAAGAAAAACTCAAAAAACTAAAAATAGGGACATTAAAGTGGGGGGGAGAGGTAGAAACATTGTCGTGGGGGGTGTTTCTACTAAAATTTCTTCTTATGAACGGTAAATCTATACGCATGCCAAGTTTGATGCTTTCTGCCGCTCCGGGTCATACATTCGGCTAAGGAGCCGGACTACTGAGCGCAGCTAGTCTATATTAATAATTTCGTCAAGGGGTACGGTAGACTGTATCAAAACCTTATATGAATAACAAAACATAAAAAAATATTGATTTATTGTCGACAACATATATCCGCAAAATTCGGATTATGGAGAATTTCGTTAAATTCCGACGGCACTGACAAACAAACCGCTATCGCCATTTTCATTTGGTGTCAATCGTTGACGTTTCGCGAAAATATTGTTTTTGGCACTTTTTTTTTAATGATATAATTTCGTCAAGGAGTACGGTAGACTCGATCAAAACCTTATATGAATAACAAAACATAAAAAAATATTGATTTTTGCGGTGGCGTCAATCGTTGACGTTTCGCGAAAATATTGTTTTTGACACTATTTTTATCATATTTTATATATATATTCTTTGTTATGTGATTTTTGTTGAAACCTGAGATTGAAACCTGATACCATGAACCATGAACCTGAGATTAACAACCATAGAAAAAAGAATACTAACCATAACCCATATTTTACTCGACACTGGCAAAATGGATGCAGCGAAGGGCTCTCCGCAAAGATGGTGAGTAGTATTTTAGTAGGTATGTAGGCAGGTTGTGTTTTTAAGTGAATTAAGATGAAATAAGATTGTAAGACATTCTGCATTTAAATAAAATAAGTACTTATTTACTTCCAGTGACATGCAATTTTTGTAAAGGCAAAATATTTGCAAGAAACTGCAAGGAAATGCAAATGTGCAGTCGATGTGTGGAATGCGACAACATTATACTCGGTAAGCGGCGCAATATTTTTTCTCTATAACCCGACAAATGATAAATAATATCAATGACCACATGCATACCTAGCCTGTGTTGAGGTATTATGAACAGAAACAGACACGAAATTTTACCGTTTTTCTTGATAATGGAATGGACCCCTATGTGCAAGTTCAACTTGAACTTGGCTTTACTGCTGACTTTACGTTACTGACATTATTAATTGTATATATTTTTGCAGACAATTTCAATTATTGAGAGTGTTGTGGCCTAGAAACAATGAGGCAGTTAAGAATAACCAAGGCTCGGGAACTATCAAACCATTTTCTAAAAAATCAAACTGCTCCTGTTACATTTACACAACCTGACAAATCCCAAGATTTATTTGATGACTTTCAGGCAAGTTAATGGTGTAGGTCACTGCGTACAGTGTAATGAAAAATAATACTTATTACCAGATGGAGGTGTGAGAATATAGTGTAAGACCCATTTACAAAAAAGTCTTCAAATAACGATTTTCGTGGGTTATGTCTCCATCATACAAATTATTAGTATGTGCTTATTCGGCATATTTTTCTGAACATGAAAAGTGCGGTAGTCACCTCCTAAGTGTATGGGACAAAAATGGCCGCCGGGCCTATTCTATTGTGCGGATTATTTTAATATCTACTGAACCGATTTACTTAAAAAGGATGTCAAATAATAGATTATTAAATGAGCATCATTTTAGAAGTCAGTAGTACCAAAGGAAATATTTCCAAAAAACATAATTACTAAAAAAATAATTTTCTTTTTATGTATATAGCTTGGTAACCGTTAGGATAATGCAAATATAGCTTATTATAAAATATTTAGTTTAGTTCAACAGCGTTCTAAAAAAACTTGATTCATTACAATAAAGCTATAAACAACGAAACTGCAGCCGTTTGAATGAGCCTATAACCCGCACAATAGAATTGACCCGGCGGCCATCTTTGTCCCATACACTTAGGAAGTGACTACCGCACTTTTCGTGTTCAGAAAAATATGCCGAATAAGCACATACCAATAATTCGTATGACGGAGATATGTCCCACGGAAGTTTATTTTATTTCGCTCGGGGACTCTACTAATATACCTACATACATTCACAATAATTATTATTATTTGAATATATTTTCCCCCTTAAGGTCGATAACGAAGACTTGACGGTAATCGAAGAGTCACTGGTGACTGATGATGTTTCTTCGGACAACGAGAAAACACAAGAATCAATGCTGTCAGTCAGTAGTGATTTTATTTATTTAGAAGAAGAGGAGAAAGAAAACATACCAAATGGCGGGCAGACTCCCGAAGAAACGTAAATATTCAAGCAGGTTTAGTACAGAACATCAGCCCCCAAGGACTAACTATGTATATTTAGCACTTTCAAATAACACCATTCAAGTATCAGTACATTCAGTTGGGTCTATGAATTATGAATGTGTTCAATGTCAAGCACTTAATTTTTTTGGTGAAAAAATTAAAACTCATTTTAAAAATTGTTGTCATAATGGGAAGGTATACATAGACCCAGGTAGAGCATTAAAGCCAATTCCTGATATATTATTAGATTTATACAAAAGCAATACGTCTGATGCTAATCATTTTAAGGCTAATATACGACAATATAATGCAGCATTTGCAATGGCATCTATAAATTCAATCTTGAACACACTCCCTCCAGGATTTTTCACTTATAGGGTACAAGGGCAAATTTACATAAAAACTGGATCTTTGATTCCGTTGCAAGGTCATAAACCACAATACAACCAATTGTACATAATTAAAAATGAAGCAGCATTAAATGAACGTTTATCTGATTCTAGAAATAACAATTGTAGAAGCAATATAATGAGATCCTTACAAACAATCGAGCTTAATGAATCTAATCCTTTTGTCAAAATATACAAAAGGGTGGGTGCAATTTTAGCTGAAGAGGAATTAAAAGCAGCCTCAGAAAATCGACCCAAATATTCGGAATCAATGCAGTTTTATAAACATAAATCTCTTGATTTGCGTCGGTATAACCTAAGTGTATGGGACAAAATTGGCCGCCGGGCCTATTCTATTGTGCGGATTATTTTAATATCTACTGAACCGATTTACTTTAATAGGTTATTAAAAGAGCATCATCAATGTCAAATGATAGGTTATTAAATGAGCATCAATTTATTCCTAAAAACTATCAATGTGAAGTCAGTACCAAAGGAAATATTTCCAAAAAACATAATTTATAAAAAAAATAGTTATTTTTATGTTCATAGCTAGGTAACAGTTAGGATAATGCAAATGTAGGTTATTATAAAATATTTAGCTTAATTCAACAGCGTTCTAAAAAAACTTTATTCATTACAATAAAGCTATAAACAACGGAACTGCAGCCGTTTGAATGAGCCTCGGTAGCCTAATGGCTTAGCTACCGCTATGAGTTCAGCGCTACCGAGGCTCATTCAAACGGCTGCAGTTCCGTTGTTTATAGCTTTATCGTAATGAATAAAGTTTTTTTAGAACGCTGTTGAACTAAACTAAATACGTAAATCGGTTCAGTAGATATTAATACAACCCGTACAATAGAATAGACCTGGCGGCCATCTTTGTCCCATACACTTAGGAAGTGACTACCGCACTTTTCATGTTCAGAAAAATATGCCGAATAAGCACATACCAATAATTCGTATGACGGAGAGATGTCCCACGGAAGTATATTTTATTTGGCTCGGGGACTCTACTATTATTTTGATTGTTGATTTGAAATAAAAATTATTTGTGTAAACATTTTTGCAGTTTTTATTTACTATATTTATTAAACACAACGAACGAAGCCATGCGAATCTATGCTTGCTTATACCTTTAATATTATTTGAGAACCGATGACTACAGAAATATCTACCTACATTTTGCACCTGGATGTATGTTATGAGTCAAATTTCACCCGAGCGAAGCCGGGTTTTCATCTAGTATTATTATATTATGGCCGCCTCGGTATAAAGAAACTATCTAAAATAACAACTTTTTTTTTTGAAGTGAAAACTTCTTTAGCGGCGCTGAGCACTTTTTTTTGTATGGGTAAAAACTTTCAAACTCGCGTCAGGGTCACGTGATGCTGATCGAAAAAGCGTAAGATCGAGGGGAAGGGAGAGAAACTAGTATCTCCCACTCTTTCTACCGTGCTTGAGTGTGCTGCTCTGTGAATTTGGTTTAACTATGTCAAATGATCGCAATTTTAGCACAACGAAATACAAAACTACTATTGATGCGGTCTTTATTAGACACTTAAATAGGTTCGAATCAAAACTGTTTGTTTCTTACTTCAGTTATCATAAACCAATTGTATCAGTTGTAAAAATTTGCGATGATGATTCTGATAATAACGATGGTGTAAAAGTCGTCGAAATTATGGATGGAAGTTGATTTTTCTGAGAGATAAAATTTAATGTAATATATAAATAACGATATAATATTATAAATAACAACATATAAATTGTCATATTTGTGTACGATAGCGCAATAAATAAACATTGTATTCTACCTCATAAATGATAGTATTTTTATACTTATAATTAAACACAACGTTAATATTGAAGTTTTCACTTCTGCCGGCACTCCCGGAGTGCTACCTTTTTGAAGTAAAACTTCTTTAGGCGCGACTAGGGAGTAACTCAGATTTTTTTTCTGACGGAAGTAACGCTTACTTTTTTTTTTTCTGACGGAAGTAACGCTTACTATCACAGAACTAATACAACTAGAAGTAGCCATATTATGTGTGAGAGTGTGAGTGTGACGGCAATAGGGAAAATTCTATGTGAAGAAAAAGGAGAACCTATTTTTCTTCCGTCCCTTTCAGCGTGGCCGGTTACGTTGTTTGTCACAAGTTCAAACTATGGTTCAAACGACTTCCCTGTGACAAACATACCATCGAATTATCTTTTATTTTTAAGATTTTAAGTGCTTTCAGGGAATAATTAATAGTTTATGTGTACTCATAGTGGTAGTGAAATGGTAGGATGTGCAGTTTTGGGCTGTAAAAGCCGTAGTGAACAACATTAGGAGAAACTATTGCTGTCGCATAGGCGGGCACGCAGTGGTGAACCACCTGCTTACTATAGTCTGTGTAGTTTCCGCCATTTAAAAATAATAATTCTGATTGGTTGTAAGTATATGTCATATACTATGGTCATGGTCTGTCTAATTTCTTTTTTTTTTTTAATAATATGGCAACATGTGCATTTTGCCAGTGTCGAGTAAAATTCGTGAATGTTCACGGGATATTAAATTGAAGTTTTACTTCAATCGCGCGTAAAGGTTACACGCACACACATTTTTTTTTTTTTTTTTTGTTTACGCCGAGTAAAAACGCATTACGCGTACCCACCCATACGGGGGTATGGGAGGGTTATGTGGGACTCCTCGTGCAGGACGACTGCACGGTATACCCACTAAAACGTCTCGGCGACATTCCCGCATCGTCTTTGTGACAGAGGACTGGGAATCGGCAGAGCCTTGCATCCAGTCCCCCATCGACGAACTCCACACGGAATGGCGCACGGTGTTGTGCGCGCCACCTCCCGGACCTGTTTATGGACGGCGAACGCCCCCGCGTCCTCCGCCCAGGTCCCGGGACTTAGAAGCGCCGGGGATGTCCGGAAAACGATATCCCACTTATCGCCACCAGACACCCCCCGCGATTCAGCTCCACCCTGCTCGCCGCCTAACGGCCGAGCCCTTTCGACCAGCCTCCCGGGCCTGGTCCCACCCGATACGGGGCAGTGGTGTGGCCCGTCACTACGTGTGGGATACGTAGGAATGGTCTGCCGATCCACTGCCACTTTCCGCCACGGGGCTCATGATGAGTCCGCCCGCACAATCGGCCGCAGAGGATAGGGAGAACGGCGCACCGTAATACCGGCACTCCTCTTCCTCTGCGGCCCCACCGCAACGTCCAACCTCCAAGACATCGGCCGCAGAGGATAGGGAGAACGGCGCACCGTAATACCGGCACTCCTCTTCCCCTGCGGCCCCACCGCGTCCGCCATCAAAAAACGGTGGCGACCCCGTTTGGGCCGCGGAAGGCAGGGAGAGTGGCGGATCGTAATACCATCACTCCTCTCCCGCCGCGGCCCCCGCATACAGCCGTGGTGCGATGGTTACCGCACCACGACCCACCAACGTTGGCATGCTCCCGAAGGAGGCACCGCAGCCTACTCGGCCACTCGCACTTGGACCGCTGGACTACAGGCCGGCGTGGAGCGGCCGACCGCCTCGGGTTCTTCTTAGTTTCTCCGTGGTCCCTCTACCACGGCTACTTATCCCCACCGCCACGCAAAGGCGAGAACCCACCGGGGAAAAAAAAAAAAAAAAAAAAAAAAATAATAATAATAATAACAACTTTGAAAGAATCCTGCAAAGAGTAAAAATATAAGTAGATTCCTAATTACTAATTCATTATTGTTTTTATTGCCAAAACTCACGAAGGCCAAAAAGCTGCAAAATATGGGTCCATTAGTAGTTGAAAATATTCAAGGTTTTTAGTAATTCAACAAGTTTTAATTAATTCTCGAGAAGTTTGACTGAAGTGGAATCCATTCGGGCCGTCCTTTAGGGACCAAATTAACTGCCGGATATAGTTGGACCACGATAAGAATAATACAAAACCCTTTTTTAATTAGATTTTTCAAAAATGGTTATACCTATATACCTACCTATGTAAAATACTAAACTCACGGATCTAAAAGTTGTAGCTAGGCTCAACCCTCTGCTACTTGTAAATTATTAATTAAATATCAATATTTAGTCTTAATTCCTCTCTAATTTGAGAGTCCAACAGCTCAGGAGGTGGAGAGGAATTCAAGCGATATATACCAACACAATAATTATAATAATTATTCCACCTCCGAATGCCTCCCGTATATAATATATGCAATATGCATGCATTAATGGTAAGTAGACGTCTATTCGGCACCTCGCTGCCTACCGAATCCTATTCAAAACGTTGCAAACCCGCGCGAACTTGAGTTTAAAAGCTTCTCTAGGGAGGTCACATTACTGAATATCTCTTTACCGTGTCCACGATAAGACGAGTAACTCCTCTGATCGTAGTCAAGCTGTAATATAATTCGAGTTATGGCGTCACAAAAGTTAGGGGCCGCGAGATGTAGTCATGTTTAGAGTGGTTTAACAGATGAAGGGTTATGCCAGTTGGGGTCCCATTTTCCAAGGTTGCAATGGGTACCTATACTATTACGTTCAAACATCATTTGAAATGATTTTTATGATGTATTTATTTTTATTAACCCCCGACGCAAAAACGTGTGTGTGTGCGTCTGTCTGTGGCATCGTAGCTCCCGAACGGATTAACCGATTTTGTTTTATTTTTTTTTTGTTTGAAAGTAGAGTTAGTCGAGAGTGTTCTTAGCCATGTTTAGTGAAAATCGGTTTAAGATGGCCGCTGCTACAAAATAGCGGATTACTTTTTTCTTCGACACCCCCCTCAATATGGGTATCAAATGAAAGGGCTTAACGCGTAGAATTCAACGCATTAGATAAATTTAAAATCCGAGATGGCCCCCACCAAAAAAACGCAAATAAAATATTTTGCAAGCGTTGCGTTGGGGTTTTTAATTTTTAATTTAATTCATTTGTTCAATTTACACGTGATGTAACTTACAAACTAAAAGGCCAATGTTTTTAAAACAATCGCGGGACTATGCGGCCGTATATGGTAGATGGGTAAACCTAGATGGCGGGATAAATCCCTCCCTGTATGATAAACACCGAATTAATAACATATTTGTGAAGTCAGTCAAAACGTGCGGAATGATTTCCCGTTCCGTTTCGCTTGCAATAACAATACTTCGAGCGGCGGAACTGCTTCATAAACTGGCGGGAATTCATAATATAATTCCCGGAATAATCCGGATTTCCCATATGAAGGCATCTCGTAAAATTCTATGCAGTCATTTGTATAATTTCACTGCGAAATACGTCCTACAGAACACTGCTACTGCTAGTAACTCAAGCTCGTTCAGTAGGGATTAGGGATGTTGATTAGATCAAATTTTTTTTAAAATACAATTAGTCCGTATTGTCCGTATAATTTTAATACCAAAAAAATATTCTACACATTTTTTTTATAAGTTTGTGTTATAAGTTTGACGTGTCTATCTGTCTGTCTGTCTGTGTGTATGTCTGTCTGTGGCATCGTAGCTCCCGAACGGATGAACGGATTTTGATTTAGTTTTTTTTGTTTGAAAGTAGAATTAGTCGAGAGTGTTCTTAGCCATGTTTGGTGGAAATCGGTCTAAGATGGCCGCCGCTTCAAAATGGCGGATAACTTTTTTCTTCCACGACCCCATCAATATGGGTATCAAATGACTTGGCTAGTAAAATACAACGCACTATAACAAATTTAAAATCTAAGATGGCCGCTACCACCAAACCGCGAATTACATATTTTGAAAGCGTTACGTTGGGGGTTTTTTTTTAATTTTTAATTTAATTCACTTGTTTTCTGTAATGTATATATAAATATATGAAAATAATAAGTATTTAAACACTTCTATGTAAGATAAGATAAGAAAACTCTTTATTGTTTCACCACAAATTAAAATCTTAAATCTAAATAGACAATTAATTTATTAATTTTTTGTAACATACTGTATTATTATTATTTTATCACACCACAAACCCATGTGAATAGCAATATTCTCCTCTCCCTGTACGGTTGTCTGGAAGAGATCACCCTTAGCGATAAGACCGCCAATTGTAAATTGTAACACATAGATTATAATATATTTTTAAGTTTATTATTTTGTGTTCCAATAAATAGTTATCTATTTCTGTGTCGGGTTGCGTAATGTCACACCACTAAACAAAAAAATACTAGATTCAGTTTTAATTTACTAGATTTAGTTTTAATTTACTTGGTGTGACGTCACGACCAAGCAACTTTAATGTGCCCTTGCCCTTACTGTAAGTAAGTGTGGCGTAAAGGGCGTTGAGTTACGATACGCGTTCATTCCGCGCGGTTACTTCAAATTATTCTGTTTATGCTGAAATTAAGGTGATTACCGATGTTGAATACGAACGAACTGACTTGTTTGGAACGTATCTAATCACAGAATAAAAAAACTACCTACCTATCCTTTGAAGTTATTCCTTATTCCAAACCAAAATCGCTTCTCGTTTTGCTATCGCCCACTGACTGACTAATTTTAACAAAATCTTGAAAGTTCTTACGATACCAGTATATATAATTAAATGCAACTTAAATTTTTTTTAGTTTGCGTCTTTAAGCCGCCTGAAAGTGGCGTTTTTAAAATAAAAATGTGTTTATAGGTTATTTTTTTGCTTACGTATGCTTACGCCGTCGTTTCTTTTTACAAGCTTTTATTAACTTTTACCTATCTGTCTATCGGAAATTTGAAATATTAAAAAAATGGGATAAGGAGCATTATTGAAAAAAAAATATTTTTCAAAAATTCTCATTATGTCGTTTTTTTAATATATCAAACTGAAAACACTTAAAATGTGTGCAATAATATTATGCAGGGCTGGTCTAGAGGATTTTTTATAAATTAATTCCATGAATTTATATTTCAAAATTCGTCGAATTGTGCGAGCGAGAGAGCTCACTCGATATATACCTACGCTCTTAATAGGTATACGTGAAATCAGCATTTTAAACTCATCGAGGTGAAAAATCAACATATTCTACAAACAAAGAAAAAATATCATTAATTATAAGATAAGTCTGTACCCAATGATTTGCCTGTTGTAATTTTATAACATTTGATACATTCATGGTAAAAAATATTTTATGAAAGTCTTTTCGGTTCTTGTTGTGTAGCATAACTATGAAAAGGAAAATGCGTATTTGAAAAAATGGACAAGGTTAGATAGAGAATGTAAAATTTTATAGATTCAGTTCAAAACATTAAAAATAGAGCCCGTTTTTTATTAATTATGATTATTTAAGGGGTTAATAGTCGCTGAGCCTCTGTCTTGCGCGCACGATATAACTGATTGTCAAATAACAATTGATAAAATTTACTTTATGGAAATGTGTTAAATTGTAAATTTAGCTCATATTTTTATACTATTCTTATAAGTATTCCCAGTTTGTTATCTTAAATAGCAACAGTGGCATTCTCAATTCTATGAAAAAAATCTATCTTTAAGCATGCCCCAACCATTTTATAAAGTATCAAACTGGTTATACTTTAAAAAATTGTATAAAAATATGAGGAAAGTTTTCAATTTAACACATTTCCAAAAAGTATATTTTATCAATTGTTATTTGACAATTTGTTACATCGTGCGAGCGAGACAGAGGTTCAGCGACTATTAGCCGCTTATTCGGATAATAGCGACCGTGCGGGGGTCAGTCGTCTCAGTATGCGTCTGCATCTTGCCACGAACGGACTGCGTTCGCGTTGTCAAAAAACATTTTAGTGTAATTTCTCTTTGTTTTTATTAAATTATCCATTAAAATGTATGCATATATTCTAAGTTAAATAAGTAAAGTAGTTTAAGGAGACATTTGTTTAGTTATTGTACGAGTTTTAGTGAGTTTACTGTTTTTTAATTTTTGAACAATTGTGATTGAGTGCTGTACTTCATCCAATATGGGCGGTATAAGCAAATTAGCTCTGCGCAGAAAAAAAATTGGACAAAAACTGGGGATGTGGTATGTACCTAGCTCTGTATCTATTATATATTCTAGCATATTCTTCACAAAAGGTAAAATTATTCTGAAGTTACACACCTAAATGACTAAATATTGCGCAGTATACATAGGTATTGTGACGGAGCTCGATTCTCGGTGAATTAGGTACATATTCCGTTGGGGGTTTGTAACCCCCGACACAAAAACGATAGGTTGTTATAAGTTTGACGTGTCTGCCTGTCTGTGTGTGTGTGTGTGTGTGGCATCGTAGCTCACGAGCGGACGGAACGCGAACGGATTTTGATTTAGTTTTTTTTTAAGTAGAGTTAGTCGAGAGTTTTCTTAGCTATCTTTGGTGAAAATCGGTCCAAGATGGCCGTCGCTACAAAATGGCGGACTACTTTTTTCTTCCACGACCCCCAATATGGGTATTAGGGACATCAAAGGTCTTGACTAGTAGAATACAACCCACTATATGAAATTCAAAATCCAAGATGGCCGCCACCACAAAATGGTGAAATACGTATTGCGTTGGGAGTTTCTTTCATTTTTACAAGCTTTTATTTACTTTCACTTGTCTGTTGTCTGTCTGTCTGTAATCAAATCTTGCAACTTAAATTTGACCCACTTCCCGGTGTCCGATTAAGCTGAAATTTTGCATGCATGCATAAATCGGATGACAATGCAATATTATTATGACATGGAGCTGATCTGATGATGGAGCTGGGAGGTGGTCATAGGAACTCCGTAATAAAACGACGTAACCCCATCGAGTTTGGGTTCATTTGATTCGTCTTGACGAGTACTTTATGGTAATAATAAAAACTTGTTTTTAAAAAGTTTTTTTAAAATTTCACTTTTAATTGTGTACACACCCTCATACTTATAAAGCAAACGCGGTCACAAACCAGACTTTGATCGCGACAAATTTTCCGCGCGATCCCGCGTCTCTGTGGAAAGAATCGAAGAAAAAAAGAGAATCAAGCTCAGTTACATTATTGTATACCTATTATCTCTACTGTGTTTTAGATGTAGTTTTAAACATAATAAAATAATTAATATTTCTTCATCTTCCTGCCCTTATCCCACACTAGGTAGGGTCGGCACAACACGTTTTTCTCCTCCATTCTGCTCTATCATCCGTCTTATCTGCATCCACTCCTCTAGCACGCATATCCTCTTTCACTCAGTTCATCCAAACCTTTTTCGGGCGCCCCCTTCCCGGATTACCACTTATTACAATATTCATGGACTTTAATTTCTCCATATTTAAATTAATTAATATTTAATAAACAATATTTTTTCAGGCGGCAACGGCATAAAAATGATGCAATAATACAAAAAAGTATTCAAGAATGTACTGAAGCGAATAGTGAACTGAGCAAGTGAGTTTACAATATTTTGATTGATTTACATTTAAATAAAATGTCATCATCATCATCTCAGCCGTAGGACGTCCACTGCTGAACATAGGCCTCCCCTTTGGACTTTCATATGTACCGGTTGGAAGCGACCTGAATAAATGCTATGTGTAATTATTTTGTATGGAATTGACGAAAAATATTGTAATATGGGTTTTTTGCCTGCAATAAATCATTTTTATTTTATTTATTTATTTATTATATTATCTTACTAATATTATAAACGTGAAAGTTTGTAAGGATGTCTGGTTAAATGTTTGTTACTCTTTCACGCCTAAACGAGTGGACCGATTGAGCTGAAATTTTGCATAGGGATAGCTTAGACCCTGGAATAACACATAGGCTACATAAGTACCTACTGCGGGTAAAACCGTAGGGTCTAAGCTATCTCTATATAAAATTTTAGCTCAATTGGTCCACCCGGTTAGGAGTGAAAGAGTAACAAACATCCAGACATACTGACATCCAGACATCCATTCTTACGTAGTTTATAATATTGGTAAGATGAGATGGTTTTATGAACAATGGTTTCCTGTCCTTATTGGAGTAGGTACAAATCATAATTACCTATTATGTTTATTGTTTCTAGTATTTTTAACCCCCGACACAAAAACGACGGGGTGTTATAATTTTGACGCGTCTGTCTGTCTCTGTGTGTAAATTTTGATTTAGTTTTTTTTTTTTTGCTTGAAAGTAGAGTTAGATGACCCCATGAATATGGGTATCAAATGAAAGGGATTAACTAGTTGAATACAAAGCACTATGACATATTTAAAATCTAAGATGGCCGCCACCACAAAATCGTGAATTAGAGTCCTTTTCACGAAAGAGGTCCCGCGGAAATTTTCGGAAATATTTTTTTTTCGATAATTACAGGACTTCATATCCTAAATAATTTTAATTTTTTAGATAAAATAATACTATAGGTATATTTAATTAAGAAATTAAAAAAGAGAAATTATGAGGCGTTAAAAAGTTATAGATTATAACAGGTTAACCTATAAAATTTGCGATAGTGGCGCCTTGCAAAAAGGACTCCTTTTGTGAAAAGCACTCTACATGTAGCGGTGGGGGATTTCAATTTTAATTCACTTGTGTAACACAAGCAATAAGTTGCTTTGTTTGGGGGTTTTTTTATGTGATGAAGTAGAAGACGAGGAAGATGTTCTCCTGATGTTAAGAGATAACGCTGCCCATAATCAGTACAGTGCTACCTAGGATTTCACAATAAAGTAAAAGAGTAGGAGCACTGCACCGACGCTTCTTACTCAAGAATCATAAGATGTTAAGACTCTTAAGCCCAGTATTTTCACTAGCTTCAGTGCCCGAGGTTATTTTATTGTTTTGCAGTAGGTAAAGTCGGTAAATGGTCTGAACAAGCAGAAATGACGCAGACAAATGGTTTCGCTCAAAGTTAATAACAGTTTAAGTTGAGCTTTAGGCAGAGCCCAGGGGAAATCTGGCGGCGAATTCATCTATCACTCTGAAAAGGGAGCTTATATACCTAATACCTACCTATATAAATAAATAAATATTTCAGGACATTTCCCACCTAACCCCAAGCTAAGCAACTTAATGCTTGTGTTATGGTGGTTAGGATAACGGATATAATACATATAATATACTTTTCTTTTGTAAATACATACTTATAATAGATACAGAAAGCCACCCAGACCAGAAACAAATATCTGTGGATCACACAAACATTTGTCCCATGCAGGATTCGAACCCGCAACCTTCTGAGTTGCAGGCGGGTATTAGCCCACCGCGCCACAGAGGTCGTCATATTCATGTTATATTATACACACCTATATTTACCTATTTACACACCTACATTCATAGATGACCTATGTGGTGTACCTTGTATCACATACTTCTTACTTGTATTATAAACGTGAAAGTTTGTAAGAATGGATGTCTGGATGTGTGTTTGTTACTCTTTCACGCCTATACGGGTGGACCGACTCAGCTGAAATTTGGTATAGATATAGCTTAGACCCTAGAATAAATCATAGGCTATACAGTACAGCGGGTAAAACCGCTGAGCGCCGCTAGTCTATCTATAATGTCTTGTTAACTATCAAACAACAATCAATAAATGGGTATAAGGCTCATATTTTTCCACCTGTCGCACAATTGTAAAATTACTGGGTTAAAGAGTCTTAACATCTTATGACTCTGGAGTAAGAAGCGTTGATGCAGTGCTCCTAGTATTTCACATCATTGTGAAATTCTAAGTAGCACTGTACTGATTATGAGCAGCGTTATCTCTTAACATCAGGAGAGCGTCTTGCTCGTCTTCTACTTAAACACAAAAAAAATTAAGAACACAACGAAATGGGGCACAAATGAAATAATGTGTTACAATGGAATTTGTAAACCCTTGTACACACGACTGCCACAAAAATAGAAAAAACTTAAATTTGTAACTATAGGTAATGGTTCTGATTGAGATTCACAAATACTAATATAATTTAAAAGCAGGGGCAGTGAAGCGCGTGGTCTCGTTAGGGAGATCGGTCTGAGAATGTCAGAAAAAAGTGGTGACTCCCGCTCCGGGTCGTTTTTGGTGCAAAGGTTGGCCATCGCTATTCAGCGTGGCAATGCCGCGAGCGTAATGGGCACCTTTGCACCGGGAACAATCAGGGGCGGGTTATTTAATGAATAATTTTTGACATATTGTTTAGATAATGTAATTATAGTCATGTAATAATATATTTAATTAAAGTTTTTGTATTTAAAAGCCATAAAAGTTCAATAATATAAATACATAATTTAATATATTTTTACATTTTGGACTAGGGTAAATTTTTTAAATTATATTAATATTTTAAGGCAGGCCCAAACGGAGATGGCGGGACGAACTGGATTCCTTATGCAATAGCTGGACAACCATAGCCCTTGATAGAAAATAGTGGAAAGAGGGAAGGGAGTCCTTTGCCCAACAGTGGGACAAACCAGGCTGAAAATAAATAATAATATAATAATACAATACAATAATATTTTATTGCAAACCTGGTTACATGAAATTGTTACATTAAGTAGACAATACACATAAAGCTAAAGGTACTTATACAATCGGTCTTATCGCAAAGAGCACTCTCTTACAGACAACCTGGTTGGAAGGAATAATGAGAACATGTATAGAGGCGGTGTGCAATACTTCTGGAAATAATGTTATCTATTGTTATTTATTAGATAGTTTACTTATTAATATACAATATGTTTACAATATACTTGCAAATATAAAAACAATATACCTAACAAAACAAAAATATGATACATAAATTACTATAAATGTATTTAGGTACCTATAAATATTTTTAGTTTAAAATATATATATAATTTTTATAATTTTCGTTGTGAGTTGTGACACGTCTAAACACTCAGCACGCCCCGCGCCCCGCGCCGCTTGCATCATTCGTACTCAGTACGCCTGCGACCACTGTCAGCGGCGGACCTCTGCACGTCGATTTTTACAAGCTTTTATTTCTTGTTATTTATTATTTAGTGACCAACGTTCCAAAACATAATGGGTAATAAAAAGAATAAACAAGTGAAACGTAAAAGGGCACTCCTACGGCAACAAAGAGACCATATGAAAAAGATGGCGCTTAAAAAAAAGTAAGTACCTACTTCGTTTTCGTCTTGATGAGTACTTTATGGTGTTAGATGGTAATAATAATTAAAGCATGTTTTTAAAAAGTGTTTTTTTATTTCACTAGTTTCATATGTACCTACCACTATGTTAAATGTTTTTCAGAAATATATGTGAAGTGGATCAAATGTGACAGACAAGTGAAAGTAAATAAGGCCCATTACACACGTCGCTATATAGTGCTATATAGCTTCATATAGCGCGGCATAGCTTCAGTACAAATCGGCATCCGTCACACACGTAGCTATAAATGACATATAGCGCTATATCGCGCTATATTTTACAGTTGATGCGTAGAATCCGCCATTTTTCATTTTGACCAGGTGATAAAATGACTAAGCCGATTTGTATTACCGAGAAAAAAAAAACTCCTATTACCTACGCGATATATTAAACTAAATAGTTTAACCGCTGTGTAACAAATAAGAAAAAAATGTTTTTTATTTTTATTAAATATTTTCTTGTGTTTGCAGGTCTTTTTGTTAGCATTACGAAACAAAGTAATTTAATTTGTATTTTAAATTTCACCTCCTATTTACTTGTAATAGGAGCTCTTTTTATGCATAATGATTATTTGTCCGAATAACTTAGACCTTTGAATACCTTGCAGTAGACTTTCGCTTAACCGGCTAAGTCATGTTACCAAATGGCTACGCATTTTTTTTAATCTAGTTCATATGGGATTTGCCAAATTGTATGGTTTTACAGCAACATGTCTGTTGACAATGTCAATTTTGAGTCTTATACAGGATGTGTGAAAAAATTCATGATTTTTTTCTCAAATTTTTAAAAAAACATACCAGGAGGTTGTGATGGTTTTTTTTTTACAAAAGTGATTGTCAGTTATAGTGGGGGACTTTAGCGCAAAACCTGTTTTTTTCTTGCAGAAGCATGAAACTTGGCACATTGATTCCTTATGTCAAAATAAGCTGATTTCGATCGGTAGCCTAATGGAAGGGGCCCTCTGGTAGCGGGGAGGGGGAGTGGAGGGTGCGCTCCACCCGGCTTTGTTTTAAAAATTCTGGAGAACCACGCATAGCTAATACGTCAAGTTTGGTATCAATTTCGGATAAATCGAGGACGTAGATTTCATTTATAGTATAAAAAATGACATTTGTGATGATTTGTTAAACAAAAAAATTAAAAATTAGAATTACGTAACTTCGTTTTTATCGTTCAAATTACTGTAAATTCAAAAATACTAGTTTTTTTAATAAACAAAAAATATGTTAATAAAGTCTAGTTTATGAAGATTATAAAATATATAATTTTATATTACTTTTCTTAATAACAAACCGCATAAAAAATCTTTTGCTGTCCCGGGCCGCAATTTTCTTTTAACCGCCATGAAAAGGGTTGTTAGTAAAAAACTTACAATTTCATGCAGAAGTTTAAAACTTGCCACAATTACAATTCCTTACGTTAAAATAAGCCGTTTAGAATCAGTAGCCGTCGGTAACCAGCCTTCTGACAGCGGGGAGGGGGGGTGAAAGGGGCGCACCACCCAGCTTCACTTAAAAAAATCTGGAAGACCACGTATAGCTAATACGTCAAGTTTGGTATCGATTTCGAATAAATCATGGACGTAGATTTCATTTCTGATATTTAAAAAAACGCATTTTATTGGGTTTTAACCAAATTATTACACAAAAATAATACTTAGTTTTTTTTATTTAGAGGCACTTTAATTCTAAATTATAGTAATATTTTGTGATAAACATAAATATTTTTTAAAAGTTTATTTCAAGTAGATTGAATAAATAAGAACTTTTTAATTAATTTTATTAAAATTAACTCGTACATTTTTTTTAAGAGACTAAGAGTCGCTATTTTCTTCTCACCGCTGCGCTGCGTTGTAATCGCCCCATCCACTGCAAAATACGACTATGTACATTCATTTAACATGTTATTGATATAAGAACTTGATATTGTCGAACATAAAATACAGAAAAATCCTATGGCACATCATAATTTACTCTCCCTGAGACAAACTTTTGAAAAATAGGTGCGATAAAACGCGATCAAATCGCGGAACGGAAACTGCTAAACATTGTTAAGAATCAAACTGTTTCAACAAATTGTTATCTAGCAAAATTATAAATACTCCAGGCTTAAAGCTTTTTTATATCAGTATGTTACATTCCAAGACTGATTCTTCCAAAGATAATATTGTTATTATAGCTCATTACATTTTAAGACCGTCTTCATGCAGTTTTGCATCAATCTCAGCAATCCGCCCTTTATTTATATATTAAATCAGTTTCGTGCATAATATACTGGCCACCAAAACGGTGTTAGATGAATAAGGTGTCCCTTTGTTTGCTTATTGCTTCTAAAACCAAGCAGGAGGCTGGAAAATAGCAAGACTCGTATCCTTCGACTGGCATAAATGTGCCGCACACAAACGTAACTCTACCTATATGGTTTTGATATGATGTTTTGCGGTCAATGAAACTGCAGATCAAGCAGTAATTACTGCTCGACAATCAATAACTATGTAGGAAACACCTTATCACAAAAAAACACTATTTGAAAAATATACTTCTACTTCCATGATATGTCTGTATACCAGCATTTGTTACACGCAGTTTACAAGGAACTTTGTTTGGGAGAGGCTAGGCATAATTTCTTGGTTAAGTCTAACCCATCCTCTCTTTTGGTTTAGGAAGCAAGAAGCAGACCATTCCTTTGTCTGAAAACCTTTCAGTTGCCAGAATATTGTGCATGGAACTGATTAAATAAATAAATGCAAGGCTTATCTTAATTCGTCATAAAATGTTTTGAGCTATATTATTATTATATTATATATGGAGCATCCGTCTTGGAAAACAATATAACGATATAAATAAGCTGTAGGTAGGTGCCAGTAGTATTTATAATTTTCCCACATTACATTTAATTGAAAAATAGATGCATAACTTTGGTTAGAAGTTTATTATTAAAGAGATATGACTTTCGCGCCTATTTTTTTAAAGTTTGTCTCAGGGAGAGTAAATTATGATGTGCCATAGGATTTTTCTGAATTTTATGTTTGACAATATCAAGTTCTTATATCAATAACATGTTAAATGAATGCACATAGTCGTATTTTACAGTTGATTGGGGTTTACAACGCAGCGCAGCGGTGAGCAGAAAATAGCGACTCTCGTGTCTTAAAAAAAATTGTACGAGTAAATTTTTATAAAAATAATATAAAAGCTCTATTTTATTTAATCAACTTGAAATAAACTTTTAAAAAATATTTATGTTTATCACAAAATATTGCTATAATTTAGAATTAAAGTGCCTCTAAATAAAAAAAAACTATGTACTATTTTTGTGTTATAATTTGGTTAAAAACCTATAAAATGCGTTTTTTATTATCAGAAATGAAATCTACGTCCTTGATTTATTCGAAATCGATACCAAACTTGACGTATTAGCTATACATGGTCTTCCAGATTTTTTAAAGTGAAGCTGGGTGGTGCGCCCCTTTCACCCCCCCTCCCCGCTGTCAGAAGGCTGGTTACCGACGGCTACTGATTCTAAACGGCTTATTTTAACGTAAGGAATTGTAATTGTGGCAAGTTTTAAACTTCTGCATGAAATTGTAAGTTTTTTACTAACAACCCTTTTCATGGCGGTTAAAAGAAAATTGCGGCCCGGGACAGCAAAAGATTTTTTTATGCGGTTTGTTATTAAAAAAAGTAATATAAAATTATATATTTTTTAATCTACATAAACTAGACTTTATTAACATATTTTTTGTTTATTAAAAAAACTAGTATTTTTGAATTTACAGTAATTTAAACGATAAAAACGAAGTTACGGAATTCTAATTTTTAATTTTTTTGTTAAACAAATCATCACAAATGTCAATTTTTTATTCCAAAAATGAAATCTACGTCCTCGATTTATCCGAAATTGATACCAAACTTGACCTATTAGCTATGTGTGGTCTCCCAGAATTTTTAAAATGAAGCCGGGTGTAGCACCCCTTACAACCCCCCTCCTCGCTGCCAGAGGGGGTGCTACCGAGGGCTACCGATCGAAATCAGCTTAATTTTACATTAGGAATCAATGTGCCAAGTTTCATGCTTCTGCATGAAAAAAACAGGTTTGACCCATTTTTGTCGCTTAGTGACTCCACTATGAAATCTGTAATAATGAAAACACATTGTTTCAAGGGTTTTGTAGGTACCTCTAAAGAGAAAAAAAAACAAATCATTATTTTATAGTTTGTCTAGACATTTTTACTAGGAAACTGAACGTTTGGAGTTCTTCTTGTCCTTGTCATATTGCCTATTACTGGGAGTCATGGCCCCTCCTTTGGAGGATTCGATATCTGATGATGGAGCGCTATCTGGGTTGGTTGGATGCGATTTTCATAGCCAGGAGCCAAAAAAACAACAGGACAACAGCAACTTCAAGGGTGGTGCGGATCTGATCTGACCAACGCATCGGACTACGACCTGAGTCCGCTTTCCTTTGATTTTCCGGATGACAATGAGCTTCTCTACCTATGCTATTTGGCCGATGTAGTCGAGAATCTTCTGATAAAGTCGGTCAAATCCAACATGAATTGATCTTATTTGATTAACGTAAGTCATACTTTAAAAAAAACGATGTTAATTTAGAATTTAGAATAAAATTTTCTGGATTTTTTGACGAATTTTGAAAAGTCTTTTTTTTTAAGTTTACCGGGAGGAGATTTGAAGGAAACCAAAATCTAGGAAAAAAAGAAATATCCTTTATGTAGAATAAATTGTCAAATTCATTTGTTTAAGTAGTGTTGGGGAATCATTGGAACTATATGCAATCAAAGTGATTGAATCTCCGTTCCTACTCCTGGTACTCCTGGTACTTACTTCCTAAAAATATTAACAAGGAACTAGCTTTTAAATGATGAAAAGTGGTATGTACCTTTAACGAGTGTGCATATATGAAAGTGCATAGGAAGGAGAAATAAAATAGACCCCGTTGTCGTGATTTTCTGTATAGCAACAAAATTTCCAAAACCTGACGGTTGGTTAGTTTTGATTGGCTTGTTTATAAAAAAAAAAAACTCTTTTTGAAGACCAAAACCACCTTAAAATCAAGGGAGAAGAGAGAAATAAAGCGAAAAATATATAAAGCATTTTTTTTTAAAGAATTCTCGGATGCTGCTTGCTAGCGCAAGCATAAACAACACAGTCCAATTTCTCTGATATAAAGAAGTACAGTACAAGTCCTGCACAGATGCAATAGATATAAATAGCAGATAACCACGTGAAATAAATACGTCTAGTGAAGCAAACGTACGAATGTGATTTGATTTCGAACAGGAGAAATTATTTGGATACGCAAACTCGATCAACTGCTCGCATTAAGAACCACTTTGAATTTCTTCCAGTTAGACTGCGTTCGTTTTCTGCTTAGATAGGATATGTGAGTCACTTGCATGCCTATGTACGTAAACACACATGCGCCTATGTACGTGCAATCACGCTTATCCAAAATCCTGATAAAGTTTTACACAGTCACCGTAAATTAAATCGGTGGTAATATAAATAAGATACATTATCATTTTATAGGTTTTGATATAAAAGTATTCGACTTATTAGTGCCTATTACTATTAATTATGTATAGAAAAGTAAGATAATAAGATTTCAGATTATTTCTCTTATTAATTTCGATTAGATAAAATTTAAAATAAGTTGGTTAGTTTTATCACTAATTTATGAAGATTTTTAAAAGCAGTAATAATTGTATATATTACACTTGTATTTCTTGTAAAAAACTTTTTTAACTTATATCATTCATCGCAGGAGGCACAAAGTGGAAATTGTGCATACACTTATAAGGTAAGTAAGACTGGTGATAATGCCATATTTTGGTAACATTGAATTGATCCGATAATTAAGCCGTAAAGTAGCAACTGGAACTCCGTGAAGGTTATAGAACAGTTGAAGTATAGCTAACATATATTAAAAAACAATCTACATAACATGAAAATAAGTATATAATAATTATTTTATGGGTAATTTTCACTTAACATTAATGAAACTTTAATAATTATCATTATTGTGTGGGATAAAAGAACAGGGGGTCTACTATAACCCGTCCGAAACGAAACTTCGGAAACGAACGAAATAGCAACGAAGTTTCGTTTGTGACCCTACTATAACTCATTTTCGGTCGCGCTCACGAAGTTCGGATCCATAGACAATTTTCGTGAACGATAAGAACGTGAACAATTGAATGAAAATGCCAAAATGCTATCCGACTTGTCAATGTCAAGTGATTAAAATTCTAAAGTTTGAATTTGTTTGCAAGTTTTAAATGTTTTTAAGTTATTTGGCTTTATAAACTGAGTAACAAGTGCATTTAAACACAAATTATGGCTATTGCGTCACCCGTTCCTCAAGAAGTTTCAAGTGTTTAACTTAAAAATGGTTTAGTCGGCGTTTGTTTGTGTCTCGACAACTTTGTTTTGGAAATCTTTGCAAGTAAGTGATAAATATTTGATATTATAAGTTATTTATAGATCATAGCTGCGCCCCAAGGCCTTATCCGCCCGGAACAAATTAAAATGATGTATTAAATTTGTTTTTTCATGATTAAAGTTACCTATACCTACATACCGAAAATAAATGGCGGTTTTAGCTTGATATATTGATAAGCGTTCCTAAATACTCAACGTTTACTCTCAAATTCACATACCTACCACAAGTGGTACACAAATTTAAAGAATAATATTGTTAATGTTGCAGTAGCTTTCTAACCCACAAGTGTATCTCAGTTAAATTATCATATGATTAAATCAATTATATTTTTTTTCAGTTGTAAAATGGCTACAAAATCTCCAAAGAAAATTGAAACAGTATTTGGAAAAATAGAAATTACGCTCAAGGGAGCATAAGGAAGGAAAGGTTCGGCAAAGAGGCTGAGAAGAATATGATTGTACCTACATTACACTTAATTCCATTTCAATAGTCCTCAGTGCCAAAAGGTATTTATTATTATTATGTTTTATATTTTATCTTTTAAATACCATTAATAATATAAAATAACAATGTTAACTTTAAATAGAGGATTTAACAATTCATATACCTACTTTGTGTTTGGTTTTTTACACAAATTCTCCCCTGCATCGATGCTTATAATATAATGTAGGGGACATACATTTTCAATTTTATTATAATATAGGAAAGCGAGACTGAATTCCCAGTCCAAACTGTTGTTGAACAAACTGGGTTAAATTTTAAACAAAAATTTATGGACATATGTAGATCACCGCTAATATAAGGAATTCCTACATGCAGGTAACGCTGCAAGCAAAAACTAGTAAAACATAAACTACACCCAAGTGTCACCTATATGATGATAGAAAACTTTATGACAATTATATTTAACATCAAGATCCTTTATGTATTCCTTTAGGTAAAGTAAAATAACAGCAAAAATTATAATGATAATTTTATTTTGCAGCCTCAAACTCTTCATGTTCAAGAAGTTGACTTTAATGCTGGATCTACTGATGTCGATTGATGTCCAATTGTGATAGGCAGTACACGGAGAGAGGCAGTGCACAACAAGCTATGTGGACAACATAATTTTTAAATATTAATGTTTGTTTAATTATACAAAATAGCTTAAGGATTAAGATATCTAGGACCACCAATTGTAACACTTTTCAAATGTATTAATTTAATGCTAGATATTGTTTGTTTCATTACCTTAGTGTACAATAAAGGGTTATTTATCTATCTATCTATATAATAAGTAGAGCACCGTTTGTTTACCTCTAGCGTTTTGTATTTGTAACCATTTCCTGTATCTTGTTACATTTTTTATTCTAAATAAAAAAGTGCTTTTCTTGATAAATTATTTTATTTGATGACACAAAACATAATCAAAGCTGATGCTGATGTGTGTGTTTGTTACCTCTTCATGCCTTAACCGATAAAGCTGAAATTTGGTATATAGGTAAGTTGGAGCAAAGACTAGAAAATCACATTATGTAGGCTAGGTAATAATCAGCAGGTAAAGCCGCTGGATACCTAGTTAATTTCCTATAGATATGACTATGGGCGCTCCACGGTTCTTCACGCATATACATAGGCATGTCCCAATCCTCAGGGAATGGGATAAAAAGTAGCTTACATCATTTAGTCTAAGCTTTATACCAAATTTCAACTCAATCGGTTTATAAGTACATGCTCAAAACTTACACCATCATATTAGTAGATTTTTGTTAATATAGGTTCTTTATGTGTTCTAAACGTTCTTCGCGCAAAGCAGTCTTCCATTAAATCATTTTTCCAGCCATACAAATTCAATTCTTTAAATAATACGAACAAACGAAAATCAAACGAAAGCTATTTTGGCTTCGTCAATTTGAGGTTAAATTTACGAACATTCGTCTGTCAAATTCAAATTTTCGTTCGCAACTAAAAGTGGTTATAGTAAGGTTCGAAAATCTAAACGTCAAACTATTTTCGTTCGGACGATATTTCGTAAACGAAAGTGATTATGGTAGGAAACGTGCGAAAAATCGGCCGAACTTCGTTTTCGGAACGAGTTATAGTAGACCTCCAGATACGTAAACTATTAAAATACGTATTTATTCGTAGTATATTATGTTAATAACATTTTTCCACACAAGTATATGGCAACTCCAAATTGCACTTGTCCGGTTTTATTTTTAAATAATATAATTTTTATTATATTTTTGTATTAATATACCTATTCTAAACGCTCTCAAAGAAATTGTTGACAAGTTATTCCAAATATTTGAGTACGTTTGTAAATATGAAAAAGTAATGTTAATAAAGTCACTTGATTTGATTTCAATGATCGACTCAAGATTCAATCACAAAGAATGAACTATTAAAAAATATAGTTCCGATCAGTAACCTGGCCATCACTAAAAATAATATAGCAAGGTATAGCGAGGTATAGCAAGGCCTTGTTATACGATGCTATATGGTACCAGGAGTCATATAGCAAGGTATAGTATAGCGTCGTGTGTAATGGACTTAAAAGTGAAATAAAACACTGAAAAAAAAACTAAATAACGTAGGTTGACGATAGTAGGTATTTTGTTTTTAAATATAATAATATGAGAATAATGTAGTAAGTGAAATGGCAAACAACACTTTAAAACTTTTTGAGTCACTTTGGTGTACACCGCGCAATTAAAGAAAGAAAGAAAAACATTTAATTTAAGCACAGGGCACAGAGACACGGGCACATAGAGTGATTTTCAAGAAAAAGGAGTCCATTTTGCGGGGCGCCACCACTTCCCATTGGCTCTTAGTTCAAGATCTCCCCACTCCCCGTCGCCCGCCGCCCGCCACTCATTCCGAGCCGCGGCCTCTCAGAGAGTGGACGTATCGCTCGGCTCTCTAAATTTGTACTCTAAACTCTCGTCGTACTCACACGAATAGTGTTATTATAGTTGGACCGCACAATATTGATACTTGAGTAAGTAATTTTATTTTTGGACACAAAATATTATAGCACAATAGTGTTTGTTGATATTGTAGTCCGTTTTATTATTTAAATATAAAATAGCTTTTTACATTATTATATGTAGGAAGAGGGAGTAGCAGTTGTAAAATGTAGGTTCTTCATTAAAATTATTTATTGATATATAAGCTTTATTATATTTTATTTACAATAAATAGCCTGAAGTGAAGCGAGGTCGAGCGGCTAGTATAATAAGTATTTTATTAATAAATAATTATTAATTATGTTTTAGAGACAATGGGAAATAAAACTCGAACATGGTTAAAAAGAAAGAAAAGAGTAAACTTAGAAAATTTGGCTTTGGCCAGAATGAAAAGGTTGGTGATTTATGTGCATTATTTTATATTCCTTCGTAACATTAAAAAATATAATTAGTGTTACCTACATGTTATTTTGAAAAGCTTGTCTATCTGTCTTCAATCAAATCTTTCAAGTTTAATTTTATTCACTTCCCGGTTTCCGATCGAGTAGAAATTTTGCATGCATGTACCTATATGTGACGGTTAATGTCCGAAGTGCGGCTACACTTATATAGATTTAGCCGGTTAAATCTAGGTGTAGTCGACAGCAGTCGGTTAAAGTTAGGTGTGAACAAAATGTTTGAATAAAAAATGTTTTTATTACGAATTCAGGGCAGACCGACATCAGTTAGTTAGGTTTTACAACGTGCGAGCCGAGCGAGCGAAATGAGCGTGCTGCGGCAGCAGCCGGCGAAGCACCAGATCTGACTTGTACTTATTCCAGTTCTCAATTCATCATTAAGGAATGTTAATTTTATGACGATCACCATACATAAACAATAAAACATGTTGATAACAACTTGTCTCACGTTTTAAACGCGTGAGGCTGAAAATAAATCTTCTACACCTAACTTTAACCGACTGCGCTGCGGTTGGCTACACCTTTTTTTTTTTTTTTTGACCCAGGAAAAATGCGTTGCGCATCATCACCCCACGCCGGGGGGCGCGGGGCGGTATGTGGGACTCCCCCGCCAAAGATGGAAGCGGCGGGGATACCCACTAAAAAACCTGGGGTGTTTCCACCTCGCGCCTTAGTGCCGGGGCAACGGGTACGCCGAAGCACTCGTCCGCGGCCCCAGCGGCGTTGGTCCTAAGACCCCACCTCTCACCGAAATGGCGCACGGAAACACCGCGCGCGCCACCTCCCGGACCTGTTCAGTGACAGCGAACGCCCCCGCATCCTCCGTCCAGGTCCTGGGATTCAGAATTGGACTCTCCAACCCCCCCAATGCATACCACCCTGCAAAAGAGAAATCAGAGAGTCCTTTTCTTCCTCCCCTCCTCCTACGGAGCGCCGGAGATGTCCGGAAAACGACATCCCTCTTATCGCCACCAGACACCTCCCGCGATCCAGCGCCGCCCTGCTCGCCGCCTAACGGCCGAGCCCTTTGACCAGCCTCCCGGGCCTGGTCCCACCCGACAAGGGGCAGTGGTGTGGCCCATCACTACGCGAGGGATACGTAGGTATGGTCTACCGGTCCACTGCCACCTTCCGCCTCGGCGGCGCTCACGATGAGCCCGCTCGCGCCATCCACTGTGCCCTATGCTGCCTTCATAGGGACACGCGGAGGCGCAACACCTACAACACACATCGGCCGCAGAGGATAGGGAGAACGGCGCACCGTAATACCGGCACTCCTCTTCCCCTGCGGCCCCACCGCGTCCGCCATCAAACGGTGGCGACCCCGTTTGGGCCGCGGAAGGCAGGGAGAGTGGCGCATCGTGATACCAACACTCCTCTCCCGCCGCGGCCCCCGCCATAGACCCACGGTGCGATGCGATGGTCAACGCACCGCGGTCCACCTCGGTTGGGATGCCCCCGAAGGAGGCACCGCAACCCACTCGGCCACTCGCACATGGGCTGCTGGAGGTCAGCCCGGCGTGGAGCGGCCGACCGCCTCGGGTTCCTCTTAGTTTCACCGTGGTCTCCTCTACCACGGCTACTTATCCCCACCGCCACGCAAAGGCGAGAACCCACCGGGGGGTTGGCTACACCTAGGTTATCCGGCTAAACCTAGGTGTAGCCTCACTTCGGACTTTAGCCGCAACATATATATAATTTATTTGAAAAAAGAAAAACATAATTCTTAATAACTCTGAAATCTGACACTTTACGAAGTGGGTGTCAAATATTTTTTCTTACTTTCTCTTTTACATTTTTTTTATGTGAAGAAGTAAGAAGGCGAACTCTCTGATGTTAAGAGATAACGCTGTCCATAATCAGTACAATGCCAGCTAGGATTTTACAATGATGTGAAATTCTAGGTGCACTGCACCAACGCTTCTTACTCAAGATTCACAAGATGACACATGTATTTGTATTGATGCACATGTATTTACATAATGATTTTAACAATAAATAACTAACATTGCAAAGAATCAAGACCTTTTATTCCACACGAGTATGTGATTTACCGCTCGTCTGTGTGCGGTGCATTGGTGTGCGTCGCCACGGTAAAGAGATATACAGTAGTTTGACTGATCGTGATTTTTGAACATAATACCTACAGTCTCGCGGTACATGCGCAAGTCATAGGGCTGCCGGGCAGCCGCTGCCCGCATACAGTAGGTACCTACCTATTTCATATCATCTACTTACTTGAGCTAATATCTAGATGAGTTATTATAAATTAAATATATTATTTTTGTACATTTATTGATATTTTTATTACAAGCTTTTATTTCATTTTCATATTACCTACCTATATGTACCTTACTACGTCCGCTTAGGAACCACTGAATGTCCGTTACAAAAATGCAACAGTCGAATGAGATTTGAAAATGTATTGTATCAAACTTAGTACACCCTTCATCCCGCGTTTTTTGAACACTTCCGCCTAACTTACTTTTCAAACAAAATCTAAATCGAATCTATGAGACAGACACGTCAAACTTATCACACCCTTTCGTTTTTGCGTCGGGAGTTAAAAATAAATACGATTGATCACTCTTCAATTCAATAAATACCTAGTAGGTACATAATAACAGGTAGATTAAAACTAAAGTTGGTTCATAATTAAGAAGCCTAATCTGGGAACTACAATAGGTTTTATTCCAGCATAGTAGGGATACCTACCTACTTACCTATCATGTCGTGGCGGCGTATATTGGAACCCAAGACAAGAGACAAAACAAGACAAGAGACAAGACAAAAGACAAGACAAGAGACAAGACAAGAGACAAGACAAGACAAGAGACAAGACAAGAGACAAGACAAGAGACAAGACAAGAGACAAGACAAGAGACAAGACAAGAGACAAGACAAGAGACAAGACAAGAGACAAGACAAGAGACAAGACAAGAGACAAGACAAGAGACAAGACAAGAGACAAGACAAGAGACAAGACAAGAGACAAGACAAGAGACAAGACAAGAGACAAGACAAAAGACAAGACAAGACAAGAGACAAGACAAGAGACAAGACTTGGACTCTTACTCACACACTTACTCGGTCTCTCACTTGCACTCTTACTCGGACTTTTACTCGGTCTCTTACTCGCACTCTTACTCAAACTCTTACTCGGGCTCTTACTCGCACTCTTACTCGGAATCTTACTCGCAGTCTTACTCGAATTCTTACTCAGATTCTTATTCGCATTCTTACTCGGACTCTTACTCGCAGTCTTACTCGAATTCTTACTCGCACTCTTACTCGGTCTCTTACTCGGAATCTTAATCGCACTCTTACTCGGACTATTACTCGCACTCTTACTCGGACACTTACACGCAGTCTTACTCGAATTCTTACTCAGTTTCTTACTTGCACTCTAACTCGGACTCTTATCGGACTCTTACTTGGACTCTTACTTGGACTCTTACTCGGTCTCTTACTCGCACTCTTACTTAGGCAGAATACTTTTAAAAATAAAAAAAATAACTTCTTACTAACTTACCTCAAAAACAGCATAATTTCGCATGCTATTTTTTGCCATTTTATATAATTTATTATATTATGTATACATACGTTAAAAGTAAATAACGTAAATTACACTAAATACTTGCAAAAAACTATCGCGACGTCCGCCCGTCGCTGCGTGGCACCCGCTTCTGGATTATATACCCACTTCTACCCACATCTACCGACATCTACCTACTCCCACATTCCGACTTTTTCTATGGAGTCGAACTACTGTATATCTCTTTACCGTGGCGTCGCGCTCGGATAATAATACGTAACTCGAAGGGGCGCGCGCAGCGTTAAGGCCTCTTAAGGCGGCCTAAGTTAATTACAAGCTTTTATTTACTTTCATCTGTCTGTTGTCTGTCTGTCTGTCTGTCTGTCTATAATCAAATCTTGCAAGTTAAATTTGATCCACTTCCCGGTGTCTGATTGAGCTGAAGATGTATCGGATGATAATGCAATATTATTATGACATGGAGCTGATCTAATGATGGAGCAGAAAGGTGGCCATAGGAACTCGGTAATTAAACGACGCAACCCCATCGAGTTTGGGCTCGTTTGATTCGTTATTTTTTTTTTTTATGTTATGAAGTAGAAGACGAGCAAGACGCTCTCCTGATGTTAAGAGATAACGGCTGCCCATAATCAGTACAGTGTTACCTAGGATTTCACAATTATGTGAAACTCTAGGAGCACTGCACCAACGCTTCTTACTCAAGAGTCATGAGATGTTAAGACTCTTTAGCCCAGTAATTTCCCTAGCTACATGCCCTCCTACCGGAGCACAGTGATGTTTGCACATCACTGCTCAGGCGGTAGAATAACTGGCACTGTTGGGGTACCCACCTAGACGACCTCCTGCAAAGGAAGTCTACCCCCTCGTCTTTTTATTCAAATTGGCTTTAGATTTAAGATTAAAAAATATTATGTATGAAATGAAAATAAATAAAATCCTGATAAATTTTATAAAAGTGTGTTTGATTTTTCCCGATTAATAAAATATACAAGGTAGGTGCGAATGTGAAAACTGGCATTAAACAGACTGAAAAAATTAAACAAGGAAGAGCGAGATGCACATGTTAATTTGAATTGTTTGTTTGAAAAGTAAAGTGGAACCTATAAACTATTCCTGTTAAACAAAAAAAAAATGGTCCCCTGCAATTTATAATGGTTCCGTAGTCACGGTACCGTAAAAAAGATTCCAACACCAAACAATTTTGTGAATTTTTCCTTCTTTTTGAAGTCTTGCATAAATTTAATCAAAACCGGTCAAGCGGCTTTCAAGTTTTGAATTAAAATTATAAATATCAAAAGAGGTTGAAGTCATGAAGTCTGTTTCATGTATATTTTCTAAGATAAGATTACTCTTTTTGTTGAAACCAAAAGAAACATTACAATATACTTATTAATAGCTAGTACTAAAATACAGTTTGGTCCACAATGGGCGGCCTTATCGCTGTGAGCGATCTCTTCCAGGCAACCGGCCTTTGTACGGAATTATATTTCTATTTACTTTTCTAAAAAAAATTTTTTATTTCTTTTAGGTATAACAAGTCACAAAATGGCGGAAATGAGAACAGTGCCGCAGTACCTAGCACCTCGGGTTTGCCTGAACCACAGTGAGTATTCAGGGTTAAGAACGTTTATCAAATGTATATCATAAGTGAGGATATCTCAAAAACTACACGTAGGAAAAAAAAACTAAAAAATATTTTAGAGTTACCAAGATACACTTAATAAAAACCCATTAACACCATCTCTGCACCAAATTTTTTTTTTCATTTTGTTGACCAGTGTTATAGTATACTCGTATGTCAAATTTGCTAGTAGTTTAATAATTATTATTGTATCGAAACTCACTTTTTTATTACTTAGTTTTATCCGCTCGACGAACATCTAAGCTCGAGCATAGGCATAATATGCTGAAAATCAGCGTTGCGCATCCTTGCCGGCATAAAGCTGAGCATATGCCTTTTGCCTAATTTAACAGTATCACATTTCTTTTAATAGGTACTATTCCTTAATTTTTCTTGGATAAGCTTAATGTAAATTGTATTTTATTTTTTTTGGCAAAAAAACTTTTTTTTATTTTATATATCGAGAGACGCACTCTCGCTCGTACTATTTGACAAATTTTGAAATATAAATTCATATTTTGAAATATATTCTTTTCATGATATTTTTAAATATATTAAACTGGAAATACTTTTGAAATGTGTGCAATAATATTATGGAGGGCTGTTCTTAAGGAAATTTCAATAAATTAATTCTATGAATTTATATTTCAAAATTTGTCAAATAGTGCGAGCGAGAGAGCGTCACTCGATATATACGCTCTTAAAATATCTACTACTAGCTGCGTCTAGATTTTATCCGCTGTACTGTATCCAGGGCCGGATTTAGCCCTTGCATCGCCATGGGCACGAAAGACCCGCCCCCACTGAAATTTTACACTCTACATTTGTTGTGTCAAAGAATTAAGAGAACGAGAAAATATAAAAATTTTAAATACGAAAAGTAAGCGCCGAGAATTTTTTTTGGGTTTCTGACTACGAAATGTGTCTAATGAGTAATGGGGCGCGAAATAGAAATTTTTCGATTTGAAAGTGATTCCAACATTACATAATATTATATATTATTAATTAATTATAGCCTTTTAATGGATTCATTTTTTTACTCGTTTCGAATTTTGCCGCCCCCTGAAAATTTGCCGCCCTGGGCGGTCGCCCCGAATGCCCCTAGTGTAAATCCAGGTCTGACTGTAGCCCCCTTCGCGGGGTGATGATGCGTAACGCGTTTTTTCTAGGTCAAAAAAAGGTTCTAAGCTATACCAAATGTCAGCTTAATCGGTCCACCCGTTTAGGTGTGAAAGAGTAACAAACATCCATCCAGACATCCATACATTCTTACAAACTTTCACGTTTATAATATTAGTAAGAAACAATACAATACTCTTTATTGGGACAAAAAATAACAAGACTTAAACTAAATTAAAGTAGGTACTAATATTAATGTCCACAATGGGCGGTCTTATCGCTTAGAGCAAGCTCTTCCAGGCAACTGACAACCAACACATATTCACATTTGCTCGTGTGATAAAATTAAATTAATTAATAGAATAGAATAGAAAACTCTTTATTGTTCACACAAATACAACAATATAAACTTAATGCTTATAAATGCTTAATGCATTTATTAATGATTATTAGGTTATTACTTATTACCTACTCTTTTAAAATGAAATGTCCATCGTCCCCAGGAGTTCAATCCCCACGAGTTCATTCCCGGCTGGTCCCGAGTCTCCGAGATCTGATAGTCCTGACTTCCCTCCCACTCCGCCCAGCCCAGGGAGCGCTCAACAAGACAACACGTAAGTCATCCAAATTTTATATACTCTAAATATATTAAAGGAAAGAGTGACTGACTGACCTATCAACGCACAGTCTAAACAGCTGGACGGATTGGGTGAATATGGATGATTGATAGGTTTTATGACGTAGACCTGCGCTAAGAAAGGATTTTGCCATGCGGGCAAAGTTACGAACATAAGCTAGTATATGTATGTAGAGGTAATCTGACTGACTCATCATCATGGAGACGAAACCGTTGAACCTAGAATGATGAAATTTGTTTTTACTAGAAATGTATAGGAATAAAAGGATTTTAGGAAAGGATTTTTTATTAAAATTCCAATCCGAAGTGAGATACAATGATACAATATAGGCATACTCAACCTATCTACATATAAGTATTATAAAATTTTATAAAATTGGTGGAATAATTGATTTGAGGGTTTTACAATTTCTATGGAGAAAATAATATCTTTGAACTGATTATAATTTATACTATACTGTCTTCCTTTTATGCGAAAATATGACTTCACAATTTTTCTCATTTTACATGAATTTAAATCACAAAAAATTACTGTTTTTTCACATCTAGTTTAATCTTACAAAGGGTTAAAATATTATGATTTTTATTAACAGGAACGCGGAAGAAAAACAGAAAGAACCCCAAATCATTCCAGAGATACCGATCACACCGGTGTCTGGAAGGCGAATCGTCGACATAGTACACGTTTTCAACAAACTGAAGGACATTTCAAACCACAATATTGATTCCAATTGTGGCATACAATACCTAACTTTATTAGGAGAAAGGAAGAACGGCCTTATTTCTGAGTTTAAGTTTGAATGCGAGATGTGTGACTCCACCTTCTATGTTCATTCTGATGGGGATAAAGAGAACCATACTAATTTGGACGCGACCAGGGCGATAGTCTCGTCCAAAGTGAGGCTCAGCCAGTTTAATACTGTGATGAAGACTTTGGAAGTCCCGGTGTTTGCTGAGGCGTGTTTTCATGAGGTAATTTAAGTTTTTTTACAAGCTTTATATTACTTTCATCTGTCTGTTGTCTGTCTGTCTGTCTGTCTGTCTGTCTGTCTGTAATCAAATCTTGCAAGTTTAATTTGACCCACTTCCCGGTTTCCAATTGAGTTGAAAATTTGCATGCGTGTGTAAATCGGATGACAATGCAATATTTTTATGACATCGAGCTGATCTGATGATGGAGCTGGAAGGTGGCCATAGGAACTCCGTCATAAAACAACGCAACCCCATCGAGTTTGGGCTCATTTGATTCGTGTTGACGAGTACTTTATGATACAAGACGATAATAATAATTAAAGCTTGTTTTTAAAAAGTATTTTTAAAATTTCACTTGTTTTATAAAGATGTAAGAAGACGAGCAAGGCGCTGTTCTGACGGTAAGAGATAACGTTGCCCATAATTAGTACAGTGCTACCCAGGATTTTACGATGATGTAAAATTCTGAGTGCAGTGCATCAACACAAGAGTCGTCTTACTTGAGAGTCGTAAGATGTTTGGACTCTTCAACCAATTAATTTCACTAGCTACAATGCCTCCTACCTGTGCACAGTAATGTTTGAACATCACTGCTCAGGCAGTAGAATAACTGACATTGTTGGGGTACCCACCTAGTCGACCTCCTGTGGAAAAAGTCTACTCCATTTACAAAATATTTGGTTTATTAAGTATCATTATTTAGTGTTAATCGCTTAAACATTTGACTTCAGTATATTTCTTCATGGAACACCTCCTGGAATGTCCTAACTGCACAGTTGATGACTTATTTGAAGCCAACGAAAGAGCTGTGGAACTGATTTAAAACTGCTTTAAGCAACTTAAGATCCTAAATTATTATAAACAAGTGAATTAAATAAAAAAAAACCAACGCAATTTGTAATTCGCCATTTTGTGGTGGCGTTGTATTCTACTAGTCAAGCCCTTTCATTTGATACCCATATTGTGGGGGTCGTGGAGAAAAAAAGAAATTCGCTATTTTGTAGCAGCAGCCACCTTGGACCGATTTCCACCAAACATAGCTAATAACACTCTCAACTAACTCTAAAGAAGAAGAATATATCTTCAATCAAGTATTTTCCTAATAAATATTTGTACATTTAGGGCAAGCCGGTGGCTCTAGAGGAAGCGAGGGCGGACGTGGTGCGCGCGCGGCTGGCTGCTATCGCTCGTATGAAGAAGTTGAAGCAGAGCGGGGACAAGCTGCTCGATGTCATCGGGGAGGGCGTCTGGCAACCCAAGTATGTATACACTACTGTTGATACACGCTGCTGTTGCTAAACCATCCAGAAAGGAGAAGACCATAGAAAAAACTTGAGAGGTGTCTTGACACCTCTCAAGTTTTTTTGTATTTCCCCATTTTTAGGGTTCCGTACCTCAAAAGGAAAAAACGGAACCCTTATAGGATCACTTTGTTGTCCGTCTGTCTGTCTGTCTGTCTGTCTGTCAAGACCATTTTTCTCAGGAACGCGTGGAGGCAACAAGCTGAAATTTATAGGAAATACTAAGGTCTATTGCCTCTTAGAGCTGTGAAAATTTCACACTTCTAGGCCAACGCAATCAAAAGATATAGTCGAATATGTCGTAAATTTCAGCAAATTTTCGACATTACCAAATAAATCAAAACCTACGGGGCATTTCCCGTGAACTCAGAATATTGAAATTTGGCACAAAGTAACTCCTTAGAGCACAGATAAAGGAAAAATTGCGAAAATTATAAATTTTTATTTTCATCATATGAAAAAAATATTTTGAATAATTTTATACCTACTACCCTTTTTCTCATGAACTCGTAAACGTATTAAATTGAAATTCATATCAAATACTAAGGTCTGTAATACCTTTAAACTTAAATAAAATCAAACCTCTGTCTCAACGCATTCAAAAGAAACAGCAATTTTAGTCGTAATTTTAAACCCGCGACTACTCTCAAAAAATCAAAACCTACAGGGTACTTCCCGTGATCATAGAATCTTGAAATTTGGCACGAAGCAACTCCTTAGAGCACAGATAAAGGAAAAATTGCGAAAATTGTACATTTTTAGTTACATCATAAAAAAAAATATTTTTATTAATTTCATACTTACTACTTTATTTCTCATGAACGCGTGCAGGTATTAAACTGAAATTAATATCAAATACTAAGGTCTATTATACCTTTAAACTGTAATAAAATCAAACCTCTATCTTTACGCATTCAAAAGAAACAGCAATTTTAGCCGTATTTTTTAACTCGCGACTACTCTCAAGGAAATCAAAACCTACAGGGTACTTGCCGTTAACTCAGAATCTTGAAATTTGGTACACAGCAACGTCTTAAATCACAGGCACAGGAAAAATTGCAAAAACTGTACATTTTTAGTTTCATCATATAAAAAAATATTTTTAATAATTTTGTATTTACTATACCTTTCCTCAAGAACGCGTACTGTTATTGAATTGAAATTCATACCAAATACTCAGTTTTATAATAACTTTAAGCTGTGAAAAAATCAAACATCTATGTCAACGCAATCAAAAGAAACAGCAATTTTAGCCGATTATTTTCAAGCTCGCAAGGGAATCAAAACCCACAGTATATAATAATATACCCACTTTTCTTTAGGGTGCGGGAGAAACCTGTAGGTTTGTACGGAACCCTCGGTGCTCGAGTCCCACTCGTACTTGACCGGTTTTTTGTTTTTTTGTGTGTTGTCCCTTGGGACAACCCCGGACGAAAGTTCCATCCGGGGTCCAGGGTTTTATTATTTATTATTTACAAAAAACCTGTATACACTAAACAAAAAAAATCTTCGCGACACCACACTGTTCAATGCGAAATAGAAATGAAAATATCTGGCTTGCTTTCTATAAGAGAGAGAAAGAGACAGACAGAGAAACATGCGCACGCCGCACAGCTTACAATAGCTTACTATAGCAAAAAGTGTCGTGACAACTTTTCGTAAGATTTTTTTCCGTCTAGCCCCCTTTCACAACGCGCGATAAGGAACTTCGTTCCAATAACTTTATTTGACACAATAAATGTACAATACAATATAGGTGTATAATGCCTTCTGGATTTAGTCTGCTATCTTTGGTTTGGCAACATCGTCGCTTAAGACAAGGAGAAATATGTTTTTTTTTTCTTTTATTATAGGTTAACCACGGTCTCACGTGATGTTAAGCTATAATACGGCCGTAGATGATAGCAGACCAAACATAGAAGGCGGGATATATCCTTCCCTAGGGATAAATCTTTAACTGATTTACACAAACTTCAAACAAGCGAATTAAAAGATCTATTAAACCGATAAAATTTAAACAGCGGTTTAAAACCGCTGTTTAAATAAACAGCGGTTAAAAACCGCTGTTTAAATTTTATTGGTTATGACTTAAAACGTGCGATTCGCCCTCATTTTAATATTTACTGACTAACTGACAGACAATGCTGCATGTTTTATAATTATAATTCACACACATCTTGTCCACGTATCAATTTATAACACTAGTGATATGTAACTACTAGTAAAATAAACCAGAACACGCGCACAATATATAGGTCATCTCGATCATGCGCCCACGCGATCTAAAATATCAACGAATGATCGAATCATTTCGGATGCCCCACTTGGAACCAACCGAGATCACTATATTATCACTACACTAGATTATACGCGCGACTTCGTTCATATAATAATGAATATTTATAATCATAGAGGTATGTATTGTGCCTAGTGCATTCGCAATCTAAAATATTATGAAATGATCGAATCATTTCGGATGCCCCACTTGGAACCAACCGAGATGACTATATTATCACAATACTAGCTTATACACGCCACTTCCTTCATGTATTAATGAATAAGAGGTTGAATATATAGGCTATATAGCAATGTCAATCATCAAATGTCGGTGGAAGACTTTGGCCGTGGCTATTGTAACTATAGCATGGGGACCCGAAAGGAAGAAATGCAGATTAGTTCAAAATAATTTCGCTAGATGGCGTTACTTATATCGATTTATTAATAACGATTGTGAAAAATTCAGAGCAGACTAATATAGAATGATTTTACTACTTAAAAAAAATCCCCTTAGCATAGATAAATGAAAACAATTTATTTTAAGTTTAAATTTCGATAATTTAACAAAATTCAATAATTATCGGCGTTCCCCTGGCGGAAATTCTTTTGTACTACGTTGAGACTGGCACACAAATACTGTTCACTTAGTTCAAAATAGTTGTCTCGTAATGTAGGTGGCGCTGTTTCTAATATCTTGTGTTTTTTTGCACGAACCTATTATAATAAATTAAGTAAATTAATATGAAATTGTTATGACATGCTTCAAAGATACTTAAAAAAATTATTTAACATTATTTTCCTTGATTTCCATATTATTATTATAAATTTATTTTCGTTTTAAATAATTATCACCAGTCTAAGAATTATTTAATCTGTGGAGTGTCACACGTCAATAGTCAATATATAATTCGGTTAGAGTTAAATAAACAAATTAAGGATTTTTGAATACTATCGCAAATAAGTGACCTGGATTTAAATTGGATTTTGATAACGCTTCTTTTCTCGATTGACTTTTGGCACGTGAACGGATTCTGACTCTGCTATTAATTTGAATAATATTTGGCTTTCCGACCTGGACCCTGACCCTATCTGCACATACGACGACTCGGCTAGTAAACAGGACAAGTTTTTACGACACAAAACATGCCTTCGCACCGGTGTTCCTTTTTTATGTGTAATAACACCTCAGAGTTGAAGTCAATGTTTCGATTTCCTTGGAATAATGCAAATCGCTTGGAGGAATGGCTGAAGAATTGTGGTAAGCAAGTACTTACTTTTATACTAGCATTTATTATACTTTTTATCAGTGCCTACAACAGATAAGAGGATACACAATAACTAGGTGTGGTACCCTGTCACTTCATCTGCTATTTCAGGATGAAAAGTGTTACTAAACTATGAGAAATTATGTGTGCAGCAACAAATGTTTCCTAACAAACACACACAAAAATAATTTGCATTTAGTATGTTAATAATATATTATTATGTTTATTACACATACATACTAACATATTTTTTTAATGTAGGTAATATGGCCATCACTCATCTGCCTCCTGAATCTCTGCGGTCAAGATATATATGTATTGACCATTTTGACAAAAAATATGTGCGCAATGAGACCGGACACAGAAAAAGACTAAGAAGAACAGCAATACCAAATCCCTATCAGGCTCCTGAGGTTCTGGATCATTCATCCACTACTGTACTAGGTAAGCATTTGTTTACTTTGATAGTAACTCTTTCATACATAATTATTTTAATAACCAAACTAAATCCTGTAACTGTAACTGGTTAAGAAAACAAAATTGCATCGAGTCACACCTTTGTAAAAGTGTGACTCAATAAGAATTTTCATTCTAATCTAGTCACACGGAGTTTAGATAGTGTTACTTGTTCGGAAAAATAAATCTCAACAAGTCAAGAGTGATTCAATGCAAATATTTATTCTCAGCTAGTGATTTTTCAGTTAGAATTTGGTTGTGAACATTGCCTCTGCACCATTACCATAGTAGCCAGGGGAGGGAGTTGACCCCCAAGGCAGCAAGCTCCTCTTGAACCTTCCTCCCCCAAACTAAAATCTGGCTATGCCCTGCACCTAAATTCATTGGTCAACTTATCGCCATCTCCTATTGTTAAATTATACCACAATTTTAAAAAAAAAAACTTTAAAAACCCTATCTATTAAATGGCATTATTGTTTGTAAGTAACTGGTACTTACAAATAATAATGCCATATAAAATCAAAAGCTCCAAAGTGACTTTTTTTAAAGCCAGTGTTACTAGCTGAGAATAAACTTTCACATCGAAACTTACCATTACTTGTTGAGATTTATTTATCCAAACAAAATAGATAGATAACACTTTATTGGAACACAAGAAAAATACAAAAAAGAACCTAAGAACTAAAACAATATAAAAACTTAGACTCTACCTAATCTCAGTGTTACTAGATGAGAATGAAAATTCTTATCGAGTAACAGTTTGACATTTTTTTCTCAACCAGTCACAGGATTTGGTTGACTCGTTGAGAACAAACCATATTTTCTACAAATTAATGCCAACAGCCCTTGGAATGAGCCAATAACATGATAATTAAAATAAATTATTAATATTATTTATTTTTTTATTATATGTAATTATAATTCTGTGGCTCCTGTGATGAGTGACATAAGTCGAAAATAATCCTTTTTCAGGAGAACAAAAACAAGATATCAAAAGTTCTCTTTGGCAAACTATGTTTGCTGCTTTAGTTTTTCTGAAAATTATTACATTAAGTAATTTATGAAAAACCAGTGAGTATCTGCATCTTTATCCATAAAAAAAAGTATTTATTGCCATTTTTACAAAGATTTAAGTACTTAATACATATAATATGACTAAACTTTATATATAGGAAACTATATAATTTATGTTTTATAATATAATGGAATGGCAATCGGGATTTGCTCAGCGTTGTGCTACGCAAGGAGATCCTGCGCAGCGCTGGTTTTCTGTATATCCCGTTGCTCGATCTAAGATGTTCATCGTTATTGAGGAAATAGAAAAACGAACACAATACTGATTGTGTAGTACGTATACCACATTGTTAACATTAAATCTACTAAATTACAATAAAAGTACCTCTAAAATTAGAAAGATAAAACCAATGATGGTTACGCCGTGTATATTGTATATACAAGTGTGTGTGTGTGTGTGTGTGTGTGTGTGTGTGTGTGTGTGTGTGTGTGTGTGTGTGTGCGTGCGTGCGTGCGTGCGTTCGTTCGTGCGCGTGCGAGTACGAGTGCGTATGTTTGTGTGTTATGTATTCTTATATTATTAGTTACGATTTTATGGCAATTGTTGTATCAACATAGCAAAGCTGTTTGAAGCAAAATTTTTGAAAATTTCCACGGTAACGGGAATTATTCCCAAAAAGAGTTTGTATACAAATCCGTAACCGCCGATCCGATTTCGCTGAAATTTTGTAAAATGGTTTTTCGAGCTATGTTTAGGAATTTTAAATAGCTTTTATCTCAGAAAATTAATTTTAAGGGAGAAAAAGGGGAGGTTGAAGTTTGTAAGGGAAATTTGGAACTGCTGATTCTATTGAGCTAAAATTTGGTATAAAGGTATCTTGACGCTTAAAAAAGGACATGGAGTAGTTTATATCCCCATAATGAACTTCAAAGGTGGAAAAAGTAGGTGATATCGATAACAGATAAGGAACAGTAAATAGTTTTTGTGTCAAAAATTAACATTAAAGGGGGAAAAAAGGGGCGTCAAACTTTGTTTGGGAAATTAAAAATCGCTGACATTATTAACCTAAAATTTGGTATAGAAGTAGCTTGAATGTCAAAAAAGGTCATCAAATAGTTTGTATACCAGAAATTAGCCCTCAAGGAGGAAAATGGGGGTTAGAGTTAATATAGGAAATCAGTAAGCGTTGCTCCTATCCCACTTCTCTCTTGATATTAAGGTGGGTTGAGTATTCAAAAAGGCATGCAATAGTTTTTATTCCCTAAATAAGTCTTTGAAAGGGAAAAAACTCTGACCCCTGTCATCAGTAACCGTTGCACTGATATCCAAGAAATTTGGTGTAGAAACAGCTTGAGTATTGGATAAGGATATGAAATAGTTTTTATTGAAATATGTACTATTCTATGCATAAAATTCCTACTTTGCGTTTTTTTCTGTAATATATAGTTTGAATATTATTTTTCATTGTAATTCAGAAATTGTATAGCCAACCAAGCACTAAACTATAATTAAAATGTAAACCTCTTGTTTTGTTCCTTACGACACAGACCCACGTCTAGTGTGAGAACACAGTAAACACTATGTTGTATGTGCAAAATTATATTAAATAAACATTTTCATTTATTCTAGAAATCTGTCTTTAAGGGGAAAAGGGGGTCAGAGGTATGGGAAATCAGTAACCACTAACCCTTTTGAGCTTAAAATTTTATATAGACGTACATAGGCGGATTTAAGGGGGGGGGGGGGCAGATGGCCAAGACCCCCCCCCCAGAAACATTGTAGACTTACGAAATTTGCATGATCAAGATTTTTTTTTCTCGGCACACACTTTTCGTAGTAAAAATTTCTAATATTTTTGCCCGCCTGCACCTTGGGACCCCCCAGGACCAAATCCTGGATCCGCCTATGTAGACGTATTTTGAGTATGCGACAATGACATTAAGGGTTATCGCTCACCAGACTCACCCGGTACCTACTCGGCACCGCCTCGCCTCGCGCGGTTAGTATTCTTTATATGGAGTTGTCCGCCACATGACATAAAAATTATTCAATGTTTCTAAATACAATCCAAACAATCGTTTTACAAAATTTCAGCTCAATCGGTTCAGCGGTTACGGATTTGCATACAAACGTTTTTTGGGAATAATTCCCGTTCCGGTGGGAATTTCGCAAAATCCCTTTATATCTGTCGTCTACGTTAAATAAAAAAAACACGCTGTCTAAATTTCAGTTTAAAAAGATGGCCGGTTACTGATTTCCTATTGAAACTTTTACCTTCTTTATCCCGCCTTAGAGGTTGTTTTTTGGGATAAAAAGTATACCATACAATTTTTTAGGACTCAATCTACCTCTGTACTAAATTTCAGCTCAATAGGGTCAGCGGTTCTAAATTTTCCATACAAACTTCAACGCCCCCTTTACCCCCCTTTAAAAGTAAATTTCTGACAAATAACTATTCGATGTTTCTAATCACAATCCCAGTAATCGTTTTACAAAATTTCAGCTCAATCGGTTCAGCGGTTACAGATTTGCATACATTCGTTTTTCACTACACAATCTACCTCTGTGCCAACTTAACTCAATAGGATCAGCGGTTCTAAATTTTCCATACAAACTACTCCCTTTGTCCCACCTTAAAAAATATATTTCTGACATTAAAACTGTTCAATGTTCCTCAACACAATCCCAACGGCCATCTTGGATCGATTTCCACCAAACATGGCTAAGAACACTCTCGACTAACTCTACTTTCGAACAAAAAAAAAATTAAAATCCGTTCATCCGTTTGGGAGCTACGATGCCACAGACAGACACACACACACAAACAGACACGTCAAACTTTTTAAACGATTTTTAAAACTATCATCGCGAGTGTTCTCCATAACTACGACAATAAAAACGGCACAACTCACGTCTAATACTGCCGAGAATACCGACGAACGGACGGTCGAACCGTGGTCGAGATATTCTCGGCAGTATTAGACGTGAGTTGTGCCGTTTTTATTGTCGTAGTTAAAGTTATAACACCCCGTCGTTTTTGCGTCGGGGGTTAAAAATGATTATAATCACAATTGCACCACTAACAAAAAACTGGTTTATTGAGTGAGTAGAAACGCTGATACAACTTGATATATATTCACGTCTTTTTTGCAAAATTAGTGGTAATTGTGGCAAACTATAAAAGATAGACGAACGTGAATTAGACAAAAATCATTATATTGTATATCTAATAATTTGTAAGTAAAAATCTCAAAAAGGGTACAACTCGAGTTGTATCACTCATCATAGGAGCCACAGATTTTAAGCAAAAATTTTTTACCCCGGTTGGGCTAGTACTGACTTTTGACTCAAATTTATTATATTATGTAGTTTATACAAACATAATGGTATAATTTATTTTAGGTTCACCAAACTTGAAAGTGCTGACACCTAAAAAAGTTTATAAAAATAAGAGACGGCTCTGTGAAGATATTAATGAAGCTGAAGCCACCGAATCAAAAATTACCTGGAGCACTCCGAAGAAGAGAAAAATTCAAATCAAAGAAGATGAAGACACGCCAAAGTGTAAAAAGTTGAAAACTTTATTAGTGCATACAAATAAGAAATTAAAATCTGAAATAACGAAGAATAAAGGTGCCAATAAAAATGTAATCGATTTATCAAAACACAACTTTAGGAGTGAATCAAGTAAATTATTAACAACAATGCAATTTAGAAAATCAAAAAAACGCTGGACTAACGAAGAGAAGAAATTTTGCATGTCATTATATTATAAATCACCAGCTGCATATAAATTTATGATTCAATCAGGTATAGTATTAGCTGCTCCATCTACGATCCAACGATGGCTTCAAGAAACAAATTGTCTGCCGGGAATCAATAATGAAGTATTTGAAAACATTAAAAATAAATTTGCTCATAAAACAATCAAAGAGAGGGCATGTGCTGTGTGTTTCGATGAAATGAGCATCATGGTTGATTTAGAATATACTAATAAATATGATTTAATAGAGGGATTTGAAGATTTTGGTGATGGTGATCGTAGCCTTAAGGAATCGAAATATGCATTAGTATTTATTGCCAGGGGGATTTATGATAATTGGAAAATCCCCGTGGCATATTTTTTATCGTCAAAAACTGTTGATTCTGATAAATTGAGTACAATTGTTAAATCAGTGATTAATAAATTATTTGAAAGTGGCTTGTTGCCAAAAGTAACAGTATGTGATCAAGCCACTACAAATGTGAAAATGATAAAAAATTTGGGAGCGAGTGTTGATTCTCCTTTCTATTTTATAAAAGAGCATAAAATTTATGCAATATTTGATGCTCCCCATTTGATTAAAAACGTTAGAAATAATTTAATGCATGGTGATTTTGAATTAGATGGTAATCAGATTTCATTCAATGATATAATCAATGTATATAATCTAGATACAAATAATAAAAGTAAATCATTAAAAAAATTGACGCCAGTGCACATCAATCCAAATAATTTTCAAAAAATGAAAGTCAAATTTGCAACACAAGTTTTAAGTAATTCAGTGGCTGGGGCCATAAAAACTGCTATCGATAGTGGAGAGTTGAAGAGCAGTACTGCAAAAAACACTGCTGATTTCGTTCAATTGTGCAATGATTTATTTGATTGCCTGAATTCAAAAAATAAATTTGATAAAAATCCCCATAGATGTGCAATCACAAACAATAAAAATTCTGCTGTAAATAAAACTTTAATCAAAAGCAAGGAAATTTTTACAAAATTAAATAAAATAACATATAAAAATGATCAGAAACGAATAACCCGTCCGCCCTGCTTTGATGGTATGATTCAAACAATTAATGCTGTACTTCAACTCTCCGCTGAAGAATTTACAGCAGGCACTGGCGTTAAATTTATAATCACTTATCGATTGAATCAAGATGTGATTGAAAATTTATTTGGTATTTATCGAATCAAAGGAGGATGTAATAAAAATCCAACTTCAAAATCATTAAGAGGAATGTTTCGATCAAGTTTATTGAATAATTTAATGAAATTTGACAAAACTAATTGCGAATCAGATCAGGAAATGTTTGTACTATCTCATGACGATACAGACATTTCAGAACCAAAACCATCAACATCATCGTCTATAATAAAACAAAATGAAAAGGACGATGTTGGTGGTATCACCACTCTAATTTGGAAAGTGTGCATCTGCACTGAGTGTCTTTTTTTTGAAGTATCAGTAAAAAATCTGAAATTTACAGGGGAGTTAGTAAAAATATAGTAAAAAATAATGCACAGGGTCTCGAATTTCTAAAACTTGAATTGAACGAGATATGACCAAAAGATTAGGACACTCAATCCTGATGCGCCGCTAAATACGAATATTTTCAAAAGTATTGACCCTAGGATTATAATTTTTAGTTCTGGAGTTAGTAAAAAATTTCTAAAAACTTTTGGGAAATTTTCAAATCAATAGAATGTACCGTTACAGATTTATAACGGTTTAACTAGGACACGCAGTTCTTACGCCGTAAGGATTGAGTGTCCTGCTAAATATGGGTTTATTGGAATAAATACATAAAAATAACATTACCATCTTGTAGTCTGACCCTCAAAACAATTTCTAAAAGAGAAACTATGTCGAAAAAGCTTACCCTTTTAAAATAAATGAAAGATTTCATTTTTACGAAACGTCTGTACTGAGTGTCTTTTATTTTTGAAAAAAAAGGGTCAAATAGTAGTTTTAGAAATTTGGCACTTGGTGCAAAAGTTTTTACTAATTGAATACTAAAACATGATATATAATTTGTTTTTCTAAATTGTATATTTTTAGAGTAAATCCACTTTTTGCGGTTTTCTGTGAGTGTCTTTTTTTTTTCGAGGTTGAGCAAAATTAATGAAATTCACAGGGGAGTTAGTAAAAAATTAGTAAAAACTTTTGTAGTAAGTGGCGAATTTCTAAAACTTAAATTGAATTTTTTATGAGCAAAATACTAGGACACTCAATCCTTACGTTTTAAAAAAGTGAAAAACCTCGATATCTCGGTAAGTATTAACTTTTTTTTCAGGATTTTTTTTTCTAGAGTTAGTAAAGAATTTCTAAAAACTTTGTAAAAAAAAATATACAGGCTAACACGTGGTGTTACTGAGTTATAGCGGTTTAATTAGTTTCACTGAGCGTAAGCACTGAGTGTCCTAGTTAAACGGCTCTACAGATAAAACTAAACCTCGTAGATAAAAACAACTTATATCCACGAGTTTTACTAATTTTTTACTAACTCTGGATATAAAATTCATTTTTGTAAGTTTTATATTTTTTGAGAAAATCCACATTTTCATGTTTTTCACTGTGTGTCCCATTTTTTTCAAAATATCAAAATGATTTTTTCAGGAGAGTTAGTAAAAGATTAGTTACATCGTTTGCACTAGGTGTCGAATTTCTAAAACTAAAATTATTCTTTTTATGATCAAATAACTACAGTCCAGACGCCCGAAAAACATGAAAAACCTCGATAAATATTAACTTTTTTCCTAGGATTTTTTTTTCAGTAGTTAGTAAAAAATTAGTAAAATCTTTTGCACAAGGTGCCAAATTTCTAAAACTGAAATCAAATTTTTTATAATCAAAAAACTAGGACACTCAATCCTTACGTTTTAAAAAAGTGAAAAACCTCGATATCTCGGTAAGTATTAACTTTTTTTTCAGGATTTTTTTTCCAGTAGTTAGTAATGAATTTCTAAAAACTTTTACAAAAAAAACCAACAGGCTAACATGTGTTGTTACTGATTTATAGCGAATAATTAATTTCACTGAGCGTAAGAACTGAGTGTCCTAGTTAAACGGCTCTACAGACAAAATTAAACCTCGTAGATAAAAACAACTTAGATCCACGAGTTTTACTAATTTTTTACTAACTCTGGATATAAAATTCATTTTTGTAAGTTTTATATTTTTTGAGAAAAAACACATTTTCATGTTTTTCTCTGAGTGTCCCATTTTTTTCAAAATATCAAAATGATTTTTTCAGGAGAGTTAGTAAAACATTAGTTACAACGTTTGCACTAGGTGTCGAATTTCTAAAACTAAAATTATTCTTTTTATGATCAAATAACTACAGTCCAGACGCTCGAAAAACATGAAAAACCTCGATATCTCGATAAATATCAACTTTTTTCTTAGGATTTTTTTTTCAGTAGTTAGTAACGAATTTCTAAAAACTTTTACAAAAAAAACCAACAGGCTAACATGTGTTGTTACTGATTTATAGCGGTTAATTAATTCTGTTTTACGGAGCGAGCTAAATGAATAAAGCCGTGAGTTGTTCTCACCATGAATAATTCTTATACCTAGGCACTATTATTCAACTGACCACTATTTAATTTGTTGGCAATACTTTCTCTCTGATAACATACACGTTCAAACACTTGGCTGCCTCCCGACTCCCGGTGCCCAACTTTTACGAGGCTGCTGACTTTGGGAAGATCAACTTTTGCACACAGAATTAACACACACACGCACATACACACACACACACACTAACACACATAATACACCTAGGGACCTGTTTAATTGAATAAGAAGGAGGGCGCCGGCAACTGCAACATAGTTTTATAAACTATCGCAATTTCCAACGTTCATGGCGTTTAAGATTAACGTGTATTTTAAGCGCAAATAAAGATTTATTATTTATATTAAGGTGTACGATTTTGCAAATTTACGCTAGGGCGTATTACAAGACGGATGTCGCAAAATTTAACAAAATTTATAAGAAACCAGTTGTTTAAGGATTTGAAATTTTAAAATTGGCGCCAAATGTATTTTTATTTATGTTATTGGCTTTTATTTATATTGTTATGATTTTGCAAGTTTACGTACGGGCGTTGTGCTAATCCATTCGCAGCTAGCAAAAGGAGCTCATAGTGAATAGGTCACTCATACAAATACGCACGAGTGGTGTATATTAGCGCTGCAGTACCTCATTCCCGCGTAAGTAAGACGGGCTCGCATATACTTACAGTAACACGTGTCAGGCAAGAATAGAATAGAAAACTCTTTATTGTTCACACAAATACAACAATATAAACTTAGAACTAAGATTACACAGAAAGAAGTGTTATAATTGGCGGTCTTATCGCTAATAGCGATCTCAAGGCAAGCTTGGTTGCAAACCTGCACAACGGTAAGTAAATCATTATACTGCCTGAGCATAGGCTCAGGTTGAGATTTAACAACCTCTGTGGCGCGGTGGGCTTATACCCGCCTGCAACGCAAAAGGTTGCGGGTTCGATTCCCGCATGGGACAAATGTTTGTGTGATCCACAGGTATTTGTTTCTGGTCTGGGTGGTTTTCAATATCTATTATAAGTATGTATTTAAAAACGAAAAGCATATAAGTATTATATCCGTTATCCTAACCACCATAACACAAGCATTAAGTTGCTTAGTTTGGGGTTAGGTGGCGCTGTGTGAAATGTCCTGAAATATTTATTTATTATTTATTTATTTATAGGTTAATGCAGATTTATCATGCACACCCCTAGCCCCTATACGTATGGTATGGTAGAACATATTATATTATAACTATTATTACAAGTTTTTAAAATACCTAACATTTTCCACATAAACCCTACTCTTCATTAGATAATGTATTCATCCAAAAGTTGGTTGCCTGGAAGAGGTCGCTTTAAGCGATATGGCCGCCCATTGTGGGCCAATGTGTTATAATATTGTCATAGTAATTTAAGTACCTTTTGTTACATTGGACACAATAAAGAGTATTTCTACTCTTAGAGTAGAAATACTCCTTATTATTAATAAGAACGTGCCACTTACTATTGGTTAAAGGTTAAATTTTGCAACGTCCGTCTTGTAGGTTACGTATACCTACGGTCATGTCAACTACAATCAAATGGCCTAAAATCCCTGTTTAAAATAACTAATGGACTTGCATCGCTCCTTTGCTTAATTAGTAAAGTCGTAATCACTACTATTTATTTGAGAACTTGTTTTGGCTATGATTATGGTTGAAATTGCTTTAACTGGTGTACGGGGTGTACAGTGTACAGTTATACAACAAAAAATAACTTGGAAGGCTTTTATTTCCTTAAAAATTAATTGATACAAAATTACGAGCAGAACCGTGAAGCGCTATTGAGAGAAGATTGAATGACAAAAATGCACAGATATAATTGAAAATTTTGACAGGTTAATATTTGACATCAATTTTTTCTAATTTGCTTTCTGTACATCTGAAGCATTTGCCAATAACATAAATAAAAATACATTTGGCGCCAATTTTAAAATTTCAAATCCTTAAACAACTGGTTTCTTATAAATTTTGTTAAATTTTGCGACATCCGTCTTGTAATACGCCCTAGCGTAAATTTGCAAAATCGTACACCTTAATATAAATAATAAATCTTTATTTGCGCTTAAAATACACGTTAATCTTAAACGCCATGAACGTTGGAAATTGCGATAGTTTATAAAACTATGTTGCAGTTGCCGGCGCCCTCCTTCTTATTCAATTAAACAGGTCCCTAGGTGTATTATGTGTGTTAGTGTGTGTGTGTGTGTATGTGCGTGTGTGTGTTAATTCTGTGTGCAAAAGTTGATCTTCCCAAAGTCAGCAGCCTCGTAAAAGTTGGGCACCGGGAGTCGGGAGGCAGCCAAGTGTTTGAACGTGTATGTTATCAGAGAGAAAGTATTGCCAACAAATTAAATAGTGGTCAGTTGAATAATAGTGCCTAGGTATAAGAATTATTCATGGTGAGAACAACTCACGGCTTTATTCATTTAGCTCGCTCCGTAAAACAGAATTAATTAACCGCTATAAATCAGTAACAACACATGTTAGCCTGTTGGTTTTTTTTGTAAAAGTTTTTAGAAATTCGTTACTAACTACTGAAAAAAAAATCCTAAGAAAAAAGTTGATATTTATCGAGATATCGAGGTTTTTCATGTTTTTCGAGCGTCTGGACTGTAGTTATTTGATCATAAAAAGAATAATTTTAGTTTTAGAAATTCGACACCTAGTGCAAACGTTGTAACTAATGTTTTACTAACTCTCCTGAAAAAATCATTTTGATATTTTGAAAAAAATGGGACACTCAGTGAAAAACATGAAAATGTGTTTTTTCTCAAAAAATATAAAACTTACAAAAATGAATTTTATATCCAGAGTTAGTAAAAAATTAGTAAAACTCGTGGATCTAAGTTGTTTTTATCTACGAGGTTTAATTTTGTCTGTAGAGCCGTTTAACTAGGACACTCAGTTCTTACGCTCAGTGAAACTAATTATTCGCTATAAATCAGTAACAACACATGTTAGCCTGTTGGTTTTTTTTGTAAAAGTTTTTAGAAATTCATTACTAACTACTGGAAAAAAAATCCTGAAAAAAAAGTTAATACTTAGGTACCGAGATATCGAGGTTTTTCACTTTTTTAAAACGTAAGGATTGAGTGTCCTAGTTTTTTGATTATAAAAAATTTGATTTCAGTTTTAGAAATTTGGCACCTTGTGCAAAAGATTTTACTAATTTTTTACTAACTACTGAAAAAAAAATCCTAGGAAAAAAGTTAATATTTATCGAGATATCGAGGTTTTTCATGTTTTTCGGGCGTCTGGACTGTAGTTATTTGATCATAAAAAGAATAATTTTAGTTTTAGAAATTCGACACCTAGTGCAAACGATGTAACTAATCTTTTACTAACTCTCCTGAAAAAATCATTTTGATATTTTGAAAAAAATGGGACACTCAGTGAAAAACATGAAAATGTGGATTTTCTCAAAAAATATAAAACTTACAAAAATGAATTTTATATCCAGAGTTAGTAAAAAATTAGTAAAACTCGTGGATATAAGTTGTTTTTATCTACGAGGTTTAGTTTTATCTGTAGAGCCGTTTAACTAGGACACTCAGTTCTTACGCTCAGTGAAACTAATTAAACCGCTATAACTCAGTAACACCACGTGTTAGCCTGTATATTTTTTTTTACAAAGTTTTTAGAAATTCTTTACTAACTCTAGAAAAAAAAATCCTGAAAAAAAAGTTAATACTTACCGAGATATCGAGGTTTTTCACTTTTTTAAAACGTAAGGATTGAGTGTCCTAGTATTTTGCTCATAAAAAATTCAATTTAAGTTTTAGAAATTCGCCACTTACTACAAAAGTTTTTACTAATTTTTTACTAACTCCCCTGTGAATTTCATTAATTTTGCTCAACCTCGAAAAAAAAAAGACACTCACAGAAAACCGCAAAAAGTGGATTTACTCTAAAAATATACAATTTAGAAAAACAAACTATATATCATGTTTTAGTATTCAATTAGTAAAAACTTTTGCACCAAGTGCCAAATTTCTAAAACTACTATTTGACCCTTTTTTTTCAAAAATAAAAGACACTCAGTACAGACGTTTCGTAAAAATGAAATCTTTCATTTATTTTAAAAGGGTAAGCTTTTTCGACATAGTTTCTCTTTTAGAAATTGTTTTGAGGGTCAGACTACAAGATGGTAATGTTATTTTTATGTATTTATTCCAATAAACCCATATTTAGCAGGACACTCAATCCTTACGGCGTAAGAACTGAGTGTCCTAGTTAAACCGTTATAAATCTGTAACGGTACATTCTATTGATTTGAAAATTTCCCAAAAGTTTTTAGAAATTTTTTACTAACTCCAGAACTAAAAATTATAATCCTAGGGTCAATACTTTTGAAAATATTCGTATTTAGCGGCGCATCAGGATTGAGTGTCCTAATCTTTTGGTCATATCTCGTTCAATTCAAGTTTTAGAAATTCGAGACCCTGTGCATTATTTTTTACTATATTTTTACTAACTCCCCTGTAAATTTCAGATTTTTTACTGATACTTCAAAAAAAAGACACTCAGTGCAGATGCACACATTTGGAAACCCAACCCAAACTTGGAGCTTGCAAGTTCGAGTTCTAATTTAACTGTAATCACAGAAGGATTAGCCGATTCTTCCGAAGGAACAGTTACATTGGAAACATGTTCGGTAGTGTATTTTGCTGGGTGGTTGGGTAAATCGTGTATTGAAAAATATGATTGTTCAGAGTGCAAGAAAATTTTATTAAAAAATCAGGTTGATTTAACAGATAAAAAACAATTATTGTTGATTAACAAAACATATTCAAACATTTTAACACCAACACTCAAATCTCCTAGTGATTACTTATTTCAATTAGTAAATAAGGTGTTGGATTTTTTCAATGCAAATATTAACGAATTGTATAAAAGTAATTTAGTGGCGGATTTTATGCTAGGGATAAAAGGTGAAATAAACTTCTCAGGCGATTATCACGATCTGGATCACTTTGATTACTTGATTAAGAAATTATTACACGTTAAAATTCATGATTATTGTAAATCACGTAAAAAATCATTACAATCTGCATCGAAGTTGAAAATCTTACAAAACAAATAAATTGTTTTTTAACAGTATAATCAACCTGATTTTTTAAATAGTGATCAAGATTGATATAATCAATCAGCTGCTTGTTTGATAAGTCGATTACAGCAGGCAGGATCCAGGACTTTTTCAGGGTTGGTAATTTTTTTTACACCCCAGTCGAACTCAGTGGTAAACATTTTAAATTTTCTACTATCCATGGAGGGGGGACGACGACACTGACCGGCCCTGCCCCCGCCCCCTGGATCCGCTTATGGGCAGCAAGGGTACAAACCGTGCTACTTAACTTTCTTCGAGTAACATTCTTCGAACTCCGAGTTATTAAACGGGAATTAAAAATAGTATCGAGTCACACTGCGACAACAGTGTGACTCGATTCTCGATGCGATTTATTTTCTTAACCAGTCACAGTGTTACAGAATCTAGTTTGAGTCGTTGAGAAAATACCAAAAACAGGTACCAACTTTCTAAACAGTACCCACACACAGGCACAGGTACCAACTTGCTGATGCTGGCACTTGTACTAAAAATAAAAAAATGGTATTATTTCAATGTTGTTTTTATCTTAAATTGTTTAAATATATATTTAATTTTTAGCTCGACTATTGTGTTTTATTTCTTTTAATTTTCCTTTCTTTTACCTCACCTTCCCATCAACGATAGACCTAATAATATGTACCTACATGCCTTACATTTGCTAGGTAGGTAGTATTTTCTAATATTATGTAAATTTGTTTTAGTAGATTCTTAGGGTTATTGTGAAACAAGGCATTAAGAACGACATGTCTATTTATAGATACCTACCTAAGTAGATGCCTATGTACAGGTCGGTTGTCTGTTTTATAAATAACTAGCTGTGCTCAGCGGTTATATCTACCCATCGGTCTATGCGAACGTGTTATTCCAGGGTCATAGATAAAAGAATACTACTAGGGTCTATACCAAATTTCAACTTAATCAGTCCACACGTTTAGGAGTGAAAAGCATAACAAACGCACAAGCAGATATACCTACATTTTTTCAAATTTTCACGTTTATAATATCTAAGATTTATTTAACATCCGACCTTATTACAAGCTTTATATTACTTTCACCTGTCTGTTGTCTGTCTGTCTGTAATCAAATCTTGCAAGTTTGATTTGACCCACTTCCCGGTTTCCAATTGAGCTGAAAATTTGCATGCGTGTGTAAATCGGATGACAATGCAATATTATTATAACATGGAGCTGATCTGATGATGGAGCTGGAAGGTGGCTATAGGAACTCTGTCATTAAACAACGCAACCCCATCGAGTTTGGGCTCATTTGATTTGTCTTGTTGAGTACTATATGATGGTAATGATAATTAAAGATTGTTTTTAAAAAGTATTTTTAAAATTTCACTTGTTTTTGATACCTATCCATAAGGTTCGATATCAATAGTTGATAATAAATCATACATCCTAATCAATTAACCTTATGGTTCTAACGGCGGGCGGCGGGAGATACGCGCAGATAACAATATTTTATATCGAAACAAAATAGCGTTTACCTACTCTTTATTTCCTTAATCCTTGCTCAGCTACCTACTCTACTGTAATCGATGAATTTAGCGCCATCTGTTGGCTCCCTACTATTAAGGGTTTAGTAAATCTATAGGCACGCGATAGATGGCACCTCGATAGATGGCAAGTCGTAGCGCCATCTAGCGACAACAGAGGTCAAACTAAATAGCCCGCAGAATAGCCCGAGTTAGGGCGGTCCGATTTCAATGTATGAGATGAGGTATCTGTACTAGTATTCTTTTATCTGTGACTATAGTAACCACCTACCAGACAAAACCGTGTCGCCAAACGGTCATTTTGACCGTGTTCCGGCATGATGTTCAGACAAGTCAGGTAGGGATTTATCCCGCCTCAAAGGTTCAGTCTACTACTAAGTACGGCCGCATCGTCACTTACCATCACGCGAGATCGTGGTCAAGGGCCAACATAATTAATAAAAAATGCTTTTATTAATTTGACGTCTAAACAAAAACATGAAAATTTATTAGGGAGAGTTTTTGCATTTGTTAAAAATATTACTTTAATAAATTATACACGAAGAATGATGAGTAACTTTTCACTCAATCATTTCTATATATTTCTTTGATATATTATGATACCTTCAGGTTAAATTAATTGATAACTATCATTTATATAAAGTCAAACATCAAACAGACGTACCTAGAATATATTTTATGTGTCATTTACGATTTACAAGCATATCGCGTTATTTATTTCGTAATATCAAATTATTTTGATTGCCCTCGCGATAAACACAAAAATATTAGGAAAAAACACTAATGTGTTAGGTTGATATTGTTTATTACAAAATTAAAGTGACTAGTTACGTGCGGCAGATATGTACTTCTTTTTGATAGATAGATAAATATTATTTATTAAAACATAATATTGCAATATCACTTAAAGTGTTTACAGTGTATATTATGCCGCAGTAAAGTAAATAAAGTCGTGATATACATAGTTATATCCCTAGGAATATAATTATATACCGGAAGGACCGGAACATAATTATGTGATTCCGGCTAAAAAATCCGGCCCAAAATGCGGCTAAAATAATCGAATTAAGTATTTTACTAATATTATAAACGTGAAAGTTTGTAAGAATGGATGTCTGGATGTTTGTTACTCTTTCACGCCTAAACGGGTGGACCGATTGAGCTCAAATTTTGTATAGAGATACCTTAGACCATTAATGTAATAAGAACAAGTCGCACATAAAATCAATGTTACAATCGCCGATATTATCGCTAAAAGCAATGTGTCAAAGATAAATAGGGTCTTAAAGTTTATGTACGCAGATAAAAAAAAACTTCGCGACATGTCACGATGTAATTAAAATTACGTGTTAAATAAAAAACAACAGTTCTAAATTCGAATGTTGGTATAATATAATGCGCGTGCGCCTCGTGTAACGAAATGTAACGGCGTTGTCTCGTAAATATGCGCAAGGACACTTCCGCGACTCGTCGGTTATTTTTGATACTTTGCGTCACATTGTTGGTGCACTTGTTTTTGATATCTCGAATTACTCCCGCTTTTATATTGACGTCATTTTATAAATTAAAAAAAGTAATATTTTGGGTAGGGTTCTATCGCTGCGTTGTATCAAATTAGGTAAAATTCTATTATTTTTACTTCATAAGTTTCAAGTTTTATAATTAATCGAACTTCGTAAAGCCCTTAGGACTACCTCCACGTTTATAATAATAATTATTCGAAAAGCGACTACCTCTACCTTGCGTTCTCTAGCTCGCACGCCGCATAAAATATGTACCTCTAGAAATATCTACCTATCTAGAATCTAGAGTTTTAACGTGCAACATTTTTAAAAAGTTGGTAAATTTTACGAATTTTTATTTTGAAATTCCATATTTTGTGCGAGCAAGAGAACGAAGGGTCGAAGCTATAATTTTATTACAGTAGTAAGGGTAGCAGTAAGGGGGGGACTTTGCTCGAGACTCTGCGATATTCAAACAATAAAATCTACGAATTTATATCTAGGTATTTCCAAATTCGTAATATCGTGCAAACGAGAGAGTAGCACGCAAAAAGGTTTAGGGGTCCTATGCACAATGCACATATCTCGCAGTTTAAATAAATTAGGAACCTACACATTACATACAGATTTTTTATTATATGGAATTAATTAATAAATCGGTAAAAAAGAATTTGCTGTAAGAACGCGTGGAGTAAAAATATTTAGATTTTTTTGACTACCTCAATCCCCTAAGTATAATTTATAACACTATTAGCGACATAACACTAATCACAAATCTCACGTTATATTGTTATGACATCGTCATTATCGTAACTTAACGAAAATTACTAAAACATCACGAAAATAATGTAAGTTATCGCGGTGAAATAGATTTAGTGAATTTATTGCATTATTTTCAGTCTAATGCAATCTACATGCTCCTAAACACATTCTAACAGCCTCGCTGACAATTTATTGCAATAAATGTCAGGAAAATTGCTGCACGACAGGGACGGATCTAGGAAGGGGGTACTAGGAAGCATGACAAGAGTTATAGGATAGGCTGAAATGAAATAAATGAATTTATTTATCGCTTAACTTGAAGAGTATTAGCAAGGCTTTTTTTTGGATAGGAAGAGAATAGGGATGGCACTTAATTCATAATTCATTTAATGGGATACTTAATGGGAGGGGCTCGTAGCTATCTGTATACTTCTTGCCCCCCTCGTGCTATGCGGAGTGGGAACGAGCTGGTTTGGGCTAAGTTGGTTGGAGAGTAGCAGACGATGGAGAATAGTGCACCTTTGTTGACTCCCTAAACTTTAGCAAGTTAGGGGTTAGCGTTGTAGATGTAATTTCGCATTCTGAATTCTGGATCACCGATTTCCAGCTCCGCTCTCTCTCTCTCACTCGCTATACTAGTGTTCCTACGGTCCTACTCGGTATACCTACCACTGGTGTTACAGATGTTATACCGCCTACCGCTAATGGCGATAGTGACCATTTACCATTCACTGTCAGACGGGTCGTCAGCTTGTGTGTCTCTCTATCATATAAAGTTAGTATAATTGTACCAAACCGACCCTCTTTCCCCCTTTTTAAAAACCCTCCATCCGTCCCTGCTACAAGTACCTAACACGTGTGCTCAAAATGTCCACCAGGAAGCAAAATAAAATAAACATGAATAAAACAGTCGCTGCATCGTTAAATGCTGTAAAATCGGTTTAATTTATTTATTGCACACATCATCATTTAAAAATACATAACACTAAGTTTAAAAATGCATCAGAACCGGCTTTACGCATATTTCGTCTTTTTTAACTGCCACAAAATATGTTCTCAATTTTTTTACGATTATAATTACTTTGTCATTATTTATGAACTGGGCATAGTTATTTCACCTTTCAAAAAGTACCTAACAAAATCTGTGTTATTCCAAAGTTTAAGCACCAAATTTTATTTGTTCTTGTTTAGTCCTAACAAAAAAATTGTGTGTGACGTAGTTTGGAAAAATAAAATCTAATAAAATAAAATGGTGAAAAAAATAATAGTAGTTGAAATAGGTATATATTTACACTGTATTTAATTCTAGAAAGATCATTCTATAATAAGATCCCACGTCTATTTTGATGAAGAATCTCATCAAGAATCAAGGTTTTCCATCGGAAGAGATATCTGGTTGAAAAATGTTGATTACTTCGGTACCGCGGAACTCTGACAAAACAAACCTCTTGCCAACATTCCTTGCTGCCATCGACCTGGAGACTACGGAACTGAAACAATAAAGAAATGAATCATCCTTAGTACGCCCAAGTTGCTTTACCTACTTTTAAACGTAAAAACACTGGATTATCCTGTAGGAAAAATCCACTATTTTTAGACTTACTAAAGAAATGGAACATCTCTAGTGCGTCTAATTCGCGCACCTAATAAACGCTCTCGTAATTTACACTAATTTGAATTAATGATTGAATAATAGCTATTATTGTATGATTAAGAATAATTTAGATTTTTCTCCTGTAGAGAAGATGTTAAGAAATCGTATTTTTATTCTCAGCATGAATGTTAAACTTTGTCATATTATTCTATTGATTTCAATGTGAAAAATCATATGTAATGATATTTTGGATATAAAAGGATCATGTTTGACAACATGTCTTAATACGCTCTCAATGACATTACCCCTCTACGCACTTCGTTAATTTATGAATGTGACAAAGATATACCAGATCTTTCTAGAAAATAAATTTAATTTATAGGAAGGCGCCAAAGGGCGTTTTTGTCGCATACTTATAATTTTTTTATATACAATTAACTAGAACATAAAATTGATGTCGTTAATTTTGAATAGACGATTTTATGTCTTGAAATTATAAATCTATAAAAAAACTGGGTGCACACAGGCTACTTTAGCATTAAGTTAGTCCTAGCGTTGTGCTGAATAATAAAATAAAATGAAAAATAATTAGATAGATAACCCTTTATTGAAACACAAAAGAAAATGTACAAAACAACTTAAAAACTAAAATAATATGAAATACTAAGTGTACAGGTCTTGGATTATTTCAGTGTCTAAGCTATCTTTATATCAATACGCCGATTTTTTACCTAGCATTAAGATATCTAGCTCAGTAAGTTTCTTTGTAATTATTTGGTACACAATAAAGTATTATTCTATTCTATATAATAGGTCCAACCGTTTCGACGTGAAAAAGTAACAAACAGATCAGAAGAATGTGACAAACATACTTATACAAATCGGTTTTTAAAAGTTAAAAACATTTCGGCTTGGTCGTGGATCTTTCAAAACAAAAGTTACTAGCTGAGCACTCTGTAGCCAATGTGCTATTTCAAGGTCTAAGCTATCTCTATACCAATTTTAGCTCAATCGATCCACCCGTTTAGGCGTGAAAGAGTAACAAACACATCCAGACATCCGTACATTCTTACAAACTTTCACGCTTGTGATGATATTAGTATTTATATATTTTTGAAAATTCACCTCCATCCATATCCATCCATACCTCTCGTATAATTTATATCAAATCATCAATTCTCGAGATTAATTTAAAAAGAGTCATAAATAACCGGCCGAGAGCTTTTTTATAATGAAACTCTATGTAGGGCTTCCTGTTTACGCTCCCAAACTTATTTATCGCCTCCATTTTGAAATTTGTTCTATTGAAATGCAGGCAGATGCTGCGTTTTAAAACTGAAGCCAAGAATATAATATTTAATATCGCACTCCTAGATGAAAACTAAAGTAACTTGAAAAGTTTTTTTTTTCAATTACAATTTTCTATTAGATACTTATTTGAGATTTAAATTATAAAAATATGAAATTTTGAGTCAGTGGAGTATTATCTAGAGGTGCGATATAATATTAATGTTTTCTATTTATTAAATCGCACATCTACATCTAAAGGGCGTCAACTCAAAAAATCACCTTTTTCAGAAAAGGCGATTAAATTGGCCACTGATAAAATTGATAAAATTGGCCACACAACTTATAAATTGTGATTTGACTCTGAGAGTGTAGGTAGGGTAACCTGTTCTGTTGGAGTATAAAGCCCATTTTTTATATAGGTTAGCCTGAGACTATGATATCGCCTGATCTTATACGAAATTGCGATCGAAGATGGTAACAGACTAGCGCACCGGCTCAACTTCGATTTTAGGATTGCTTTTGTTTAAATTTTTGTTTAGATAGATCTATTCTCAGAATTTAAAAAATAATTAAAATCGCTTAAGCCGTTTCATAGTGGTTCTATAACAAACTCTGTGGCACGTTTTTGATATGAATAATTTAATATCTACTTATATAACCAGTATTACGGATCAATTTGGCCTGCGTAATTTATTGTGTTGTTATACTTATTTGTAAATTATATTAATAACAACAGCTAGAAACTTAAACTAATAACAATTAGAAATCATGAAAATTTATTCCTAAATAGCAATTTACACAATACCTATAGCAATTTTATATTTGGAGTGCGACATCTGCGTATATTTTTATAGTGTGGGTTTGAAAGTAAATGAGTGTTTTACGAGACTTGTTCAATTTTTATAGTTAAACGACGGGAAAACGAGATAACTTTGTGTTGAATGAATTTCATTAGTTCATTCGCAGTTCGGACATTCTCTTTTCGAAATCTTCTGTTTAATTCTTCTTTGAAGCGGGGGTGGTCAAAATGTTATGTGTCGCAGATGTAATTCTGTACCACCGAGTTCGAATCCCCGCCCCGCACCAATGGTTATAATTATTTATGTGTGGTTTTTCCACTCGCTACACCAGTGGTACAGGCTTTGGCCGTGGGTACTTACCACCCATAGAACAAAACCGAGTCGCCAAGCGGTCATTATGACCATATTTCGGCATGATGAGCATGTAAAGCCTGGGAGGCATTTATCCCGCCTTCTAGGTTTAGTTAGCCACCATCTACGGCTGCATCTTCGCTTAAAATCACGCGAGGTAATGGTCAAAGGCTTTAAAAAAGTGTCCCGATGCTAGGCAAAGCGACCTCCCCTTTGTCTAGCATAAGTCTTTACTCATCAGTGGGCAGCACACCTAACTAGAGGATTATTATTATATAATAAATATTACCTATTTATAGTTTTTTTAAGTTGCGAATAAACTATTTTTTAACATATTATTATTATATTTCTTCCTACACCAGTGTAAAATCATCATTAGGCTATCGACCTTCTAAACGTCGTCACTCTATAATTACACCCAATAAATATATTTCTCGTATATTAGAGAAAACGAGTTTCATCCCGTTCTCAAATATGTTTCAAGATCGTAAACATGGACGGAGTTTATTCATGGACTAAATTACCTGAAAGTAATGAAGCACTCTTTGTAAGCCCACTGACTTTCACCAACAAATAATTCTTCTCTCACACTAGAGTATCACTATCACTAAGTACAGTGTGTTTCTTAAGAATATACCATTTTTTGGAAAACATACCTATTGTTGTTTTAGATTATTAACTCCAAATTAAAAATTGTTGCAAAAACGTAGAGAATCCTTGCAAATAGGTAATTATTAAAAAAAATGTGTTAAGAAAAAAAAACCAAGCTTGCGTGCTATATTACAGGCCTATCTATATCCAGCTATGATAATTATAACGTTTGTGAATTATTGTGGAATTTGCATAATGTATACCAGCAAGTGGTCTTACTATGTCTGCTTCATTATACATTAAGGGAAACTACTTCTAGCACGTTATGCATTCTTTAGTCGTAAATATGTCACTACTTGTGCCACTTTCTAATTGCATGTATCATTCGTTTTACATTAAACATATCATTTAGCGAGACATTAGCACAGAAAATGCTAAAAAAAACATGTAGGAGTTGAACCATTTTAAAATTGAATCTGACGACCACACAAAATGTTCCTGACGTCTGTGAAAATGATTCATAATTTAATAATGGTCGATTTGTATTTGTTACATATTTTTTTGAGATGAATTATTGTGTTAATTTTTTGTGAGATTTTTGACGTAAATCCGAAGATCCCGCTTCCCACAACATTTTACAAATGTGAATGTTTGGATGATAGGTACTCATTTGTATGAAAAGTTAAAAAGGCATGACCTGTTCAAATCTATCACATCTATCATAGCCTTTGCGTCTATTACAGACGATTTAAGCATTGCCCGTTGAATTTACTTGGCACTTCCGTTGGTGACTAATAAAACCAATCCTGCAGGGATATTCACTTATCGGTTAGGGAACCGAACCAAATACCGAATTGTCAAAAATGTATGAATGGACGTTTTACGTCGTATCGATTTAATAATACGTCATACATTATTTCATACATTTTTGACAATTCGGTCTTCGGTTCGGTACCTGACATCCCTGCTGGAATAGCAGAGTCGATCACAAGTTAGGCAAATGTGTGTTGCGGTAGAAGGATTGCCAATTCTGTTGTACAGTCAACTACAAAGAGATCCATGTTAGTCTTACAAAATGATGGAACTTTTAGTATGCCAAAATTATTTACCCTTACTTCGTGACATTTTCAGTATCCACCAAATCTTATACTATATTCGATTCATTTTAAATGCTATTATTATGTATCACCTTAGAAAAAGTAGTGGGATACATCATTGTTGCATATTAAACGAGTCGATGATAATATAAAGTTTGATTGCTACTAGAAATGTCACGAACCAAGGGTGGTTCATTGTGGCAAATGAAAATTTACTTCATTTTGTAAGCCTAACATGGATACATCTCTTTGTAGTTGACTGTACCATCTAGGTCTAGTGTCTAGTGTCCTTTTCACTTTGCGACTCAAAACTATCACAACATCATACCGAATAATATTTGAAAATGCGAAAGTAAGGATGTTTGTTATTGTAATAAACCCTAGAATAACACATAGGCTACCTTTCAGCGGGTCAACCGATAAACATAAATAGCTAGCATAATATTAAGAAACATAAAAGAAAAAGTGAAATTACTGGGCTAAAGAGTCTTAACATCTTATGACTCTTGAGTAAGAAGCGTTGGTGCAGTGTTCCTAGAATTTCACATAATTGTGAAATCCTAGGTTACACTGTACTGATTATGGGCAGCCGTTATCTCTTAACATCAGGAGAGCGTCTTGCTCGTCTTCTACTTCATAACATAAAAAAAAAACATTAAATCAATTATTATCAAAAGTATTAGAATTTGTGTGTTTTTGGCTAAAGAGACACTGCAATAAGATAATATGGTATTTTTGAACGGGTAAAAACTGCTAGGCGGACTAGTCTTAGGCCATTACTCATATTACTAATCTTGTGTAGGACTCCTAAAAATCTTCTAATTTGTTTACAGGCGTCCAAAACCTGAAGCTGCTAAGCCGAAGCGGAAAGTCACTCCAAAACCGCCTGTCGTGTAAGTAATTTGATATAAAAAGTCTATATAAATATATCTATAAAAATTGCTTCATAAGCCCTTTAAGTTGTCAAGAAATACCAAAACTACCTAACCAACCTACCTACCTAGAAATACCAAGACCTAAGTGTGACAAAGTAATAAATTCACTTAAACATTTTTTTTTCAGACCCAAAAAGCCTGCCGGTCGTACAGATCCAGAAGAGTGAGTTTTCTTAACTTTCGTAAAAAATATTTCAAAAATCATTGGTTAATTATAATTATGAGTCAACTATTTTCTATCTTATTTTATTGAACGGATCAACCCAAATTAAGAATATGCCAAAACTCAGATACAGTAAGCATTTTCGGCTAAACTAAATTAGTGCTAGAGAATTTAGACGAATGAAAGGACACCCCTTAAAGGACGTCTCTAAAACTATTTTATTTTTCAGACGAAGACAACGCATCGCCTTATTATCAACAAAAGAGTAAGTTTATTAAACATCTTTCACTTTTTATTTATCACTAGAATAATATAATATCTAATATTTATATTACACTATAGATCTAATATTAACACAGCAGAAACAGTGCAATCTAATGAAGATGAAAAATTAATACGATAATAATATCTACGTCGAATAGACTTTTTTATAATGATTTATTGTGTTGTAAGATTTTGTGGACAATAAAAACGCTATTTACTAACTGCCGGCAAATTAAAATAGCGATTTCGCGGCAGTGCCCGGCGAAGCGCCAGAAACAACTTCTCCATAATACAGATCACAAGAATACTAAAGCTTTTACAAATTTCATATTTTATCAGTGTAAGGTAATATTGGCCCCTATTGGTGTAATGTTTGTTACACCTTCATGCCTAAACAACGTAAGCTCCAATTTGGTATAATAGTACATTATATCCGAATACCACACATATAGGCATATGGGTATTAGGCTACTTTTTAGCTTAAATAACAGTTTTTTGTACAATATTTATTTGTTTCAGTGACATAACGGACCCACAACCAATAGAATTTTGTAGTATCGGGTATGTATCAGACTTCGTGCACTTGTGGTATCAGTGAGATATCTTAAAAAACAATTATTTTGATTTCCAAATAAATAATACCTTTGGTAAAAAAAAGTTTTGTAAAAATTGCGCTTTTCGAGTTGTCACACTGTCATCGTTAGTGGGCGACTTATTTTTACACAGACATACTAATTCCATAAATTTGAAACATAGTGTTAAAAGTGTTTTTAATTCAATTTATTTATTGATTCCACTGCTGGGCAAAGGCCTCGCCCTGGTGTGAACATTTTTTTTATGTTTTTTTGTGTACTTGGTAGGTATTTTTCAAAAGTTCAGAGTATTTCTTAAAGATGACGCCGAGCTGTCATTACAACTGTGTTCTGGCATGATTCAGTGAAGCCAGGGAGGGATTTATCCCGCCTTCTAGGTATAGTCTGCTGCCGTCTACGACCGCATCATCGTTTAACATCACGCGAGATCGTCATCAAATGTTAACCTTTAACGAATAAATAAAATGCAGATGAAGTTACGCGAGCCGTATAAAGATTAAAGATAAAGATATTCTTTCATAATCCTGTTTTACAAAAGAGATAGAAATACCAAATTTTTTATAATTAGGTATTATTAAAAAAATACTACAAAAATGGACCAATATAGACAATAGTCATTGCATTCGCTATATAATTTACTAACTTAGTCTCGCGGGTTTGCCCGCGTAGAGAAATCCTTAGCGGAGTTCTACGTCATATCTGTGTTGCAAATTTCAACCCAATCTATTCACCTGTTTGGGCTGTGCCTTTTTGTATAATATTTAGATTTACTAAGTGCTATTATTTTGATAATTATTATTTTGCTTGCTTTACCTTGCTTTCAGCTTAGTTGTGCTTAGTTTGGAGCTTAGTCCAGTGGTTGCTATTTATTGCAGTTTGCTATTTTTGCTGCGCCAGAAATTATGCTATTAACTTTTATTATGTATCTATGTACTTATATATTTAATCGTCTTCCCAAAAATATGACGTAGATTTTCGATAAGAAAGGATTATTTCATGTGGGCAAAGCCGTGAGCATGAGCTAGTTCAATTTATAAGGACTAATATTTACATATGTAGGTACTAATAATTATTATATTTATTTGAGGTAATGCTCTGATAACAAATATTATGTACCAGAGGCCAATATCAATAAAAAACCTAATATACCAATTTAAAATGTTATAAATTAAAAACTAGGTGACGCATCGCGCCTGCGTATCTACATAAAGTTTAATAAATATAGTAGATACAATAATAATTATAATTAATGTACAATTTTACAAAATTGTTATTAATATTTGATTGATTTCCGCAAAGTAATGTTTAATTTCATAAATTTATTTTAGTCAAAACTTAATAATTATATTTTTCTATTTATAGAACAGGACCAGGACAGGACTCAGCTCTCCCCGCAAATATTCTAGCACCCGTACTGGTGGCTGGGTCGAACGTTTTGCCACAACTCAGCATATTGCCAGGACCCATCATTTTGCCAGGCGCTAGCAATGTCGACCCAGATCCGGGACCCAGCAATGTTGGACAGTTGAATGAGTAAGTTTTGCCATAACTCAGCATATTATTGCCAGGACTGATCATTTTGCCAGGAGCTAGCAATGTCTTCCCAAATCCGGGACCCAGCAATGTTGTACATATGAATGAGTAAGTTTTGTCATAACTCAGCATATAGCCAGGACTGATCATTTTGCCAGGTGCTAGCAATGTTGACCCAGATCCGGGACCTAGCAATGTTGGACAGATGAATGAGTAAGTTTTGCCACAACTCAGCATTTTGCCAGGACTCATCATTTCGCCAGGAGCTAGCAATGTCTTCTTAAATCCGGGACCCAGCAATGTTGTACATATGAATGAGTAAGTTTTGCCATAACTCAGCATATTGCCAGGACTGATCATTTTGCCAGGCGCTAGCAATGTCGACCCAGATCCGGGACCCAACAATGTTGGACCGACAAATGAGTAAGTTTTGCCACAACTCAGCATATTGCCAGGACCCATCATTTTGCCAGGAGCTAGCAATGTCTTCCCAGATCCGGGAACCAGCAATGTTGGACAGAAGAATCAGTAATTTTGCAGATGTTATAATATTGTAGGGACATTTAAAACTACATATTTGTTTCATGTACTAAGACTATTTTTAAAGTGGTTATTAATTTTGGAAGCCTTTCATACATATTTTGTACCAACCTGAGAGATATTACGAAAAATTTTGGTGAATTTTATAAATATTAACATAAATGATGTATAATTTTAGGGACCCCAGAGACTATGCCGTGATCTACGACGAGAGACAAGAATTGCTTACTATTCAAGAAATTAAAGAGGAGTAAGCTATATTTACAATTTATTTATTTATTTAAGGACATCCAACGGGTAAACACATTACATTTAAAAGTCTTAAGGCTATTATGTCATTAGTCTGTGTGATCCTACAATTATAGGATGCCACAGCATGCACAACTTAACAGTACAACATTATCAAAATCGGACAAGGTTAATAAAAATCAAATCAAAACAAAACAATATACCTATTACATACATCTTTACGCCTAAACGGCTGGACCGATTGTGCTGAAATTTGCTCACATAGACCCTTGATTAGGGTACTTGTCGTGCAAAACATCTAGACGCAGCTAGTATACCTAATAAACTTGTGGTATTTGTAGTAAAAGAGTCGATGACACGCGAATACGGCGCACTGAGCGTGGGATGGCCGTCTATCGTAGATTAATTATTTAAATGTACTCATTAAGAATAAATTTGTGGATCGAGTTAGTGGAAAATGAAGTGAAGCATGCGTAGTAAGCCCACTCGATCTCACACTCATACATGCGCGGTGCATACAAGCAGAATGTCATAATGTGTGGTGTGATGTGATTCATACCGTACGGCTCCACCGAACGGCGTAACTATCGAGTGGTACCTACTTATTTTATTTGATTCACAAAACCCACAGGTCTCAGTAACAAGTCGAAGTTTAAGTAACAGGTACCTACAATGCGCTACGTCGCAAATGGTCCCTTTCGCAAAATGTGCTTTGTTTAAAGCTGGCGCTCGCGCAAATTTTTGGACGAAGTGTAAAATTCTCATTCGAAGAGTGTTTTTCACATTTTGATTTGTTTGAGAAATTGGCGGGAACAATAATTGTAGGAAGCCAACGATAGGAAGCGTAGCGCGGATTTAACATGTTTTTCTAGCATCAAGTGCGTGTTCTTACTATAGCCGATAGCCGCTTCATTTCACATTATAAAACTACTTCAGTGTTCATATAAATGTAGATTTAATTTAGAAACCCCATTATTGTTCCAATAACCTGGCATGTTTGGAACATGCCGGCGCTTCGTGAAACTACTGCGTCATACATTCCCGCTTTAAGAATACTTTTGTTATGATTCACTTACTTCAACAAAAGTAGAGTAGGGCGGTTTTTTAAGAATATGCTAATAATCTTGTAGAGCATTTTTGACCCCCCACGCAAAAAAGTGTTATATATATATTGATGGCGAGTGCTTTTCATTGCGTAGAAAATTAGTAATTAACTTATTTCAATCAATTAATATGTATAACATCATTTAAAAAGTAATGTAATATTAAGACTACAATAATAAAATAAAATTTAACAAAAATAAGTAGGTACATCGAATAATATTAAACTTAATAATATAAAATAAAACAGTTTTTATATTAAATCAAATTAAAACAATTTACTATTGATCACTAGCTGCATCTAGTGGTAATGTCTATCTAAGCTACCTACATTCAAAATTTTAGCTCAATTAGTTCAGCCGTTTGAACTATAATATAAAGGCCTGTTCAAACCTGGGCGCTATTCGCTACCTCGGTTAAAGAAGATAAGAAATAGAGTCCGACCGAAACTAGTTTTCCGGCCGAAACCGAAACCGAAACCGAATGTTCGGCCGAGGCTTTAGTTTCGGCCGAAACCGAAACCGAAACTCACGTGGTCAAATATAAAATTCTTTAAAATACTGATATTTGATGCATTTTATTCATTATTATTATGCATTAATTAGGACATGAAATGGAAACACAGCATATTTAGTTGGTTGTTATCATTAAGTTTGTTTTATCAGTTGTAATATAAAAAATATATCAATATTATGTTTATTATTTTTAGGCTTCCGTGGTCAACAAGGAAGCCTTATAGTTTCGCTTTGTCTGTCCGTCCGTCCGCCCGTCTGTCCACGGCTTTACGGAGAAACTATATGTTCTAGAAAGCTGTAATTTTTCACAGAGTAGGGCAATGAATAGGGTAAGATAACGGTAACAAAAAATAAATTTAAATCAATTAATTTAGGGTACCTCCCAAGCATGTAAGACCGCCTGAGCAGTAATGTGCAAACATTACTGTGCTTGGGTAGGAGGGCACTGTAGCTAATAAAATTACTAGGATGAAGAGTCTTAACATCTTATGACTCTCAAGTAAGAAACGTTAGCGCAGTGCACCCAGCATTTTTTACCTTTGTAAAATACAGTGTAGCACTGTACTTATCTCGGGAGAATTATCTCTTACCATCAGGAGAGCGTCTTGCTCGTCTGCTTACTTTGTTGTATAAAATATAAGATGAGGATGATTTTTGTTCTGGCTGATCCCGTCATGTGAGGTATCGTAGAAAAGGTATTTTAATGAAAGAAATGTTTCTAATAAACTTTCTCGATTTAATGATCCATTTGATAGATCAAGTTAATTTTTTTTTGCCGTCCCAGCCCTCTTCAATCTAAACTACTGGCTTTTAAACACTGAAAGGAAAACCAGGAAAACTATAGCGGTTAAGATAGCTTTATTATTTTTAAAGATATCGTTGATGAATTTTCAATTTTCCATAAGTAAATGTTCAATTTTCCAGTACTAAGGAAGCCTATATTGCGCGAAGTCTGAATAGCGCTTGGCCTATTTATTTAAATTATGTTCTCATTGCAAAATGTTTATCAGTTATCAATAATGAAATAAATCACTAATTGTTACTTTTTAATTAAATACTTAGTATTGATATTTTGAAACCTTACGAATTAATACTTTAATGGGTACAGTTAACTACAAAGAGATGTATCCATGTTAGGCTTACAAAATGAAGTAAATTTTCATTTGCAACAATGAACTACCCTTGATTCGTGACATTTCTAGTAGCAATCAAACTTTATATTATCATCGACTCGTTTAATATGCAACAATGATGTATCCCACTACTTTTCCTTAGGTGATACATAATAATAGCATTTAAAATGAATCGAATATAGTATAAGATTTGGTGGATACTGAAAATGTCACGAAGTAAGGGTAAATAATTTTTGCATACTAAAAGTTCCTTCATTTTGTAAGACTAACATTGATACATCTCTTTGTAGTTGACTGTACCTATTTTTCCTTAAAAGAATCATCAATCTCTCTGAGGTTACTGTATTGAAAATAATAATTACTAAAATTGCTATTACACTCTTAGTTCCAGTCTCAACAAAGATATAATCAAATCACACATTTAGAATTATATTAATTAAATATATCTAGATAATAATTAGTCGTCCACCAAAGCGTTGCTGAGAGAAACGAAGCTAGGCGATCGTGCACGACAACTTCCGAAATGAGTTTCGGTTTCGGCAAAAGTTTCGGCCAATTTTGGCCGAAACCGAAACTACAGCCGAAACTTGATTTTTGGCCGAAACTCGGCCGAAACCGAAACCGAAACCGAAATTTCGGTCGGACACTAAAAGAAACACTTTGCCCTTAAAAATGTTGTTGTTGTTTAATTACCTAGCTTATTAAAATCTTATTAAAAACTTTAGTCCACCGTACTTACATTAATGAAAAAGCATCTAATTAGGGTTATCCCTCGGGTTTTAATTATGAATAATTAACGAAGACTCGGCCCTAATGGAATATTATAGCGCGGACGTGCGAAAAACCATTACGCATTCATTACAGCCTGGTTAAATTTAACCTACTGCGGCCCAAACGGGTAACTGTTACTTACAGAGAAGCTTCTAAATATATCCTGAATAATGAAATAAAGAAAGAAAAAAGGTTTATTTACAATAACACATAAAAAAACAGCATACAACAAAAATTGAGGACTTATATGCTATTTGTAAAAAGGTATTGGAAGAAGCAAAAGACGAGCTATCATTGGTACCTTAACCGATTATGAAACCAACGACATGCTGTTCAAAATGAGGCTGACTACAATAAACGATTGTAGAGCCTGCGGCGAGGTCAAGGAGACAATGGAGCACATTTTATGTGAATGCGACGTATTAGTGCGACGAAACGCATGAGGCTCCTTGGGATCGCATATCCCAAACCGGAGGAGTATAGGTTTCTTCCTCTAAGTAGGAGCACTGCCTTAATAACCCACATCTTCCATGAGTAGTATGGCGACCTTTATAAGGTCGTCTGTCCATCTTATGGGTGGACGTCCTACGCTTCGTTTGCTAGTCCGTCGTCTTCACTCGACCACTTTTCGACCCCATCGGCCATCCGCTCTGCGTGCTATGTGGCCTGCCCATAGCCAAGGCACATCTGCTAATTTATAAAAATCGCATGGCATAGTGTTTGTTATCGAACTTCTCCGAAACTTCTTGACCGATTTTTATGTTTTCTGTGAATTTGGTAGGACTGATAATGACTGATAAAATTATATAACAGGTGCACGAGACAGCTAGTAATTATATGATTTTAGTGGCGTATATGTAGACTAAGTTATAAATCTGTAATTATTATTTTAATTTTCAGACCAACATAAGAAGAGAGAAACTGCCAGTATTTTTGTTCCGGCTGTGAAGTCATTTTTTTAATTTTCTCATTACCTTGAACTGATTCATTACCTACTCTTCTTTATAATAAGTATAAGTAATAAATAATTCCAAATTTGGTGTATTTGAATAATTTGTCCTATTTCCTAAATTTTAATAAAGTTCATTACAAAATAGGTCAGTGTTTAATATTTAAAAAAAATGAAGGAAGTAATCCTGATGACCGATACGTTGGTCAGATCAGATCCGCACCACTCTCGAAGCTCCCATTCACGAGTACACTAAAATCGCATCCAACCGACCCAGATAGCGCTCCATAATAAAAGATCACACCCTACAAGGGGGGTGTCACGATCCCTTGTACCTAATAGGGAATACGACTCAAGGAGGACTAAAAAACATGATTTTAACAAAAATTAGACTCCAAGAAGAGAAACTGAAAGATCCCATTCCAAACCTGTCTCAATAAAGCTGTGAATTTTTCAAATTGTTCCGAATTTTCAAAATGGTCCACCGTTTTCGGAACGATTCCAATTCGGAACTGAAAATACATAAATATCTCTAATAGGCCATCTACACTGTTCGCTTTTTTTAATGTGATGTGATTTTTTATATGTGTGTGTGTACTGTGTAGGTGACAAACAAGCAGACGGCCCACCTGATGGTGAGTGGCTACCGTCGCCTATAGTTACCTGCAATACCGGGGGTACCGCTGGTACGTTGCCTACCTTTCAACACTGTTCACTTGCCTTTTGAAGAGTCCCATGTTGAAGCTCAACGGTTATATCGCGGACGGAAGCTCATTCCACATAAGTAAAAAAGTTCCAAATAAGTAGGTGTTTGTGTTAATTGTCATTCTTATACTTAACAAAAAATATCAACTCAAATTAGAATTTAACACATCCCACGAATGTGCAAAGTAAAGCGTCGCCTTTACCATTTTATCATAACAAAAGATTGTTGAAAGAAAAACAGCGCATTACTGAAGATGAATTTGTGAGCGATTCCTCTCGGATAAATTCCGACGTGCTTGAATAAAATATTCCATAAAAAGAGCAAGTTATTTCGAGAACGAATAAATTGTGCTAAAAATACTGATAAATACGATGACGGTAGGGGAAGATATTATTACGGACGGGAAATGTTCTTCAAATTCTTCATAATAATATGTTTTAAAGGGTACTTTTACCGGGACACAACAGTGATAGTTATTCTACCGCCTGAGCAGTATGTGCAAACATTACTGCGCTTCGGAAGGAGGACACTGTAGCTAGTGAAATGGCTGGACCGAAGAGTCCCCTTGAGTAAGAAGCGTTAGTGCAGTAACTAGTGCATCTACTTCAATGTACTCCAATGTACATTGCTGCTTTTGTTACTTTACTCATATTAATGACAAGGTTTAAGCAAGTAATGTACGCAATTTTGTCTATGGATTCTAGTGTTTTACATGTCGTGTTGAGATAGCCAATAGGCCCTCTGGGTGGAACTGTAGGTACCTACTGATTATGGGCAGCGTTATCTCTCACCAACAGGAGAGCGTCTCGGGTAAAACACACAGGCGCAGCTAGTCTTTTAAGGGTTCCATAGCCAAATGGCAAAAAACGTAAACCTTCCTGTGGGACGTTATAATGCCGGAGCGCGCCGAAGCACTCATCCATGGCCCTGACGGCGTTTGGTCCTCACTGACAGGAGGACCCCTCTGCAAGCTACCCATAATTCCCCTTTTTTTTTGCCCAGGAAAAATGCGTTACGCATCATCACCCCACGACAGGGGCGCGGGGCGGTATGTGGGACTCCCCCGCCAAAGATGGGAGTGGCGGGGATACCTACTAAAAAACCTGGGGGTGTTCCTGGGGGACGCCATAATGCCGGGGCAACGGGTACGCCGAAGCATTCATCCGCGGCCCCGACGGCGTTTGGTCCTCACTGACAGGAGGACCCCTCCGCGGTGGGAAGCTACCTATACTAGGGGTATTTACACATCATGCCGGAAAGCCATCATAATGACCGCTTGGCGACACGGATTTAGATAAAAATAACCACAAATCCTCGCTAACCTCGTAGGTATAAAATACTCGTACCTATAAGTATAGTTTACCTATAGGTATTATACCGCAGGTGCAGGCCTTGGCATAATCATGTAGGTACCTAGACTCTAGACACTGCGTACTCATGTTACAGCTTAGCTCAGACGGCCTGACGGCTGTCTACAACTAATGCTATGCATAGACTGAGAAATTAATAGACAAGTTAGTTCGCCCCGTAGCGTAGGTAGGACAAGATTGGACCGAATTAACTGAGGTAAATCCGTCGCTTAGGATGTGTAAAACTAGAGGAAACAGTCAGGAAAGGTAATAAAAAAGTGCGGCAATTATAATTAAATTATGTAGGTACCCTATCTGGCTTATGCTCGCGGCATAGCCCCAGTAGTAAAATCTTTTCTTAGCGAAGGTGTACATAAAATCTATCTATATTCCAAATTTCAAGCAAATCCGTTCAGCGCAGTGGTTTGAGCTGTGCGTTGATAGATCAGTCAGTCAATCAGTCACTCTTTCCTTTTATATTTAGAAAACTTGCCTAGCATTTTTATACTCACTGGTCCAAATTACCTATTTATTATAGTCAATCGGTTCAAGTTATCTGTAATTTTGTCGCACTTGTTTATAAATTTGTCTATCTATGTAATGCACACAAAGTCATTGTAAACCAGCTCAGGTCAACTCAGAAACGATTACATGACAAACAAACGAATTTACACTCTATTACATTTCAAATAAAGCCTATTTTAACCTGCATCAAGTTAGCAACAAAGTAGCAATGAACCAGGTTAATATTACACGTTGTTTCTTGATAGTGGGAAACATTTTGCTCAAGTGCAAGGTGCAGTTTAAAAATGGTTGTGTTTTGTGGCTTTGTTTATGAACGCGTGATTTAGGCACCATATGGTGGTATTAAATGCAGTTTTGTACAGTTTTAATTTAACTTCAAATATCTTTAACTGACTTCTTTTATACATTAGGTACAGTTTACAGGTTATCCTTTGACCATAAACTCGCGTGATGTCAAGTTACGATGCGGTCGTAGATAACAGCAGCTTAAACCTAGAAGGCGGGATAAATGCCTCCCTGGCTTCACTGAACGTGATGCCGGAACACGGTCACAATAAATAAATATTTCTGTACATTTCACACAGCGCCACCTAACCCCAAGCTAAGCAACTTAATGCTTGTGTTATGGTGGTTAGGGTAACGGATATAATATATATTTTTCTTTTGTAAATACATACTTATAATAGATACAGAAATCATCAGACCAGAAACAAATATCTGTGAATCACACAAACATTTGTCCCATGCGGGAATCGAACCCGCAACCTTCTGTGTTGCAGGCGGGTATTAGCCCACCGCGCCACAGAGGTCATAATGACAGCTTGGCGACACGGTTTTGTCCAGGTACGTACCTAACTAGCCACGGCCGAAGCCTGCCACCAGTACAATGCTACAATCTACTAATCTAATCTAATCGCTTAACATCATGCGAGACCATGGTCAAAGGCCCACGTAACCTAGGTATAATAATTACTAATTACTTCGGCGTACCCGCTGCCCCAGCATTATGGCGTCCCGCAGGAACACCCCCAGGTTTTTAGTGGGTATCCCCGCCGCGCCCATCTTCGGCGGGGGAGTCCCACATACCGCCCTGCACCCCCCGGATTTGGGTGATGATGCGTAATGCATTTTTCCTGGGTAAAAAAAAAGGTAAAATGATATAAACATTCAAAACGCTCCAATTTAATTAAGATCTGCAAAGTTCCTTGTAGTTCTGGAAGGACCCTTGGAAACAACCCTATGATATAACATTAATATTCAAATCTCATGTAACAAAACCGTAATAAGTTAGGTTTGCAGTGAAAGTTGTAATGACCGCCACACGTGGCGCTCTCTAATGACGACAGTATTGCATACGTTACTTATTGGGCTTAGAACGGGTCTGTGGGATCCCGACGAAACTTCAAGAGTAGAAAGAGTAGAAGTTCAAGAGTAGAACTGTCATCCCATATATTGTAATTTTGTAAATGTATGGGATGACAGTTGACTTGACAGCAAGACAAGTCTACGCAGCGTCTGTACTTAAGGGGCTGTTGTGTGTGATTATATTCGATCGTCATTCCACCTCACACCCGGCACCGGGTAGCACGTCAGAATAAATGATAATAAGTTTGTAAATCTTGAAGTCTTTATTTTACATTGTGGGTCACGAAGAACAGTCCCACATGTGTATTATTAAATTTTTATTTTCTTGTGGTATTACAATAAAGACTTGTGTGTTGTATTATATAAATAAAATCAATTTTACGAATTTATATTTCAAATTCTCCATATACGAGTAGTGCGAGCGAAAGAGTTGCACAAAAAGACGCCCTAAGGGCTACAGAGCAGAATAGCCATTCTTGTTCAGCATTTATGTGGTGTTTACACATAACAATGGTGTACAATAATGGTAGTTTTATGTCGGCCATGTTGTGTCGACACAGGGACACCTCGCAGGTGGCTAATGGGGGATATGGCTAGTTCACTCACTGACATTAAAATGGGCCACAGGGCCACGGATGCGACAAAAAAATGACTGCTTTTTTTCTTTATACTTAGGCTAGTATTTTACTACAATCATAATTGCCTAAATATCTTGCAACCACCGTCGTCCTTATTTTCCTCCCCTGTTTTGTTGTCTGTAAGAGATCGCTTTTAGTGATAAGACCGCCAATTGTTACACTTTTATATAAATTGTTTTGGTTCTAAGTTTTTGTATATAACTGGTGTCACAATAATGTATTTTCTAATATTCTATTCTATAAGTCGTAGATGAAGATGAAATCGTAGAAATGGTAGCTTCAGATGGTAGCAAACTACACCTAGAAGGCGGGATAAATCCCTCCCTGGCTTCTCTTCTCCTGGAACATAGGGTTTTTTTGAGCGGGTGGACTAGTTGGTCGAAGCCTTGATTTACTTGAGTCATCGTCGACCACACCTGCTCGCACCATCAGTTGGGATGTGGTCAAACGTAGGCCTATTTATTACCTACACTAAATGCTTCTCATAGAGGTGCTTTGCGAACAGAGTGATAATTGTAAAATTTCTTGCAAAAGTGCTGCTGCACCAATGAACCTACTCGTAATTGAATAAATGAATTTTAAGTTTCAGTTTGATTTTGAAAAGGAAATAAATTCACATGGAGCCTCTAATATAACAGAATACCTTTAAAATTTGTTTGTAATTTAATAATAACCGAAGGCCCCAGCCAAATGAAGCATGTTGCAATATTAAATTTTACGACCAAGTTCATTAGCCATCATTCTTAATTAAAGCTTTATTAAAATCAACTCCTCACAAACAGCCATTTATTTTAATTTATTTAAAGACGTATTTTATTTATTTTATATCAAATGTAGCGAAAAACGAGGGGGATATTTATTGACTAATCAAGGACGCACAAAGATGGCGGAGCCTATATATAAATAGGTATGTTGTTTAAAAAGATGTCAACGCGTCTTTCCGACAAATCATTGATAGTCGTCACCCTCACAGTCAGTATTATCTACCTACCGTTTTGATACGAATTATCTACATAGTAGGTATATGAAGTTCTTTTTCTCCCTTTACACCTACAAAATTAAAATCAGTCATCAGTGCAAGAAGAATCAGGAGCAATCAAAGATTTTCGTTTAGGTAAATTAAAGCTCACACAAAGGCGAGGTTTATTAGAGTAGAGGTTTATTAGTAGGTTTGTTACGTATCTACTATAGTGAAAGATTGTATGACCGTCACAAGTTAGGCGTACTAGAAGTGCATCACTCCCTATTTAATCGTTCCCATTAGTAGTTTTCGAAGCCCATGGCGAAAAGTTTCATCCGTCATGACCTGCACAATAAATAACGTTGTTTTTAAAATAGAACCACCCACTTCTGTCCCATTATAAAAAAGATATGGACACCATAGGGCCATTAATAACATGGTTTTTTTAATTGCAATCGCGTAGGTCCGAACTCCGAACGTAGAAAAAAAATACAGATAGCATTGAGATATATTATTTCTATTTCTGTTTTGACCATAAAAAATCAGGTCAATTTAGTCAGCCAATTTTTTATACAAAATAGGCCTACGTTTGACCACATCCCATCTGATGGAAAGTGGAGATGCGGTCGCCGATGAATCATGTAAGATGCCTAGAAAGGTTCTAACGGTACGTTACCTACTCGTTTAGGTGTTAAAAGGTACTAAACACACATCAATTTCCGTTCAGCTGTTTGTGCAGTGCGTTGATTATTATCAGTCAGTTGAGCCCCGAATATCTTAAATATGTACCTATATAAAAGGAAAGAGCGACTTTTTTTATGTTGAAAAGTGAGAAGACGAGCAAGACGCTCTACTGATGTTAAGAGATAACGCTGCCCATAATCAGTACAGTGCTACCCAGAATTTCACAATGATGTGCAATATTCTAGGTGCACTGCACTCAAGAGTCATAAGATGTTAAGACTCTTTAGCCCAGTAATTTCACTAGCTACAGTGCCCTCCTACCTGTGCACAGTAATGTTTGCACATCACTGTTCAGGCGGTAGAATAACTGGCACTGTTGGGGTACCCACCTAGACGACCTCCTGCAAAGGAAGTCTACCCCCGGTAAATGGTTGAACTGGTGACTGGCTGATCTATCAACGCACAGCCTAAACAACTGGATTGTGTTGAAATTTGGCATACAGGTAGGTTTTATTATATAAACCTGCGCTAAGAAAGAGTTTTACCACACGACAAAGCCGCGAGCACAAGCTAGTTCTAGATATTTAGACACACATAATTTTTACTTTACTAAGTAAAATAAACTCCAAAACTTTTCAGCTATTATGAAACTGCATACACACGTACATCTGTTTGCCTTTAGCGTTTTATGTATATGTTTGTATTTTCAGTATTTCTCATTCTGTATTGACTGTGGTGGGTTTACTTTAACCATAAAATAATAAGGTACAGAAGTTTAATTGTATAAGGGAAAGAGCTTACGGCACACATGCTGCGTGCAACTTTATTGGGAATCTCACTGTAAACCCCTAGACGAAAGAATTACTGTATATTCACCAATATTTAATCTAAATTTATCCCTACTTGAAAAAAATACTAGGTAAGTACATACTACATACTTCGTTGGTGATTACCTATACACAGGTTACCAACCTATTAGACATGTTGCATTTAGATTGCACCAAGATTACTACGTTTAAGTCGATCTACGGTTAAGTCCTGCTACTTACTACAACTGCGGTATAGTAGATAAGCAGCCATAGAGTAGCCTTGTACGAGTATGTTCATTTTTATTAATCGGGACTTATCGCGTAATTATTTTTATGTTAGTTTTACAAAAACATTGTAAAACCAAACTTGGTGTTGACAGTTGACATGAGTTCAAATCGAGAAAGTTTAAAGTGTTCGCTGCGCCTAGCGGTTTTACTTTCTGTTATTCCAGATTCTAAGCTATGTCTATACCGAATTTCAGCTCAATTGGTCCTCCCGTTAGTTTATAGACTTAAAACTAAATTAAAGTACTAATATTAATGTCCTCAATGGGCGGCCTTATCGCTTAGAGCGAGCTCTTCTAGGCTATCAACTAAAAAAAAAGTATATTAGTGTTATAGCAATGTATGATCGAGATGAGTCAACCTTCTGCAAGTGTAGTGTCGTGTTGAGCGAGCGCGGGTCATCGCACCGACCCAGTTCGCGGCGCGGGAGCTGTTGCCACGCAAACGGTTATGGGTCTGTTGCACACACACTGCCGAATCAGGCACTTTACTAATGTACTAGAGCTTTGTAGTAGCCCTCTATGTAGATTCCAGATATACAGCTACAGATATACTACTTTCATAATGTACTAGGGCTAAGGCTTATAATGTATTATACTTATAATGTACTAGGCGTAGTAGCCTTCTATCATACTAATCATAAATAAAATAAAATAAAAATAAAAATAGCCTTTATTTCACTGACCAATATTGAAATTATTAACTTATAAAATTATTATTATTCATAACTATAATATATATCTATTACAATATATTTTATATTTATTATAATTTTTATTTACTATTATTATATTCAACATTTATATTTTTATTACATTACTTATTATCATTTAATTCAAAAATTTCTTAATCAGTAACTTGGTCAGGTTGTCGACTAACGACATAGGCCTCCTCTAGTCCTCTCCAGGTTTCCCTATCACGAGCTGATCTTCTCCATCCTTCCGGTAAATCATCTTCCCACCTTTTTATCTGCCTTCCTCTTTGTCTTTTTCCACTTCGGGGATACCATTCCGTTATGTCTTTTGTCCATCTGTTGTTTGTCCTCATCATGTGTCCCGTCCATTTCCATTTTAATTTCTTTATTTTTCTATTAGCGTCATCTACTTTTGTATATTTTCTTATTTTAGTGGCTCTCCATTTATCTTTTAATTTGATATTTAACATACTCCTTTCCATCGCTCGCTGGCATGTCTGAATGGTATTGTGTATTTTTAATGTAGAAGGCCAAGTTTGGCATCCATAAGTTAGGCAAGGTAAAATAGATGTATTATATAGTTTAGCCTTTTTTATAATAGGTATATATTTACTTTTCATAATTTCTTTTAGTGACCAATAGCGTTTCCAGGTATTTGATACTCTTCTATCTACTTCCTTTTGTGCCATGTTTTTTGTTGAAATAAGTTGGCCTAAATATATATATTCATCCACATATTCAATTTCATCTTGTCCTACTTGAATTTTTATTTTGCCCATGTTTGTCATAATCTTTGTCTTGCCTGGATTCATTGTAAGACCTGCTTCTTTACTTTCTTTATCCAGTTCTTCTAACATAGATTGAATTGTCTTAGAGTCTTCGGCAAATAAGACCAGATCGTCTGCGAATCTTAGATGATTTAGTTTTGATCCATTTATATTTATGCCAGTGTGCCAATTTAGGTTTCTAAAGATGTTTTCAAGGACAGCAGTAAATAACTTCGGGGACAATGGGTCTCCTTGTCTTACACCCTTGTTAATATTAAATTCTTCACCTTTCTGTTCTAGTTGTATTTTGGCTTTATTATTTTTGTATATCTGTTGGATAATTCTTATATATTTATTGTCAATGCCTTGATTTTTCAGTGTGTCCCATATATAGTTGTGGTTTAAGGAATCAAATGCTTTGTTGTAGTCCACAAATGACAGGTAATATGGCTGGTTATATTCATTACACTTCTCTATTAATTGTTTAACTACATGAATGTGGTCAATTGTGGAGAAATTTGCACGGAAGCCAGCCTGTTCTCTAGGCTGGTTCTCATCCAGGCCTCTTGTAACTCGTCCTAATATAATTTTTGAGAAGATCTTATAAATGTTTGATGTTAAACTTATAGGTCTATAATTATTTATGTCATTTCTATCGCCCTTCTTGTGTAATAATATTATGGTTGATTTTGTCCACTGTATAGGAATTTGTTCTGAGGTCAAAATTTCATTGAACATATCTGTAAGTGGCTCTATTATTATTTCTTCCACTGCTTTTAATAGCTCATTAGGTATTTTATCTTCTCCGGAGGCTTTCCCTGCCTTTTGTGATTGTATAGCTTTTTTTACTTCGGATTTTAAAATACATGGTATTACCTCTTTGTCAGTGAGATCAGGTTGATCCAGTGGTTTTATATCATAATTCGTTGTGTCCGCCTGGTGATATAGGTTTTTGTAGAATTCTGTTGCAGCTTTCATTATTTCTGGTCTCTTTCGTGATGAACATTGACTGATTTGATTAAAATTTTTCTGTTTGATATTTGTGATCCAAGTAGAACTTTCTCTTAGTTTTTTCATAGCTTTTTTTACACCTCCAGTCTTTTCTATATCTTCTTTTATACTCTTTAGTCTGAGATTTCTTCTGTGTTTTCTTATAGATGTTGCAATTTTTTTACTTATTTCTGTTATTTCTTTCTGATGTGTTTTTCTATCTTGGTACATAATTCTTCTTTTGTCCATTAGCTGTTTTGCTTCAGTTCCTATTTTGTCTTTTTTTTCACTTTTTACATACTGTTTATTGACAGTGTTTAATTCATTTTCAAGGAGATCATATTTTTGTTGAATTGTTTCAAAGTCGTTAATATGTATTAGAGAATCTCTTAGATTAATAAGTGCACTCTCTGGTAGAGGTAGAATTAGGTCTTTGTTTTGGGCGGCCTGTATATACTTCCTTGATTTTTTATTCTGACCTGTTCCTATTATTGTCGCTCTTACCATTCTATGGTCAGTATTGAAGTTCAGGTTTTTCACTATATTTATGTCGCTAAATGCTTTATGGTTATTGGTCAAGATGAAATCAATTTCATTTTTATCTCTTAAGTTCGGAGAGATCCATGTCCATCTTTTTTGTAATTTCTTTTTATAAAAGGTGTTAATAATTCTGAGGTTATTTTCTAGTGAGAAGTTGACAAGTCTTTGTCCGTTATCATTTCTTTTACCCGAGCCAAACTCTCCAACAGTAAATTCATCTTGATTGTCTTTTGGGCCTATTTGTGCATTGAAATCACCCATTACTATAAGATTTTTATTAGCCATTTTCACTGTATCTAACAATTGGTTGTAGAATAATTCCTTATTTGTGTTTGCTGTCTGTTCTGTTGGCGAGTACACTTGTATTATGGACCATGTTTCTCCACCTTCAGTAAGCGTTATATTAAGCATCGCTATTCTTTCGGAGATTCCAACAAATTCTTGTATATTATTCTTGAAATATTTCTTCACCAAAAACCCAACACCATTCGATCCTTTTTTCACACCATTGTAGTAAAATATATAATCGTTGTATTCTCTAATTTCTTCTCCTTCTCTTCTTATCTCACACAATCCAATTATATCCCAATTTAATGTTTTTATTGATTGTTCTAATTCAATTAATCTGTCGTCCTCCATTAATGTTCTGACATTTAGTGTTGCTATATAACAATTAAAATTTGTCCTAATTTCTGAATTATTATTTTTTCCTGAATTATTATTTTTTCCTGAGAGGATGTTTCTAGAGGGTAGTGGTCTATCGACCCCACGGTGACCAGCCGGCTTGGGATCGTTCCGTTTCCGGTTACTGATATCTGATTGCTAATCTTTCTTATTAATAGAAGTCGAAGGGAGTGAATTTGTCCTCGCTCGCAGGTACTCAAAAGGATTTGTTTTGCTTGGTTTTATGATATTAGATGTTGCGGTAGTTGTTTGTTTTTTTGGTTGTTGCTGACTTCTTGGTGAGGTAGATGCTTCTCTTTTCCTTTTATCTTGATAATTTTTTTTGACTATTAATTTATCATATTTTATGAAAGCGATATTTCCCTTCTCCCTCTCTTCGTTAACTTTTAGCTGTAGCGATCTTCTTATTTCTAATACTTCTTTTGGATAATCTTCTTTTACATACATATTATTGAGCATTGATTTCTTTTTTAGTATCTCCAGTTTTTTCCAGTAATTGGCAAAGGATATCAGGATTGGCCGAGATTTTCCTGATGTTTTTGGCCCAATTCTATATATGTTTATAAAGTCTCTTGTTTCCAATGATATTTTCAAGTTTTCTTTTATTATATTCTTGACTTGTTCGGGTATATCCTGTGCGCTTTCCTCACTTTCTTTCACTCCAAAAAGTAGAAGATTATTTTTTCTGCGATCTTTTTCAACATCGTAAACCTTTTTTTCCAGTTTTGTAATTTTATCTCTCAAAATCATATTTTCTTCCAAGAGTGAGTTTAGTTTTTCCTCCATTTTCCCCAGTACTGTGTTTGTGATGGAATCTGTTTGTTTATTCATTTCTGTTTGAATTCTTTCGAAAAATAGTTCGAATTGTTCTTGCATTTTTCCACTTTCGTTAGCCATTTTTTTTTTATACAATTTGTTCTTTTATTTTTCTTCCATGTGGCAACACTGGATAATTGCGTTTTGTTTCTCCTCTTTGGTTGTGATATTTAATCAACCTTATTTTTTTTTTAAAACGCAACTAAAGTTTTGCGTTTTATTTTTGCTGCTTGCTTTTGTTTCTTTGACAGTGACACAAGAAATCACATGTCAGGTTCTAATTAATGTCACTGTCACTTGATATATAAGTTTTATTATTATTAACTTGGATAGTTTTTCGATTGAATTCTAAACTATTTCCTTATTAATTCACTGAATTTATTGTTTTGTTACACTCCACTGCACTTTATTACTATTTTGCACTGTTTGTTTCGTATTTTGATACGTTATTTCTATTTTTTTCTCGGAATAAAATCGCGGCAGTAACTTTTGACGTGTTGGCCATTTGACATATATACTAATCATACGAATTATTAAAAGACAAAAGTTTGTGAGTGTGTATGTTTGTTCCTCTTTAACGTGTGAACCGATTGAGCTGAATTTTGGTATAGAGTTAGCTTAGATCCTGTAATAACACATAGGCTACAGTACAGCAAGTAAAACCGCTGTACAGATAGTTATGTTATTAGTAAGGTAGAGAGGAAAACCAATATTTAGTCAGTATTAAAAACACCCAATCTCCAAACATTCCGACAACATCACAGATCTATTCGTAGATAGCGTGTCAAACGGGCAGTATGGATGGTAGGATATAACCATACATATAGCAGGATGGTAGTTAATGGTAGCTTGCCACTCTTTATGGTACCTACCATTTAGAGAACTGTATGTTGTTTATTGTACACAAATAATAATATTTACCTACTGGACTAATAGGTAAAATTACATTTAGGTAGGTAGGTATAGATAAAAAGTAGTAAAATGTTAGCTTAATAGTTTAGCCCATGACCACGATCTCGCGTATAAATCTCACGATATGCGACGATGTGACCGTAAATGGTAGACTAAACCTAGACCTAGGCAGGATAAATCCCTCCCTGGAGGTCCATCTTTATCTATACAGAGCTATTGTTGCACACCTATAGAGGTACATAATTTATTCATCAAATTTCCTTTCAACTTTGTAAGAGATTGCTTTTCAGCAAGGTTATTCACTTATCCGTGAAAGAACCGAACCGAATACCGAATTGTCAAAAATGTATGAAATGACATATTACGTAGATACAACTTGACATGTCATGTCACGTCATTTCATACATTTTTGACAATTCGGTATATTCGAATTAACCGATAAGTGAATAGCCCTGCAGGTCTGGGTCTGGGTGGTTTTCAATATCTATTATAAGTATGTATTTACAAGAGAAAAGTATATAAGTATTAATATTCGTTATCCTAACCTAACCACCATAACACAAGCATTGAGTTGCTTAGCTTGGGGTTAGGTGGCGCTGTGTGTTATGTCCTGAAATATTTATTTTTGTTTATTATGCGATAATGCAGATTGTTTACCTCTAGTTTTGAGTTTGTCTTGTATCTATGACCATGCAATAAAAAGTTAATGTACTAAACTTGTACTCGTATTCTATACGAATTTTTTTTTAATTGTCAAAAAGACAAGCTGGCATGTGGCTTCAACATGGGACTCTTCAAAAGGCAAGAGAATAGAGTCTTGAAAGGTAGGCAACGTACCAGCGGTACCCCTGCAGGTATCCATAGGCGACGGTAGCCACTCACCATCAGGTGGGCTGTCTGCTTGTTTGTCACCTATAATTATATAAAAATAAAGACCAGTAAAAACCGCTCCGTGTCCTTCCCAGTGGAATGGTGCCCATATATGACACTAAGTACCTAGTTGCGTTTCTGCATTGTATTGTTTGCGCGTTCTTTACATCAGGAACGACCCAGGCAATGTATCACCACTTTTAATGTGGATTTTGGATCCTGTGCCTTAACACGCTAAGTAATGAGTTTTTAGGCTGCAGTGCCTATTGTATAGCACTGTACTGATTATGGGCAGCGTTATCTCTTAACATCAGGAGAGCGTCTTGCTCGTATTCTTACTTTGCATAAAATACAAAATGGCGTCGTTAATGCCATGTTAATATGGCGCCTGCAGTTTTAATGTCATGATTAGAATGCTGTAGCGTCCACTTGTATTTGATGACCGTTTCCAGTTTCCAAAGTTTCCACATAATCTTTATGTGCGGCACCAAATTTCCAGCGAGACCTTAAGGTGTGAAAACCTCTAGAAGTCAACTGGCGCCGGCGCAGCTTTCGTAACGGTCCTCACTTTACATAAACAGATCGGCCTTCTGCATTTATCGATTACAAAAATATGAGCATCAAGTATCATCATACCAATGGCCGTAGCATGGCATATAAGATCCCGCAGAAATGTCAAGAGTAGAACTCAACAAAAGTACAATGTATGGGATGACAGTTTGACTTGACAGCAAGACAAGTCTACGCAGCGTCTGTGCTATAGGGGCAGGGAGGTATTTATCCCTCACGCCAAATGTCAAATTCTCGATCAAAACGTGCTTTTGGCATTTTACATGTTTTAACAATTTAAAACTTGTGTGAATTGGAGTTGGCCTACCTTATAATAAGAGAATGAATGGGAAAGAAGCATGACTACGATGAGTTGCGGTCAGATGAGGCTAAATCATTCTAAAGTCTAGAGCCGCGGGAGTGTCGGCGTACCCGCCTCTGCATAAAGGCGTCCCGTTGGAACACCTCCAGGTTTTTAGTGGGTTTTCCGCCCATCTTTGGCGGGAAAGTCCCACATACCTCCTTGCGCCCCCAGCGTAGAATGACGATTCATTTTTCCTGGATCAAAAAATCACAAATAACGCTGAATTTCAAAAGCTCTTACAGCCTATCCCTTGGCCTATTTATCCGTTGTTTCGTACAGTTGTTCCGACAGTATAATTATAGTGGCGCCGGCGCTTTCTAATGTCGAATCTTATGTACTATCGCGCAGATCAGTTTGGCAGCTCTTTCTCTCATTAATATTGACATTCGGGATATTCATTAATTCATTGTAATCGGAATTTATTAACTCGTGCCTTTAAATTGATGGTTAAACTTTTATTTGATTAGAGATTTCTGTCGTAAAATTGTAATCTAGTCGAGGAGAATATTTGTATAATACATATTATAATATCATGTTTAAAGTTATGTCTTGTTTGGTAACTGAAGAAAACCGTGTCGCCAAGAAGTAATTTTGATTGTCATCATAATAATCAGTGCAGCCTGCCCCTCTAGCACAGACAACGCGTAGACTTGTCTTGCTGTCAAGTCAACTGTCATCCCATACATTCACAAAAGTACAATGTATGGCATGACAGTTCTACTCTTGACATTTCTGCGGGATCCCATCTCATGCTACAGCCACTGGGAGGGATTTATCACGCCTTCTGGGTTTAATCTGCTACCATTTACACCGTATCGTTGCTTAACATCGCGCGAGGTCATGGTCAAAGCCTAATCTATAATGAACTTTACCTAAAATACCCAGGATGCTACGGGAGTCACTCTACAAGCGTCAAAATGGCGCAGGATTGGAACAGATGTAAGCAAGTGGTTTCAAAGCTGATGAAACACTACGATCACGTCCATCAATCTTGAGTCTTGAGGCTATGTAATGAGCAGTGATGTGCAAACATTACTGTGCTTCGGTAGAAGGGCACTGTAGCTAGTGATGTTACTGGGCTGATGAGTCTTAACATCTTATGAATCTTGAGTAAAAAGTGCTGGTGCAGAGCACCGAGAAATTCACATCATTGTGATTTTTTTTATATTAAAATACTATTAAAATCAACTACTATTTAAATTCTAGATGGCACTATACTGATTACGGGCAGCGTTATCTCTTAACATCAGGTGAGCGTCTTGCTCGTCTTCTTACTCCATCGCATAAAAACATATTTGGAAAGCTTCGCACTTGTGTAGTGGAGTGTACCCGTAGAACTTGTGGCAAGTGGTACTCCAAGCCGCGCCTAGTAACCGTACCGGTTTGCCGATATACCTTCTATTGAACTGTTTGTACCTACCTAACGTTATATACATCTATAACTATAGCTACTTTGTTTGCCATTGGATGGGTTGCCCAAAAAACGGCGTTACTTATGGCCTTTTAAAACCTGGTAAGATTCGATGGCTGAGTAGGTACTGCTTTAGGTAGTTCAAAATACCCCTCTGGGTATTTCTATGCAGTTTTTTCACTACCGCTTGCAGTAGTAATGCTTAGCTACGCTTTTATATTAAGCAGGCTTTTAAATGGGACTGGGCAGGATGTCTGTTACATACCAGAGGAATATTGAGTCTAAATAACAACCGAGTGGGCCCCTACTACCAAACGGCCACGCGGCAGACCAAGGAAGAGATGGGGGATGACCTCGACTCTCATGTGGAGGGATGGAAATCCAAAGCCGTTTTTTTTGTTTTCGCCGGGAAAAAATGCGTTACGCATACCTTCTCATACCCCCGTATTATGTGGGACTGCCCGTGCAGAGCGACTGCACGGGTATACCCACTGAAACAACCCGGCGGCACTCCCGCATCGTCTTTGTGACGGAAATCTGGGAATCGGCAGAGCCGCGCCATATCCAGTCAAATCCAAAGACCTAGACCGAGACATTTGGAGGGAGGGTAGGGAGGCCTTTTCAGGGATTCTGCAACAGTTTCGATCAGTGGGTGGTAACTAGCCATGGGCCATGGCCAAGCCAACCAAAACCTGAAGAAACTTGATTTCATACTAGGTATATCGTAAGAAGCACTCGATAACTTTTTCTAAATGAAATGACTACGAATTGTGTCCGTGTCATCGCATTCGATACAGCACTTTCGCAACCACAGTAAAGGGCCGTATTATTTATACAAGATGGCTAAATTATAAATCATTCTTTATTACCATCGTAAAATTATTGCAACGACTAGTTTACGTACTCTTCCTTTAGGTTACCATTTCGCAGTGTTAACTTCACACGAGGGTGAAAACTTGTCACGAAAATTAAATAAAAAATGTTGGCTAGTTTCATAGATTTTAGTAGGTTTGGTCAAAGACCTAATAGGTATAGGTATATTGTAGAAATCGTTGGGTTTGGTGGAAATTTTGGTAGGACCTACATTACGTCCAAATTTTTAGGTAGATACCTACCTACTTAATGTTTGGTTCCCACATAATATGATAACATGCATTATAATGTGTTCAAAAAAATTGTGATGGTAAATGAAAATTAATCCCATTTTGACAAATCAGCGGTGGCCCTTAGTACCTATATTAGTCTTAAGATTTCAATCTGTTATCAGTCCGTTTAACATACAGATATCACATTATGGCTGTAGTGCGTAATCTACCAGACAAAATATTCTACAATACAATACTCTTTATTGCAGTTAAAAGATAACAAAAAAGACTTAAAACTAAACTATAACAAAGGTCTACAATAGGCGGCCTTATCGTTTAGAGCGATCTCTTCCAGGCAACCAGCTTACAAAAACAAAACTACTCTACAAACAAAAACAGAACATCTACTTTACAAAACTGTAAAAATACTGACAAAACTATTTTTTTTATTTGAGATTTGGTCCGATCCGAATTTGTTTTTTCGGATTGCGTCGGATCGGATGTATTGCGAAAACACTAAAATAACCACTTTAGCGGTTTGAGCAGTCCATTGATAGATCAGTCAGCCACTTTCCTTTTACGCATTTAGATTATGTCACATATGATTCAGAACTAAAAATTATGCAAGCGCATCCGCAAAACATTAACCTGTGTTATGTCATCTTACAAAATGGCGACGATTACAAAACTGTGAAAATAGTATATTTTTCATATTGGGGTAGGTTCATTCTAGATAGAGTTCGTCGACCTTAGTACCTAAGCTGCAACACTGTTACTCATACAAAGAAACCAACGTTTTCAACTATACTAACTTAAAAAAACACTTGAGTAATAACCTAAAAACGTTAAAATCAAATATATAAGGTTGAAAATCGCTTGCTTAATGTATTCTCCAGCGGTAAATGTATCTTTGTGTTGCTATAATCGGATGCAAGTTTTGTATGTGTGCGTTGGAAAGATAATAATAGTGTTGGGACGATTGCGAAATTTTTTGTCGAATCTACGTTGCGAGTTGCGAGCGAGATAGATATCGTTTTTAATGATTTGTATTGCGTCAAGGGCCGATGTTTGTTAACTAATCGCAGAGGCATAAAGATGGCGGACACATGAGCACAGAATTGTGAGTTTGAAAAGTTGTCATGTTAGTAAGATTTCATCGTTTTTTTAACAAATCAGTCCCTTTAAATAATTCGCCCTTGTAATATTTTCAACGAATTATCATATTTTACTCTCATGTTATCTTCCCCTATTATAAAAAAAAAATTCAATAAATTATATTTAAACAAAGTGATCCTATAAGGGTTTTTTCCTTTGGACTTTGGAGGTACGGAACCCTAAAATCGTCTTAATAGGTATTCCTCCTCTACGCGTTGGACTCTACCTATGTTTTCCCCTGTGTACCCTATGTACTTAAAATGTACGCCTATCAAAAATCTACATTTTAGCTCCTGGTTTAGCGTCATATAATGGTGTAAGAACCTATATATGATTGAACGTACATGTGATTTGGGCTTACTAGGAGTGCATCAATACATTAGGTTCTAGTTGTTTAGTGGTTACTTAACTATAATGGTTAGTACCAAACTCTTGCGTGTGCCGGCACGGGTTATTATGAAATCAATTAATTGCACAATTTATTTAATTTGAAGCGGTAGTTTTGTTATTACTGATCTCATCGGTTTGAAATTCACGCAAACAATTTGTAATTATTATTGGTTTATTTTCTATGGACGTTATTAAATGTAATTATTTATTATTGGAGATTTCATTGTTCAATTGGCCGGTAGTTCATTTGAATATGTTGTAAGATATATAAGTAAATTATGTGCATAGTATATAAGACCTGGCTACTGGATACGATCTAGTAGCCAGGTCCATGAAAAAGAGAATATAGGTAAAAAGTAAAAAGTAAGGCATGTGCCCAGTAGGCACTATTAGAAGTATAATACTTATTCTATTTTAAGACAGGAAGGAGAGAAGAATAGGGAAAAACTTATATAAAAATAATCAAAGGAATAGGATTTCATGTGCCTTTTTATATGTTTTACCATTGTTGTTCTGATTACCAAATAAATAGTTTTAAATGCACAAAGCAATGAAAAGTTACACTATTTACAATGATATTTACAGCTTCCCGAGTTTACAATGTAATTGTAAGAATCGATATAATATTGTAACTTACTCTAGCGGGCACTGCACTCACGCACACAGACACACCGGCCGGTTAGCAACCGAAGTGAAGGCAAAATGTACGGCCCGTACTGTGACGCGATAGGTTACGGTACTTCTAAACAGTTGGTATACATTGCTGCTTTTGTTTACAGTAGTGATCTCTCTTAGCGATAAAACCATCAATTGTAGGAAATACTTTTTTCACTGAGGTAGACTCCCTTTGCAGGAAATCGACTGGGTTGATACCCCAACAGTGCCAGTTATTCTACTACCTGAGCACTGATGTGCAAACATTACTGTACTTCGGTAGAAGGACACCATCATTAGATTTTCGCCTGGACGCTGCCGTGTTTCGGAAGGCACGTAAAACTGTGGGTCCCGGCTGTTTCCTATAAGATATGTAGGAGGCAGTCGTCAAGTCATGTTGCAGGCCCTGTAGTTATCTCGACGACCTGAAATGATTTGTCTCTGACAGTGTAAGTAGGGTAACCCGTTCTGTTGGAGTATAAACCCCAATTATTATTATGTCGGAAGGGTAATGTATGGCGTACATAGGTAAAGTCGTTAAGATGGTATCGTGGTGCGTATTCATAGAACTTCCATTTTCTAGGTTGTCGGTTATCCAGGCAAAAACAAGTCAGTATGGGCCTTATATTTTAAATGACGGATGCATTCGCCTTGTAGGACGGCCTGTGTCATACTGTAGTAATAATGGTAGATAGTGCTATAGATCTGTCGCTGTGTTATATTATTTATATTACAAGCTTTATATTACTTTCACCTGTCTGTTGTCTGTCTGTCTGTCTGTCTGTAATCAAATCTTGCAAGTTTAATTTGACCCACTTCCCGGTTTCCAATTGAGCTGAAAATTTGCATGCGTGTGTAAATCGGATGACAATGCAATATTTTTATGACATCGAGCTGATCTGATGATGGAGCTGGAAGGTGGCCATAGGAACTCCGTCATAAAACAACGCAACCCTATCGAGTTTGGGCTCATTTGATTCGTGTTGACGAGTACTTTATGATACAAGACGATAATAATAATTAAAGCTTGTTTTTAAAAAGTATTTTTAAAATTTCACTTGTTAAAATAAATAGGCTAAGCGCAAGTTGCACTCGCGCTCGTAGGATATCGTGCCATTCTTCTCTATACAACGATATACACTACTTTTTAAACTTTTTTTTTCACCTGATCCGGAGTCTGGCAAAAACAATTTTTTTGTTTGTAGGAGCCCTCCATCTTAAACTATGATTTTTTAAAAATATTATTTGATTTTATTTCGGCTGTATAAAACTATCACAGTTCATGATAGGTACAGCCTGCTCTTTTATAGGGTAACCAAAGGGTAACTACGGAAGCCTAATTGTTTATTTACTAAGACTCCATTGTTCGTCTGTCTGTCTGTCTGGCACCAGTCATCAGGCTGTAGGTATCACATGAAACGTAACACTAATAAAAAAGTACCTACTACCTACCAATTGAAATTGGCTTCACTTATGTTTTTAGTATTCTAGGTCCCCTTTATTACAATAGTCTGTATTAGGTTTTCTAAAACGGTCTAGAAATGAAGGTGGATAGAAAAATGTGGAGATTGATTAGCAGCCAGGTTTCTATTCCATTTGCATTTTGTTATGGCGACTTGATTTGTTAGGCATACGTGCGGGTATGGTTATCTGAAAGATCTTTAAGTTTTTTTGTGCCTAGCAGATAATGTACAATTTTTAGGGTTCCGTACCCAAAGGGTAACAAGTAACAAGTAAATTAAATTAAAAGTTTAAAAACCTCCAACGCAATACGTAATTCACCATTTTGTGATGGCGGCCATCTTGGATTTTAAATTTTATATAGTGGGTTGTATTCTAATAGTTAAGCCCTATTTCATTTGACACCCATATTGAGGGGGTCGCGGAAGAAAAAAGTAATCCGCCATTTTGTAGCGGCGGCCATCTTGGACCGATTTCCATCAAACATGGCTAAGAACACTCTCGACTAACTCTAATTTCAAACAAAAAAAACTAAATCAAAATCCGTTCACCCGTTCGAGAGCTTCGATGCCACAGACAGACACACACACACACACACACACACAGAGAGAGAGAGAGGCACGTCAAACTTATAACCCCCTCGTCGTTTTTGCGTCGGGGGTTAAAAATAAATAAAAAAATCATAGAACAAAGTTATGTCTACGTACATATTATTTTTATAAGTCGAAATGTACTCATATCGATCAAAGCACTTAGATAATCGTAAGTGGTGTATTGAACGAAAATCGATAAGGTCGTCAAACAATCCTAGTGTTAGTACAACACTATTGCTCGACAAACATTGCACTAAGTGCCGTGGCAATTGGTTTTAAGCCCTTAGCAACTAAATGTAGGTATTACATAACTAAATATTAAATATACACAGGTACTTGCCGCCACCAATATCTGGTGAGTATACCAGCAGCTCGGACTAAGCGATTCGCTTCGTCTTTCATTATGAGAACGGCGAAGTTATGGAACTCGCTACCACTCTCAGTGTTTCCCGAATGCTATAACGTGGGTTTGTTCTAATCAACAGTGAATAGGTTCTTACTGAACAAGCGTGCTACAACTTCGACTGCATCGTCACTTACCAACAGGTGAGATTGCAGTCAAACGCTTGATTAGTATTCTATAAAAAAAAAAAATTGCTAATAAGTTTTTTACGTAATACATTTTGAAATCTCATGAAAGCAACAGAAAATAATCGATTGTAAAAAAATTTATGAGTTAACGAAAATAATATTGATGTACCTAAGTCGCATTTGTTGTAAGTACCTATTAATAACAGGTATATATGTATATAGGACGTATATTCTGAAAAATGTTCCAATCCACAAGGACGAGTAAGGTGAAAATGCACTCAAGGCGCCCTTGTGGATGGAACATTTTTGCTTAACTAGCCCTTGTGGATTGGAACCTTTTTCAGAATATACGTCCTGTAATCTAGCTGCGCCCAGCGGTTTTACCCGCAGTACTTATGTAGCCTATGTGTTTTCTAGGGTCTAAGCTATCCCTATACAAAATTTCAGCTCAATCGGTCCACCTGTTTAGGTGTGAAAGAGTAACAAACATACATCCAGACATCCAGACATCCATTCTAACAAACTTTCACGTTTATAATATTAGTAAGGATTTTTGGAAATTCCCATTCTAAGTGTGATAAATAAGTTCAAATTTTGTGTGGATAAGGTTTTATTTTTTAAACTAATTAACTTAAAATTTGGTAAAAAACACTAAAATAAAAATAACTTTAATTATATTTTTTTTAATTCTTCGTTTCGTCTTGCGATGGTCATGGGTTCACAAATGCGATTAGCAACAAGACATTCATACGAAAATAACCTTAAACTCATGGAAAATAGAGCTGAAAATTGCTTGAAGGTTTCGTTCTAAACATGCCATACAAAATTAAACCTAAAATATTTAATCATAAAGCTGAAAATACATTGATAATTTAATATGAATTAAAAAAGGTTGTGTTAAACTTCAAGCTATTTTCGTCTCTAATTGTATATATAATAAGGTATATATTGGTTTAAAGGTTTTGTAGTAAACAAGGCAGTAAATGTGTCACCAAAAGATAAGGCATTAAAAAAATTACGCTTATTGCTGAAACGTGATAGAAGGTATATTTTAAGCAAATCGTGATTTAAGTGTAGATCAGTTATTAATGTGAAAGTTTTGACCTAACTGCCTCCTACATCTTTATAGGTATCTTAAACTATCGGCGCCCAGTAATTTTACCTACTGTACTTATAGCCTATGTGTTATTCCAGGGATTAAGCTATCTCTATACCAAATTTCAGCTCATAGTTTTTTGCCTTACTAGAATTTGAACCCAGTATTTTCGAATTACAAGCTGGACTACGACCACTAGGCCATGGACGATACACTATCTTACTAATATAAATGTGAAAGTTTGTAAGAATGGATGTCTGGATGTCAGGATGTTTGTTATTCTTTCACGCCTAAACGGGTGGATCGATTGAGCTGAAATTTGGTATAGAGATAGCTTACACCTTGAAATACATAGGCTACTGTACAGTGGGTTAATCCGCTGTTAACCATAATATTTAGATATTCATCCAGCGCTGGTTATATCTTTAAAATAAATTATGTAGGTACCATGGTAACTCTAACCCGATGATGTCATCTTTATGCAGGTGTGCCTTCTGACCCGAGCTCTATTCAAATTCAAATCAAAACAAATCATTTCAAAATATGTATGTACTCGTAGTTTCAAACCTTGCGAGTCAAACTGACTACTTGACTATATACCTATACTGATACTATTAATATTTGATTACAATAATATTTTAAACACAAAAGTTTGTAAGAATTTATGGATGTATGGATGTGTGTTTGTTAAGTACTCTTTCACGCCTAAACGGATGGACCGATTGAGCTATTATTTGGTATAGAGATAGCTTAGATCCTGGAATAAAACATAGGCTACATAAATACTGCGGGTAAAACCGCTGGGCGCAGCTAGTATAGTATAAAAGTTTCAAATCCTAGCACCTAACTAGTAAACATTTTGTGTACTAGCCTGGAATACCTATATTATTATAGGTAGTCGTTAGTTGAATACTAATTAGATAGGTCACGTGTAAAGCTGGTAAACATTATGTCATGGTGTGGTAGGTGCTATGTTTGATTTAGGTATTTTTTAGGCTTTAATTTAACCTTGAACTATTGAGTATAGGTAAATAGGTACATAGGAGACCTTGAATTATTACGTAGATTGCCTAATCTTACTAATATTATAAACTTGAAAGTTTGTAAGAATGGATATCTGGATGTCAGGATGTTTGTTACTCTTTCACGCCTAAACGGGTGGACCGATTGAGCTGAAATTTTGTATAGAGATAGCTTAGACCCTGGAATTACACATGGGCTACATAAGTACTGCGGGTAAAACCGCTGGGCGCAGCTAGTTATACATATTTTTGAAATTACTGGGCTGAGGAGTATTTTATGACTCTTGAGTAAGAAGCATTGGTGTGCATCTAGAATTTTCCCCCGAGTTGATCTCCTGCAAAAAAAGTATACTCCCGGTAAGTCAAATTTTAAATTTTATCATTCGTTCTTTTTTTGATCGCTTTTAGCGATAAGACCGCCAGTGGTTACACTTTTTTAAATGTAGGTACCTACATATTTAGTGAATGTTGAATATTGTTTGTTTTAATAACTTTGCTGTACAATGATGGGTTATCTACTTTTTTATTTTTTCAATTCAAATTCTTTATTGCGAATATAGGTAAGACGAATACTTGGAAAATACTTATATATTATATATAGAGCAGCTACCTATGTATATTCTGTCTTCAAGATATTTTTTATTTTTTTTATAAAGTTATTAAGTACATTTTATGTATTATATTAGGCAGCCCATAGTAATTTCACTAGCTACAGTGTCCTACCGAAGCACATTAATTTGTTAGATAGGCAGCCAATAATAAATCTCATATTTCACGTGCACGACACGGCAACGTCGCGCCGTCTCTAGCTCGCTGATCGATAGTGCATCGGATCAGCGGGGCGGCGGGCGGCGGGCGGCGGATTCAAACTGACGGAGCGGGACGGGGCGGGGCGACAACGTCAGTCGCCGCCGCGCCGCTACAGCGTTACCCCGCCCGTCACTGAATCCGCCGCGAGACGCGCCGCGCCGACTGCAGGACTATCGGGCTCCGGTACTACACGCGCCGCGCCGACTGAAGGACTGTGGAGCTTCGGTACTACACACGCCGCGCCGGCTGAAGGACTGTGGAGCTTCGGTACTACACGCGCCGCGCCGATTGAAAGGACTACTGAACTACAGTACTGGATGCGCCGCGCCGTTTATATCCTGAATCGAATGAAGCCACGCCGCGCCGTGTTGAATTATGAAGCTACGATACTAGATGCGCCGCTGTTTGCCTACTGAATTAATGTTTGATGACGTAACGACAAGGATACTGCAGTCGCGCCGCTCGCCTCTTGAATTGACCGCGCCGCGCCGTTAATAAGAATAAAGGACCTGCAATACTAAACACGCCGCGCTGCTCGCCTCCTGAACTGATGCCCGTACTGCCCGCGCCGCGCCGTGTAGTACTAAAAGGAAGCTGCTATACAAGCCGCGCCGCGCCGCTCGCCTCTTATCGCTGCGCCGCGCCGCTCGGTTACAATTCGCCGCGCGTTTATTGATCTACCTATAAAGGACAAAGAGGTAGCTACCTACTCAACCTTTTTTTTTATGTCGCTTAAGATTGGCGCAGACAATGTTAGTAGTTAGTAGTTAGTAGGATGTTAGTAGGATGAGTTAGTGAGTTTTGACCACGGTCTCGACTCGCCTGATGCTAAGCGTTGATACGGTCGAAGATGGTAGAAAATAACAGCCTAAATCTAGCTTAAAATTTAGTTACGACATTTGTTCCGGACATAGGTAATTAGTACATAATAATAGGTAGGTATAAAGTTGTAATTAGATAGGTACATACATTGCAAATTAAATTAAAGTTAAGTAAAATACGCGTTTAGATAGATAATAGATAGCGTAATAGATTTCTATCATACCTACAGGCGCGGATCCAGACCATAATTTTGGGGGGGGTCATCGGCCAAATCTTATTTATGGAGCGCGAGCAGCTCGCTGCGAGCGTCGAGAAAATTTTGAATTTTTTTAGCACGTATGACGTGTGTTTAGCTTGCTCCGAGTGGCTAAGAAACTAAATATTCTTATTTATAAAAGCGCGAGCAGCTTGCTGCGAGCGCCGAGAAAATTTTGAATTTTTCAGCACATATGACGTGCGTTTAGCTTGCTCCGAGTGGCTAAGAAACTAAATATTCTTATTTATAAAAGCGCGAGCAGCTTGCTGCGAGCGCCGAGAAAATTTTGAATTTTTCAGCACGTATGACGTGCGTTTAGCTTGCTTCGAGAGGCAAGGAAACAAAATATTCTTATTTATAAAAGCGCGAGCAGCTCGCTGCGAGCGCCGAGAAAAATTTGAAATTTTCAGCACGTATGACGTGTATTTAGCTTGCTCCGAGAGGCAAGGAAACTAAATATTGTTATTTTTAAAAGCGCGAGCAGCTCGCTGCGAGCGCCGAGAAAATTTTGAATTTTTCAGCACGAATGATGTGCGTTTAGCTTGCTCCGAGAGATAAGGAAACTAAATATTCTTATTTATAAAAGCGCGAGCAGCTTGCTGCGAGCGCCAAGAAAATTTTAATTTTTCAGCACGAATGATGTGCGTTTAGCTTGCTCCGAGTGGCAAGGAAACTAAATATTTTTATTTATAAAGCGCGAGCAGCTCGCTGCGAGCGCCGAGAAAAATTTGAAATATTCAGCACGAATGATGCGCGAGCAGCTCGAGAAAATTATGAATCTTTCAGGATGAATGATCCGAGTTTTGCTCGCTCTGAGCAGTATGGAAATTAAATATTAATATTTATAGAGCGGGAGCAACTCGCTGCGAGCGCAAAGACGACATCAAGCGCGAACAGCTTGCAGCAGTTAATATAATCCAACTAATCCCAAATATGAAAGACACTGTGCAGTTTGCTACGAGAACCTACGGATAATTCGTAGGCGAGGACCGAAAAAAAGTAGCTTGGTAAAAAAAAATTAAAACAGCGAAACAGTTTCATGAACTTGTACGTAAAGCTTGCAGCTAAGAAAAAATTTCCTAATTTTAACTGTGAAAGTAGCGTAAAACCAGTTCATATGATCGGATTTTTTTCCGACTAGGATTTTGGGGGGGGTCATGACTCATGACCCCCTTGACCCCCCCCCTGGATTCGCGCCTGCATACCTACCATATTACAAACATATTTTCAGCTCAATCCAAAATGGCGGCGAGTAACCCAAGCATAGCAATGGACTCAGAGGCCGTCATCTCGGAAGTGAAGGCAAGGCCAGAGATTTGGAACAGCAGACACCCACACCGAAACAACAAAGTACGGGTTAAGAAGTGTTGGGATGAAATCAAGAAGAAATTGAATCCTGGACTATCAGGTTAATTAAAATATTATTACCTATGTTTTGCATATGTGTTATTGCAGGGTCTAAGCTCTACATATCAAATTTCAGCTCAATCGGTCCCCCCGTTTAGACGTAAATGAGTACCTACCTAACAAAAATCCATAAACATACCAACTTTCGTATTTTAATAGGTATTTAAGACTCGACTAATTTTAGATCTGTCAAAAATATATTTAATTAGCTATGTAAATCTAAACTAAACTAAATATTATCATTTATTATTCTGTTCATTATTCTGTTGCTCTACAAAGGTAACTGTGCACCTTACAGAGGCTTGAATTTCAATAATAAATATAATAAAACCAGCTGCGCTCAGCGATTTTACCCGCTTGACTGTAGCCTATGTGTTATTCCAGGGTCAAGGCTAACTCTATCCAAATTTCAGCTCAATCGGTCCACCCGTTTAGGCGAAGAGTAACAAACATACCTACATCGAATACATCCAGACATCCATACATTCTTACTAACTTTCACGTTTACATTATAATTAAGATATAGTCTGTGGACAATAATTCATTAAGTAAGCTCAAACTCAAACTCAAAATTCATTTATTCAAATAGGCTACAATAGAGAACTTTTGCAAGTCAATTTTACATTTTATTTTAATATTCTACCGCTCATTCGCAAGGCACCTCTATGAGAAGAATGAGCAAGAAACTCATAAGGATTGCTGTTTTTAAATATGTGTTTACAATTATTACCTATCTTGGTTACATAATACATAATAAGGTACCTATAATATATATGTACTATTTACTAAGTGAATATGACCTCAGTTTCCTCGTTATAACGCCCCATCTGCCTACATTACAATAATCTGTAACATATAGTTACTTGCTAGGCTAGTCGAAAGATCGATACGCGGTGTCCTTGCTTCGATGCTCGGCCTCCATTTTGTCCTCATACAAACTAATACACAAACTGTTGCCTAATCTGTGACGTCTGCATACTAACTGTTGTTGAACTGTGGCATTATTTATGTTACCATGAGCAAAGTAACTGTTAGATGTACTGTGGCGTTTACTAACTGTTGACTATTCTATGACATTTGCGTAGTAACTATTTCTTAAGCTGCATTTACACAGATCGCACCCTCCGAGGAAGAAAGTCGTAACTGAAAAACACCAACTTTACAGGAGCAACAAAAAACTGATTTAAAAAATCAGCGGCAATCTGAGAAAAATTTAGTATATAGCAAAAAATAGCAAAAAATAACCTCGATTGGCCTATGTATTTCAATTTGCAATTTAATTAATCGTCATGGAGTAAATCTTAAAAAATAGCTTTACGCTAGTTTTCAGCGACACATATTCATTAATTTATGTAGTTGACAGAAATACTACTTTATTAACATGGAACGGAAACTATAATGCTGACATAACTGCAGATACGACTCTCTGAGCGTGTGGTGGCGTTACAAACTCCACGCGTAAGTATGATTTACGACGTTTTTCCACGAAAACTTTGTCTCGGTCTTTTTGCGTAAAATAAATTGCATCTTTTTTCTTCGAAAAATATATTCAGATAAATAATGTATTTCAAGTAAGCGCTTTTTTAAACGAAAAAAATCACAGACAGTTTTCGCGTATGTTGACATATTGCGTTATTCCAATCATTTATTATATAAATTATTAGTCGTTTCTCAGTACAAAAGAAATTACAAAATAAAAAACAGCCTTTAAATGACTCCATTATAAGGGATTCATGTGTAAAACTTTTAACTTATTTTAATTTCGTAGAAAGATCTTGTAAATACTACTGATTGTGCATTTTAAGGTAGCTTTTGTCGTACTATACCAAAAATCATAAAGGTTTCGTCTTAAATTTAATACCAGCTATGTTGAGTAGTTTTACAGCTTTAAAAGTAAATTAAGTAATATTTCAGGATATATTGTATATCTGTGCAAAATTTCATCTAGATCCACTTAGCCGTTTTGGCGCAAATAAATCAGAAATATTCATCCACTCATACATTTGTATTCAATGATTAAGTATAGTATTATGACAGGAGAAGTGTTATAATTATGTCTTTTTATTAAATAATGACATTGTTTTTCATTTATGAAGTATGACTAAAAATGATTAAACCAATTTTAAACATTGTTTGAGTAAAAACAAAGTCTATGACACAAAGAAATACGAATGACTGCAAAGTGTTTCAAATACGATCAGTTATTGCGCCACTAGGTATGGATGCCGCATTACTGGAAGCCGTGACTTCTGAAGTTGATACGGGCTTAATGAATGGTGGGAACGGACGGGATAGGATTAATTTGTGTAATTACTGCGTCACTCTCTGAAACAAATCCTAATAAAACGGTTAGAAAGGGTGACTCTTATATAGTATTCAAAACTCTTAGAATTCACTAACGTCTGGTCACTCACGAGCCTTTTGGCGCTCCCCTGAATCGACTCCAGAGTCTGAAGCTGGTATTTGGCAGTATCATCCCAAAGACGAAAACAATATTCTATACACATAAGATCGGCTTTATGATAGAGCTAAGCAAATGTCCTGGGTGAAGTAATGTTGTACCTTTGCCAAAATACCCAACTTCCTGACAGTCAATTGAGTCTTAGACTTGATGTAATCACAGAAGTAAAACGCAAAAATGAGAGGAATTCCCAGTATCTGAAAATGATTAGCTATCGACAAACACACATTTCGTAAAGGAGAAGTTTCATTAATTTTCTTTTAACAGTAAATAACTTCTCTTCATCGCACCCCCGTCGTCATTATTTCTTTCCGTCTCCATTGGCTCTACCGCTATATGTTATCTGCTTACCCAAGAAGTGAGTGATATGCAAAACAGATCAACAGTAGATTTACCAGAACAAAACCCGAATTGTTGAGCACACAGGAGATCATTCGTTGAGATTGATCCTCTATTTCATGAACGTGACTGAGATATACCAGTGGTTAGAAGGGCCAGAACAACTGCCTTTTTTTGAAAACAGGCTGCACGTTGGCGTATAAGGCTGAAGGCTAGTCAAAACTGGAGTGAGCCCTGGTGCACATGTCTTTAACACTATGGCAGGTATTCCGGCTGGGAGCCAGCATATTCAAATTATTCTACTGCGTTCTATGAACCTCTTATTAATTATAATGAGATATATTGGTATAACAAACATTGAAGGAGGCCAGACGTATTCAAACGCTATGATTCCGTAAAAAGAGAGCCATATAAACTGCCGAGTTCATCACTAGCGTAAATACATCCCACACATGTAGCTTGAATTTGTTTTTAAGTGAGCCTCCGGTTAATCTGACAAATACACATCTGACGACAAACCTGTTTTTTTGGCTCCGTGAAGAACAAAAGAGCGGGGTTTTCAGATTCAAAGTAGTGGTGGTAGTGGAAAATTTGAGTGCAGACGTTGAATGTTGGAGAGGCATACTTTTAGAGAAAAGGATTTCTGAAGCTGTGAAACCGTTCTCTTAGTCATTGATTTATAGAGTGACACGGTACATAGAATCTGAAGTGGATCGAGATCTTCAGCTACAGGTCATTAGAAATCAAAACTTATACTACGTCAACCGAGAGAAACTAGAGTGAGAATTGCGAGGTCACTCGAACCCTCCAGGGATGTCTTTTGGGTCCTCTTATCCATGCAGTCGCTAACGGGTACGATCTTGCATGCCGAGACTTTCTTTTATGACTGGTTAGCTCATCATTTGCCTTGAATCCCACTATTCTCCAGATTTCAAGCTGAAGCAAAGCAGAATGAGTAACTATGATCTGCGTTTAGCGTAACGATACCCATTTACATAACTGGCTATATGGATACGTGTGCTGCTGAACTCCAAAAACATAAAAACCAATCTCTATGCAACTATTTCTTAATAAAAAAATGTAAGCCATTATACTTATTTATTTTAATTCTGACTAAAGTTTCGTGAAAGAAGTGAGTAACTAGTAGTTAAAGTGGTAAAGGCTGATACATGTTTCGTGGAAAAATGTGGTAACTGTAATTGCACGACGATATATTTACGAAAATTTCTTTAAAAAGGAGTTATCTGTAGTTATGTAAAGATATTTGTAAAAATGTTCGTACAATATTAACGTAAGTGTATTTATGATGTTATTGCCATGGAAAACTAGTAAATAGTGTGGTCGCAAAAGTAATTAACTACAGTTTTATAGAGTAATTTTATTTGATTCCAGTGTCGTACAAGTTTAGTTTTTTTTTAATAATTCCCTCATTTTTTGAGATAAATTTATGAAAAAAATAGACAATATGTATCGGATTTTTCTTGATTTTATTATGCAATAAAAATAAAAAGTCACAATTAGGGTTAATTCTTTCTTCCTCGAGAGGTGCGAGATGTTGTGAGCTCTGCGTAGTAACTATTGTTTTAACTGTGGTGTTTGCATACTAACTGTTAACTAACCTGTGACATTGTAACTAGCAGTTGAACTGTGGTAATTTTGTTTGAATGAGGCTATGTCAAACTAGTGTTTGAAGGTAAAGATAGATACGAAATAAACCATTTTGAAGTGCACGCCACTCAGGGGGAGGGCATCGGCGGATTTTTTGTATATCAACACTGGTTGTATTTGCTACCCCACTCGTAGCGCCACGTGACGCGCCGTTTAGTAGCGGCCAGTTTAAGGAACTACGCGGGCCTCACGGAATATTCTCTTTAACAAAAAAATCACGACTTCTTATTTTTTTATAAAACTGTTTACCGTATTATTATATAATAAAGTATACATATAAAATATCTAAATTTATTAAATCGATTTTAATATCCCCAGAAATGTAAAATAATCCTCAAAATTATGATTATTTTTTGTTCTAGCGAGGGATCAAGTTATACTGGTCAGGCAAATTGCCTCTCTTTCTAATAAAGCATTTTCTCCAAATAGCTATCCTTGTCTATTGACTCGTATTTAGCCAGTGTTGTGAATATTTTGACGATTGAATCGATGCATGATAATCGATTAGAGGACAAATGCATACCACATCTTCGACCAGGTCTAATTGCATGCTATCGTTAGGTACAACTAGCGCATAATATGTTCTGTAGGCCCATGTTGACGACTCATAGTTCAGTACGACTACTACGGAAATTCATTTATTCCTATCCAGTTTTACCCATTGAAAAGTACCTACTGTTACCTATTGTCAAGAGCCTAGAGAGACTTATAGAGCCTAAGCTACCTATTATACCAAATTTGATTAGTTCAGCTGTAAATATGTTAAAAATAGCTAATGTGTAATGTGTATGTTCATTAGAAATATTCCAAAATAACATTGCAAGAAATGAGTTTTAAGGGGTTTGCCCACTATACCGTACCATATGCTCGTTTGCATTTCTTCTTTCTCTCGTATTTTGCCCGTGTTCAAAACAGAATCTAATCACGAGAATGCAGTACCAATTTCATTTTGCATGCCTATCAATATAATATGTTGCTTACATGTTCAAGCATCTTTACGTGTTAACCTTTTTCATTGAACTGGCAACAAATGAACTTAGATGAGTTTTCTTTATTAATAATGAAAATAAGTTTATATTATTATCTTTTTATCGGTCATCATTCGTGGCTATAAACCCGTACACTCACTGCATTCTGGTCCCCACACGCAGTTGTTTGGCAACATCGCATGCCATGGATAGAGCTGTCAGTATCAGCAACATATTCTCAGCGATATTTATTGTTAACGCTCCGTGCAAGGCTCGCAACGATGTTCTCTTACTTTTTAATACATACAATACTGCCGTGGTATATATCTTAATATATATAAATCTCGTGTAACAATGTTTGTCCTCAATGGACTCCTAAACCACTTAACCGATTATAATAAAATTCGCACACCATGTGCAGTTCGATCCAACTTGAGAGATAGGATAGTTTAAATCTCAAATTATAGTCGCAATTTTAATTTATTGCTAATTATTTGTCTGTTATTATTTGACAGTCACAATTATCTGTTAACTCCAAATGATTCTAACAGATGTCGATACTTTTCGACTGGGTTGAGTAAGTAATCAATAGATGGCGCTGCTATGGTAAATCTACGAACGTGTCATATAAGCTACATTTTAACAGCATAATTACCACGTGTTGTTGACGCTATAAAATTAATTAAATTTATTTTGTAGTGAACGAAATACCGTATAATTCAGCTAATTATTTGTCTGTTATTATTTGACAGTCACAATTATCTGTTAACTCCAAATGATTCTAACAGATGTCGATACCTTTCGATTGGGTTGAGTAAGTAATCAATAGATGGCGCTGCTATGGTAAATCTACGAACGTGTCATATAAGCTATTTGTTATAAAATTAAATGGAAATAATAAATCTGATAAATTTTTATTTTGTACCTATTGATTTCTGCTTAATATCAAGTGTAAGAACATTTTAATTAATTGTGTTCAACGTACTTCCCCTTCAAATCCAGTGAATTTGTATACCAACATCAACATTTTCGTCTTTGTTCGTAAATAATTTCATTGTACTAAAGGGTTATAGTAGTAGAAAGTCAAATAAGGAGATCACCATATTTTTTTACAAATACCATCTGTGTGAAAAAGCATAGTGGACTCCGTGACTGATGTTCTCTTATTGTTCCTCTTAGATTGTTTACTATAATGTAATATAACAAAAACTTTAGCCACAGCAACGCGTGGCCGGGTCAGCTAGTATAATAATATATAATGCGGTTATCTACCAAAACCTAATTTTAAGCTATGAGCAATAAATAAATGAAAATAAGGTTCATAATGGCATGGGCCAGATGTTTATCTTTGTAAATAAACGGCATAAACTCACTTGTATTTATTTCGGCATTGTGCCGACCGGTTCGATCCTGTACGAGGATCTTCTTTAAGGAGTAGCTGCAGTCGGCACGAAGCCGAAGTAAATACAAGTGAGTTTATGCCGTTTATTTACAAAGGTGAACACTCACGAATCGTTTAGTGTAAAAAGGGCCTGATGTTATTTTTCGGTTTGGCATGTTCCTAAGACAATTATTATTACTGTATGATACGGTATAATGGACAGTCGCCTTGAAGTCCATGTCATTTATAAGTTGACAACTAGAGCAGATGATTTTTTATAGTGGGTTATTCTCATAAAATTTTATCGTGGCAGTATCGTCACAATTTATTTTTTAACCCCCCACGGAAAAATACGGGGTGTTATAAGTATGACGTGTCTGTCTGTCTCAGTATTACGGATTTTATTTTTTTATTTTTTGAGATTGTTTTTTTTAGGTAGAAATAGTCTAGAGTGTTCTTAGCCGCCATGAAATGGTGCTTACATTTTTTTCCACAACTCCCTCAACATGGGAATTAAACGAAAAAGTTTGATTAGTAGAAAACTACAAACTATAATAAACAGATTTTAATAAACTAACATCTGAAAAACTAAAAGATGGTTGCAACCACAAAATTACATATTTTGAATGCGTTGGGGTTTTTTTTTAAATTTTTAATTTAATTCACTTGTGTTGTAAAAATTGGGTAATTCCCGTGTTCCCCACTATTCGTCCCACTAGTGGGGCAGGTGGAACTGTCAAATATTTTTTGCTTCTCACGCGCCCCACTGATTGCGTTTTAGTGTGGCGGATGATAATATTAAAAAAAGTACACTTCACGCGCCCCATCAGGTCACTGTAACTCATGCAAAAATATAATATTTTGCGAAGAACTAGGAGATCAGAAATTATAAGGAACTATGTACTAGTAGACAAACAACACATAAGAAAATCATCCCATTTGATAATATATTATTAAAATCTCATATTGCGGTGATTTTAGTCGCACTTTCCTGATTAATTCGAACTTTTATGTACCTTTGTGTAATTTATATGAATGGGATAACATGTGTTTTTTTCATTAATAGACGCAGGTACAGGCAAAGCAGTACAAGTCAACGAATACTCGTATGTAAGACTTCATTTTAATTATGATCTCCTGGTACCTTTTTCTTGTTATCTACCTTGCAAATATGTGAAAGTGATGGAAGAAATAAAGGGTCTTGAGGAAATCTTCATTTCAAATGACAGCTATCAACATTAAAATATCAATATCTCGGAAAGTTCTCGTAGTCTTAGGCTGATGGTGTCTTGGAAGAACCCGCCCCACCAAAACGCGATCAATGGGGTGCGTGAGACACAAAAATTATTTGACAGTTTCACCTGCCCCACCAGTGGGGCGGACAGTGGGGCACGCGAGAACTACCCTAAAAATTTGATTTCAACGAAATTTTAAAATAAATAAAAAGTACACGGATATTTTAGGATTTATCAAAAAAATATGACACGTGAAGTTGCGTAAAGTTACCGTCATTTTTCGTGACAAAAGATCATCTCGTATTTTGGTATATAAAACCTATGGCGAATGCGAGTCAGACTTGCGCACAAAAAGCTACGTATCATTCATTATCTATACAACAGGGAGACACTTTTATAATATTATGTCTATTATTTATAATATTTACAATATTATCATATAACCTCTTGTTTAGTCGCATCACGCGGCGCTGCGAGTAGGTTAGTGAAAACCTACAGTATTGATATACAACTATAAAATTTGCTAAAATATAAAAATGCTCCGATGCCATTCCCCTGTTTTTTTTTTTTCAATCGAGATATCTACAAATTTAATATTTTCTTTTTTATGAGCGGATGAGAATATACCATCCACATCATGAAAACGTCATTTTTTGTTATAGACTAAAATAAGTTCCGAACAAGAAATGAAAACTCTTTTTAAAAGTTATTCACCAAAAACATAAAAACCTGACCTCTTTTTAACCCCGAAGCAAAAACGACGGGGTGTTATAAGTTTGACGTGTCTGTCTGTCTGTCTGTGGCATCGTTGCTCATGTACTTTGTCTTACTTCTGGGTCCCGTACAGATGAACGGATTTTGATCTTGTTTTTTTGTTTGAAAGTAGAGTCGAAAGGTAGTCGAGAGTTTTCTTAGCCGTGTTTGGTGGAAATCGATCTAAGATGGCCGCCGCTACAATTTGGCGGATTATTTTTTTTCTACACAACCTCGTCAAATGTAAGGGTATGAAATGAAAGGACTTGACTAGTAAAATATATGCATTACATTTAAAATCCAAGATGGCCGCCGCTAAAAATAGCTGATTAATTTTTTTCTCCATGATCCCGTCAATGTGCGCATCAAATGAAAGTTGAAAGGGCTTGACTAGTAGTAGTATTTAGTATATATTATTATGATAAATTTAAAATCAAAGATGGCCACCTTCCACAAAATAGCTAGTGAAATTACTGGGCTGAAGAGTCTTAACATCTTATGACTCTCAAGTAAGAAGCGTTGGCGCAGTGCACTGGGTAGCACTGTACTGATTATGGGCAGCGTTATCTCTTACCATCAGGAGACCGTCTTGCTCGTCTTCTTACTTCATTGTATAAAAAAAAAAAAAAAAAAAAAAAAAAAAAAATAGGTAATTTTGAAAACGTTGCGTAGGGGGCAATCTTTTTTTAATTTAATTCACAAGCTTTTTTTACATTCGCCTGTCTTGTTGTCTATAATCAAATCTTGCAAGTAAAATTTAATCTACTTCTCATTTTTCAATTTAGCTTAAACTTTGCATGCATGTGTATAAATCGGATGTCTTTAAGAATCTAAATTTATAAATGGAAAGAGTGACTGACTTATTGACTGACTGATCTATCAACGCACAGCCTAAACCGATGGACGGATTTGGTTAAAATTTGGAATATTAATAGGGTTAATGACGTAGACCTCCACTAAGAAAGGATTTTGCCATGCGGGCAAAGCCGCGAGCACAAGCTAGTATTTTATATTTGACTTGTTTAAAACTAGATGAAATCGGAACTAACAATGTCTTTGGAAAGCAAAAGTCTTCCTTTATGATTTCCGAGATTAACACCATTTAAAACAAAAGATCAGATTTGCAACCGTGCGTATGTTCTGCCTCTTAGTCAAAAATATTTTCGCTTTGTAATCGATTACTTGGCATAATCGAGTTTTAAATTGAAACTTTTTCGTTGCCCATCACTAAAACCAGCGTAGCCAATAGGAAAAGTGGGCGGAGTCGTCAAATTGTGAAAAAAATTATTTCAAGGAAAACTTTGTCTATTGCCCCTCTATTGGATATGTCCTCGATGACGCCACTCTACAAGCGCCGGGATCATTTTGTATTGAGAGAATTACCTATATTGGCAGAAAGATGTATTTTAAATATGTTCGAGTCTATCTGTACAAACTACCAATTAACTTTATTCAAAATAATTTGGTTTTTTTATACACCTACTTAGCCTGACATCTAAACGGCTGCAAAATAAACAAGTGAAATTTATAAAAATCTTTTTAAAACGAAGCTTTTATTATTATTACCATAAAGTACTCGTCAAGACGAATCAAATAAGCCCAAACTCGATGGGGTTACGTCGTTTAATTACGGAGTTCCTATGGCCACCTTCCAGCTCCATCATCAGATCAGCTCCATGTCATAATAATATTGCATTGTCATCCGATTTATGCATGCATGTAAGATTTCAGCTCAATCGGATACCGGGAAGTGGGTCAAATTTAACTTGCAAGATTTGATTACAGACAGACAGACAGACAACAGACAAGTGAAAGTAAATAAAAGTTTGTAAAAGATTTTACAATGTTCAATGTCCAGTGTTCAGTAAAGTCAAGACAATTTTATGTCCTTTGTATCGTACTAATATTATAAACGTGAAAGTTCGAAAGAATGGATGTTTGGATGTTTGTTACTCTTGCACGCCTATACGGGTGGACTGGTTGAGTTGAAATTTGGTATAGAGATAGCTTAGACTCTGGAATAACACATAGGGTTACCCCTATGTGTTAACCGCTGGGCGCAGCTAGTATAAAATATAGGACGCGGGTCGTCAGGAGGGAATACACATAACCAAGGGCGGATCCAGGATTTGGTTCTGGGCCCCCCCCAGAGGTGCAGAAAGGCAAAAATATTATAATTTTTACCACGAAAAGTGTGTGTTTAGCTCGCTCTGAACAGTTAGAAAGTTCAAATATCCTTAATAATAAGTGCGCGAGCAGCTTGCTGCGAGCGCCGAGAAAAAAATTATAATCTTGACCATGAAATATGTGCAAAATTCGTAACTCTACAATGCTTCTGGGGGGCCATGGCCCCTTGGCCCCCCCTAAATCCGCCTATGCACATACCCTTTACCTTTTAGCAGGTAAAACCACAAACTACAGCTAGTATATCCCGCCACCTAGAGTGCAGTGGCACAGAAACACTGATAACACCCGGCTTTTGGCTTGTGTGATAACAAGTCGCCACTGATAACCGCTGATAACGATATACTGACTACATTTATATCGTCATTTTATAGAACGACTTTTAATTATAAATTATTAAATATATAATTTAATATATCTCTTTACCGTGTTAATAGTGACTGACTGACTGACCAGCTCTTAATATCAGATAATATTAGTAAGATACTCGCTACATCTGTTTTATAGTTACCAAAAAATAGTCGTTATTCCAGAGTTTAAGCTACATACCTTTATCAAAATTCGACTCAATAAGTCTCCAGATGATTAGGCGTGGAGAAGTATTAAACATGTACAAACTTTCGTCTTCAAATAATTATTATAAGTGTTACGTGACATTAACACGCTTTATTCAATAAACTTCTTTTTTCCAGTTGGCGACTTAAAGAAAAGATGGAAGAATCTCAAAGACGCATATAGGAAAGAATTAAAACGGCTCCCACAATCGCGCCCTGGCGTCACCCCCGAAAATTTCCGATCAAACTGGAGGTATTTCGACAGCCTGAGTTTCTTAAAAGACGAAATGATAGTCAACAATGACAATGAAGACAGTATAGATCCTTCAGTGGTACTCATGCCTGATCAGGACCAGTTTTTCGCTAGAAGAAGCCAATCGCCCGCGTCACAAGCTTCATCGAATTCAGAGGATGAGGCTGACAAACCAGACATCAAGCGGAGAGACCCGCGAGAAGTTCGAGAGGACTTTCTAAAAATAGAAAAGAAGAAAATGAAGATTTTAGAAGAAGAAATAGCGAGGTCTAACGAGTACATGAAGTCTGACAACTACCACTTCTTGATGAGTCTGCTGCCGGAAATGGATAAGCTTCCTCCGCTCCAGAAGATGCGGTTGAGGACCAAGATCAGTCAGGCTGTTCTGGATGAGGTGTCTATGTCTACTTACGAAGCTCCGCAGACATATACTGATATGCAGCATATTACCTTTCAAGAGGATCATTTGAAGACTACTGTAGTGGATATAAAAGAAGAAACTGCTATAAATATGTACGATTAATATCTAGTTTTATATTATTAACGGTTTAACGGTGGTAGGAGTTTTCATTGAGAGATCCCGTTTGAAAAAGGCAGACCCCATATTGGACTAGTGTGACTCTAGCGAGCGTAAGTCGCTGGTAAGTCGCGACAATCATGTCGCGTTGTCGGGGTGACCCTGAGACGATGTCGTCAGTCACATGTTTGAGGGTTGTGCTTAAAGAACCAGCGCAAAGGGTCAGCCTTAGTTGATGAATGTGTAAGCATTTTCCCTATTATCAGGTGTATTTCAAGCTCATCTTGTTCATGTGATGGTAAAAATATAAATTTTAATACTGTAATTAGGCTAATAAATGTGAGTGAAAATGTTGATGAAGAAAAAAAGAAAGACTGCCATTAATACGAGTCGTAATTTTAATAAAAGAATGTTCTGACACTGTTTTATTTTGATTCATCCAGAAATTTATCCATTACCTCTAACCCAAAAAAGAATATCCTCGAAATGAATTTATTTACTCAAACATAAATTATATTTAGGTAATAGTGGTTGGTGTTGGTGTGGTTGTTTAATTACTGCAATGATCAATAAACAATCTTATTCATAATACCTGTCAGGTCATAAGTATTGTCACACAGTAAAAACTTTTCTTTTAAAATGCTGGTCACAAAAAAGTTTATTGAATTCGAATTTCGAATTGTTCATGAAAATAAAAATGTATACTTTTTAGAATTTTACTCATTTTTAAATATGGAGTGGACGCTTAAAGAAGACCGTGTTGCAGTTATTGCGTTGCATCGTTGCGGTTACGCGCCAATTCAAATTTTTGACATACTGAAAAATTTGAATATAACCAAAAGATTCGTTTATCGTACCATCAAACGATACAATGAAGACTCTAGTGTAGATGACAGGTCAAGAAGTGGTCGCCCTCGGTCTGTTAGGACTCCAGCAGTGATAAAAGCTGTGAAGGCGCGAATTCAAAGAAATCCCAAACGTAAGCAGAAACTTTTGGCCCTTCAGATGGGGTTAAGCAGAACCACGGTGAAAAGGGTGTTAAATGTAGACTTAGGGCTTCGGGCATATCGAAGAAAAACAGGACATCGTTTAAATGCTCGTCTAATGGACCTGAGACTGAAGAGATGCCGCGCTTTGTTGAAGCGGTACGCGAGAAAAAAATATCGAGAAATTCTTTTTTCGGATGAAAAATTTTTTACCGTAGAAGAGAGCTACAACAAACAAAATGATAAGGTGTACGCACACAGTAGTGAAGAAGCGAGCAACCGTATTCCGCGTGTCCAACGAGGTCATTTTCCATCCTCGCTCATGGTATGGTTGGGAGTTTCTTATTGGGGCTTAACAGAGGTACATTTTTGTGAGAAAGGTGTAAAAACGAATGCAGTTGTGTATCAAAATACAGTCCTGACGAACCTTGTGGAACCTGTTTCTCATACCATGTTCAATAACAGGCACTGGGTATTCCAACAAGATTCGGCGCCAGCTCATAGAGCGAAGAGCACACAAGACTGGCTGGCGGCGCGTGAAATCGACTTCATCCGGCACGAAGACTGGCCCTCCTCCAGTCCAGATTTGAGTCCGTTAGATTACAAGATATGGCAACACTTGGAGGAAAAGGCGTGCTCAAAGCCTCATCCCAATTTGGAGTCACTCAAGACATCCTTGATTAAGGCAGCAGCCGATATTGACATGGACCTCGTTCGTGCTGCGATAGACGACTGGCCGCGCAGATTGAAGGCCTGTATTCAAAATCACGGAGGTCATTTTGAATAAACTTTATTGTCATAAGAATCTATGTTTTGTTAAGTTCATTTTGGTATATAAATGGTTACATAATAAATAAACTTGTTCCAATAATTTTATATTAAACATGTGACAGAATTTATGACCTGACTAGGTATAACTAACACAAATATCACATAGTAGAGATGTATAAAAAGGGGATCGGACCCCATCGCAGCTGCACGTTCTTGGCTTGTTTGTTTAGTTGAGATCACTTGTTTAACTAGGCTTGTATAGCTGACGAATTTATAACAGACTCTATAAAAAAAATGGAAGGATTCGTATAAAAGGGGAAAATTTGTCGAATCACGTTTTCTTTTTCCACTTTTTATGTAGGATATATTCCCCGATTGCTCGTAAACGTCTGCATTTGTAATTTTTTTGTACACTTTACAGACTGCTTGAATTAATTTGGTATTATTTCAAATTTTATCGAAATCCATCGATAAGTTAGTGTAGAGATCAGCTCAAAAATTGCCAAGTATTCCAAACCAAAGTCATGTAGTGTAGCTTTGCCTCGTTGCTGCATTATATATAGCCTACACTTTGCCACATGGAGACTTGATATTTTTACAAAAATACAATGTTATCGATGTATGTAATCACTGGTTTAATCCTACGTTTTCACCATAGTTCACTTCCATACCTTCTTCCTGACTAACTTCCGAGGAAATAGTAGGAATATCAATTTCTTTTGGTTGCTCTTGCGACACGAAGTACTGTTTAAGTTGCTCTCTAATAGAGAGAGCTATAGTACTCGCCCTGTTGTTCTTTCTAGTCTTCCTCCACACCAGGTTCAGATAAATCGGCCCGTTGTCCGTCTGACCGAATTTACTAAAATGTAAGTCATTTTGCAAATCTCTATCTATGATAATATTGTTCAGCAAGCATGTAACTTTGATGAACAATGTAGCGTTATGCAAGTTCTGGACGCATGGTCTGGTATAAATCTGCCACTTCTCCGTGAGGATCTCAAAAGCGCAGTCCACGGGAACCCTTGAATGTTTTACCCTGTTATTAAACACTGCTTTCCCATGGTCTGTTAAGGCCAGTCGTTTAGGGTAGGGCTTCATCAGGTAACTTTTCAAAGGGTATGCTTCGTTGCCTATGATGACCAGAGGTAGCATCACATCTGTTCCAGGAAGACATCGCATTCCAACTTTAGAGAATATGTCTTTAAAGGAGTCTTCAGTCCCTTGATTCCTTTTGCTGATTACGTCAACAGCTATGAAGCGGAAATTCGCGTCGACTACAGCGTTTACTACCAACGATCTCCGACATTTTAGGATTCTATGTTTCCTACTTATGACACGTATTCCGAAGTCGTGTTTCTGGAATGGGACGAACTTGCCTCCGATAGACCCGATGCAGTTGGGGAAGTTCCACTTCTCGTAGAACTGGCTGGCCAAGGAGTACATCTCAGAGGGAGTCGGTTCCCGTAGGTGGATGACCGAGAGCCTCTTCCAGATGGCTTGCAGGGTAGAGTAGACCACTTTCTGGGCGGTACTTGGCGCCATTTTAAAATATGCTGATAAGGACCTGGTTGATGTTCCTGAAGCTAGATACCTGTTAAAGGGAAAATTAAATTTCAGATAGGTAAATTTGGAAGAATTACGTTCTTTCATTAAATACTTTGTCACAACTAACAGTTTTCTTGCTAAAAATGTATGTATTATATTTAATTCCAGGAGGTAACCCATAATAGTCATACTTACTACACAAAAGTTAATAATACCACGGTAAAGAGATATACAGTAGTTTGACTGAGCGTGATTTTTGAACATAAATACCTACAGTCTCGCGGTACATGCGAAAGTCATAGGGCTGCCGGGCAGCCGCTGCCCGCATACAGTAGGTACCTATTTCATATCATCTACTTACTTGAGCTACTATCTAGATGAGTTATTGTAAACTAGTAGTTCGCCACGAACTGGGACCTCGCAGCCCAATTTCCGTGTAAACCTTAGACTTTAGGCCTCGACAAAATATATCCTAATACAAGAACTTTAACATTAATATTGAAACTCAAAATACAAAAATTCTGAGAAATTAAAACTCAATAAACCTACGTCCCGAGATTTTTAGAATATAATCCTTTTTAAAATTTCGTACCTCTGAAGGAAAAAACGAAACCCTAACAGGATCACTTGGTCATCCGTATGTCTGTCAAGGGCCATTTATACTCTACATCCCGTAGAATTGTATATATTTACCATATACACAGGTCTATGGCCGCTTGGTGCCCGTAAAATTAAACTTCTAAGTTAAGGTAGAAAAAAATACACCCATTTATCCTTCAAAAACGTTGTTTGACCCTCTGAATAAATCAACATTCATAGGGAACTTGCCGTTACCATATATTTACAAAATTTGGCAGACTATAAGTACATTATATATTTTAAATTCAGGAAAACTTCTGAAAGCTATACATTTGAATTATTTCATTTTAAAATGACTATTTAAAGTACGTAAACATTGAAGCTAAGCAATCCTATGCGCGTACGTATTTGGATGGGCGCGTTCGTAGTGATTTCACCTTTTTTCTGACTTTTTTGGAGAGAGCCACCAGCGGCCCGCGATGCATTACGGTGTGCTCGTGCACCTTTATTGTTGAATGTGCCGGCACAAACAATTCTAAGTTTTAAAAAGTTATGCAGACAGACTACTCAAATAACCTTACTGCCAGCGAAAAAGCAGAGGCTCTCAACTCTTCGCTTTGCTCGGTCGATGATAATATATACATATGTATGTATTTCATATAAATTATTTATTTAAATTATATTTTATAACAAAACGATTCAGCGAGTTTTCTTTATTCTATCACCACTTCCACAGACATTGTTACCTGTTTATTATTGTTTATGGTCTCCACTTTCGTGTTTTCCCACAGTGGCCGTAGCATGCCACACAGAATTCCGACAAAACTTCAAGAGTAGAACTGTCATCCCATACATTCACAAAACTACAATGTATGGCATGACAGTTCTACTCTTGACATTTCAGCGGGATCCTGTTTGGCATGCTACGGCCACTGTAAAATATTATTTTACTTGACAGCGAGTTATAGTCTGGTACATTGTGTTCGGGATAATTTATACAACATTTTAGGCAATGTAACGTAGTTATGTCGTCATAATATAATTATGCCTATACTACTAAATCCAACTTTGGTTGCTTGACATTAGCGATGGGCATAAAATAACGCTATTAATAAGGTTTTTATTTTAAATAACTATTTTACTTTTTTTATATTCCTTAAATTATATAACATTATATTTTATCGATCAAGCGAAATGAGGTTTATAATAAGGTTAAAAAAACAGCACAAAATGTGTACTTACCTACATGTATGTGACACCTATCTCAATAGCAAACTTTAGGCGACCGGACTATAATTGACGCAATTATTGGTATTACGCAACATACTAAAAAGTAATGTTATTGAAAATAAGATAAATTGCTTGAAATTCTCGAACTATTGGACTTTATCGCTATTAATTCTTTAGCTTGATCTACTTGCCTGCTCTTTCTTGCCTGTAGGATCTTTCTCAAACTTAATGTACCTAACAAATTGTGCAAAATATTATAATTTAGTCATCTTTATAACTCTACAACCCTTGGATCGATTTGGCTCATTTTCGAACTTAATAATTCTTTTAGCTTATACTACCTGATCGCAAAGTTCCATTAAGATTGGAACTTTGGTAACGTTGTAATTAAGCATTTTCTATTTCTCTAAAACCCTTCGACCGATTTGGCTGATGTTCGAACTTAAAAATTCTATTGACTTAAAATACGTATTTGCAAAGTTTCATAAAAATTGGACCATCGGTTTTCAAGTTATCGCGTAACAAACATACATACAAACATACACTTTTGATAATATATTTATGTAGGTTATAAAAAATGTGTATATATTAGAAAAAAATATATCAGAGCACCAGTTTTGAAATTATCGTCAGACCTATCGTAAAGACTTTAAGTCACCTATATCTCTGCAATCCTAAGGTCTATTTCGCAATTTTTTTCACTAAAATTATTCTATTAACCTACCTAACTTGTGTGTAAAGTTTCATTTAATTTGGATTAACCGTTTTCGAGTAAATGTCGATCAAACCTAAGCGCCAGAGGTCAACCGCTAAACTGGTCGAGACGCAGGCTTGTCGCGGCTCTCGACTCTAAGACCTCGCTTCGCTCGGTCGATTAATTATATTATTTTTGTACATTTATTGATATTTTTATTACAAGCTTTTATTTCATTTTCAAATTACCTACCTACTTATTTCCGCTTAGGAACCACTGAATGTCCGTTACAAAAATGCAACAGTCGAATGAGATTTGAAAATGTATTTTATCAAACTTAGTACACCCTTCATCCCGCGTTTTTTGCGGCTAGGACTAAAAATACCTAAGAACACTTCCGCCTAACTTACTTTTCAAACAAAATCTAAATCGAATCTATGAGACAGACACGTCAAACTTATCACACCCCTTCGTCTTTGCGTCGGGAGTTAAAAATAAATACGATTGATCACTCTTCAATTCAATAAAAAGTAGGTACATAATAACAGGTAGATTAAAACTTACGAGTAAGTTGGTTCATAATTAAGAAGCCTAATCTGGGAACTACAATAGGTTTTATTCCAGCATAGTAGGGATACCTACCTACTTACCTATCATGTCGTGGCGGCGTATATTGAAACCCAAGACAAGAGACAAGACAAGACAAAAGACAAGACAAGAGACAAGACAAGAGACAAGACAAGAGACAAGACAAGAGACAAGACAAGAGACAAGACAAGAGACAAGACAAGAGACAAGACAAGAGACAAGACAAGAGACAAGACAAGAGACAAGACAAGAGACAAGACAAGAGACAAGACAAGAGACAAGACAAGAGACAAGACAAGAGACAAGACAAGAGACAAGACAAGAGACAAGACAAGAGACAAGACAAGAGACAAGACAAGAGACAAGACAAGAGACAAGACAAGAGAAGAGACAATACAAGAGACAAGACAAGAGACAAGACAAGAGACATGACAAGATACAAGACAAGATACAAGACAAGAGACAAGACAAGACAAGAGACAAGACAAGAGACAAAACTTGGACTCTTACTCGGACTCTTACTCGCACTCTTACTCGGACTCTTACTCGAACTCTTACTCGCACTCTTACTCGAACTCTTACTCGGACTCTTACTCGGACTCTTACTCAAACTCTTACTCGAACTCTTACTCGGACTCTTACTCTTATTCGCACTCTTACTCGGTCTCTTACTCGCCCTCTTACTCGCACTCTTACTCAGAATCTTAATCGCACTCTTACTCGGACTATTACTCGCACTCTTACTCGGACACTTACACGCATCCTTACTCAGTTTCTTACTTGCACTCTTATCGGACTTTTACTTGGACTCTTACTCGCACTCTTACTCGGTCTCTTACTCGCACTCTTACTTCAGCAGAATACTTTTAAAAATAAAAAAAAAATAACTTCTTACTAACTTACCTCAAAAACAGCATAATATCGCATTCTATTTTTTGCCATTTTATATAATTTATTATATTATGTATACATACGTCAAAATTAAATAACGTAAATTACACTAAATACTTGCAAAAAACTATCGCGACGTCCGCCCGTCGCTGCGTGGCACCCGCTTCTGGAGTAACTACCCACTTCTACCCACATCTGCCCACATCTACTCACTCCCACATTCCGACCGTTTCTATGGAGTCAAACTACTGTATATCTCTTTACCGTGATAATACCTTATCTACTTTAGCGGCGATCACAAAACGCGTAACAACAGGGCTGAAGTGATTGAGCTGAAATTCGGTATGTAGATGGCTTATACGCTTGACCCTGGATTAGCATATTTAGACTATTAAATGCGAGTGTATTACCGCTGAATGCAGTTAGTACTCGTAGTAGATTAAAATAACTTACTTCAATGTCATGAACAGCTTTTCCTCAAGGGTCATAGAACCTTCCTTCTCGAACACATCGATCAGCATCGGGTCCCTCCGAATATGTTCTAGAATGTAGTCGAAGATTTGCATGCTCAAGCTCACTTTCTTCGCGAATTTCTCAGGGTGTGACCTCAGCGCTTTATAAAAAGAAATGAAGTCTTTATTTCTGTGAATCCTGTCCGATTTTCTGTTTTTTGACAAGAATACGTCAGCGTAGAGATAGGAGCTGTCGAGGCACATTAATGCGATCTTTGAAAGAGGCATTTTTGTGTAGTTTTTTTTGGAGGATCGATGCGTGCGTCCCCTTTCGTAGCGTGAGAGCGACTGACTTGCGCATTGCGCGGGCTGCGGAACGCAGGGAGTTTGCAAGACCCCCTCCCCCCTCCCGCCACACGTGTTTACTTTTTCTCTGTGTTGCCAGTCTGTAAATAGAAGGTGAGTTTTGAATCCTACTTTTTAACTTATGTATATTTTTAATAATGTAAGATTCACATTTATAGAAAAGTATACTCGATTTTAGCTCGTTTCCTGTAAGAAAGGCACCCATCGACCGATCAAATTAAGGTGGTTCAAAAGGTTTAAGTAAACACACCCTTTGAAAAAATCCAATTAGTGCAGTGCAGATGTCCTTGAGCGACTTTGTGGAAAAAGGAGTTATTGAGAACATTACCTTTTTGGAACTATTAACGTTTTAAACTGTAACTTTCTGTTAAAGAGATACGTAGTACTTAAGTCACACTATGAGTTTTTTTTGGCGGCAAGCCTTGATCATATCATTAGCTCCACGTCTTTTGCTTAATAATCGTGTAGAATTTGATTGTTAGCGTGTAATAATGGTGGAATATTGCGTGTTAAGTGTTTTTGAATGTGCACAGATGTAGGCAAGTGATATGGTGCTGAAATATGAATTTTGGTGCCCCCTCCAAAACTCCTCCGAACTTTCAGTAAAATTCCACCCATTTTACTGGAAGAATCACGTGACTAGACGAGCTATTAAGCTCACTCTGACTCTGACCTGACTAACTAACTTATTACTTAAAAAATAACATTTAACTTGACACTGGCAAAACACGAAAGTGGAGACCATAATTTAATATCCCGTGAACATTCACGAATTTTACTCGACACTGGCAAAATGCACATGTTGCCATATTATTAAAAAAAAAAAAGACACTATCTTACTAATATTATAAACGTGAAAGTTTGTAAGAATGTACGAATGTCTAGATTACTGGATACTGGACGCCTAAACGGACCGATTGAGCTGAAATTTGGTTAAGAGATAGCTTAGACCTTGGAATAACACATAGGCAGCACAGCGGGTAAAACCGCTGGGCACAGCTGGTATAGCTATAAATACAGCATCAGTTTAGGGCAAGTGTACTTAAGCGATGGATATTTGTACAGGACAAGTTCTACCCGCGGTTTGGCCTGCCGACTACCGATACCTGGGCCCTTCGTCTTAAGTACTTGTAGGTACTTAAGTAAGAGTGCTTTCTCACTATATATATCTGATCCGATTTAGTAGCTACAGTGCTCTCCTACCTGCTCACAGTAATGTTAGCACATCACTGCTCAGGCGGTAGAATAACTGGCACTGTTGGGGTACCCACCTAGATGACCTCCTACAAAAGAAGTCTACCCCCGATTTATTAAAAATAGACTGGTGGGACTGGTTTTTTGCGGGTGAAACTGGGCACAATAAATAGTTTCTAGTGAGATATATAGAATATTGTAGCTATTGTAACATTCTAGACAGTGTGTCTGCCAATTTCACCAGCATTATAAATAGTGGAGCCCACACGTGCCATCGCCCTAGCCGTTCATTTTATAGGTGCAGAAGGACGACTCCGGAAGGATAGATAGATATATAACTCTTTATTGGACACCACTATTGTAATTGTAATACAACAACTAAAAAACACAAGAATTTGTAAACCTTAAATACAACTTTAAATTTTAACACATTGAATATACTTAATGTTACAATTCACATTGTGAGATGATGAATGTTACAATTGGAGGTTATAGCTAAAAGCGTCTTCTAGACAACAAAGAACCAAGTAACCAATTTTTGGGTACAAATAATTGGGCAAATTCACGCTTTTATTAAAGCTGTACACTAAGAAATAAAATCAGAAATATTGAGCCGTTATGATAAGGAATATGTCCACTCCAAATGGAATTATACTGAGATTCCCCGTGTTGCGAGTTTATTTACGTACTAATTACTTTACGTATTCACTCAAAATACAAAGCAGATCTTCTGCACCTTTTATATTATGGCAGTAAAGACGTAAATGTGTCGTCAACATGTTTTTGCACTATTTCTCTATAAGTACCAACTATGTAACTTATATTATGTATATTATCTACATTAAAAATAGATCAATCGTTATGTTTGTCACCGCTGTCCGGAGACTAGGGTCAAAAAACATGGAGTCATTTGTTTTTTTAGTTTTAATGAGCTTTTAGTGTAGGACGATCGTAAATTGAATCAGTTTTGTATGAGTGGTAGAGAAAAAACATTTTGCGATAAAAAAATAGTGTTTTGACTAATTTTTATGACAACATTGATTGCAAAGATCAGAGGACTTAATAATTGTATGAAGACAAGATAAAACATTCAACAATCATTCAACATAAACATGACAACATTCAAAAAAATCTCGGCGATTTTGATGAATATTGAAATGATGTTTTGTTGTACGTTCTTTCCATCGGGTATAGAAAGCAAAAACATTGTTGGAGCAAACAAAAAGTGTAGTTTGACAATGTTTGGTGAAAAATGTTGTGATGTTTTTGTTGAATGTTTGAACCAATACTCCTTAAAATAGTCCTGGAGACAAGACCAGAGTTATAATGTCAATTAGTTACAAGACGAGCTAGGCAGGTGCCCGAAATAAGCCTAATGATTGCTCATGGTACCAGTCGCAAGCCAGCAACATGCAAGCCAACAACATGCAAGCCAGCAACATGCAAGCCAACAACATGCAAGCCAACAACATGCAAGCCAACAACATGCAAGCCAGCAACATGCAAGCCAACAACATGCAAGCCAACAACATGCAAGCCAGCAACATGCAAGCCAACAACATGCAAGCCAGCGAGATATGAAGTAAGCATTGTTCATGTTGTGTGATTGTTGTTGTGTATTTGCTGTGAATATAAATGTTTTCCTCTCCGTCCAAGGGATTGTCTGGAAGAGGTCGCTGTTAGCGATAAGATCGCGTATTGTAACACTTCAAAAATTAATAAACCTTTTATCAGTCTCCCTAGCAAAACGGTCCCAAGTCCCATTACAGGCACAAATCGGGGACGCATGGGAATAATTCCTATTGATATTTTTTTCATATATTATAATATTAATAATATTTATATTATATCATAGTAAGTATTTATCTACCTGTTTATAACGATCGAGTGATCGCCCTACAGTAGGTATAGGTACCTTACTCGTCGAGTGGAATCAACAACTATCCCTGGCAATCGTCCAGCCCGCTGTTTTCCCTCACTCCACACGCGTCGGTTAAATTTAACTGGTTCTCACAAAACTAACGATTTACGACCAACTAATGGTTCATTTGAACGCGGTCAACATGTGTTTTTTTTAATTAAGCTGTTGTTTTTAACCTTCTTACGTATTGGAAAATTTCGGTAATGATTGTTTGTATAGATAAAAAATGAATGGTTGTTTGTATGGTAGAGGTAAGTAGGTATGTTTATTTAAATTTAATATTGACAATCATTTTATTTTTGTCAGTTTGCAAATATTATGATTTTGTCAATCAGGATAAAGGAAAATTGTCGGTTCTCTACAAATTAACACTTTTTGATCATAAACGCAACAATAGAAATAGATAAAGACAATCTTAGTTTTAATATCTAATAATCATAAGAATAAAGTATCTATTTAGGTTTAGAATTAGATTTTCTTGCAAATACTACAAAAAAATATAAATTGTACGAAACTCTTGGTGAGTGGGCCCGACTTGCACTTGTCAGGTTTAAATTATTTATTTTATTGAAGTGAAACTTCTTTATCGGCGTTGGAAAAAATTTACCGTCACATTTTTTCGGTTACGCGCCATCTTTTGTTTCTTGCCCCTACCACGGTTGGATAAGACGAAGAGTACTTTCACTTTCTCCAATGAACATGAATTTAAAAAATTTATAACTTTAAAATTTAAATTTAATTTAATTAAAGAAGTTTCACTTCTTACGTGTGTAAACTAGTACACGCACAAATTTTTTTTTATGTTCTCCGATTACTCCAACACGCCTGATGTCATTATGAAAATTATTATTTTTGTCACAAATTCGCAGGCCCCATTTAAATTTTATCAAAATCGGTCAAGCAGTTATCAAGTTATGAATTATAATGTGCGTCTCGTCCTCACCTATTGACAAGGAGATTGGTGTTAATCTTACTAATATTATAAACGTGAAAGTTTGTAAGAATTTATGGATGTCTGGATAAATGTTACTCTTTCTCGCCTGAACGGGTGGACTGATTAAGCTGAAATTTGGTATAGAGATAGCTTAGACCCTGAAATAACACATAGGCTACAAGTACAGCGGGTAAAACCGCTGGTCGCAGCCTGTTTAATGTATTTTTAAACTTTTACGTGTGCAAAGTCGCCGGAAGACGCTAGTATGATACAAATTCAACTTTCTAGAACGTTCCCTTCGAATTAACACAATGTTCGGATAATGTATATTAATATTCATAGGCGGCGAATATAAAGATATTATACAAAAGATTTTATCTCCAGATAAGCTTGTTTATTATATCACTAATATTATAAATGCGAAAGTTTGTACGAATGAAGGCTGTTTGTTATTTATTGTTACCTAATTATTTCTTCACACAAGTGAAATTTAAAACAAGGGCAACAAAAAAGAAATGTATTATGTATGTATATTATCACCATCTAGCACCAAAGTACTCGTCAAGACGAATCAAATGAGCCCAAACTCGATGGGGTTGCGTCGTTTAATTACGGAGTTCCTATGGCCACCTTCCATCTCCATCAGATCAGTTCCATGTCATAATAATATTGCATTGTCATCCGATATTTATATAGGTATATGCATGCATAATTTCAGCTCAATCGGACACCGGGAAGTGGGTCAAACTTAACTTGCAATATTTGATTACAGACTGACAGACAGACAACAGACAGATGAATGTAAATATAAGCTTGTAAAAATGAAACCGACTTCAAAGATCGCCTGCATTTTTAATGCAAATAGGAAAGAAGACGAGCAAGACGCTCTCCTGATGGTAAAAGATAACGCTGCCCATAATCAGTACAGTTCCACGATGACATTAAATTATAGGTGCACTAGGTGTATATTTTTAGATGACATATAATTTATTATTAGTTGTGATTATTTTCAAATCTCGTGTCTATATAAATATAGATCTATTGACTAAAAATAAATACTAATTACCTAGAGGCAAACCATTTTATAATTGCGTTCGTTATGCTAACAATATGTTCCTCCCGTCCAATGAAACAACTTGCAAGTTTAAAATGGTCGCACTCTACCTAGGTATTACGTATGTATCTACCTAGTATTATAGAGCATTTTGAAGCTATTTTCAGAGGAATATTGTACAAGAATTAGTTTTATTGCCTCTATTATTTTAAGTCTCCATTATTTTCGGGTTTATTGCTTTTGAGAATAGGGGACTTTAGTTCACAAGCTGTTTTGATAAAACAACATAGGTAGGTACTTACTACAAAACTAAAAAACTAGTTCATCGGTTTTTTGTCCGTTGATAGATCAGTCAGTCAATAGAATAGAAAACTTTTTGTTGAAACACTACAAAAAGAACAAAAACACAAAATCACGACATAAGTGTAACAATTGGTGGTCTTATCGCTAAAAGCAATCTCTTCCAGACAACCCTGCAGAGAGAGAGAGAGAGAGAGAGAGAGAGAGAGAGAGAGAGAAATAATGATATATTTAATATGGGTAGGTGGTGAGTTTGTAGTATACAAAAGATTAATGGAAATAATTCTTATATACTAATAATATCATTTTTTATTCATTATAGAGTATCCTTTGACACGATCTCGCGTGATATTAGTCGATGAGGCAGTAGATGGTAACAGACTGAACCTGAAAGAGGGATAAATCCCTCCCTGGCTTCACTGAACATCATGCCGGAACACGGTCACAATGTCCGCTTGGCGACACGGTTTTGTCCAGTGGGTGGTAACTAGCCACGGCCGAAGCCTTCCACCAGTATAGCGAGTACCACCACTTTCAATATTTCAAAAATCCTCTTTAACAAAACGAAAAATCCAATTTCAAATTACATTATTATTCTATTAGGTAGGTACAAACCTAATAAAATTCAAGTCTTCACCCATAACTTACAGACTAAGACTATAAAAGAATGAAGCTTTCAAATGAAACCGACACAAAAGTTGTGTAAGAAATAAATAAACATAAATTTAGAAAATTACAGGAAGGAAGCTCTTGAATAAAGAAATGAAGCACCACTAGTACTCCACCTACTCGCATATTTACACAAAAGTGCGGTTAGATCAAAGCTCCACGAATCTTAACTACACTTATTAAAAATTGAACATTAACACTGATTTCATGAAATGATAGGTAAAAAGAATAAAATAATGACTTTACATTAATAATAACTAGATGCCCCCTGCAGTTTCATGCAAGCCTCGATCCCATGACAAAATTAGAATAAAAAACCTATTCGCACTTCCTGGTTTTCAGCTATTTACATACCGAATTTCAACGCAATTTGAGTCTTCAAATATTTTTCCAAACATGACTAATGACTACTATTCAAATACTCATACATAAACAAAAAACATATATCGTCCGCCATCTTTCTGCCTCATTGACTAGTTAATAAATTCATCCGGAGATAAACAACACCAAACAATAGGAAAAAACCTGTTCCAAGATGTCATCTGATTTAAAATTATGATTTTAATGCAGGTTAGAGTTGACCTTCGACGATAGGGACACGTGTAGCGTAGAGCTATTAAATATAATCTTACTTGTGACTAATATTATAAACGTAAAAGTTTGTAACAATGTATGGATGTCTAGATGTATGTTTGTTACTCTTTCACGCCTAAACGGGTGGAATGATTGAGCTGAAATTTGGTAAATAGATAGCTTAGACCCTTTTTTTTGCGTTACGCATCATCACCCCACCCCGGGGGGCGCGGGGCGGTATGTGAGAAGATGGACGCGGCGGGGATACCCACTAAAAAACCTGGGCGTGTTCCTGCGGGACGCCATAATGCCGGGGCAGCGGGTACGAAGCACTCATCCGCGGCCCCGACGGCGTTTGGTCCTCACTGACAGAAGGACCCCTCCGCGGTGGGGTGAAGAAGAGTTTCACCCCAGATAGGTTAGACTCTGGAATAACAGGCTAGTGTACAGCAGGTAAAACCGCTGGGCGCAGCTAGTATGTAGTTATAGTTATTTTATGTAGATAGTTGGCTTAACATCGGTCACAACACGTCTTAATCCTGCGCAGATTTAGAATAGAAATGTTTGAGATTAGATTCTACTAACATTTTCTTATAACACTTTTGGCGTTCGTTATCGTGTTGAGTAACTAAATCTGCTTAAAAAACATGCTGAGAAATAAAGTTCAAAGTCATTTATTGCGAAAGTAGGTATACAAAAGATAAAAAATATTATATTATAAGAGTCCGCTACAGTCCGCTTTGCAGCATGCAAATAATTGTAACAATAATAAACATAAAAAATTAGCTAAATGTTAATAAAGCTTATAGGTATTTGCATGGGCACTCGCTACGATTATGTTTTTGCTTGCTTTGAAATGTTGCACTGTGACGTCATGCCCCTACCATGTTGCTTTAATGCATTATGTCTCAGGCGACTTTTTTTACACAACTATACTTATAACTGGGGGTTCGGAAGTGCCCCCGCCAAATGGTACAAAAAAAGCACACCGTACCATCCTTTTTTTTTTCGAAACAGTTCAGCGGGTTATTCCGGTACCAAAATCGCCTCTCTTTTCGCTAACGTCCATTGTAAAATTTTGAAAAATCTTGAAAATTCTTACGATGCCAGTACAAAATCAAATGCAATTTAATTTTTTTTTTATTAAGCATCTTTTTGTCGCATCAACGTGGCGTGTTTGAAGGTTATTCCGGTACCAAAATCGCCTCTCTTTTCGCTAACATCCACTGTAAAATTTTAACAAAATTTTGAACAAAAAACCTTGAAAATTCTTACGATGCCAGTACAAAATCAAATGCAACTTATTTTTTTTTAATTTTAAGCATCTTTTTGTCGCATCAACGTGGCGTTTTTGAATAAGTACCTAATATGTGTTTTATAGGTTAAACGTATTGCTGCGCCGTAGTCTCTTTTCGTGCAGAATGTACATGCAGGGCATTTTCAACTCCCGATAACTTAATATTATAATAATAGCTCACTCTAATGCATCAAAAACACGCGTCGTCCGTTCTATAATTTACCAACTCTATGGTACAGGTCCAACATCTTGTAAACAAGTATGATTTATATCCGACACCTATAATAGGTATCTCTTTACCCTGCTTATAATTATAATTGTTGATGTACCGCAGGTCGCATGGGATTACAAATAGTACTTCAATCATGCAAACATTTTACGATAGTAGGTACCTAATTATCAGAGCTGAAGAACATAGTAGAGTACCTAGTTGACTAAGATAGATAGACAGAAAACTCTTTATTGTAACACCACAAATATACAGAGAATCTTAAAACTAAAACACAATTTCGTAAATTAAGTGTAACAATTGGCGGTCTTATCGCTAAAAGCGATTTCTTCCAGACAACCTTGCATGGAGAGAAAATAATAAGATTTTTTTCCATAATGTAGATTATTAAAAAAAAATCAACACGTATTTTTTTATTTGTGAATCTGATAAGAAACGTGAGAGATAATGCTCTTAAATCGCTCTTAATGACCTCAAGGTCTGGTACTCATCATGCCTTTTTTTTATACCAGACTGAACACTTTTAAAATGCAGGGCTGATCATGAGGAATTATCAATAAAAATAATTCTATGAATTTCTATTTCAAAATTTGTCAAATTGTGCGAGCGAGAGCGTCACCCGATATATACGCATTCTCAAGCCATTTTCGATAACGTTTTTCCTTGTATTTAAATGAATTTAAATTAGAACACCCATAAGTCCTAGACCTATTTGTAGATATACCTAGAACATTCTATAATACTAAGTCACGTTGCCTCCCAGCCTTCTAAGATCAAAACATCATTGGTAACAAAATGTAGTCGGTATCCCATGAATAATGGACGCGATGGAATATCAAACGGCATATATATGCAGTCAGTATACAGTGTGGGTCGCATTAGCACATAGATTCATCGGGCAAGGAACTGGACACGTGACGACCATGGTTACAAGGAAGATCAACAATTTTTAAACTGCACGTTACCGCCATACTTTTTTTTAAAGATTAGATTATCTATTAAGCTGGTTTAAAATTAAACTCGCTTTCAATAAACGAAAGCGAGTCATCAAGCGAGAAGAACTACGAAACGACGAGGGAGGGATTTATCCCGCCTTCTGGGTTTAGTCTGCTACAATCTGCGGCATCGTCGTTTAACATCAGCGTGATTGTGATCATAGGATAACTTATACCTATAATTAATGAATGAAAAAATAAGAACAATAAATGATGTGACATGTGAAGATAAACATTGTAATAATTTTACATAATAAGTATATAAAAAAACATATTATGTATATACATATACAAAACAATCCCTATGACTCTCTTACTCGTTCTTCTAATGGTGTTTTTGGAATGGGCGGTAGAGTTTGCAATAGAACTAGGTTAGGAAAATTTATTTGCAAAAGTGCTCCTTTGCGGCCTATTCGAATAAAATGCATTTTGATTTTTTTTAAATTCTCTCTTTCTGAAGTCAAAGTAAAATATCTAAAACACAAAAATGACACGTTTAACGACGTCAGAATTCTCGCCAAGTGCAGACTCACATAAAACAAAATGTTGGCGTCGTTCCATACACACATTATATTAAAAGGGACAAGCGTACATGTGTTCTGTGACGTCATCGCCTCTGTTTACATAACATGCGGCAGTCTACAGTTTTGCGTGTATTTTGCGTTAGATATCAGGAACTTTATTTAATAACGTAGTTCTACGTCAGAGAACAAGAATTATGATATTAAAAACTGGCTATGCCAAGTGCCAAGCTAAACAACTCAATGCTTACTATATAATTTTGGTTTCTACTCTAACAGAACAGGTTACCCTACTTACACTGTCAGAGTCAAATCACAATTTATAGGTTGTGTGGCCAACCTATATGTTGCACTTTCAGGTCGCCGAGATTACTACAGGGCCTGCAACATGACCTGACGACTGCCTCCTACATATCTTATAGGAAACAGCCGGGACCCACAGCTTTACGTGCCTTCCGAAACACAGTAGCGTGCAGGCGAAAAGCTTTGCCACACTGATTGAGATTTGAACCCAGGACCTCCAGCTTACGAGCCGTACACCAACGACCACTTGGCCACGGACGCTACAGGTAATGGTTTAGTGACACTTATCTTCAAACCAAAGCAGCATGCAGTGTTTTCCAGGTCTTCCAGGAGTCATTCCAATAATTTTCAGCTTGTTACCTACACGCGTTGCTGAGAAAAAGGGTCTTGACAGACAGACAGACGGACGGACGGATAACAAAGTGATCCTATAAGGGTTCCGTGTTTTCTTTTGGAGGTACGGAACCCTAAAAATACTGTTTTTATCGGGATACACAATCAAGAAAGTGTTTTATTACTCCATAAATTTTAATTGATTACACAGTAACTTGCAAGAATCTCCGTTTTTCATTACAACCGAAAATAAACGCTGACGTCACAAAATTTATAGCCAAACTTTGTTTTATAACACTATAATTTATAATGTTATATTTATCATAATTTATAGGTGAACTTCTCAGCGGGAGATCAAAAACAAACGTTTTTTTCCTTTTTATAAATCACTGTATATTACTTTTTAGTTTTATAGTAAAGTTCCATTTTCTTGGCGAGGGAATAATAAAATTAATAATCCAAAGCTTAAACATTGCTGATTCTACAGTAGTGTTTCAATACTTTTTTAGGAGGTTACTTTCTGTAGTTTTAACCCCCATGTTTCTTGGCAACAAAATTGGTATTATTTTCCTTATGTAAAAGGAAGCGGAAATGCGGAAACCTCGAAAAAGGTTTATTCCTTGATAATTAATTTTCGCAATACAAAATTATTTTTAAATGTCAAACGAGAATTATTTTCTTAATTGACTTATTAAATCTATGTTGTAATTTAAGAAAAGTTAAGTATGTTAATGTTTCACGCAAAAACTACTGAACCGATTCCGATGAAACTCGAAAATATTGATAGCTAAAGAGTTGAAGAGGTGAGAATGACATATAATACCCATATCATATCTACTTACTAGTAGTTCTTTTTTAAAATAAAACTGTGCAATTGCTGTTTTATTTAGATGCAGCACCCTTAAATACTAATAACATCTGCTATTAACATCTTCCGCAGGCCCTGGGTTCAAATCTCAGTGTGGCAAAAACGTTTTGCCTGTAACCATACTTTTACTTATGTCCCGGCTGTTACCTATAAAATATGTAGGAGGCAGTCGTTAGGTCATGTTGCAAGGCTTTGTAAGAATCTCGGCGACCTGAAACTGCAACATAGGTAGTAATTAGTAATATAGGTTGGCCACACTACATAAGTTGTGACTTGACTCTGACAGTATAAGTAGGTGTACCTAACCTGTTCTGTTGTAGTATAAACCCCAATTATTATTCTTAATTATTATGAATCTTAAATATACAGCTTAGAGTTATATATTAAAGTTATTTTTTCTTTTCCAAATATACTGGGTAAAACCGCTAGTAAAAACTAGTTTATTAATATACAAGTAATATCTAGTATCTACATAATAAATATAGGTAATATATGAGTACCTATTAGTGGTCCCACCATAACACTATCATTTGAATAAAGAATGAGATAAGAACTCAGTATTATTATATATGTTTTTTAATTCATTCAGATAAACTCCATAATTAACATATTACATATATGGTGTACTTATGTGATGTTATAGAAAAGTGGACGAACGGGTATTGTGACGTCAGAATACGAGTTTGTACATAATATAGTACATACTATTTATTATATTCGTCGGGACATTGGCGGATTTTCGAGAACAAATTAATTAAAAATATATTAAGGGAGCTCAGTCCGCGAGACGCTCTCTTGCTCGCATTATTTGACATTTTGAAACATAAATACAAATACAAATTATTTATTTACCATAAAAATGCACCTAATACAAATGCGACAGTAAAGTAAAGTTAAATTTAAGAGCAATAAATATTTAAAGTTAAGTTACTCCACCAATATTTCTTAGGTAGGTACAAGTAATTAATATTCATCCCGACTTCCTGAACTAGTTAGACCTGTATCTCAGGAAGCCGTCGTACATCTGTCTGCTGTCTTAATTGAAATGATATTTCTATGAAAGGATTATGTGGAGGTGGACCAAAAATAAATTTAAAACATAATATATGCAAATTACAAATTAAAATAAAATAGTATAAATTGACATGGATTAAAAGTCACAGAATTACCTTTTTGAAAATTCCTCAAGAGGTGCACAATATTAATGCACACATAATTTTATGTCATTCATTCTATGCCTCTACATGTAAAAAGGGGATGATTTTTTCTGGCTGATCCCATCATGTGGGGTATCGTTGCATAAGGTATTTTAAAATGAGGGACGGGTTGCTAAGAAACTTTTTGTATTTAGTGATCCGTTTGAAAGATATTCAAGATTAAAACTTTTTTCAAGTGGTTAAAAGAAAGCTTAATTTGTTTTAAAGATATCGTTGATGAAAATTACTTAATTAACCTATTTTGCGCGTAGCCCGAATAGCGCTTGGCCATTTTTTTATAATTGCATCATGTAACCGAAATTGCAGGAAATAAACGTAAAATAAAAATAATTAATTTGGTAGGTATATTAGTTAAGGAACTTCAAAGGATTGTCCCAAGTCCCATCCCATGTAAATTTCTCACAGTTCTAACAATTAAATATACATACAAATTGATTACCTTCTCTTTCTGGTCGGTTAATAAGAGTTAGTTACCAAATTATCTCTATAATCAATTATCCTAACTCCCCTTGTTTGTGCCGAAGTGTTACCATAAGTTGTACAAACGTGTCAATTCTCTGGCAAATGTCTGGCCGCGTAGCACCATTACTTGCAGAAAAACTTACGCAACCGGAAGGGGCTGCGAATTGGCCGCCATCTTGGACTTTCTTTGATCAAGATTGTAATTAAATCCTACTTCCTATCATGTCTGGCGTCTGTATATAATAATTAATATACCACATTAAAATAACAAAATATTTTATGTTACGTACAATATAGGAAATAAGTAGAAAATAGTATTGTAGATGTTTTACCGGTAGAATTCCTTTGCAAGAGGTTGACTAGGTGGGTACCCCCACAGTGCCAGTTATTCTACCGCCTGAACAGTGATGTGTAAACATTACTGTTCTTCGGTAGGAGGGCACTGTGGCTAGTGAAATTACTGGCCTGAAGAGGCTTTTAAAATCTTTTGACTCTTGAGAAAGAAGCGTTGGCGCAGTGCACCTAGAATTTTACATCATTGTGGTAGCATTGTACTGATTATGGGCAGCGTTATCTCTTACTATCAGGAGATCAGGAGCAGGGCCGGTTTTAATATTACCAGCGCTCTGGGCGAGATTTCTACGGCGCCCCCTAAAAAGCAATTCAAACCCATACTAAAAACGAAAACGGAAAAAATTCCAGGATTTTTTTCTGGGATTTTTTTCCGAATCCGATGGGCAAAATCATGGGCGTATCTAGAAAAAAATACACCTTTCCAGCTAGCTGCGAGCTCCGAGAAAATTTTGAATTTTTCAGCACGAAGCACGAGCTGCGTTTAGCTTGCTCCGAGTGGCAAAGAAACTAAATAAGTATCCTTATTTATAAAAGCGCGAGCAGCTCGCTACGAGAGCCGCACGCATGATGTGCGTTTAGCTTGCTTCGAGTGGCAAAGAAACTAAATGTCCTTATTCATAAAAGCGCGAGCGCCCAGAGAATTTAGATTTTTTTAACACGAATGATGTGCGTTTAGCTTGCTTCGAGTGGCAAAGAATCTAAATGTACCCTAATTTATAAAAGCGCGAGTAACTCGCTGCGAGCGCAGAGAAAATTTTGAATTTTTCAGCACGAATGTTGTGCGTTTAGCTTGCTCCGAGCGGCAAAGAAACTAAATAAGAATTCTTATTTATATAAGCCCGAGCAGCTCGCTGCGAGCGCCGAGAAAATTTAGGTTTTTTTCAGCACGAATGATGTGCGTTTAGCTTGCTTTGAGTGGAAAAGAATCTAAATGTCCTAATAAAAGCGCGAGAACTCGCTGCGAGCGCCGAGAAATTTTTTAATATTTCAGCACGAATGATGTGCGTTAAGCTTGCTTCGGGTCGCAAAGAAAGTAAATGTTCTCATTAATAAAAGCGCGAGCAGCTTGCTGCGAGCGCCGAGAAAATTTTGAATTATTCAGCACGAATGTTGTGCGTTTAGCTTGCTCCGAGCAGCAAAGAAACTAAATAAGTATTCTTATTTATAAAAGCGCGAGCAGCTCGCTGCCAGCGCCGAGAAAATTTAGATTTTGTTCAGCACGAATGATGTGCGTTTAGCTTGCTTCGAGTGGCAAAGAATCTAAATGTCCTTATTTATAAAAGCGCGAGCAGCTCGTTACGAGCGCCGAGAAATTTTTTAATTTTTCAGCACGAATGGGGCGCCACGGGCGCCCCATTATAGAGCCTGTGGCGCCCCTTATATCCGGCGCCCTGGGCGGTCGCCCAACCGCGCCCTACCCTAACGCCGGCACTGATCAGGAGCGCCTTGCGCGTCTTCTTACTTCTAATCTAAATCAAAATATATACTCGTAAAAGGAAAGAGTGACTGATTGACTGACTGATCTAGCAACGTACAGCCTAAACCACTGGACGGATTGGGTTGAAATTTGAAACACAGACAGGTTATATGATGTAGACCTCCACTAAGAAAGGATTTCGCCATGCGGGCAAAGCCGCGAGCATAAGCTTTTAAAGTGAATTAAAAAAAAGTGAATTAAAACTCAAAGTAGTGAATTAAAAAAACAAAAATATACTCAAATTTCTATAAATCCTGTGTAATAGTTTTATTAATTCTAAACCCACTAACTAGTGCGTTTGAATGTTAGTTCTCAGTTTTTAATTCTAGTTTAGCACGTACAAACAAACCTTCATTAGACGATCCATATGTCTGTATGTAGGTCATGATAACCGTGGGTTAGCGTCTGTGAGCCACCGACAATATACTCTGTAGACTTGCAAGAAGAATAAATAAATTATGTTCTTATAATTAGTTTAGTTGTGCACGCTGTGACGCTCTCTCGCTCGCACAATTTGACGAATTTTGAAATATAAATTCATGGAATTAATTTAATGAAATTTTTTTAAGCCCAGCCCTGCATAATGTTATTGCACACATTTAAAAAGTGTTTTCAGTTTTATATATTTAAAAATGGCAATATATTTAAAAAAAAACCTTTTCAAAAATTCTCATCATGCCATTTTTTAATATTTCAAAATAATAATGGAATGGATAATAGATGTAATTGGAGTCTATACTCCAACAGAACAGGTTACCCTACTTACACTGTCAGAGTCAATTAACAATCACAATTATATATAGATAATAGGTTGTGTGGCCAACCTATATGTTGCATTTCAGATCGACAAGGCCTCCGACATGACCAGACGACTGCCTCTGACATATCTTATAGGACACAGCTGGGACCCACAGTTTTGCGTGCCTTTTTCGTGGACAAACATACAAAAACATACAACAGTTCCGAATGTTTTAGCCAGAATTAAAAAAAACATTTTTATTTATGTAGATATTTTTTTATTGAAATTTCACATATTTTTGCATAAAAATATGATATTCGTATATGAAATGGGTCTATCTACCATATAAAAGCAATTCCAAAAACTAGTCAACATCCCTATTCCAACAAGATTATATAATATACGAAGATGTCGAATTTATGACCTCCTATTAGTCAGCGTAAAAAGACCTATTATTTGTAGTCTTCCAGTGACCGACAGTCGACTCGGCGTGCCGCTGTGAGCTACACAATCTATTCCTGAGCTATAAACAAAATTTGCTTTGTAATACTAACTCATTTTAGTTTGTTGATTGTTCAAAACTACTACAAAGCTGGGAAAATTACTTTCAAGCTTTTGTGTTTTATGTTTTTCCGAATTGGGTGTCTTAAAATAGAATAAAATAAAAATATTATAGTGCAAAGTGCTCCATCCCATCTAAATTAAATATGCATTTTGAAATTTATAAAAAAAAATCTAATGAATTCAAATTTTCTGACCTCGTCAACAACCATATTGTGATTTTACACTGACAGTGAGGTTACTTGTTATGTAAAATAATAATAATTGGGGTTTATATTCCAACAGAACAGGTTACCCTACTTACACTGTCAGAGTCAAATCACAATTTACACACACACAAACACAATGGTTATCATAATTATTATCATTGTTATTATCCACCCAATCTAGTAATTACTTAGGTACTATAGTAGTAATTTAATTCAAATTACATACTCTGAGAAAAAGTGGAGTTAGCATCAATTGTGAGAGGTAAACCACCTCTAAGCAATGCTAAACATTATTAAACAAATAGATAACTACTGATAAATGGATTGTTTTGCAATGATTTCATTAGGGATACACTGAATGAATAAGGTATAGAACGGCCATGCAAGGTTCCAGGAGAGTAAAAACATGGAAGGAAAAAAACATCGTTTAAAGAAATTCAAAGACAAATTGGAGTAAGACGTCTTTATTATTACTTTTTTATTATTATTCAGCACAACGCTAGGATTAACTTAATTCTAAAATAGCATTTTCTACCAGTTGTCCTGGAACTGGAGAAAATGTACTGGACATTGGGAGGAGTGCAGACAATGCTAAGGAGGTGTCTCCCTTATTCATCGCTCATTTGCACTAATTTATACGCATCTTTCATCACTGTCTTGCATTTTGAATTTGTATTTACTTTACCACATTCGCAAAGCACCTCTATGAGAGCAAGAAACTCTCAAGGGCTTTTTTAAAAATATTTTTTGTAAAATGTTTAAAATCAAAAAAATGTTTAAAAGGTACATCAACCTATTTCTTGTATGTGTGAAGCTGTGTTTAACTTGCTGACATAGGTACTGTTTATCATAGAACTCTTGTACAAACTACCCATATTATCTATACTAATATTATAAAGAGGTAATGTTTGTACCTTTGTGGGTGTGTGGCAATTTACCTCTTAATCTCCAAAACTACTGATCCGATTTAAATAAATCCTTCACTGATACCTAGATAACTCTACCTACTACTACATACATTATATGAGTAAACTCTTATTGTAGACTAAAAAAGTTGAAGTGTATCTTTAATTTAATGTTAAGTGTATCTTTTTAGTTAGGTATTTTCTTTTCTTTATTTATATTTCAATATATTAGATATAATTCTTATATTATAACCCTTTCAAGGCAGTCTCTATTTATCCTCCAAGGTATTATTGTCTTTGCAGTATCAATTCTTATGAGATAGATGTGTAGTATTTAACTATTGTGCTAAACGAAAGAGTTTTATTGTCTAAGAAAGGGAAACCTTGTCTTAGCTTAAATTACTATAATAATTAATTAACTAGAATATCTTTGGAAAATGCAATATTTTGTAAACCTATTTATCCGGAGGAGGGCGTTAGTGACTGCGACACAGTCTAGCGACTACTGCAGGCATCATCGTTACTTTTCACATGTACCACTATGTAACCTGTTTTTCCAAAATAAATGAAAATGATTTGAAAAAAAAAACAAACTCAAATAAATTAAACAAAATGTACTTTATCTGAACTTTTATAATGCTGGCCGATCTAATCTTGGTAATGGATGAGTGGCGAACTCAGCGAGGTCGTGTTGTGAGGTTAAATAAAAGATAAAATAAGTGGCCATATTGTTTCTAATTAAGGAACTAGGTAAATCGGTTTAATATTGTAATATCTAGTTTAATTGTTTGTAATAAAAACAGTCAGAATCTCTGTGAACGGAATATATTAATAATAGTAAAATGCGCTTTAAAAAAAAAAGCTGGTAATGACTTACAAATAAATAAATAGATAAATAAAAATTATCTATTTACAAATTCAAAAATATTTATTTACCAATAATTAGAAACTAAGTTTACAGTTTTCCGGTGGTTCCCGCACTAGGGCTTGCCTGTTACTATCAGTACGTGTGTTTAACATAAACTTATCACAACATAGTATAAAATAAAGTTGCTTTCCGTTGCTGTCTGTCCCTATGTATGTTTATATCTTTAAAACTACGCAACGGATTTTGACGTGGTTTTCATTAATAGATAGAATAATTCAAGAGGAAGGTTTATATGTATAATACATGCATAATATAGGTAGAGAAACACTGATAATTTTCTTTTAAGCGCGACGAAGTGCACGCGGGTCACTAGTTAACCATATTATTTAAAATGCACACGTATAGCTTTGTTAAAGTAGTTTCCATTAATTTACAATAATACTCCTGGCACTTGACGGAGGCTGTCTTTGATTCCATTTTCTATACTTGGACTCAAAGATATCGATATGTGCAATCCAAAGCTTCAAATAGGTCCATGTTCAAGCCAGTAACCCATGATGTAGTAGCCATGTCTGCCCAGCAATTTCCCTGGCCTTGCCTTTCCAACTGAAGCAAATTGAAACCAGCAACTGAAGAAAAATATTTTTTTACAAGCTTTTTTATAGTTTGCTTTGCTTAATCGTAAAATAAAACTGAGTTGTCACATTTTTAATCCTATTAAAATCTGTTAATTAATCATAACCGAAAATTACTTTTTCATGAACTTTCGTGACACGATACCGTTTGGATAAAAAGTAAATATTAAAACATACCTTAAGACCCTGTAGATAAGGTTTATTTTGGAGTACATTTAATTTGCTATTGTTTTATTTTATGTGGTTTTTATGCAGTGAATGAATAAGGAACAGGATCGGCCGGGACAAGCTTTTGAATGTGTCAGAAGTTTAAGCCAACGAAATAAATTCCACTCTATAAGCATCAGGGGGATAGTATAGCGACTAAAAATCTCAGTAACAGAGCCAGGTATTTGCTAAGCTCGAATGTGACGACCTCTTTTCCATTATGTGTATTTTTATAATGATAGCGCAGTTTAGTTCGTTACGTTGATAGTTAATCTATGAAATGGTCACACTTTGTGTGCATTGCGTTAGCTCATTCCTCTTTTATTCCGTCACGTTCAAAACAATGTTGTGGAACTCTGTCGGCATATGAACATCATAATATTATGCTTACCACCGGGCACCTTATTTAGCCCAATTAATATTTATTGGGCTATGCTCGAAGTTTCTCTACGCGATCGAACCAGAAATGAAGAGATCCGTAGACGAACTAAAGTCACCGATATAGCCCAGCGGATTAGCAAGCTGAAGTGGCAATGGGCAGGCCACACAGCGCGCAGAGAGAATGGCCGATAGGGTCGAAAAGTGTGCGAGTGGAGACCACGGACTAGCAAACGCAGCGTAGGACGTCCACCCACAAGGTGAACAGACGACCTCATAAAGGTCGCCGTAAGACGCTGGATGCAGGTCGCTTCCAACCGGTACATATTACGTATGGAAGTCCAAAGGGTAGGCCTATGTTTAGCAGTGGACGTCCTACGGCTGAGATGATAATGATGATGAATAATTATTGTCAATCAATAGTATAAACAAATCCCTGTCCGAATTGCCGGTTTTTATGACGTTCAATCTAGAATCACTAAGTAATCATTGTTTTTATGTACTTTTACAGGGTCGGTATTAATTTGTGTTTATGCCAGTATATTTATTTAATGTTACTCTAAACGGTCGTAAAGAGACAGCCTGCTCGAGTACGCCACCCTTTTTACTTTTTAAAACACGTGTGTAACATTAGAGCTTGTAAGCCAATGTTTAAGCCGCGCTGTAAAAAGCTTTTACGATTTTACAGCAACTGATGACTGCGTTGATCGTGCGACGCCATAATAGAAATAATAAATGAAATATTAAAAAAAAATAAAGTGACAAAGAAGCGCGCGCGAGCTTTGTTGATTAATTTTATTAAAACATGCAAGATACACGTTTTAATTTGTGTCTTTAAAACTACTGTATTGATTTTATTGAAACTGGCATTGTACCCTAAGTTAAACTAAATGTAAGCCAATAAAAAGAGAATGGTCAAAATCAGATCAATCGTTTAAGAGAAATGCGAGGACAAATTTCTGAAATTTAGTCAAGTATCAATAAATAAATTCAACAAATGTTTCAAAATTCGTCATATTATTACCATAGAAAACTCAATAAGGTCGTTTGTTCACAAAACACAAAAATTAAGGTTTTTAAAAATATCAATTAGGTAAGTTTAAAATATGTAATTTTTATTACTTTTTAAGGCACCACAAAATGGTATGGCCATCCTAAACCCCAAATTTTAATCGGCAGCTGCATAATATTGCCAATAGTAAAAACCAAAAGGCACGGATGTAAATGAGCGAAATGGACGTTAAATTGAATTTACCGTTCCAGTTGGTATGCACAAAGGAAGGTGGAAGGAAAGTGACCACCCGACTGTATCTCCGAGGGGCGCAACACCGTTGTCACACGATAAAAAATCGTGGAATTTATATATTGTAGAGGTGTCAAGCAGTGGACGAAAGTATGCGTATAAATATACAAAATGAATATAAAAGGATAGAGTGACTGACTGATCTATCAACGCACAGCCCAAACCGCTGAACGTATTTAACTTAGTATAAAATTTATTAGTGAGGTACCCAGAGATAGATAATAACATCGTAGACATCTACTAAGAAAGGATCACATGATGGGAGCAAAGCCGTGAGCGTACTAACGCCCCGTCTCCAGCTCTTATTTTGGTCTACACAATCAACAAAAACACGACAACATTTCTCACAAAACATTGTCAAACTACACATTTTTGGTTGCATCAACAATGGTTTTGCTTTCCATACCGGATGGAAAGCACGTACAACATAAACACAATACCAATATTCATTAAAATCGCCTAGAATTGTTGTCGCCTAAACATGTTTTTGTTGATTGTGTAGACCAAAATAAGAGCTGGAGACGCGGCTTAAGCTTATCTTCTTTTATGTATAACATCTCTGTGCAGTTTGTTCACTCGCTTTACTGTTTTTTGGCTTCGGCCGTGGCTACTTAGAATTATCCACACGTCGCCACAGGCCACAGCCTACAGTCGCTGCGTGTGCCGACCCGCGCCCCGCCGCCCCGCCCCCCGCTCCGATGACGTCAAGTATGGATGCGTCGACGCCGCAAGCATACGCGGCCGCTGCCGCGGCTCCCGCTGCCCGGGCCCCCACTGGCCGTACTTCCGTCGCCGCTCCCGTTCTCCCGTCTAATAAGGGGAGAAAGCAGACTCTCGTCGTAACTTTTGTGGCTCGGCGACGCCGGGATGTAACGATTCGCTGCGTCCCGAGGTACCTGTCACGCTGCTCTACGTGTCCCGGCTGATGTGGTCTACGAAAGCCGTGGACGTCATAGACTACGTCCGAAAGAGGACCTCTTTCATTTTGAGGGTCGAACGGCTAGAATCTCGCCACAAAACGAATTTTAATTCCTTCGTGGTGAGGGTTCCGACCAGCCGTCTGCCGACCTTCATGAAGGAGGACTTCTGGCCGCAGGGAGTCGTGTTTCGGAAATTTCGAGGTCGACTTCCTGCTGACTCTGCGCGCAACACGTCGCCGGCGCTACGTGTGACCTAGTTTTTAAGTTTATAAAAATTTTATGTAAGTTAGTCTGTAAGGTATATATGATATGGGCCTCTGGTACACTGCGTCTGTGGCAGTGTACTATTGCCTGAAATAAATGATTTATTATTATTATTATTATTACCGTCTCTTAGTAGATACATAGTATAAAAGAACGCGAAAGTTTTTCTTATTCCGTTTTGAACCACTGCACTGCTGTAACATAAATAGTGGACAAATCTTGCTCCATTTGCGAATAACTGTGTGTCACATACTCAAAATTAACACTTTTTGTATTGAGAATTTTGTCAATGGATGCATACATTTGCAAAGTGCTTTAGAAATGCTTTACTAAAAGTATATCATTAAACGAGTAGATAATGTAACTCTATATTCGTATGACAATGTGCCCGCACAGTTGATAGGTATCGCGGTAGGTAACAAACGAGCGAGAATCAGCCAGATCTAGATAATGCAGGCCTACCACCCTTTGTGCTTTTATTTTATTTTCTCTTTTTGGGCGTAACATTGTGTATGTAGTATGTAGGAAGGTTTGTACTATGGAGCTGCGCCCAGCGGTTTTACTCGCTTTACTGTAGCCTATGTGTCATTCCAGGGTCTAAGCTATCTCTACACCAAATTTCAGCTCAATCGGTCCGTCCGTTTAGGCGTTAAAGAGTAACAAACATACATTCTTACAAACTCTCAGGTTTATATTATTAGTAGGGTTTATATTTTTGGAGAAATTCTCTCATAAGGAAGTTTACGTTAAAATAACGCTTCTAAGTTGTTCGGCGGGGGACGCGCTACGTCACGACTTGCTATAGGTGGCATCATGATATGTTGTAGCGGCCGTGGCTCAGTGGTCGTACGTCCGACTTGTGATCCGTAGGCCCTGAGTTCGAATTTCAGTGTGGCAAAAAGATTTAGCTTGGACGCTACCGTGTTTCGTGCACATAAAACTGTGTGTCCCGGCTGTTTCCTATATGATATGCAGTGGCGGATTTACAGTCTAGGCCGCCCTAGGCCCCAATCCATGTAATACCTGCACCTACATCGTATATAACACGTCTACTCCTACTTACTCCTTAAACAGTGGCGGATCCAGAATTTTTTTTCTTGTGAACAAGGTAGGTCTGTACATTTCAACGTTTACCTACAATTTGAATCTCTAAAATAGGAAATTTTATATCTCTGACAAGAACGTGTGCGTTAAACTCGTTCCGAATAGCATAAAATTTTAAAAACTTTGTAATGCGCGAGCAGCTTGCTGCGAGCGCTGAGAAAATTTTACGTTTCAGACTACAAAAGATGTGCAATCAGAGCCGGTTTTAACATTACCAGCGCCCTGGGCGAGATTTCTACGGCGCCCCCTAAAAATCAATTCAAACCCATACTAAAAAGGAAAAAAATCCAGGATATTTTTCTGGGCCGATTCCGATGGGCAAAATCATGGGCGTATCTAGATAAAATCCACCTTGCTGCGAGTTCCAAGAAAATTTTGAATTTTTCAGCACGAATGATGTGCGTTTAGCTTGCTCCGAGCGGCAAAGAAACTAAATAAGTATTCTTATTTATAAAAGCGTGAGCAGCTAGCTGCGAGCGCCGCGAAAATTTAGATTTTTATTATTATTATTATTATAGATTTTTATTTCAGATTCAAGGATCCATATAAAATTGACATTACAATACAATATTAAAATAAAGTAAAATAAAGTCCTACAGGTACAAGTAAAAATAAAAACAATTAGGTGGCAATTTCCACCCATCGTCTGTACGTTATTGTACATCTAAGTCTATCAGCCAGGCTTTTTATTATTGTGTTTTTACACGTATCAACTCTGGACATGAAAGAAGCTATTCGGCGTCGTTGTATGGCATTAAAAGAGTCAATCCGATACTCGGCATACATGCCGGAGGCGCTGCAGTAACGTGTTAAGCCCATTAGGTGCCTAAAGATATTATTGTAGGCGACCCGTATGTTATTATGCAACTTTTTCGTATATGATGTCCAGAGTTGACAAGTGTAAAAAGACTGACAGAAGGCTCGGAACAGTGAGACTTTCACGTCAGGCGCCGCTTTATGGAATTTCCTTGCTATCATGTTGCCCACTACACATAGCGCTCTACGTTGCCTTTCGATGTCAGCGTCGTCTTTTAAGGTGGAAGTGACGACGTGGCCAAGGTATTTGAATTCTTCTACGACTTTGACAGGTTGCCCATTGAGGAAGACATCCGGCACGTTAAGGGGGCCCTTTCCCGACCTGAATATCACCATTTCAGTTTTCTTTACATTATATATGAGGTTATGTTCTATAGCATACCTCTCACATATACCCATTAATCTTCTCAAACCTTTGATCGATGGACTGAGCAGCACCATATCGTCGGCGTAGCTCAAGTTATTGACGTATCTGTCATCTAACCTCAGGCCAACTGGGGTGTTGCTCAGTTCAACGATCAAATCATTTACGTAAGTGTTAAATAGGTCGGGAGAGGTTACCCCCCCCTGCCTCACTCCGCAGGATAGCCTGTAGGTGTCCGACAGTTCCGAGCCCCATCTGACGTTATTGGTCTGATTTCGGTACCAGTACTCAAGCAGACCAACAACTTCAGCTGGCACTCGTGTGGTACGCAGCTTTTTCCACAACAGCTCGTGATCAAGGGTGTCAAATGCACGGCTAAGGTCCAGAAAGCATGCGTACACTGTCGTTTCTCCCTGCTTGTAGTACTGTGTAACCTGCTTTAATGAAAAAATTGCCATATCTGTGGACACATTAGAACGGAACCCAAACTGCCCGTCATCGATCTCTATTTTGGACATGTTTTGATGTATAACTCTTTCTAATACCTTAGCCACAATCGTAGCTAGGGAGATGGGCCTGTAGTTGGCCATACTCGAGATATCTCCCGTCTTATTTTTGATAATTGGCACAACCATTGTTCGAATCAATCTCTCCGGTAAGTAGCAATAACGCGCGCAGAGATTAAAAAACCGCGCCAGTACCTTACAAATATGTTGACCAGCATAGAGAAGGTGTTCAATACTGAGACCATCATGTCCGGGAGACTTGCCACGCTTCATATTTCTTAAAATGTCCGCGATCTGCTTCGGTGTAATATTTATGTTACAAGTCTCCCGAAAATGATGGTCACAATTTACATAGGTATTTTGTCCTTGAAAATTACTATTCATAGCGTGGTTCACATTAAAATGATTTCGAAAAGCATTAGCAATATTCTTCAACATTTGTTCAACACGAATGATGTGCGTCTAGCTTGCTTCGAGCGGCAAAGAAACTAAATGTCCTTATTTATAAAAGCGCGAGCACCGAGAAAATTTTGAATTTTTCAGCACGAATGATGTGCGTTAAGCTTGCTTCGAGTGGCAAAGAAAGTAAATGTTCTCATTTATAAAAGCGCGAGCAGCTCGCTGCGAGCGCCAAAAAATTTTTGAATTTTTCAGCACGAATGTTGTGCGTTTAGCTTGCTCCGAGCGGCAAAGAAACTAAATAAGTACTCTTATTTATAAAAGCGCGAGCAGCTCGCTGCGAGCGCCGAGAAAATTTTGAATTTTCAGCACGAATGATGTGCGTTTATCTTGCTTCGAATGGCAAAGAAAGTAAACTTTCTCATTTATAAAAGCGCGAGCAGCTCGCTGCGAGCGCCGAGAAAATTTTGAATTTTCAGCACGAATGATGTGCGTTTATCTTCCTTCGAGTGGCAAAGAAACTAAATATTCTTATAAAAGCGCGAGCAGCTTGCTACGAGCACCGAGAATATTGAATTTTTCAGAACGAATGGGGCGCACGGGCGCCCCATTAAAGAGCCTGTGGCGCCCCTTTTATCCGGCGCCCTGGGCGGTCGCCCAACCGCGCCCCACCCTAACGCCGGTACTGTGTGCAATGAGCTCGTTCTGAGTGGTGAGCAAAATACATATGTATTATTCTATTTATAATTGCGCGAGCAGCTAGCTGCGAGTGCAGAGAAAATTTTATATTTCAGGCTACAAAAACAAACGTGAGCAAAGCTACAAAAATGTGTTCTGAGCGGTGAGAAAATAAATATTCTTATTATAGAGCAGAGCCGCCGAGAAAAACCCATGGCCCCTTGAAGCCTTTAAAATATTTACGTACTTTTAGTTATTTCTTGTCATCAGTGATTTTTTTGTCACGATTGGCCGCCCCTAATATCTGGCCGCCCTAGGCCCTGGCCTACTGGGCCTTAGGGCAAATCCGCCACTGATGATATGTAGGAGGTCGTCAGGTTATGTTGCAGGTCCTGTAGTAATCTCGGCGACCTGACACTGCAACATAAAGGTTGGCCACACATCACACAACCTATAACTGTGATTTTATTTGCACAACCTAAAATTGTGATTAGACTACGACGTAGCTATTTCTTATTTATTATTCAACACAGAGCTAGGACTAACTTAATGCTAAAATAGCATTTTTTACATATGCTATACTATTAGTGCCGCTAGAATATAAGTATTATATCCGTTATCCTAACCACCATAACACAAGCATTAAGTTGCTTAGCTTGGGGTTAGGCGGCTCTGTGTGAAATGTCCTGGAATAATTTATCATTATTTATTGGGGCAACTGCCTAAGGCTGGATTAAATGTACAAGAGCTTGGGTGGCCAAAAATTGGAAAAGGTATAGAAAATTCTATTTCTTGCTACATGGTATGAAACAAAGAGTTATTCTATAACCCCTCTTGAATATTATACCTTTCGGTACCTCATTACAAGGAAGTCAGCATGTGTACAAAGGTTTACAAAAGGCTTGATATAAAATGGTCCCGTTTCATCAGAGGTCGCCATTATGGACGTGATCGAGGAAGGTTTTGATGTAAGAGCGAAGGGTACAATAGGGTACAAGGTACAGATGTATATTGGAATAGGTGCCGCATTTTTTTACTGAACTTCGTTATTGAGCTTGAATTGAGGCCTCTATAGCTTAACGGAATATATACCTACACCTACTAGCTTGAGCTCGCGGGTTTGTCCGCGTGTCGAAATCTTTTCTTAGCGGTGGTCAACGTCATAAAGCCTACCTGTATTCAAAATTTAAACGTAATCCGTTGATAGATCAGCCAATCAGTTAGTCAATCAGACACTCTTTCCTTTTATATATTTAGAAGATAGATATGCAACTACTTTCAAATTCCAAATATTTTTTATACAAATAAGTCCTACATTTAACCACATCCCACCTGATGGAAAATGCAAATGCGGTCGACGATGAATCTCGTAAAATGTCTAGAAAGACCTTTCTAGGGATCAATACGTGATTCATAGTTGGTCGCTTAGGGATAAAATTGAATTTTTTTTTATACTAAATAGGCCTACGTTTAATCACATCCCACCTGATGGAAAGTGAAAATGCGGTCGACGATGGATCACGTAAGATGGCTTGAAAAGGTATTCACTTGTGCCTTGAAGATACCCAAGTTGTACCGCTCGGGAAACACGGATGACGGCAAAGTGGTTACATGTTTTAAGTCATTTACATGGTAACATAAACAAATCATAAATATTTTTATTTACTCGTTTACTTTAGAAACACACGTGAACTCACGGCATCTCATCTCATGTATGACCTATGTCACAGGTATATTTGGGTACTTGTAGAAAATTGCTTTGTTGCATTATACTGAGTGGTTCTACCTTAACGCACAATCTTTGTTATGTGTGACTTGAGAAGCGAACGTCAAATATGTTTTTCTTTTTGAGGAAAATCTATTTCGCGAATAAAATTGTTTTGAAAAATATTTCCGGACATAATGATAACTTGTCGACACTGTTTGGTTACAATGTATAAAAAAAATATTCTTGCTAGTGCTAAGTTGCAATATAATAATAACTTGTAGACTCGCGCGCACTTCGTCGCGCTTATTTTGAAGATAGGGCACTGGCAAAACTGCGTGCATCCATATCCCAAAAAAAATTTAGCATTGAGTTATTTCCTCGCTGAGGGGGATGAAAAATTATGTGTCACACTCGAGTGCAAAGATTTTTGACCTTGTGCTCTTTTGATTCCCTCGCTGACGCTCAATTATTGAATCACTCGCTGCACGCGGTTAAAAAGCAACTTTGCATTCTTGTATAACAAATAACTATTTAGTTGCTACGAGGCCTGGATTCGAGTCTATTGTTTTATTTAAATTTGTAAACTATAGCGTGTCCAATTTGTTCCAACTTCCGCCACATAGCAATAAAGCCGACAAATGGCCGCCGCAATCATACGAGATGTTATCTAATTCACACTCTACTAAATAAAGGGCCATTAGGGCCTGCGCCGTGACCATAAACCTGTCCACCTGCCGCCCTTTGACCCTATCGTGTTTGGTTAAAAGGGAATTTACGTACTTTGTAAAAATACAGGTTCTTGTCAAAGCTGGTGCAAACTATAGTGAGCGACGAATCGTGTAACAAAATTCTTCCGCCATTATGTTCGTAGATAGGTAACACTTTATTGAAACCCAAAAATAATCTTAAATATTAGATTTACAGAAAAAAGAACTTAAAACTAAAACAATAGTCAATAGGGAGGAGCTGTTCTTGAAAGCGGAATAACATATTATAATCTTACTAAACGTGAAAGTTTGTAAGAATGTATGGATGTCTGGATGTCTGTCTACACTGGCGGATCCAGGATTTGGTTCTGGGGAGGGGGGGCAAGATGCAGACGGGCAAAAATATTATAATTTTTACTCCAAAAAGTGTGTGTTTAGCTCGCAGTTAGAAAGTTCAAATACCATTAATAATAAGTGCGCGAGCAGCTTGCTGCGAGCGCTGAGAAAAAAAAAATCATCTTGACCATGAAATATGTTCAAAATTCATAACTCCACAATGCTTCTGGGGGGGGGCCTTGGCCCCCTGCCCCCCCCCCCCCTAAATCCGCCTATGTGTATCTATGTTATTTTTTTACGCCTAAACGGATGGACCGATTGAGCTGAAATTTGGTATAGAGTATAGAGATAGCTTAGACCCTGGAATAACACATAGGCTACATAGGCTTCAGTTCAGCGGGTAAAACCGCTAGGCGCAGCTGGTATGACATAATATCGTTGAGTCGTAAGTAAATTCATCTTAAGGTAATTATTAAAATAACATAAATAATAATTATTTTTGTTTCAATTCTTATGGACAATATTTATTTAAAATTGACATGTCCGTTGTAGTCAATATAAAATTATATTATCATTTTCACCATCCCAAAATCCACAGACGTCCTTCACCAAACTCTGTTGAAGTGTAAAAGTAAACATATACCTAGTAACAAGTATATAAGTATATAACAAGTATATAAGTGTTATGTAGTGATAAGCAAGGCCTCCGGTAATATATCCACGGTGTCCATTGTGTTGCAACAGAACATGACGACTTCCATTGTTTAGGTCGAGCGGGGTCGGCCGCTGTTGCTATGTCAATTTATCGAGTATTTTTGGTAACTATTGAGTAGGTATCCTTCTAACATTATAAACGCGAATGTTTGTAAGAGTGTATGGATGTCTGGATGTATGTTTGTTACTCTTTCACGCCTAAACCGGTGGACCGATTGAGCTGAAATTTGATAAAGAGATAGCTAAGACTCTAGAATAACATATAGCATCTAGAGCAGGTTAAACCGCTAGACGCAGCTAGTATTAATATAAACAACTAATGGGGATGTTGACTATTTTTTTTTCTCATCAAGTAGTTCATTAAAAAAAATGGGACACGTTTTTTTTCTTCGTAAATTTGATAAAAATCGTGTGAGATACAACGCCTTAAAGTCATGTCGTGACTCGTGACGTCACTGCACTAACTCTGGTACATTTTTGTACTGTGTTGTGACGTCACGCTCCCTCACCAAAAAACTTATGAGCGTTATATCTCAGCCATTTTTTTTTCACAAACCAAAAAACTAAGTATTTACGTATATTTTTAAACCTGAAACAGGAAATTCAATTAAATTTAGGTAATGTTTTCTACATAAATACTTCCTATAGCTACGTATTCTATGCCATGGGGCCGCGCGTCCCCGAGGATTAATTTGCCTGAACAAATAGTGATTTGTTCGCATTACGGGTAGGTATGTCCACTATAGTAAGTAGTGAAGTGTTGTTGGACACGCAACTTTAGTTGGACATGTGTATCATAAGGCTAATTGCTATTTATTATAATACATGTTTACAATAACAATGTACATTAATAATACAAAAATAAATTATGACATAAGTTTAGATGATAATATCAGAAAAAAGTGGTGACTCCCGCTCCGGGTCGTTTTTGATGCAGAAGTTGGCCATCGCTATTCAGCGTAGCAATGCCGCGAGCGTAATGGGCACCTTTGCACCGGGAAAGATTTAGTGAATAATTTGACATGATTGCTTAGTGATTTGTAATTTATTTAAATGGAAATAAATCTTAAATTAAAATAAATGGGAAAGAAACGGTATCTGCTTCTCGTAAATGGTCCGCTCTCATTAGTTCATGCACACAATTTTACTTCAGTGCGAGTCGGCGCTGCAACCGCCACTTTGCAGGTTCAATTTGGCTATAGCAACAATAGCGCGTACCGTATTCTTCCCTTTTTACAAGCTTTTATTTAATTTCACCTGTCTGTTGTCTGTCTGTCTGTAATCAAATCTTGCAAATTAAATTTGATCCACTTCTTCTTGAAATTGTGGACGCATTATAAATCGGATGCAAGTACTTTGATGCTAGATGGTAATAATAATAAAAGCTTGTATTTAAAAAGCTTTTTTTAATTTAACTTGTTTATTAGGCTAACTTACGCGTATAATATAATTTAAAAAATACGAGTAATTAAAAAAATACTACATAAAAGGTATAATACTCAAATATATTTAAGCCGGCGTCACAGGTTCAAAAACCTACTAATTATACTGAAAATAGGCACAAAATTTGTTAATTTTACCAATTTTACACCATAAATGTCATTTAGTAATTATATAATTAACGAAATAGGTCTATAATTATGTAAAATGCTAATAACAAGTGGTAAAAATGTCTGTGCGTTAGAAAGGGTGTTGCCAGTGGGTGTTCTCGCGCTATTTTTGTTGGTACTAGCAACACTAAAATGTAGTGCGGGACATGAAATGTAGCACAGACAATATTAACCGATTTAATAAAAAAAATTCAATATAATTAAAATAAATATTTCAGGACATTTCACACAGAAACACCTAACCCTAAGCTAAGCAACTTAATGCGTGTGTTATGGTGGTTAGGATAACGGATACGGTACGGTTAACTTATATACTTTTCTTTTGTAAATACATACTTATTAATAGATATGGAAAACCACCCAGACCAGAAACAAATACCTGTGGGTCACACAAACATTTGTCCCAAGCGGGAATCGAACCCGCAACCTTCTGCGTTGCAAGCGGGTATTAGCCCACCGCGCCACAGAGGTCGTCCAGTCCAGTCTATTTTGAATTATTGGTTTCGTTTTACCGGAGGTGGACTTCCTTTGCAGCTGGTTGCCTAACTGGGTACCTCAACAGTGCCAGTTATTCTACCGCCTGAGCAGTGATGTGCATTATACTGTACTTCGGAGGAGGGCACTGTAGTTAATGAAATTACTGAGCTGAAGATTTTTAACTCTTAACATCTTATGGCTCTTAAATGGGGAGCGTTGGTGCGGTGCACCTAGAATTTTACGTCGTTGTGAAATACTTTCCATACTACAAATTTTCTTTGGTTAAGACTTACATATTCGTATTTAAAGTTTTTCAAAATAAAATATTAATAAAAAGGGGTTTTAAATACTTAATCATTTTGTTTTTACACAATAAAATATGAGGTGCGAACGAGTTCTTAAATATTTATTTCATGTATATTAATAACATTGTATTTTTACCTCATTGCATAATTAAAACAATTAAATATGCACTTTTATATTATGTATATATATATATTAAAATACATAATTAAAGTATGATGCATCATGTTCACCCACATTAAAAACAGGTTGTGATCACCGAATTAATAAGGAAGAGGAAGTGACTTGAAAAGCTTTGAAACCCGCCAGAAATTTTATGAGACCTCAGTCAAAAGGCTCATACTTCGAATATCTAAGTACCTCGCCCGGCGGTTTATATTCTGTCTCTGTTTAATTTTGTGACATGGTTTTCAATTTTATCTCTGCATTGTTGTTGAGAACATTTGAATTTTGTCAGTTTATTGTGAAATTTGCTTCGCAAATAATCCAATAAATGGATAATATACGAATAAAAATACATATGTCAGAAAATGAAAAAAAAATGAATGAATGAAATCGTTTATTCGTGTACAAACATCTTAAGATACATGTAAAATAAAACAATGCTACAAAACATAACAACAATAAATAAAATTAAAAACACTATGGAAAAAATAAAACAGTGGGTACGAAAACATAAAACATTAAGGATAAGTGATGAAAATAACTAGTTTATTATATTATTCCGTGGAAGTAAAACGAACATTACGTTGCGTTGGTCCAATTCAATGTAATTTTCTCAATAAGACATAAACAAAACATATTCCATATTCAAACATATAAAACGAGTAAATTAATATAAAGGTTAGTTTGAACTACAACAGAGGTCTAACACTGGCCCTCAAACTAAACTTACTATATATCAAACATTAACCAACTACATTACTATTTAACCCAAGTTGGTTAACACATTTACGCGTTTTATCCCCGCTAAGAGGTTTAGTTAATACGTCCGCCATCATATCATTCGTACACATATATTGCAGATCAACAAACCCTTGCTTAACAATGTCTTGTACGAAATGATGACGAATGTCAATATGTTTCGTTCGGGAGTGATACATCGAGTTTGTTGCCCTGGCCAACGCAGATTGATTATCATTATAGATACGTACAGTAACGTTAACGCCAAGACATTCATGCATAAAACTCCTTATAAACAAAGCTTCCTTACAAGCATCTGATAGACCTAAGTATTCCGCTTCCATGCTTGAAAGTGCTACTGTTTTCTGTTTCCTGCTTTGCCAGCTGATAGCACAGTTGCCAATCTTGAAGATGTAACCAGTAAATGACTTCCGGTCCAGCTCATCAGAGCCCCAGTCTGCATCTACATATCCACTGACAGACAAACCACTCTTTTTATAAGTTAAACAATGGTTCAGTGTACCTTTCAGGTAACGTAATACTCGCTTCGCAGCCTTCCAGTGATCCTCTCCGTAGCTTTCGTTAAACTGGCTGAGGACACTCACTGCGTGCGAAATGTCCGGTCTTGTACAAACAGCTATGAACATCAGACAACCCACCAACTCTCGATACTGCAAGTTTTCACATTTGGAGTCATTTTTCAACAGTTTCAAACCACACTCCATTGGGGTAACAGCCGGTTTACACTCGGCCATATTAAACCGTTGTAAAACATTTTTAATGTAACTTGACTGATCCAAGGTGAAACCACCTTCTTCCTTTCTACAAAGTCTCATGCCGAGAAAGTGATGCGCTGGCCCTAAATCTCTCATATCGAATTGAGACATCAGCTGTTTCTTGATTGTAGACTTATCAATCTCATTATTTGAAAATAAGATGATATCGTCAACATACAGACAAATAAAACTCAAACCTCGAGCAGTATTTCTCATGAACACACAAGGTTCCGACGAAAACTTCTTAAATTTCAGTTTTCTTACTAATACGTCATTTATTTTGTCATACCAACTTTTGGACGCTTGTTTAAGACCATAAATTGCCTTATTTAGGCGATATACTTTTGTAGGATTCCTCTTGTCACGAAAGCCTTCTGGTTGCTCCATATAAATGGTTTCAGACAGATCACCATTTAAAAACACTGTCTTAACATCAAGATGATCCGCCTCCATGTTATGTTCAGCGGCTAGAGCAAGTATTGTCCTTACAGTTGAGTATCTGACTACAGGTGAGTACGTCTCAAAATAATTTTCTCCATACCTTTGTGTATAGCCCTTGGCTACCAAACGAGCTTTAAATCTCAAAACTTCACCATTAAGTCCTCTTTTCTTCTTAAACACCCATTTACTCTTCACAGTCTTTTGTCCTGCCGGTAAATCAGTCAGTGTCCAACATTTGTTGACAATAAATGACTTGTACTCATCGTCCATCGCCTCTCTCCATTTCGCAGATTCCTCGCCTTCCAGCGCCTCCTTCACAGTGAGTGGCTCGTCGTCAGCACGATCTACTTCAGCCACGAAGATGCATTGTGATGCCAGCTGAGCGTTCTCGTTGTATTCCAACGACTCGTACGACGACGATTCATCTGGAATATAATTTTCATCGCGAAAATCATCTGTTTCACTACTGTCAGTAACATCTAGAGACATATCTCTACTTCCATCTGCCTGCCCAACTGATTCATCAGCTCCAGCATTACTTGGAGTTATAGAATCATCATTTGAATCTAAATGTGCAGGGTCTACTACACTAACAGGCTGACAGTTACATTTAGATGGAGAGATGTGGACAAGTACATCACGTTCTTTTAAAGAACCGTTATCCTTCTCAGGACGATAGAAAACATTTTCCAGAAATGTTACATTTCTGGCCTTCGTTATGCATTTCATGCTCGTAGGGTCAATGAATCTATAGCCCTTGGTGTCTTGACAATATCCTACAAAAATGCACGGTTTAGTTTTTGCATCAAACTTCTTTCTGTTTTCTATCCGTATATGAGCCATACATCCAAATACTTTAAGGTGAGTTAGATGTACCTTTTGTTTGGACCATTTTTCTTCGGGCGTAGTTCCTCTAACAGCTTTCGTGGGGGACCTATTTTTCAAATATACGGCGGTGTTTACAGCTTCCGCCCAGAAGCTTTGATCCAGCCCGGCACCAAGAAGCATGCACCTGGCTTTCTCCACGATGGTGCGGTTGGCTCTCTCTGCCACACCATTCTGTTCTGGCGAGTGAGGAACAGTCGTCTCATGGCGAATACCGTGTTTCTTTAAGAAATTCTGAAAACGAGTATTAATAAATTCAGTGCCGTTATCGCTACGAATGCTTTTCAGTGTTTTCCCGGTCTGATTTTCAACTAAAGCCTTAAACTCCATGAATTTAGTAAAAGCTTCATCTTTAGTTTTCAGAAAATAAACAAAAGTCTTTCTCGAAAAATCATCTATAAGTGAAAAGAAATATCTTGAACCACCAATCGATTTTTCCGGCATGGGCCCGCATAAATCCATGTGCACTAGCCCTAATATCTCAGTCGCACGACTGAAAGACTTTTTCGGGAACGGTAATCTAATTTGTTTACCCTGAATGCAAGAAATACAAGACTCGAACGTAGAAGTATCGTAATCTATTCCAGAGTTCATACCTTTTAGGACTTGCATACTACGCACGTTAAGGTGACCGAGTCGTTTGTGCCACTCTACTTGTGACGCCTTTTGGGTTTGTGATACATCCTCTTGCACCGCTGGCGAAGCTTTTGAGCCTGTTTGACTCTCCATCGACACAGCCTCGTTGCATTCTGTAAAAGCTGAACAATTATTATGCCCTACAACTGATGTATCACTCCGCTCAGACTCTACAGTTTCAAGCCTATACACACCACATTCGCGTTTAGCTGACGCTATCAAGGTATCATTTTTATATATTTTACAATTTTCATCTATAAAAATAACTCTGAAACCTTTCCTTGTCAAAGCACTGACAGATAACAAATTGGTTGCCAAATTTGGCACGTAATAGACATTACTTATTGTCTTTACACTATGCTTTAAGGTTACTATCACATTGCCGCGACCGCGAGTAAAGAGTTTTTCACCATTCGCCACTTTCACTTCAGTTATGAAACCAGGCACAAAATCAGTGATCATGTCCCTGTCGTTACACATGTGGTTGCTGGCACCGGAGTCGACAATCCACACATCCTTACGCACGCACGTCGATAATGCAGTTAACATCGCCTCTCCGTTACTATTCTCTTTCTTGTTACTTGCTCCCCCCTTGCATTGTTTTGATGTGTGTCCTAACTTCTTACACTTGAAACATCTTATTTTCTTATGTGAAACAAGCGCTGTTGTTGAGCCTTCTTCATTTTTGTCACCGCGCCGCTGTACTTCCTGCATCAATTTTGCTTTTACAATTTCACTTGATAGTGAAATATTTGAGTTTTCTAGTGCCATGATTAAGGGATCATATTCGGCAGGCAAACCGCTCAACATAATAACCGCGACAAAATCATCATCAAGAGGTGACTGAATGTCGCTCAATTGTTGACTCACATCACAAATTTTTGCAATATACGCCTCCATGTCTTTGAAGTCACTCAATTTGGTGGCAAACAATATTCTAAGGAGACTCAGTCGTCGCGTAAGGCCTTTATCCTCATAAGCCTTTTTCAAATTGGACCAGGCTTCACGGGCTGTCTCCGCCTTTCGGACATGCATGTATGCAGCTGGCTGTACTGACAAACAAATTTTTGCCAGTGCTTTCAACGACCTTTTCTTAAAATTTGGGTCTTTTTCAGCACTTTCAGCCTCATCCTCGGAGATAACATCCCACAGGTCTTCATGTATGAGCAGCATTTTCAATTGAAACTTCCAGTTTACATAATTTTCATACCCTTTTAATTTTTCAATTACTGGTATAGCTGCTGCTGCAGGATTACCTGCTGTTGAAGCCATGTTCTCGTGAAAGGACCATAACCTGATGAAAATAACTAGTTTATTATATTATTCCGTGGAAGTAAAACGAACATTACGTTGCGTTGGTCCAATTCAATGTAATTTTCTCAATAAGACATAAACAAAACATATTCCATATTCAAACATATAAAACGAGTAAATTAATATAAAGGTTAGTTTGAACTACAACAGAGGTCTAACAATAAGACATTTGTCCACGAAACGGTCGCAGCTCAGCATGTTGCTGACTATTCAGCCAGCGCTGGTCTTCCGCTGCGGCCGTTCTGGTGACTTCACGCACATATTAAATAAACAAAATTAGACACTAAACTTATGTACTAAAACTACTAAACATTGACACATTAATTTTGAAAAAAAAAACAAAAAAAAATGAATCTGTACTACTAAAGAACTAGGTACTATAGGTACTAGTGTACATTGTACATATAAGTGAAGATTAAAAATCGAGCACGCTCACGAACCAAAGCGTTTTATTCTGTATTTTTACTAATTACAATTTCTTTTCTCATGGTAGGCTTCGGCAGGGTCTAGTTACCACTCACTGGACCAAACCGTGTCCGTCAAGCGGTCATTGTGACCGTGTTCCGGCATGATGTTCAGTGAAGCCAGGGAGGGATTTATCCCGCCTTCTAGGTATAGTCTGCTTTTATCTACGGCCGCATCGTCGCTAAACATCACGCGAGATCGTGGTCAAAAGCTTAGCTATAATGAATAAAAAAAAAAATTAATTAGATGGCCGATCTTCTTTATAAGTAATACGTGATTGCGATATTTAAAGGTGACCTTTTGCACGTAATTGTAGTTGCCGAGCCGCCGAGATAAATATAATAAATAATGTACACTTCCTACCGGAATAACGATTGTTACCGAGCGAAGTAAATAACAAACAATTATGTACTATATTGTATAATGGGATAATAAATATTGTATAATAATAGCACAATTACTGTTTGAGTTATTGTTGTTTTAAATTAAATTTATTCCGGGTTTTATAAACGAGATTGATGGTAATTATTAACATGGTAATTATATAATTACAGGGCTGAAGAGTCTTAACATGCTAGTACTCTCAATTTCTCTAGCCATAAAATAAGAATAGAATAGTACTCTCAAGTAAGAAGCGTTGGCGCAGTGCACCCAGAATTTTACCTTTGTAAAATCCTGAAAAATTAAAAAGGGTTTACCAAAATTACTCATAATTTGCAAATAGCTTTGTTATTTAAGAAAGCAAACTGCATACATTTTTCATTTTAAAATATTATATAAAGCTTGACCAAAAAGCATTAAAAAATCATGTCAAAAAGTAAGTCACTTACATTTCATAATTCTTCATATTATTATCGTGCAAGTAGAAAAGACGCTGGAAAAAACTTCTCTCTAAACTCGATTTTTAAAATTTTCTGTTGTGCTATTTTTGTGCAATGTACTATAAAGTTTTGTTTAGATCCTTTTGTGGTATTCCAAATGTGTTGGAATTTTTTACAAAAATGTTTTTAGTTTATTTATTTTGTGGGCGTTTTAAAAGATGTGTGCATTATTGTTATGGAGCTTTTGGCTCGTTATTATTATTCCAGTGGTATTTTGTTTTAAACAATGTTTTATTTAATTTACAATATTATTTCACCACAAATTACTTGAATACTCCTATTAAGCGATTTGTTTTTTTATTTATTTAAAGGGTATAGTGGTTAGTTTTCTAAGAGATTCAATTAAAAAAATAATTAAAAAAAAAAAGTAATTCATCAACTCGTCCACAAGACTTTGGCCTATTTGGGACGAGTCGAAGAAAATCAAAATGATGCTTATTTTCATTCTGCAACTCGTCATATATAATACGTTTTATTTTGTTAGGAACAACGTTTGGTTATTAGGATAAATTATAAAAATAGGTCGAGCGATTTCTAAAGGATATGAGGATATCCTTCGGTCCTAGCTGTTTCTTCTACTTAAGAAGGTAGTCGTTAAGTCACATTACAAGCCTTGTTGGAATCTTGACAACCTGAAACTGCATCATTTGGGTTGACCAAACAACCCAAAAATTAAAATGTTATTGTGCTCATTTCTTGATTCGTCTTGACGAGTACTTTGGTGCTAGATGGTAATAATAATAAAAAGTTGTTTAAAAAGATTTTTAATAAGTTTCTCTTGTTTTATAGTTTAGAACTGTAAATATCGTATTATTGTAGGCTATTTTTCAGCGGGTAAAAACCACAGTTATATTACATCTTTCTACAGAAAACCCCATGGTAAAATGGTAACAGTACCATAAATAGTAAAGTCCCATAATGTACGAAGGAAGGTCGACCCTTCATGAGAATGGGCGAACCTTCCTCGAATGGGTGGTCAATATCTATGGGCAGGCGTGAGTTGGCCAATGTAGTGGAAACGTGGCTATGTGGCAGATTTATGGCTAGCGGGGCGTATAGTTTACTTTTAGTGAAGTTAAAGTTTAGTAGAAAAAGATGGTATAATTTTGAAAATAGTTTTTAGTGTCAGGTTAATTATATTACTGGGCTGAAGAGTCTTAACAACTTATGAATTTATATTTCAAAATTTGCCAAATAGTGCGAGGGAGAGAGCGTCACTAAGCGTGATATACACGTTCTTAAGCCAAAAACAAAAGTATAATAATATATTATATACAATTCAACGGGCGCAATAATATTATCTGTGTGTAGTATTGCGAAACGCAAAGTTCACTACGACCTTAGCAAATGGCGGCGTGCCCTACATTACACAGCATATACTCTAGTAGCTGAGGCACAGGTTCCAAGCACCGTTACCGCGGTAACACATCAGCTGTGATACCACCAATTCCTTAAGACGGGTTTATGGTGGTCACATATCTATCCGCATCAACCGCGCCGAAAGAATTGTTGTATAGGAAATCTTCCGATTCGGACGATTCTACTCCGGCAAGTGTGATATAAAGAATTCAAAAACGATTCGTTCACTTTCTTCTTCTTGGTAAAATGCCGTGAGTTTCTTAAGCCGAGTATACACACTAAACAAACGAAGGCAAGCAAAGCGGATCGTTGGCAAGTTACCATGGTAACATACCTACTAGTAGTATATTCATACGGCGGTAGCAATGCAATATATTATAAGATAGATCGTCTTACTTTTTGTAAGCAAAGGGCATATATAGAACATAAATACCAAGAACCGGCGAGCGTGCATGAAGAATGTGATGAAAGTTGAGGAAGCGAAAGAAGTGTGTCAGGATCGTACCAAGTGGAGGGAAAAGTGGAGTCTCTGCCTACCCCAACGGGAACCAAGCGTGATTATATGCTTGACTCGAATTTAGTTTTTTCTATATGTACATATTTTTGAGTTACAATCTAGATCTAAAACCTGTAAACATAATCTATATTATAAGCAATGATTGTAATTTGTTTTGTACATTAAATAAATATATGTATGTATTTTAAGAAGGCGTCGTCGAGGCCGACCTAGAAAAAGTGGCGAGACGATCTAGACGCACTAGACTGACTGGCCAGATGTGGCGCAGGATAGAGATGCGTGGAGGGATTTGGGGGAGGTCTTTGCCCAGCAGTGGGACAGTATAGACAAGCAAAGAAAAATGCCAACTCGTTCGCATCACTCACGGCCCACGGCATCTACCCAGCTATAGTTACTGTGTTACAGTAATAACACTATCACTTTCTGTTTGAGACCAATTTGGCCCATTATTGTTTTTGTTCACCTTTGCCTCGGTTCGTTGATTGCCTATTTTAGATTTGATGATGGCGACCTCTCCTTTTTTAAGAGTTACAGAGTTTATGTTTTTTTTTTGTGCAAAACAACTTTAAACTCGTCATCACCTATCAACAGATGAACTTATTTTTACTGATATTATTATGCTAAAGTACCTATGGAATAAAAGTATAGAATATAAGTATATTATACCATACCTGCACGGCACTGCGCCATCAATATCTGGTGAGTATACCAGCAGCTCGGACTAAGCGATTCGCTTCGTCCTTCATTATGAGAACGGCGAAGTTATGGAACTCGCTACCACTCTCAGTATTTCCCGAATGCTATAACGTAGGTCTGCTCAAATCAAGAGTGAATAGGTTCTTACTGAACAAGCGTGCTACAACTTCGACTGCATCGTCACTTACCAACAGGTGAGATTGCGGTGAAACGCTTGATTAGTCTTCTATAAAAAAAAAAAAACCTGAATCGATTAAGCTAAAATTGGAAATATAAATTTGTGTACAATAATGCGACTTATTTTTTTATAATAATACAACCATATTCGTAACGGCTTACTCCACTTGTCCCCAAAGAATCCCCATCGTGGGGATTTCTTTACATTTTTGTAAAATTTCACCGTCCCCGAAATTTAAAACAGTGGGGAAAATTTTACAAAAATGTAAAGATATCGGGTGGGGATTCTTGGCGGGAAAAAGTAGAGCAAGCCATTCGTAACACAGTTCAAAAATTCTACCTATTCTAGACAAAAAAAAAGAGACTAGAAGTAAAGAAAAATATGTGTGTAGATTTTGTCACTCAAGACTCAATAGATAAAGATTACCACGTACAAAAAACCTTTTCTATAATTTATGCTCGATAAAAAGCCAAAAGTTTCGTCCCGGCAGGGCTGTTCCGAAAATCAATGATCCGGACGAGATTAAAGTCTCATACCATCCCTTTATGGAACTATTTGAGCCTATTTCTGTCCAATTAACCCTTGGTGACTGGCAACACTGCCCGTTTGGCAGGTGCTTACACGATTACTCCGAGTTGCCAGTGGAAAACTGAAAAGTGCCGTGAAATCACAAATTAATTTGAAAATAGATCGGCTATTCATTTATAACAAGGAAATAATTATAGTACGCCGGAGCGGAGTTTGAAATCTCACTTCTCTATTTCGCTTTAGTACTACTATAGCACTACTATAGTTAAATCTTTCTTGGTCGAAGGAAAAGGACTAGATTGCAAACTTTGTACGAATTTTTGAGTGAGAGCACCGGCAGTTCGAACTCAAACAGAGACCGAGAGCGAGTGAATGAAACGGCTCGCAGTAAACGAGCATATCGAGAGTTTATTGCAAAAACTAGTAAAATGACTGTTTTTAAATATTGGTTTCCTAATGTTTGAGTTTATGTCGCTGGCTAATCCATCAATTTTTCGGAAATTTTGTTGTGAATTTGTCACTTAGTGGGTTTTCGCAGTAAACCCCCTATATTTTTAATAAAATTTGTTTAAACTTTTTGCTATTTTAGAACCTTATACCCGTTCCAGCTTCTTACTGATTCCGCGTGCGATAGTGGTTAGTGGTCCCTGAATAGTTTAATTAAAAGTTGTTAATTGCAGTTAGTCTGACTCCGACCCTCGTGCTGCCATTATCAAATATCTTGTGAAATTACTGGGTTGAAGAGTCTTAATATCTTATGACTCTTGAATAAGAAGTTTTGGAGCAGTGCACCTAGAATTTTACATCATTAAATACTGGGTAGTTAGTGAAATTACTGGTCTCATGACTCTTAACATCTTATGACTTCTAAGTCCTCAGTTAGAAGTGTTGGTGCAGTGCACCTAGAATTTAGGACATTAAAGTAGTACCTAGTGGTAAGTAGTAATCCGTTCTTAGCGGAGGGCTAAGAAAGGAATATTCATCCATTGTTTACATTATTTTCTTTTATTTGTTTTTTTTATACATTGTTTTATTATTCATGTCCACTATTATTATAGTTTTTGTGTCTTAGTTTAAGTCGTAGAATAAATGTGTATATTTTGTTTCTTTTTCACACAAAGCTACGAGCTTAAGCTAGTACGTAGTAAGTACTTTTATATTTTTTGTTTCACATTAAGAGCTCTTATACAGTAGGACGCTCCTCTCTCTTTCGCGCTATTAGATATATTTTGGAATATAAATTCATAGATTTATTTTTTTGAAAATTCCTCAGGAGAAACCCTGTACAATATTTTTGCACACATTTCTAAAATATTTCCAATTTGATATATTAAGAAAGGGATAAGTGGAAGAATTTGGGGGAGGTCTTTGCCCAGCAGTGGGACAGTACAGACTAGAAAAAAAAGAAAGAAAAAAAATGGCATGGGAGCAAAATTTTAAAATAAAATAAATGTTTCAAATAGTGTGAGTGAGAGAGCGTCCAATTGTATAAGTTCTTAAATCGGATGTTTATTTTGACCTTAGCACCTTTCTAAAAATACCCGTGCCGTTTTATTAAAACCAAAGTATATTTCCAATGATCGACCTCGAATATTGTGATACAAAGGCTCGCCTCTCTCGGCGCAGGCGCAGGCGCCGTAAATGTCACATAAAATACATTATATTTGCATAAAATAAGCTTTAATGACACTAAATTAAATTATATTTGAGTTACAATCATGTAAACACATCAACAAAAGTAAAAAATACAAAAAGAAGTATTTTCCGTCATACAGAAATGAAGCATCGTTAGTAAGCCCACAGGGTAACTAGTTTAAGAAAAGACATTTTTAGCGTAAACCCGGGTTTTGACTCAGCGTTGCCAGAACGTTACTTTTGTAACGTTTTACGTTACTTTTTGACCCCTTGCGTTACTTTTACGTTACTTGTTTAGATAAGTTAATTTTACGTTACTTTTGGGACAATGATCTTTATTTTAAATTGAACTATATATATGAGAACAAGAAGATGGGAGGATGATTTCAAAATGACCTTAGGACCCTTTTGGAGTAGAGTAGCTGCAGACAGAAACCAATGGAAAGAGTTGGAGGAGACCTTTGCCGAAAGGCACACCGAAATAAGAGACATTTTGTAAAAATAGTGTTAATAGTGTTACTTTATAATATATATATCACGTATATAAATTTCTCAGTTAAACTACAATATGTAAATGTAAAATCTTTTTCGGAAATAAAGGCTTCATTATTATATATTATTATATGAGAACACCTATTTCTTGTAATGGTAAATAATAGTTAATTTGATTTAGCAGAAATAAAAGAATAAGGCAATTTCGTATAACCTTATCGGTTTAAATTTTAGAGTTGAATAGCAACTTCTTAATAAAACAAACTGAAAAATTAGGAAATAATAACTGAAATGTTTGAATGCGTATAAATTCGAGTAAGTGTGTATATTGATAAAAATACGTTACTTTCCTTGTTAAAACGTTACTTTTTGTACTTGATAAGGTTATTTTTGAAGATAAGGCATTGGCAACACTGGTTTGACTGATGAAAACACAACAACTGTGTTTAAGAGGTCGGAACGCGAGTGCCGAAATCACAAACGTTGTGTTTTGTCAAAGGATTTTTTCATACAAAATTAATTTCAGGCACCTGGGATAGTTCTATAAAACGCCGCCGCAGCCGATGTGTTAAGGTAGGTAGGTATATAGTATCTATTACTAGTCATAAACCTAAATGTGTTCAAAATTTCAATTCCATCCCTTTCAGCGGTTTGGATTGTGCACTGATCAGCTAGTCGGAGAATTACTTAGGCACTTTTCTGTTTACCTATACTCGTATAATTAAAAGAATGTTATAGAAATGACTCAGCTTGCAAAAAAAAATGGAATAATCTCACAAATTTACTTAGACTGTACAAGCAAGAGGGCTTACTATGGATGCTTCATTCCTTTGCGACTTCAAATTATGTAGGTACTTTTATTATTATTTCTCCTTGTTAAATATTTACTTACATTCATGATTTTAACTGAAATATAATTAAATTAATTTATTTTACATGAATCTCAGTCCACTTTTCCGCCACGTTTAAAAATAATAAAAATAAAATGATACTAAAGTTAAAACCATGCAAGAGAATAATAAATTAAGTAAATACGCTGCGCGACCTTTGTGACCTGTTTAAGGTGTAAGGTTGAGAGCTTAAACCTATAAACTTAACAGTAAATAGGTATTAAGTATATTGAGTTAGCGTGTTTCCTGAGTGAGTGAGTGTGAGTTACCGACATATCCGAAAGGATTAGCAAGCTGAAGTGGCAATGGGCTGGTCACATTTGCCGCAGAACCGATAACCGATGGGGTAGATGTGTTCTAGAGTGGAGACCGCGTCTCGGCAAACGTAGTGTAGGGCGTCTTTGGGCGAGATGGGGCGATGATATCCGGAGGGTCGCTTGGAGCGGGTGGACGTGGAAAACGGAGGTCCGTGTTGAATGGCGTGACCAGGGGAGGCCTATGTCCAGCAATGGACGAACGTGGGCTGATGAAGATGATGTTTCCTACTAAAAATAACTGTAATAGCCTACATGAATTAATAAAATTCGTCACATTATCGTGCAAGCGAGAGAGTCTCAAGTAAGGAAGTTCCTAAACATTTCCAAAGTTATCGACATTAGTTAATCCCTCTTACCCCCCCCCCCCTTTTCCCATAAATGCTCATTATTTCCTCGCTACGTTCCACTTTTCTTCATTTTCTCGACGAAAACCGTTTTGTTTATAAATTGGAAACCAAAAAAATATCTACATGTTTTTGGTTATTGGGGCAGTAGGGTGACAATGCTATGTGATATTTTTGGATAAAATGGGAAATTATTACTTGCATAGCTAACTTTACATAATACATACATGTACTTTTTATCAAATCATTTCATATCCTAACTTTTAAGTGTAAAACAATTATAATTGTAACCAAAGTCAATATGTCTCAATAAAGGCAATTTTATTCGCCTTAAACTGCCTTGTAAACAGGAATTCAAGGATTTTTTTTAGTAAATTTAAGAATTGGTAAAAAGCGCTCAAATCTTGTTGAATCATCGAAATCCCTGCCCGTTCTAGTATGCGTTTGTTCATTTAAATTGATCAAAGGGATATACATACAGGCAGATTTTTGTTATGGATTGCGTTGCCCTTTGGCGTGCTATTATTGTTAGCTTTCAGCTTTAAGTTCCATGTAAAGTCTCCAATGATCCGACCCAGCTGGTCACCTCCGTCGACCTAATTGCTCGGAAATCTTATAAGAGAGGAATAATGAAGGCAGCTGTATACCAAGTACCAAGTGTTCAAAAACGAACGAAGCGCGTTTGTTCTTTGAAGTTGGTACCATCATTGCTATGTATTTACATAATATCGCATAAGTATTTTATGTTTTACTAGCTGCGCCCAACGGTTTTACCCGCTGTACTGTAGCCTATGTGACTATGTGTTACTAGGTCTAAGCTATTTCTGTACCAAATTTCAGCTCAATCGGTCCACCCGTTTAGGCGGGAAAGAGTAAAAAAACATACATCCAGACATCCATACATTCTTACAAACTTTCACGTTTATAATTTCTTCATTCCCTTCGAGGGAAACTAGTCGTCGTCAAGCTGGTCTAATTTGACGGAACCTCAGTCCAATGAGAATCAAATTGCGAAGCTAATAGAATACTTAATTAATAAAAACAAAACATAAAATATAATGATCATGTAGGTAGTAGGTAGTAACTTGAGTGCTTAGTTATCGTAATGTGACACTTGTCACGTCGTCAGTCTGTCTACACGATCACATGGATTTATTGCATGCTGACTACATTTTGTTACAATATACTCTAACCTTTTTTTTTTGACCCAGGAAAATGCGTTACGCATCATCACATGTTGCTGTGGGACGCCATAATGCCGGAGCAGCGGGTACGCCGAAGCACTCATCCGCGGTAAAATATACTCTAACCTACTATAACCTTTTTTTGTTTTCAGATATGAAGAGATCCGTAGACGTACTAAAGTCACCGACATAGCCCAGCGGATTAGCAAGCTGAAGAGGTAATGGGCAGGCGATAGCGCGCAGAGCGAATGGCCGATGGGGTCGAAAAGTGCTCGAGTGGAGACCACGGACTAGCAAACGCAGCATAGGAAGTCCACCCACAAGGTGGACAGACGACCTTATAAAGGTCGCCGGAAGACGCAGGATGCAGGTCGCTTCCTATGGGACTTATGAAACTTTTTGTCCCATCCGTCCCCCTAAGGGGACAAATCGGGGGGACGGATGGGAATTGGATCTATGGTACAATTTATTAAATACATCAATAATATTTAGGTACTTTCACGTTTTACTTTTATTGCAGAATATAAAAGCATATTAATTATTATGTAAGCGATGATGTAATATTAAAATTTCATACTCAGCAATAAAACATCACCTTTAACCTTTATGTGCCGAGTAAATAATATTATATATGACATTGCAATCAGTTTGCTTATCGCCAAATATAATGGAAAGCAATATGTTTGTACCACATGACAAGTAAAAATAGAACAGTCCTGCGGGGTTATTCCTTGTACCAAAATCGCCTCTCTTTTTGGTAACGTCCATTGTCAATTTTTAAAAAAAATCATGAAAATTCTTACGCTGACAAGTAAAGTACGCTGAAAAAAAAAAGTACAAAATCAAATGCATCTTAATTTTTTTTTTTTGCATATTTTGGTAGCTTCAAAGTGGCATTTTTGAAAATGAATATGCTTTTTATAGATTTTTTATACGTTTTGCTGCGCTGTCGTCTTTTTTTCGTGCAGAATCTACATGCTGGGGCACTAGACAAGCACCAGTCGCTTCCAGCTAACGCTAAGAAAATGTACTGTAATGACAGACGTTATTCTTCTTTTTTTTTTCAATAGAGTTACGTATATAGTTTTTACTACCAAGTTAATTTTTACTATCGTTTCTGGTTGGCAAGTCTGTAAAAAATACCTGAAAAGTTGTCATTAGAGCCACATTTGATATTTGACAAATCGAAATTAGTTATGCGTTTTTGAATGTCAGTTCATCTACGTATGTAGTATATTCTAGATATATGTCATCCCAGTAGGTACTTACTTATTTTTAAAAACGGGCATAAAAAAGAAATAAAACACTGTCAATCCAGTACATTTTTTAGCGTTAGACAAAAGCGTTTCGCGCTAGACTAAAAAGGACCGCTGACGCCAAGTCCTACTCAAAAACCCTAAGATAGCCGATCTGTCTTTATAAATAATCTGCGGTTTGTACCCTTGAGGTTATTAACTCACTGAACTTACGTAATTTTTTTCTGTTGTTTACAAGATGGAAAAAAATATGTTAAGTCACGTAGGCATTTTCAAAAAATACGAGTAGGTTTTTATTTTGTATTGATTCTTTATACCACAATTTCACCTTAGCGAAACTAAGCGTGGTGAGATTTGACAAAAAAAATGGGTTCATTTTAACCAAATATATATTATATTTTTTAACCCCGGGTCTCCTTCCTGGGTTCATTTATTTAGCATTTACGATTAAGCTGCAACGTTATATTATATGTAAGTAGCTTAAACCTTGGCAAAAAAAACGTAGACTAACCCATAATAGACTACTTTCGTAAGAGTAAAACCGCACCGCAGAGTGTTTGAATAAAATGTTCTTATTAAATTCTTATTTGTTATAAATAGACTAATTCCTATATGTATCTAGCTTGCGGCTTTCCTCGCATGGCAAAATCCTTTATAAGCGGAGCTCTTCGTTACAATACCTATCCATGTACCAAATTTCAACCCAATCCGTCCAGCGGTTTAGGCAGTAAGTAGGCTGTGCGTTGAAAGATCAGTCAGTCAATCAGTCACTCTTTCCTTATATATTTAGATTCTAATAACAATTAACAACCCAGAGGCACCGCCGCGGCAGCAATCTCAATGTATCTCGCGCCCCCAGGGCGTAATAAAACGAAATTAACTGTTAAATCTTTACAACCCGCCGTTACACTCTTAATAAACATTATCTTTTGAATTTTAATTTTTTAGGACTGGGTCATACTCTCGTTTTATATTTATTTTATACCGGGCTGGTATAAAATAAATTATAATTTGAAAATTACCATCTCGTCCGCTTTAAAAAGCCTTTCTTAGCAGATGTCTACGTCCTAAAACCTAGCTGTGTGCCAAAAGATTTTGAAGATTTGTGACTTGCCTAATTAATTTATTTTCAAAATTTCTAGCAGCGATGGAAGCTAACATTCTGAAATAAGTTTTATATATATAGGTAAAACGAAGTAAGAAGACGAGCAAGACACTCTACTGATGGTAATAAATAACGCTGCCTATAATCAGTACTGTAAACTGTACTACTCAGGATTTCACAATGATGCAAAATTCTAGGTGCACTGCACCAACCTCAATAGTCATAAAATGTTAAGGACTCTTTAACTTGGTGATTTCGCACTAGATGCTGTGCCAGGTTTTTGGAGTTATTAAACGTCATAGTTAATCAAGATTTCTATTTCTCAAATTTCAGCTAAATAGGTTCAGTAGTATATGCGTGATGATAATATAACAATAAATAAAAATACAACAATACTTTCGTATTTATAATATTAGCAGGTTTAGAATATTTTTTGGCAATGTTTATTTTTTATTAGATTTTAAATTACTCTAAATTTGTTTTTTGTAGAGCTTTTACTTTATTATTTTTATTTCTTAAAAATCGTTATATTTTTTTTGCAACATTATATAGTTTTTAATATTTTTAATTACTCTAAATTACGTCTATTTGCTGCTTTCACTGTATTTTAATATTTAATTAAAAAAAAAAAGTAAGAATTTATTTAGCAAAAATATTTACAATTTGTTGAGAACCTATCAAAAAAAAAATTAGTTCAGGTTAGCTTTTGACTACGATCTCGTATAATGGCGGCCGTAGATGGTCGTAGACTAGACTTAGAAGGTGGAATAAACCATCTAGCTTAGATCCTCGAATAATACTGCGGGTAAAACCGGACTGGAAGCAGCTATAGACAAAAAAATAGTCATTACAAGCTTTTATTTACCTTCACCTGTCTGTTGTCTGTCTGTCTGTCGGTATGTCTGTATGTGTGTCTGTAATCAAATCTTCCAACTTTAATTTGACCCACTTCCCGGCATTCGATTGAGCTGAAATTTTGCTTGCCTGTATAAATCGGATGACAATGCAATGCAATATTATTATGACATGGAGCTGATCTGATGATGGAGCTTGAAGATGGCCATAGTAACTCGGTAATTAAACGGCGCAACCCCATCGAGTTTGCGCTCATTTGATTTGCCTTCACTTCACTTCACTTTATGATCCTAGATGGTAAAAATAATAAAAGCTGGTAAAAATAAGTTTTTTTTTTAATTTCACTTATGTATTTTTATATTCCTATTTCTTTTTATAATGTTTCTCGTCCGTTCTTCTCATGATATTCACACATGCATATGTACTAACTAAACAAAGTACAAACACACTAGAAAAAACCTATAATCTGTGACCTATTTATATGCTCACATTTCTGAATTTCGCGCTAAGCTAAAATGGTAACCAATTTGACTTCGCCGGAACTCGCACATTCTGTCCCTTCTCTATACTGTTCTCTTCAACCCTGCTTCTCCTTAAGAACGTTTTAAGGTATTGACGACCTCTGTGGCGCGGTGGGCTAATACCCGCTTGCGACGCAGAAGGTTGCGGGTTCGATTCCCGCATGGGACAAATATTTGTGTGATCCACAGATATTTGTTTCTGGTCTGGGTGGCTTTCTGTATCTATTATAAGTATGTATTTACAAAAGAAAAGTATATAAGTATTATATCCGTTATCCTAACCACCATAACACAAGCATTAAGTTGTTTAGCACGGGGTTAGGTGGCGCACATGAAATGTCCTGAAATATTATTTATTTTTAACAAAAAAAAAAATATCCACCTCTGTCATGAGTTTAACTTGCGATCAGTCAATACTCGGCAACTGACGTATACTTTACACAGCTCCCAACTATTTAACAAATCCTTCACTATACAAGCCGTCTTTGGAATAATCTTCCAGTACTTATAAGACACCAAATCGCTTGAAATCTTCAAGAATTCGGTAAAGGAACATTATCTCTCCTTCCCTACTATAATATTACTTGCAGCTCAGTTTATTTATTTAATAAAATATTTATTTATTATATTTATTTGTATATATTATTTTATGTATTAAATTTTGTTAATTTTTATCAATTATTTTTAAATATACATTCATGTATTTAATTGTAGTAGTAATTAATATTAGTATGTAATATGTAAACCATCTTATATACATTTTTTGTAACTAGTCTATGTATATACAGATACTGCGCACCACCGTCTATTATTGTAATATCAGTCCTGCTCCATTCCTAGGTTGTCTGTAAGAAATTGCCTAGTGCGATAAGACCGCCGATTGTTTACCTAGTATTGAGATATCTAGCTCAGTAAGTTTCTTTGTAATTATTTGGTACGCAATAAAGTATTATTCTATTCTATTCTATTTACAATAAAAAAAAACACTGATTAATTCTAAAACCACGTGCTCCATTAGATTGCGAAAACAAGGCCATCAAAGTACTTTGTCTCAATAAATGTATTTACATTGCCTCACTGAGTTGAAGTTAAGTGGTTAGATTTATTGTGACAAAGAGTTACGTTTGTGTTTTTGTAGATAACAAGGTCAAGTCATCGAAGAACTTTGTCTAAATAAATAAATTTGCAATAGGGATGTTAACAAGGTTAATAAATTAAAATCTGTTAAATCCGATAGATTAGGTATATAAAGATTTAAACAAGTGAAATTTTACAAAAACATTTTAAAAACAAGCTTTTATTATTACAACCATCTAGCACCAAAGTACTCGTCAAGACGAAATGAGCCCAAACTCGATGGGGTTGCGTCGTTTAATTACGAAGTTCTTATGGCCACCTTCCTGCTCTATCATCAGATCAGCTCCATGTCACAATAATATATATTTTTTTTATGTGATGAAGTAGAAGACGAGCAAGACCCTCTCCTGATGTTAAGAGATAACGCTGCCCATAATTAGTACAGTGCTACTTAGGATTTCACAATGATGTGAAATTCTAGGAGCACTGCACCAACGCTTCTCACTCAAGAGTCATAAGATGTTAAGACTCTTTAGCCCAGTAATTTAACTAGCTACAGTGCCTCCTACCGGAGCACAGTAATGTTTGCTCATCACTGCTCAGGCGGTAGAATAACTGGCACTGTTGGGGTACCCACCTAGACGACCTCCTGCAAAGGAAGTCTACCCCCGGTAACCCCCCGGTGTCTGTTTGCCTTTTGGCAAAGGCCTCTTCCATTGACTTCCATTTCCCCCTGTCCCATGCTGTTCTTCTCCAATTCTCTGAGGCAAGGTCATTGATTTCGTCAATCCATCTTTTAAAGAGGCAGCCTCCTTATCTTTTTTTGTAACCAGTGTACCAGTTTATGATGGCACTGGACGATTTAACAATAATTGCAATCGAGTAAGAAAAATAAAATAGATTACTCTTTATTGCAACAAAAGAAAATTACAGTTTTGCTTAATATTAGCACTGAAATACAATTTGTTCCACAATGGGCGGCCTTATCGCTGTGAGCGATCTCTTCCAGGCAACCAACCTTTGTTTGGAAAAGTTGATTGAAAGAGCAGAGTGGGATTTGGTACAAGAACGTGTAGTTACACATATTAAACTAAATAATATGTACTATATGAGTAGAGTATTATGTAGCGTCAATGCGTATCGTCGGCGATAGCACACCTCCGGCAATGCGCACTCTATAATTGAGTTCTCTATGCGTATGGCGAAACAAGTAGGTATAATTAGTATAAATAATTAATTAATATTCGCGAGCTTCCTGTGTGGAAGTAGGTCAGGCCGATGTAAACAATACTATTATTCACATGTGTTTACTTATGGCTACATTATTTATTACATAAAAACATGTGGGGTCTAATTAACTTTGTTTTTAGTTTTGATTATAGAGGTAATAATCTAAATATTATAAAAGGAAAGAGAGACTGACTGACTGATCTATCAACGCACAGCCCAAACCGCTGGACGTTGGATTTGAAATTTGGCATACAGATAGGTTTTATGGCATAGAGCTCCGCTAAGAAAGGATTTAGCCACGCGGGCAAAGCCGCTAGCATAAGCTAGTATTTTTACCTATTTGTTATCTATTTACACAAAAAAACCGGCGAGAAGAATGTGATGAAAGTTGAGGAAGCGAAAGAGGTGTGTCAGGATCGTACCAAGTGGAGGGAAATAGTCTCTGCCTTTTTTTGCGTTACGCATCATCACCCCACGCTGGAGGGCGCGGGGCGGTATGTGGGACTCCCCCGCCGAAGATGGGCGCGGCGGGGATACCCACTAAAAACCTGGGGATGTTCCTGCGGGACGCCATAATGCCGGGGCAGCGGGTACGCCGAAGCACTCATCCGCGGCCTCGACGGCAAATAGTTTCTGCTTACCACATCGGGAACCAGCCGTGATTGTATGTATATTTAGGTATGTAATATGCGTACTATATAGTATATAGCGTCGTAATGAATATAATAGCGGAAGGCAATCTGTCTATGGTGAATAGTTGATAGTGTGACACCAACGACAATCATTAGACAAAAGAAAACAAACGTCAATTTTACAGTTTATTATCTGTCTGTTTTGACATAACCTATGCAAAATGTATTTCTTTCTCTTTCCTTTTTTTCCAATGGCGGACATGTGGAACAAAATGGTACGCTCTGTAATTCTAAAATAGTAAATATAGTTGAAGTGCAATCTAAGCTGGTTTTTTACTTGCAAACGACCCCCAACGCCTGGTCTTTACATAATTTCTGGTCCTTGCGTGCCGGGTCACAGTTGGGGTCGTGTTGCAATCGACACGGCGCAGCGCAACACGCGGTCGGGTTGCAGGTTCTCAAAGGCTTCGGGCGGTGCGCGGTTGTGTCGCCGGCGGGCGGAACGACGGACGATCCGCGGGCGCTGGTTTGGGCCCGTGTACGTGAGCGGACGGCGGCATCGTCGGGAAGGAGTCGTCAGTCGGCGTGGCGTGTGATCGGGCGGTTCGACGGTCGAACCGCAAGCACGCCACACGGTGCTCGGGGCCAGCCACGAGCAACGACACCGGGCGCGGTACCGGGCGTGGTGCCGGGCGTGGTGTGCAGCGCGGTGCCGGGCGTGGTGCCGGGCGTGGTGTGCGGCGCGGTGCCGGGCGTGGTGCCGGGCTTGGTGCGCGGCGCGGTGCCGGGCGTGGTGCCGGGCTTGGTGCGCGGCGCGGTGCCGGGCGTGGTGCCGGGCTTGGTGCGCGGCGCGGTGCCGGGCGTGGTGCCGGGCTTGGTGCGCGGCGCGGTGCCGGGCGTGGTGCCGGGCTTGGTGCGCGGCGCGGTGCCGGGCGTGGTGCCGGGCTTGGTGCGCGGCGCGGTGCCGGGCGTGGTGCCGGGCTTGGTGCGCGGCGCGGTGCCGGGCGTGGTGCCGGGCTTGGTGCGCGGCGCGGTGCCGGGCGTGGTGCCGGGCTTGGTGCGCGGCGCGGTGCCGGGTGTGGTGCCGGGCTTGGTGCGCGGCGCGGTGCCGGGCGTGGTGCGTGGCGAGGTGCCGGGTGTGGTGCCGGGCGTGCTACGTGGTGTGGTGCCGGGCGTGCTACGTGGTGTGGTGCCGGGCGTGCTACGTGGTGTGGTGCCGGGCGTGCTACGTGGTGTGGTGCCGGGCGTGCTACGTGGTGTGGTGCCGGGCGTGCTACGTGGTGTGGTGCCGGGCGTGCTACGGGGTGTGGTGCCGCGAGTGCTGCGTGGCGCAGTACCGGGCGTGGTGCGTGGCGCAGTACCGGGCGTGGTGCGTGGCGCGGTTCGACGGGCGAGCTGCGCGACCGCCCCGTGGAGCGTGTCGCGGGCAGCGAGCGGCGGCAGCCAAGGCGGCTGAACGGGTGTGGTTAGTGTATACTCAGTTATTGGCACTTCAACTGGTCGGTAGAGCATCGTTATTATTAATGTTACTAGTGTCGGGGTATTATACCTGAACAATAAGTGGTGGTTCTTTTTCTTTTAAATTCAGTGTAAAACAGGTTGACTAAATAGTGCTAACGGTAATTAGATTTTTCTTTATTCACATAACAATTTTTCAAAATGCAGGCTAATTTCAATGCACAGAGGGATACACATGATAGGATACTCAGAGCCCACGTTAATTTTAAAAAATCGCCAAAGGAAAGATTAACCGAGCATTACGCTCAGACGCGGGTTGACATTTTAGAAAGGTTATGGGAGAACTTCATGAGTGTCCATCAAAACATGTTGAAAACTACCGATTGGGAAACATTTCAAAAATCAACATATGTAACTGAAGAATTTTATGAAAAGACGGAAGAGCTTTATATAAATTATAAGTGTGAATTAATGAAGTATTTGTCAAAACCTAAACTCTCAGGGGCTAATAGTAATGCAAAATCGTGTGTTAAATTACCGAAAATTGAAATTCCAAAGTTTTCTGGAATTTATTCTGAATGGCTAACCTTTAGAGACTTGTTTGTTGCGTTAGTACATACAAATACATCATTAGACAATGTAGAAAAATTGCACTATTTAAAAGGTCATTTGACAGGGGAAGCCGAGCAATTAATTAGGCAAATACCGATAGCTAATGAAAATTATTTGGAGTGTTGGGGAAAATTAGAAGCTAGGTATAATAACATTAATTTTTTGGCCAACAGTATTTTAAAACGGTTTCTCTCTCTAAAGGCAAGTAGTGTAGAGTCCGCAACCAATTTAAAGAATTTAATTGACACTACAGCTGATTGCTTGCATGCATTAAAAAACATTGGGATAAATGTTGATACTTGGGATATTATTGTGATACATATTGTGGCTAGTAAGCTAGATTCGGAAACAAGGAAACAGTGGGAGTTAACAATTTCATCTGAAAATTCTAGTAAATTACCTACATTTAATCAATTCAAGGAGTTCATGCAAGCGAGGTTCAGAGCCCTCGAATTTATAGAACCGTCAAAATTGTTAAATCCAACTGTTCGTCAAACTAAGCCTAAGGTATTACATGTAGCAAGCACACCTTGTGAATTTTGTGGGGAAAACCATAGGTTGCATACTTGTAAAAGATTTTCACAAGAAGAAGTTAATAAAAGGCGGGAATTTGTGTTCACAAACGATTATGCTATAACTGTATGGGAGACAAGCACTCGGCAAGGGTTTGTCCCAGTAAAATATCATGTAGAAAATGTAAGGGTAAACATCACACGCTCTTGCACCCACTCACAGTGGGCGGTACGGTCGGTTCAGGTGTCGTTGGTGAGGTCACTAGCAATGTCGGGTCTTCATTATCTGGAGAGGTTATCGGTGGTTCAACTGCTGGGAAGCCAGCAGCTAGCTCCAGTCAAGTTGATGCGGCGCCAGTGGTTGCGTGTTTCGGTCAGATGCCTATAAAGCATCAAATATTTTTACCAACGGCAGTGGTTCGGGCAGACATGGCAAATGGCCAATGTCATTTCATTAGGGCATTTTTGGATCAAGGTGCCCAAGGTTCATTTATTTCGGAAGCTACGGTACAACACCTTGGCATCAAAAGGTATCCAATAAGGGGAGTAGTTTCTGGTCTTGAAGGTGCAAACGAAACGTCGTACAAGCATATGGTATATGTAAAGATACGGTCAAGGTTTGATTACAATGTTGTAATAAATGTGCAAGCATATGTTCTTAAATCAATCACCAGTTTACTACCCAATCGGGCAATTGAACGTATTGATTGGTTAGACGAAGGTATTTGCTTGGCAGATCCAGAATACCACATTCCAAATAGAATCGACATTCTATTAGGTTCGGACATTTATGGTTTAATCCTTCAGAATGGAGTGAGGAAAGGGCCTCAAGGTTTTCCTTTGGCACAAGAAACATCACTGGGATGGATTCTCTCTGGCATAACCCAAACTTCTAGTAAATCAACTGGAAACATTGTGGCAATGCATCTATATGTAGAAGATGAATTATTAAGGAAATTCTGGGAGATAGAAGCAGATCCAAAGCCACAACAGAAATTCATGACAGAGGAGCAGTTACATTGCGAAAGGTTCTACGCAGACACAACTACTCGGGATGCAGAGGGAAGGTATGTGGTGAGGCTTCCTTTCAAGACAGATAAGCCAAAATGTATGGATGGCGACTCCAGGGCAGTGGCTGAAAAAAGATTAAATGGATTATGTAGGCGGTTCAAAGGGAATGAAGAATTAAAGGTGAAATATAAGGAAGTGATCCAGGAATATCTTCATTTAGGGTTTATGGAAAGGGTTCCAGACACTGAAAGAAATATGGAGGAGGTGGTATACTTACCACACCATCCAGTTGTGAGAACGGACAAGGATACCACCAAGCTCAGGGTTGTATATGATGCATCTTGCAAATATAAAAATGGAAGTTCATTAAATGACAATTTGATGACAGGTCCTTCTCTTCAACATGAGCTCCGGCATTTACTCATGCAATGGAGAATGAAGCCTATATGCATAGCAGCTGATGTAGTTAAAATGTATTGTCAAGTAAAGGTTTCGGACAAGGATGTAAACTATCAGCGGCTCCTGTGGAAGGAAGACATTGAAGATAAGGCAGAAGATTATAGGTTACTCCGGGTTACATTTGGGACGGCATCTGCACCATATCTAGCAGTAAGGACACTGCAGCAAGTAGCACAAGATGAAGGAGCAGAGTATCCCGTGGCGGCTAAAATGGTTTTGAATAACTTCTATATGGATGATTTACTAACTGGATGCGATTCAGTGGAGGAAGGCATGGTCATTTATGAAGAAATGAACCAACTGCTCAAAAAGGGAGGATTTGAGTTACAAAAATGGATGAGTAACAATGAGGATTTGTTAAGGGCAATTAAACAAAGGAGCAAGGATAATGATGTCCAAGAAGAACTTAAACTTAAATTGGATAACATTGTCAAGCTATTGGGGCTTACTTGGGATAGAGGTACAGACACTTTCCGGTATACAGTGGCTGATACAGAAGACTCAGGACCGGTAACGAAGAGGCAAATACTATCACATATTGCACGGTTGTATGATCCACTTGGGTGGGCGGCCCCCAGTGTGATCATGGCAAAAATATTGATACAAAAACTTTGGATAGCCGGGCTAGAGTGGGATGAAGAGGTCTCAAGTAAAATATTAGAGGAATGGAATATTTACAGAAGGGAATTACCATTATTATCAGAGATACACATACCGCGTTGGGTAGGTACATGTGTAAAGAAGAATTCACAGATTGAACTTCATGGATTTGCTGATGCTTCAAAGGCGGCGTATGCAGCAGCAGTTTATATTAGAAGTATATCAGAAGATGGTGAGATTTATGTCACCTTGGTTACAGCCAAGACCAAGGTAGCACCCATAAAACAGGTGTCTATTCCTCGTTTAGAGTTGTGCGGTGCAGTGTTAGTCACGAGGCTGCTTATAGAAGTGGCAGAAACATTGGGAATCGATAAAACCAATATTCGTGCATGGACTGATTCAACGGTGGTCCTAGCATGGATGAACAGTCATCCAAGTCGATGGCAAACCTTTGTGGCAAACAGAGTGTCGGAGATATTGACTAAGTTAGAATCAAGCAAATGAGCTCATGTGCCCTCGGGACAGAACCCAGCAGATGCAGCATCCAGAGGAATGAAACCGTCAGATTTAGTGAAAAATGGTCTTTGGTTCAACGGTCCAAATTTCTTAAGGGAAAGGGTTATTAAATATGAGAAACTTAAGGATATGGAAACTAATATGGAGGAAATTAAGGTTCACGCTATTAGGCAGAAAGATTCTCCAGAGACGGCGGTGTGGGAAAAATATTCATCACTTACTAGACTAGTAAGAGTTATTAGTTATTGTAGAAGATTTCTCAACTTAAAAAAACCAGCAGAAGGTCGACCAGCTCATGGCTATCTTACAACACAGGAGTTAAAGGAAGCCATAGAAGTCTGCATAAGGCAGGTACAAGGAGAGCACTTCCAAGGTGAAATAGAGCTAATAAGAAAGGAAGCTAACTTCAGCAAGCTCAAGGGTCCACTCAAATCTTTAAGTCCGTTCATCAGCAGGGAAGGTTTACTCCGAGTAGGGGGTCGGTTGGACAAATCACAGCTTGGAGAAGAAGCCAAACATCCTGTAATCCTACCAAGGAAGGCTCATCTAACAGATCTCATTTTAACGGATGCTCATGCTAAAACCCAACATGGAGGAGTTCAGCTGATGCTGACATATTTAAGTAGGAAGTATTACATTATTGGTGCCAAACCATTGGTAAAGGCTTTTGTTCGCAGATGTGTTAAGTGTGTTAGGCAAAGAGCCGCAGTGTCTCCACAGCTGATGGGACAATTACCTGCTGCTAGAGTCACACCTACCAGACCCTTCACAAATAGTGGGGTGGATTTTGCTGGACCAATAAATGTAAGGACCACGAAGGGTCGCGGTCACCAGGCATATAAGGGATATATATGCCTGTTTGTGTGTATGGCTACGCGCGCCATACATATCGAGGTAGTGAGCGATTTGACAAGTCAAGGATTCCTGGCGGCGTTCAGACGGTTCGTGGCTAGGAGAGGCCATTGTGCAGACATATGGAGTGATAACGGGAAGAATTTTGTCGGGGCTTCTAGGGAATTAAGGGATCTTTTTTTGTCAGAAAAGGCTAGTATGGTTCAGGAAGTAGCTGAAGAGCTTGCAAATAATGGTACTACATGGCATTTCATTCCACCTCATGCGCCCAATTTCGGTGGGCTATGGGAAGCTGGAATAAAATCTGTAAAACATCATCTAAAAAGGGGTATAGGAGAGACAACGTTGACCTATGAAGAGTTATCAACTCTTTTGGCCCAGATAGAGGCCTGCCTTAACTCGAGGCCACTGTCGCAGCTTAACACAGATTCAGATGCACTTGATGTTTTAACACCGGGGCACTTCCTTGTAGGGGGTCCACTGGTTACCCCTCCAGATTATAATTTTGAGTCAGTAAATGTTAGTAATCTCCGTAGATGGCAACTAACTCAAAAAATGTTGCAAATTTTCTGGAGGCGTTGGTCTCATGAGTATTTAAATAAATTTTTGCATCGGTATAAATGGTCATATCAGACTCCTGAACCTAACATAGGAAATTTAGTATTAGTTAAGGAGGATGGCTTGCCTCCATGTAGGTGGTTGCTTGGGCGTGTGATGGCTAAACACCCAGGTCCAGATAATGTGACACGAGTAGTTACATTAAAAACAAAGAACTCTGTAATCAAACGAGCTATTTCTAAATTGTGTGTTCTTCCTATAGCCATTTGATAAATTGTTAGCTGTAAGAAAAGGGTAGGGTATTCATGTATGTGTTTCTATAGATAAAATAGAATGTAAAGGAGTACAATTGCACTTATAATGTATGTGGGGTATACATATATAATATTGTAACGGTTTGATACAGTCCATTTAGTAAGGTCATGTAAATTTGTATTAGTTGGAGGTACACCCAAGTAATTTTAAACATTCTTGTAACTATTATAGTTAATTTCCTTGACATACTTGAGATAACTTCAATTTTGGTTCGGTACAAATTGATTCTTGGATGTGCCTTTCTAGTTCAATTTAAATTGTGTTATATTAGGGAAACAATAAGCATAATATTGTAAAGGTAAATTGTTAGCCCACAAAGGAAAAATTGATAGAATTTCGAACCTTTTACTTCATCAATTTAAATTTGGGTTTAAATCAGTACAGTATTGTATTACATAGAATAACACATCCTATACATGTTTGAAGGATAAAAATATAAAAAATTTATCCTTAGTGGGCGGTTATGTCTATGGTGAATAGTTGATAGTGTGACACCAACGACAATCATTAGACAAAAGAAAACAAACGTCAATTTTACAGTTTATTATCTGTCTGTTTTGACATAACCTATGCAAAATGTATTTCTTTCTCTTTCCTTTTTTTCCAATGGCGGACATGTGGAACAAAATGGTACGCTCTGTAATTCTAAAATAGTAAATATAGTTGAAGTGCAATCTAAGCTGGTTTTTTACTTGCAAACGACCCCCAACGCCTGGTCTTTACACAATCTAAACAAACATTGAATAATAGACACTGGAGAAGCAATAGAGAACTGCAATGTATTACTGCAGTCACAGACTATTATAATAGGGCTAGATATCGCCGATGACGTTAGTGATGGAATAATTTCGAATAAATAATACGCTAATAAAATAAAAAGTGCGATGGTCACTCATGACACACATATGTATAAGCATAATATTATGTAGATTCTGTAATAGCGTAGCAAAACGATAAATAGGCATTTTTACCTTTAAAACATAACACTTATACACATACAACACACACATACACTGGCGGATCCAGGATTTTGTTCTGGGGGGGGGGGGGGGGGCAAGGTGCAGACGGTCAAAAATATTATAATTTTTACTACGAAAAGTGTGTGTTTAGCGCGCTCTGAACAGTTAGAAAGTTCAAATATCCTTAATTATAAGTGAATAAAATTATAATCTTGACCATGAAATATGTGCAAAATTCGTATTTCTACAATGCTTCTGGGGGGGGGGGGGGGGGCTTGGCCCCCTGCAAAATCCGCCTATGCACACATACATGGGTAAATCCTGAGATCGGGCGTATTTAAGTGATTCCCGTGGCAGATTTTAAATCAAAGTTTTATTGAATTTTACATGTAAAACATCAAATTTCCCATAATTATAAGCACATCCATCAAATAGGCATCATTATAACTTGTTTTGTTTAGAAGATATTTAAATTTAAATTTTTGGTGCCATGGGAATCAATAAAGTGTGGCATGGGAATCAAAATTAAAACTATTTTGTTTGAATTCTATGTTATTATTTAAATATAGACTATTATATATACTAATCATATAAAATAGAAATGATTAAAAACGGTGATCCAAACAAATATACACCAAACATAAAGTATTAAATAGGTCTATATTGGCTTTCTATATAATAATCATGTAAACTAAATAAAATCAACGTATTGCTGTCTTAAACAATGTAAAAATATTGAATAAATAGTCCTAGAATATGAGATTAAGTTCTCAGTCACAGTCACTGACAGGATTCACTCCAGAAGCTGTCATCAGATTGTACATTTATCATTAGTTAGGTTAATCTGGACTGAAATTGCAGTCAGCCCATAGTTTCGTTTTATTTTTTCATCATACATCATCTCAGCCATAAGACGTCTACTGCTGAACATAAACCTCCCCTTTAGACCTCCATATATAAAACCGGTGTTGGAAGCGACCTGCTTCAAGCGTCTTTCAGCGACCTTAATAAGGTCGTCTGCCACACTTGTGGGAGACGTTCTACGCTGCGTTTGCTTGTACGTGGTAGGCACTCGAACACTTTTCGACCCCATCAGCCATTCGCTCTACGTGCTATGTGGGCTACCCATTACCACTTCAGCTTCCTGATCCGCAGAGATATATCAGTGACTTTGGTTCGTCTTCGGATCTCCTCATTCCTGATTCGATCACGTAGAGAAACCCCGAGTATAGCCCTCTCCATAGCTCGCTGAGCGACTTATTTTAATGTGAGGATATAATGGTGCCGCATAAGCCAGAGCGGCTGTCTACTATAGTACAATATAAAAAAATCTGATATATACAATATAAAAAACATCTGAAATAATTAAATATACAAATATAAACTGTCAAAATCACTTCCATACCTGCGACTTCGCTGTAGTTGGGTAAAAAGTGAAAGAATGCGCTAGAAAACTCAGGAGAAAATTGATCACCGTGGTAAAACGCCATGAGAATCAATACCATGGTAATCAAAATTGTATTGTTTTTTGTCAATATTTAAATACCATAATTATAGACCAATAATAATAAAATATATGATAAACAATACCCTTTTCCTAACTGCACACCCTAGTCAAAAAACCGTAATGGATAAAAAAATATTTTTAAACATGGAAAAGGTAATCAATGATCTAGTGAACCAAAACCACGGTAATCAATTTCTCACCTTCGTAAATCCAGTTTAAAACCACGAGAGGAGTAACATTTCTTCACGATGTTTAGAGCGCAATTGAAGTTAGCCAACAGCGTGCGTACAAGCTTCTAAGTCTTGGGGCTTGTGAAATGTGAGTAGTTATGTCGCGCGCCATGGAAATCACTTTTTGTCCGGGGACAAACCTAAATTTGTTATTTTTTCTAAAACTACGCTGTGTACAGCCTTCGCGTATTTTTTTGATCATATAACAGTTCACCCTTTACAGCTTAGATCACAGCAATTAATAAAATTCCGTTTATAAATTGGTGTAAAAAATATATTTTGTTCCAAAAAAGTGTAAGGGACACCCCATGGTAATCAAATTTCAGGGCTTTAACATTTTTTTTCAGATACTTTCAGCTAAATTTAACCTTATATCTATCATGCATTAAGTAGATTAAACCTTAAACTAACAGAAAAAAAATACCCTTGGGTAGAATTTTTATGTTACGGGTAGTTTATTCCCCCAGACACGTAAAATTTTGTCTCTCAGGATTCACCCACATACATACATTTGGTGTTAGCAAAATATGCAATATTTTATAAAAAAAGACGCGCATATTATCTTATATTAATGAAAGGCAGGGTTTATTTCAATTAGATTAAAATTTGTCAGTACCTACGCGATAGCGAGAAGCGAGCTGAATTTAGACAGCCTTACGTCGATAGAAATGTATGTTCAATGAAGCCAGGGTGAAGCGGATTTAAGCCGCCTTCTAGGTTTAGGCTGCTATTGTCTTCGGTCGGCATCATCGCTAGATAAGAGATAGAGGTAGAGAGAGACAGTGGTGTAAACTGTAATGAATAAAAGAGAAATATTGTATTTTATAATGCCATTTTTTCTTTTTCTTACTAAAATTGTTTTTAAAGCGCGATATCTGTGACTATAGCAAGCACGTGGTAATAGTGTAATGACCTGCAGTGTTCGAGCATGCGCGTGCGCACGTACGCATCGACTTCACTGCATTGATCTTATCGGCTATCCTAACATTATACCAACATGCGAAACTTCGGCTGGTGAAGATGCGTGAAATGACCAATTTTAAAATGCACTTTGTTTAACTCTTCTTCTGTAACAAGAATATTTTTTACGGCAAGATGAAATTACGGCTTTTTCATTTTTTTTTACTAGATTATGCTAGCGTCTCTGCTTCCATATTAATTTGACAACTTAGTGACATGGTTTTGTCTTTTCTATCAGAATAATTGGTAAGAGAACATGATCCAAAATTGCTTGTCCGATTTAGGGATTTTCGATTAAAATTTATGTCAAAGTGACTCGTCGCCTACTGACAAATTTAAACAAATTTTTAAATAAGAATCTTATAAACCTTACCGGTCCGTTAAGAAATCAAATGCAACATCAGTTTTTATGAATATTTTGAATATCGTTTTGGTATGAATTGAATTTGATTCACAATTCAATAATTCATACCAACAGGTTTTTAGGGGAGGTATCTGAGATTTTGGAATATTCGTGTTTTCATTAATTTCGATGTACACAATTGTAAAATATGTAGGTACCTAAATTTTTATGAAATTCAATGTTATTTAATAAAGGTAAAATGAAACTTGTTTACATTTAACATAATATACAGATGTGAACTAAAAAGGCTTTACACGTGGGAGATATGGCGCGGCAAGGTTTCCGTGTTTGCAATAAAATATTAATTATGTATTGTATTTATATAAAATTATGTCATCTATTTAAGTATATGGATATTTAATTGATGTTTCTAAAGGTCCTTTGTAATTAAACTTTTATTTGTACGTCTGTAACAATCTCATAGAGGTGCCTTGCGAATGAGCGGTAGAATATTAAAATAAAATGTAAAATTGACTTGCAAAAGTGCTCCATTGTAGCCTATTTAAACACTTTTTTTTATAATATTAATAAAACAGATAAGTGAGATAGGTTTTTCTAAAAAAACCTGAACCTGGTCTCTTTTAGCTTTAAATATAATGACGGGGTCGCGGAGAAAATAAGTAATCCGCCATTTGTAACGTCGGCCATCTTGGACCGATTTCCACCAAACATGGCTAAGAACACTCTAACTCTACTTTCAAACAAAAAAAAACTACTAAATAAAAATCCGTTCATCCGTTCAGGAGCTACGATGCCACACACACACACACACATACACACAGACAGACACGTCAAACTTATAAGACCCCGTCGTTTTTGCGTCGGGGGTTAAAAAAATGACACTTTATGAAAAAAAGTGTTTTATAGAGTTTACAGTTCTTACTCTATCCGTAGTATTAGTTTAGAAAGTGAACAATCAGCCGGACACACGTACATAGAGTAGTTTGTATATTAGTATAGTTATTGCTCCGAGTGGATATTAGCTAATTATAGTTCAGTGACACGAGGGCAGTTATGGAGGGGCTTATCGATAATAATTGTCGATGAATTGGTAAATTATCGATAATTTTCTATAATTACGTTTAAATTGGATACATTATTCTAAATTGACCCCTGCTAGAGTTAAATAAAAGCGAGTGAAATTTGGAAACATTAAGAGTTCAAGTTAGCCTGGAAGAAAACCGAACTACCGAACTAAATTTGATGAAATTTGCAATGGGTCCTAAGTAAAACTAAATTAAAGCTAAAAGAGAATACTTACCTACTTAAAAATCGATCACTAGTTTTGCAGAAATACGAGGACAAACATACGTTTCTGAAATTTAGTTAATTGGTTTTGAAGCCTCAAATTATTCGGATCAGTAATTGATAATAAAGAATTTATATAACTATATACTTATAGATAAGAAATAAGCTATTTTTGTTATTAAAAATCCCTTCTTTTGCTTGTTTAAATATAAAATGATTTGAATTTGAAATTTTCACACTTATGCAAGTCTGATAACAATGCGATATTCTACCTTTATTTAGATACTATCGATATCTATCAGCCATTCCCATCACTAGTGCCAAGTGGGGGCAGATATTCTCCTGGCCGATATCCAAGTGTCGTTAAACGGTAGAGCAATGGTAACATTATTGTGTTAGCATATGTACATATGTATTTAAAATTTAAATAGTTGTTTTGTGAATATAACCAGGAACCATACCATTTGGACGTCCACCCGCAAGGTGGACAGACGACCTTATAAAGGTCGCTGGAAGACGCTGGATGCAAGTCACTTCCAACCGGTACATATGGAAGTCCAAAGGGGAGGTCTATGTTTAGCAGTAGACGTCCTACGGCTGAGATGATGATGATACCATTTGAAATATTAAAATAATCTTTCGTATGTACTTATGTTAAACCGGCTGTTTCCTATTAGATATGTAGAAGGCAGTTGTTAGGTCATGTTGGAGGCCCTGTAGTAATCTCGGCAACCTGAAACTGCGAAGTATAGGTTGCCCACGTGACCTATAATTGTGATTTGACTCTGACGGTGTAAGGTAGGTAGGGTAATAATCTGTTTTTTTATCCCAGGAAAAAACTTTTTAATAACAAACTTTTATTTTTAATGCTATCCAGCACCAAAGTACTCGTCGAGACAAATCAAATGAGCCCACTCGATGGGATTGCGTCGTTTAATTATGTAGTTCCTATGGCTACCTTTCAGCTCCATCATCAGACCAGCTCAATGTCATAATAATGATGCATTGACATCCGATTTACGCATGCATGCAAAATTTCATCTCAATCTGATACCGGGAAGTGAGTCAAATTAAACTTGTAAGATTTGATTACAGACAGGCAGGCAGACAACAGACAGGTGAATGTAAAATAAAAGCTTGTAATATGTATGTATATGTACAAATCATAACATTGTTATCAGTTTCAATGCATGTTATAATGCGGCTCTAATAGCAGGTCAACAGACTGTCCAAGGATACCTAGATTACGCCCTACAACCTAAAATAAACCTAACTAACTTATAATAAGGTTTATTATACAATAACTTGTTATTACCAGCGATTGACTGAAGAAAATTAAATTAAATCCATTGAATAAGTGCTATTTCTGTTTGAATTGTGATTGCAAATTTTGTTTTTGATTGGATTTTTAAGGCTTGCAATGTCGCTTTGGTGAAGTAACTTTGAAGTATTTGTTCGGACAGAAATAGAAATTGTATTGTTTATAATTAGGCGTAAATCTTACTTTGATATTATAAACGTGAAAGTTTGTAAGAATGGATGTCAGGATGTTTGTTACTCTTTCACACCTAAATGGGTGGACCTAAACAAAATCTTTAAATTGCTTCCCTATAATAATTGGGGTTTATACTCCAACAGAACAGCTTACCCTACTTACACTGTCAGACTCAAATCAAAAATCGTCGTGTCGTGTTGCCAACCTATATGTTACAGTTTCAGGTCGCCGAGATTACTACAGGGCCTGTAACATGACCTAACGACTGCCTCCTACATATCTTATAGGAAACAGCCGGGACCTACAGTTTTACGTGCCTTCCGAAACACGGTAGCGTCCAGGTGAAAATCTTTGCCACACTGAGATTTGAACCCAGAACCTCCGGCTTAGAAGTTGGAGGTAACGTAGAAACTTCTTGCTTACGGCTTCTTGACCTATATCAAGATAGATATAATACAGTAGACATATACCTAAAGAAGAAAGCGGGACCGTGGAAGAATGGCGGGAGGTGGCGCAGGACAGACCGAGTTGGAGAGACTTGTTATCGGAGGTCAAAACCCACTTTGGGTTCTCGCGCCAATCCAGTAAGTAAGTAAGTATACCTAAAAAAATTGAAGCCGCGAACGTAAGCCAAATTTTTAAAATAATTAATAGGTACCTCTAGAAAATAAATACTCCTAATTATTGTGGACCAACATTTACCAAAACTATAGAATTAACTAACATAAAAATAAATACAAACTAATACTTATCAATAACTTAAAATTAGACAGAGATAATGTTTGGCCTACAATGGGCGGCCTTATCGCTTAAAGGTATTTTTTCCAGGCAACCGCATTGTGAACAAATATGAGCTGTTGGGAAGAGTAGAGTTTTCATGTGAAATAAATATAATAGTATTAATATTTTTATACTTAATTCATGAGATTAATATAAAAAAAATTAAAATGAATGTATTTATAGGAACGCTGAATATTGCCGCTAAGCACGCCATGTTTTTGTAATATCTCGAAATCGAATCGTTTTTAATTATCATTTCAAATGATACCAATTATGTTGTTTGTTCTACACGAAAACTAACAATTAATTAATAAAAGATTGTTAAAATTTGGCTAAAATATCCTTAAAATATATAATAACAAGTATTTAATAAAATCGCTTCCCTGTCTGTACGAATAAATCTTTTTACCTGTATTATTTTAAATTCGCCACGGATTATTATACAGTTTTTTTTATTCGTTATAGAGTTATAGGTCACCCTTCTTATGAATGAATAAATCGTTTATTTGTATAAATACAGGTATTAATAAGGTCTTAAAAATATACATACAATAACAATAATATACATAATACATAGTTCATTCCGTATTTGACATGATGTAATGTCGTGCAAATATTTAATAATAGCATTGTTTTTGGCATGCATTTGAATAATTTTTCATTACATTTAAAATTCATAAATAATTAAAACAAAGTCTATTCAAATTTACATTTAATATATTCATCTAATGAGTAAAAACAACTGTTACATAGCCAATGAAATATTTTCATTATAAAATTCATTTTTGTTTAATTGATTATATTCCATAGGAAGTTTATTATAAATTTTTGTCGCCATTTTGTAACAATTTCTGTTGCACATTCCTAAACTGTACTTACTTTACTTTGTACTACTTTACTGTGTTTACTTACTACTTTTAAGTCTGTTTAGTATTTGTAGTTAATTGTTTCTTACTTGCTGTGCCCAGCGGTATTACCCACAGTTTTATAGTTAATGTATTATTCCAGGGTCTAAGCTAACTCTGTACCAAATTTCAGCTCAATCGGTCCACCCGTTTAGGCGTGATAGTAACAAACATACGTCCTGATATCCTGACAACTACACACATATACATCCATACATTCTTACAAACTTTCACGTATTATACTAGTAAGATAATTTGGTATGCAATAAAGAGTTATTCTATCCTCAATAATATAAAAGTATGACTTTTCCGAGCAATGGTATAAAATTTATTCATAACTAGCTTACGCACGCGGCTTTGCCCGCGTGGCAAAATCCTTTCATAGCGGAGGTCTACTTTATTAAACCTATCTGTGTTCCAAATTTCAACCCAATCCATCCAGCGGTTTAGGCTGTGCGTTGATAGATCAGTCAGTCACTCTTTCCTTTTTATATATTTAGAAGAGAGGATGATTTTCATGTTCAGGTTGACAAGTGGGCTTACTACGAGTGCCTCATTCCCAAGCTCTGTCCACTAGATAGATAGATAACCCTTTAACCACAAAAGAAAATGTACAAAAACAACTTAAAAACTAAAACAATACAATAGCTATGTGTTATAATAGCGATCTCTCCAGGCAACCGTGTCACTACACGATTACACACACACACACACGGGTATACTAGTTATACATCCCAACATCAATTTGCTTCATATAGGCAGCATTTATATGATTGAGAATAATTTATATACTCGCCGACGGCCGTCACCTACATTGAGGTCGACGAGCTATGTAGATATAGAATAGGGATATGAACTAGGCTAGTAATCTAATCTATTATATACTTGTAGTGTATTTATGTTTAGTGAATTTATATATAGTGTATTAATAAAAAAAAACTTAGTAAAATGCAAGTCAATAATTAATTATATTTATTGACTATATATATAAAAGGAGAGGAAGGAGAATTGGATAAAAATTTGGAACACAGATAGGTTTTATGACGGAAACCTCCGCTAAGAAAGAATTTGTCCACGCGGGTAAAACCGCGAGCACAAGCTAGTAATATTATAAGTGTAATAACACATAAAATTAGGTAAATTCATTTTCTCTATATTTTAGAATTTTAATTTTACATACAAAATTTTAGGTACATAACTAGCTTTAGGTTTTTAAGGGCTTACTTACTATATGCACTGGGTGACTGTCGCTCGCTTACATATAGTGTAAGACTTTTGTGAAAAATACAAATGCGTACATCTTTTTATAATACGATTATCTAAAAAGCATTGAAAAATAAGCATTTCTTTTCATACTTCATTAAAATTATTTTAAAATCTATGTTATTTTTAATTTAATAAATACATTCACTTATTTATTTTAATCACTTTTAAACAAGACAATTACGACAACGGTGAAAACAAAAAGTAATGTTCATCACTGTACTAGCAGATTTTTTTCCCAAGCGTCAACAATTTTGACGACAAGCAGCTACCGAATGGGGAAAGCCTACCCTTATTACACCTATAAATATTAATTATACATTTTTCCTAATCTTAAAGTATGAAAACGTATATAAAGGTTACATAGAATACATAGCAGTTACATAATATAAGTATGTAAATAAACAAACCAATGCATATAAATGAGTTATTAAGTAGGTATAAACAATTATCACATAATACATAGAACGCAGATGGGTTTACGACCTAATGTACATACAATAAGTACTTATATATATGTACCTATATGAAATACTCAGATAATGTTAATGAATATAGATACCGAGCTCTAAATATAAAACTAACGCTTTAAAGGTTATTCTAATTATTTTTACAATTTTCGTAAAGTTATAAAAGGTTTACATTTAGTTTACCTCTACCAGAGGATAAACTATATTTATTTATTTTGGGTTTTTAAAAACGAATGTATACTGTTTCTTATGATTTCATTATGTTTTATAAGTATTCCTAATTAATTAGTGTAATTGGCTATAGAGCCGTCTAATTAATAAAGAAAAAAATACTTCCTTTGCAGGAGGTCGACTAGGTGGGCACCCCAACAGTGCCAGTTATTCTACGGCCTGAGCAGTGATGTACAAATATAACTGTGCTTCGGTAGAAGGGCACTGTAGCTAGTGAAATTACTGGACTGAAAAGCTTTAACATCTTATGACATCTAGAATTTTACATCACTGTAAAATCCTGGGTAGGTAAGCACTGTGCACAGTACTGATTATGGGCAGCGTTATCTCTTACGATCAAGAGAGCGTCTTGCTCGTCTTCTTCTTTGCAAAAAAAAAAAAAATTGAATTAGAGTGGGATGTCCACCAATAATATACAGTTTTGTAGTAGAGGTATAAACAAAGTTACTCGCGCATGCGCCCGATAGCCTGTGATTTATGCGATGTCTGCGCAGGAACCTAGCCCAGTATAGGAGCTGGTTAGCAGACTTATTATGGTACTTAGAAGACAAACTAACATTACTGTGCATCGGTACTACGCTAAAGAACTGTCTTAACATCTTATGACTCTTGAGTAACAAGCGTTGGCGCAGTGCTCTTAGAATTACATCATTGTGAAATCATGGGCATAGTTTTCCTTTATTCTGGGTAGCACTGTACTAATTACTAATTACCTCTATATTATGAGCAACGACATCTCTTACCATGTGTTGTTAGTTTGTTAAGCAGCGATGTGGCCGTAGATGGTAGCAGACTGAACATCGAAGGCGGGATGAATCCTTCCCTGGCCTCACTGAGTGATACATGATGTTCAGTGAAGCCAATCAGATTTATCCCCCGCCTTCTTGGTTCAGTGTATCACCACCTACGGCCGTATCGTTGAACACCACGCGAAATCGTGGTCAAATACTTGTCATAAAAATCTTGTAAATTTTGACCACAGCCTCCTATACTAAAACTATCAATATACACAACAATATTATACATTTACATAGTAAATATAGTACCTACATATAGCTCAGTTTGCGCAGGATATGGTCGTTATCAGTGGAACCAGTTTGTTCTAGAAACATCTACTGAGTACACTGGTTGTTTGCAGAATTCATCTGCACCTAGCAACTCAATGAGTAAAATGTTTTTAAAGACAAATGTTTGCACGTAAAGACAAAGATGCCTCGAAGCTTCTGCATGCTATATACAGATGATATACAGGTGTTAATCAAAGGAAAACATTTATGTGACCATAATAAAGAATGTCAACACTTATTTGAATAAATCTCTATATGAGTTTCTTGCGCGTTCTTCTCATCTCTATGAGAGTTAGAAAGGGCTTTCCGATTGGGCGGTAGTCAGTAAATGAGTGGTAAGTAAATAATTGTAAAATTGACTAGTAAAAGTGCTCTATTGTAGACTTTAAATTATAATTTATGATTAAATGCATTTTGATTATTTGAAAAATTCACATAATGACATAATGGCGCCCGCAGGAACACCCCAGGTTTTTAGTGAGTATCCCCGCCGCGCCCATTCTTCTTCGGCGTGGTAGTCCCACATACCGCCCCGGTCCCCCCGGCGTGGGGTGATGATGCGTAACGCCTTTTTCCTGGGTAAAAAAGGGCAAAATGTATGATTACTCTCCTGTAAAGTAAAGATTTTTCAGATGTAATTTCATAAATTTTACCTCATTTTTGATAAAGTAGGTTTCCTGAAAATGTACATCACGGAAACAATACCTCTATATACTCAGCTTTCCCTGGCGTGTTCACACCACCTGTGCAAACGCGGTGAAGCTTAGTCACACGTACCGCTAGCTCAGGTGGTTGAAAAAAAGAATTCATTACACAAGGATATGTGAGCAAATGTTTGCGCTGTAATCGGTGTGGAATGCGATATTTGGTGCAAATGATTGCACCCATTTTGAACATTTTTACAAGCTTTTATTGAGTTTCACCTGTCTGATGTCTGTCTGTAATCAAATCTTGCAGGTTTAATTTGATCCATTTTCGAGTTTCCGATTGAGCTGAAATTTAGCATGTGTATGTAAATCGGATGATAATGCAATATTATTATGACATCGAGCTGATCTGATGATGGAGCTGGAAAGGTTGCTATAGAAACTCCGTGATTAAAAGATGCAACCCCATCGAATTTGGGCTCATTTGATTGTTCTTATTATGTTATAGGAAACAATATAAATCTGGGGTTTAAGTGCCATATTTTCCACACACTGTGAACTGAGGACCTCTGGGTTACAAGTCAACGGCCACTGTTTTTTTTAATTCGGGTATTAATTAAATGTGTATTTTCATTTAACAATGATTTTCTTTTACAAAAGGAAGTGATATCATTGCTATGAATCATAAAAAAATATAACAAAAGAAAAGAAATATTGTAATGTTAATGAATTAATATAAAACACATTTACATGTGTTAAAAATAAATTTAAAAGACAATGAAATATTCAAAAGTTCATTATATGTATTATATTTGTTATCAGTGTTAGTAACTTTATGGACGGACTCGTGCCCAAAAATATCTTCTAATAGGGATGTTTTTTTTTTAAATATAGGTCGTGATTTCCAATCTTATTGCAAAGGAAATATAAAATCTAGCTTTTATGTTATAAAGAATTTGAGAGCTAATGTCATACAACTTTATTACCTCATATCTTCTAAAGTCAGTGCGAGCCGAGCGAGCGTGCTGCGGTAGCAGCCGGCGAAGCACCAGAAACGATTTTTCCTTATTCCAATCATTTCTTAGCGGAGATCTACATCATAAAACCTATCTGTATTCCAAATTTCAACCCAATCCGTTCAGTGGTTTGAGCTGTACGTTGATAGATCAGACAGTCACTCTTTCCTTTTATATATTTAGATAATAGTAGAGTAAACATTGTGCGATATCATATAATAAATACCTATAAATAAACTGTATATATATATATATATAAGGTAGTAACGAGTAACGTACAAATACGGTTGAGTCAGAACATAACATATTTCATATGCTAATGTACAAAGCAGTCTTTATTTAACATGTTTGTTACGATTGGCCTTGGCTTCCCGAATTGATATAGAAGGTATTATGTATACACGTTGTTTGTATAAGTATATTTATTGATGTACTGAGAAGCACTTTGTTTTTCAAGACTTTAAAAGAGGTTTTTGTTGGATGGTAATTTTATTATGAAGGGTCATCTCCACTTCGTGAAATTCTATGTATGAAGATTGTAAGTAGTGAGCGTCTTGCTAGTCTTCTTACTTCATATCATAAAACAATATTAGTAAATAAATAGAATAGAATAGAAAACTCTTTATTGAAACACTACAAACATACAGAAAACCTTAAACTATAACACAAAATCACGACATAAGTGTAACAATCGGCGGTCTTATCGCTAAAAGCGATCTCTTCCAGACAACCTTGCAGGGAGAGAAATACTGATATTTACATGGGTAGGTGGTGAGTTTGTAGTATGTAAAAGATTAATGGAAATAATTCTTATATACTAATAATATATTATATTATATAACATAAATATATAAATCATAATATATTTAATACATACATTATATACAATAGGTGTATAAGAGAATAAAAAACCTTCAAGCCTCCAAAATGTCCAATTAAAACACCCATGTATAGTTAAATAAAGGTATTCTATAATAGTATGGATGTTTTTTGCCCTGAATAGATAATTAGAAGCTGCCTACGCGCAGACTTGAAAGGAATAAAAAACTAATCTCGTAGATGTTACATTTGATAGAATAGACATACATTTCAAAGATAATATAAAACATTACAAATTAATTAATTTTGGTGTTTGGCAGACGTTTTTGTTTGCATATAACTCATTAATTGTATTTAGTTCTAAGTTCTTGTAAGTTATATTAATAAAGTGTTATATAGTTATATAATCTAATCTATAGGTTACCCTTTCACCACGATCTCGCGTCGATGTATGTAGTCGTAGATGGTAGTAGATTAAACCTAGAAGGCGGAATAAATCCCTCCCTGGCTTCACTACAGTATGTGTATCTATCTATATAAAATAACATGTGACATTGACTTGCAAAAGTACCTACTCCATTGTAGCCTATTTGAATAAATGAATTTTGAGTTTGAATTTGAGCAGTTTCAGGTCACCAAGATAGCTACGCGGCTTGCCACATGACCTAACGACTGCCCCCTACAGGTCTTATAGGTAACAGTTGGGACCTACAGTTTTACGTGCCTTCCGAAACACGGTAGCAGAGTCCTATTCAAAGTAGAAAACATATTATGGATTTGAACCCAGGGCCTCCGGATTACAAACCTCTACGTAACTCTGGGCCACGGACGCTACACTTCTATAATATGTCATCATCATCATCAGCCTATGTTCGTCCACTGCTGGACATAGGCCTCCCCCATGGCACGCCACTCAACTCGGTCCTCCGTCTTTCTTCTCCACCCACCCCCAGCGACCCTCCGGATATCATCGCCCCTTCTCGCCCATGGACGCCCTACATTACGTTTACCGAGACGTGGTCTCCACTCGAGAACTTGTCTACCCCAACGGTTATCGGTTCTACGGCAAATGTGACCAGCCCATTGCCACTTCAGTTTGCTAATCCTTTCTGCTATGTCGGTAACTCTGGTTCTCTGTCGGATCACCTCATTTCTGATGCGATCCTTCAGAGAGACACCGAGCATAGCCCGCTCCATAGCTCGCTGAGCAACTTTGAACTTATGGACTAGTCTCACCGTAAGTGTCCACGTTTCTGCGCCGTACGTCATGACAGGTAGGACGCATTGGTTGAAGACTTTAGTCTTCAAATCTCTATAATATGTGCTGTGTACTTTTAGCATTAAATTACCTTTTTAACCCCCGACGCAAAAACGACGGGGTGTTATAAATTTGACGTGTCTGTCTGTCTGTGTGTGTGTCTGTTTGTTTGTGGCGTATCAAATGAAAGGGCTTAATTTGTAGAATACAACGCACTATGATAAATTAAAAATCCAAGATGGCTGATGGTGATGCCATCACAAAACGGTGTATTACATTATACTTATATTGAATGCGTTGCGTTGGGATTTTTTAATTTTTAATTTTTTTTGTACCTTATTTCCCTTCTATGTAACAAAAACCCATGGTAACACACGTCCAAATAATTCAAATTAACGACATTTATCTAAACGATGGATCGCATGACCTCGCCGAATAAATACGAGTATTAGATAAGTGGCCATAGTACCATTGAGTTACATTTTGTTTTTCACAACTAATATTCAACACAATTAAGATCTATGAAAAAACGCTATTTTTGTGCTTTGGTTAACGAACCGTAAAGCAATAAATAGTGTTGCGCTTGCTTTTACGGTGATCGCAAAAAAAGCATTTATATACCTACTGCTATTTTTAAAGGTTCTATTTTTTAAGCGGTCATTATATAGATATATAGGTGTTTCGGCACGATATTCAATGCATCCAGAGTTTGATTACTCCGCTTATACCTATATAATATAATACTTGACCTACAACATGTCAACATTGACCAACTCACCAGCGATTCTACTGCTGACGTCTATAGACGACATCAAGCCGTCTGCTTGTGTTCTTATAATTTTAAATACAGATTGGTCCATAACATAATAAAACAGAGCGTTAAGCGATAAGACTGTCAACATTATAATCGTTTTTTACTATATTTTTCCTGTTTTGTATCAATAAAGAATTATGACTTATAATTTTGTGATATTAAGATATTCCGCTTATCTGATAAGTGTGATATATTGTTTTCGTAATAAAATTTGAATACTAGTAAAACATAGGATATATATTTCGTACCTTTAGCAGGTGACCCTAATTACATCGCTAGAGTCAAATCACAATTAAATATGATGATATACGTTATGATGATTTCTTTGTATGATGATTTTTTTGTATTTCTTTTTTGTTTTCTGTTTTGGTCTTTCTTGTTTGTAATTTATGTTTATTTTGTGCCTGTGTCTCTTTGCTCAATAAATAATTTTCTATTGTAGGCTGTGTGACCAACCTATATGTTGAAGTCATAAATGCGTTAAACGCTTAAAATTTTATTGTGATGACAGCTAACGTTTGTTTTTCCACAACAACTGTCTCAATCTATATATTTTTTTATATATCTCAATATATTTTTACGCGTTAACCACAGGCATTTAGCGCTTGAATAGAGGCGCTGAAACCCCAACATATAGGTTGGTCATAAAACACTGACAACATAACAAAAAAAGGTAGCACTCCGGGAGTGCCGGCAGAAGTGAAAACTTCAATATTAACGTTGTGTTTAATTATTAATTATAAGTATAAAAATACTATCATTTATGAGGTAGAATACAATGTTTATTTATTGCGCTATCGTACACAAATATGACAATTTATATTTTGTTATTTATAATATTATATCGTTATTTATATATTACATTAAATTTTATCTCTCAGAAAAATCAACTTCCATCCATAATTTCGACGACTTTTACACCATCGTTATTATCAGAATCATCATCCCAAATTTTTACAACTGATACAATTGGTTTATGATAACTGAAGAAAGAAACAAACAGTTTTGATTCGAACCTATTTAAGTGTCTAATAAAGACCGCATCAATAGTAGTTTTGTATTTCGTTGTGCTAAAATTGCGATCATTTGACATAGTTAAACCAAATTCACAGAGCAGCACACTCAAGCACGGTAGAAAGAGTGAGAGATACTAGTTCCTCTCCCTTCCCCTCGATCTTACGCTTTTTCGATCAGCATCACGTGACCCTGACGCGAGTTTGAAAGTTTTTACCCATACAAAAAAGTGCTCAGCGCCGCTAAAGAAGTTTTCACTTCAAAAAAAAACACGTAAATGTTACATCAAGATACTAGGCCAGGCCTAGCCTAGTTTAGGCCTACAACATGACCTAACGACTGCCACCTACATATCTGATAGGAAACAGCAGGTCAATCTGTAGACTTCCACTGTAAGTCATAATAAGCATGTTACTAAAAAAAAAGCATATTAGCATGCTATTTAACAAAGCATCCATCTCTATTAATAAATGGTAGAACGGATGAAAGACATTTAATTTTATGGTCCTATTTTGAAAATGGTTGTTATTATAATTGAATTAGGTAATTTTGTGTTTTTGCTTTGCACTTTTTGCTATGTAGGTATTATGGTGTAGTCAGAGAATAAATAACCTATGTGTTACTATGAGAAGAACTTTAGGTAAATACAAGGAAAAATATTGGACACACAACATTTTCGATTCAAATCAAATAAAAACGCATTTATTTAAATAGGCTGCAGTGGAGAATTTTTGCAAGACAATTTTTTAGAAATTACTTAGCTAATAAATTTTTCAAGAGTCTGACAGGTTTTTTTACATAGAATAGTGAATAGTGATAGAATAGTGCGTTTGTCCACAGTCTCACCTGTTGGTAAGTGATGAGGCGGTCGAAGTTGTAACACACTGGCCTAGCGTCCGTAAAGGGCAAGCTGCCATACCTTGAAATGTACCCTAACACCTGTACCTAACTTTAAGCAATTATTGACAATAAAAATATATTCTATTCTAGCCTACCTATTAACCCTCGACTTGAAGACACTACACCTGATTTGCTCAATGTGTCACTGTCATAAAAAACACGATTTTAACTGACTTCCAAAAAGGTGGAAGTACTCAATTCTGCAGTTTTTTTATGTTTGTTACATGATATCTTTCGCCTGGGTGCACCTTTCCATTGGTTTTCAAGAAAACCGCAGTATAAAGTTAGCGAACAATTCAGAATTTTTGTGTTATTTTTTTGGTATCGTGTCAGCAATAATCAGTGGATTATATAATTTTTTTTATAAATTTCTTACCTACCTTATTAATTGTCATTAAAATCACTATTTTAACGTACTTCAAAAAGGGGAGGTACTCAATTCTGCAGTTTTTATGTTCGTTACCTATGGGTGAACCTTTAGACTGGTTTCGTGGCAAGTGATACCGCAGTATAAGGTTAGCGACAATTCACAATTTTTGTGTTATTTTTTTGGTGTCATGTCAGCAACAAATCAGTGGATTATATGCGATAACGGCTTAGACAATTGGATCTATTTCTGCTTTAATCAGTTTGCCCTATTTAACGCGGCGTCAATTACGTGTTGGTATAGCGATGGGAATTGACGGACATTGTTGCTATCAATGCTACAAGAAGCAACACGTAATAAACAGTAACTAAACATTTTTTTATCAAGAGACAAATCGCTTATTAGTTTGTGGTAGGGGTGCGCTACGTCAAGCTTTGCTCTGAAAAGTTGCACGCTGAGACGTCATGCCCAAATCGCAACCATTTCATGTCTTTCATTTACTCTTTTTAAATCTACAAAGCAAAACATAACGTGTTCATTGTATTTTATTACGTTATCTACTTGACTGGCGAACTTTTATTTTTTTAGACATATCCCTTTTATATTTTACATTGAAATAATTGACTGGTAAGAAAAAAATACATATTTTTATATGCACCTTAGTTAAAATAATAAAATCCCATACGATTCGATGCAACTCGCGCGCAGGTCGCAAGTAATAAAAACAAAAGCATGTAGCGCTAAATATAGCTGATTGCATAAACACTGAACATGGCAGTTACATACATACTCATACATACATCCCATACATACATATATAATATGTATGTTCGTGTTAAATGTTCACACGGCTTTGTCTGATGTTACGTGACGATAGGTTGACCATGTTTTTGGTAAAACTTGGATATACATATTTATAAACTTTTAGTTTTTAAGCTGCAAAGTTAAAAATGTTAGAGCCAGGGCTGATACTAGTATCTTAAACAGAAAATAATTATAAGTTATTAATTAATATTTATTTTTATTTCGAAAATAATTGACAAAATGGTAGAGAAAATAAAAAACAGATTTTGTGTTTAATATTATAAATGAATCATATTTTGTAGTTATCGAATTTAGCTTTATGAATGACTAGTTTATGCTCGCGGCTTTACCCGCCCGGCAAAATCCTTTCTTAGCGGAGGTCTACGTCATCTATCTGTGTTCCAAATTTCAACCCAATCCGTTTAGGCTGTGCGTTGATAGATCAGTCAGTCAGTCACTCTTACCTTTTGCATATTTAAATAATTAAATGACTAAATGCATATTTCTGGCCCACTCTACCATAATAAGAAACCAGTGGGCGAACGAGTTAATTCAATATTTTAATTAGAACTATTGCAAGAGCCGCATTTTCTTTACATTCTTTATATTACACAAAACATGACCTTAAACCATGTCATTTAAACGACGAATAAACAAATTTTTATTTCTTAGAAAATCCTCAATTTTCCATAAAACAAGGCCAATCTAGCAGTCCTTTGTCTCAAACCCTGACTCATCTGTACCAATTAATTGTAGGAAATTGAACGGAAAACAATTCCCTGCGTTATCTACCTAACTTACATGAAGAGGGCCTTTATAATATACCTACCTATATATATTATGTACCTTGTACCTACCTCTGTCCCTACTCTTTGTTCCCTTAAACTTAAACCCTTTTGTTTGAAAAGTTTAGTAGAATTTGTTTAATTTTAAATTAATTGCACATTATGTTTTAGTTTGGATGACGAACGCAATTTATACCTAAATGACTAGCTGCGCTCAGCGTTTTTAGCCTATATGTGTTATTCCAGGGTCTAAGCTCAAATTTCAGCACAATCGGTCCACCCGTTTTGGGCGTGAAAGAGTAACAAACATACATCCAGACATCGATACATTCTTACAAACTTTCACGTATATAATATTATTAAGATTGATGAACTCTACATTAGGGCTGATCCCACATTGAAGAATGTATTATTATATTCGCAGCTATTTATAAAAAAAATCTCGTATATTATGTAATTATAATATAGATACCTATATAATATTCACAATGAATTCGCATCAAAAAATTCCCATAGACTTAATAAATATTTCAAATCTATTTCAATTTTTATCTACAAAAGAAATATTATATTAATAAAAAAAAAGCCAAGTCCGAGACATATTTCTGTACAAAAGGTTCCGTATAAAATATTTCAGTAAAAAAATACCTTATTGTATTAATTTTCGTTTTATCCGACTTTACAAAAAGGAGGTTTATGTGGGTGAGGTGAATGTACCGAAAACTCAAAAACGTCAGAACTGATTCGAAGAATGAAAAGAGAAATGAAATTACTGGGCTACAGAGTCTTAACATATACTATAATTGCTGATTAATTAGTGTAATTGGCCATATTGCCGTCTAATTAATTAAATAAATTAAAAAAATAATAAACATCTTATAACTCTTAAGTAAGAAGCGTTGGCGCAGTGCACCTAGAATTTTACACTATTGCAAAATCCTAGGTAGCACTGTACTAATTATTATGATTAGCGTTATCTCTTACCATCAGGAGAGCGTCTTGCTCGTCTTCCTTACTACTTCGTGTAAAAAAATGTTATATCCTATATAAATTTTATCGCAATCGGTCAACCGTTTAATTTACTTGTAAATAGGGTTTCATAAAAACGGTAACCTAAGAAATAAAATAAAATACATATACCAATAAATTAATAGTAAAGTCTTCCTATTTCCATACATGTAATACCTCCACAAAAACCGGTTTCATCTAGTTTGACCAACCTACTTTGATTACATTAATCTTCCTTTTTGCAAATCGTATGTTACAACTGATATAGCAATATAACTCTTATTTCCTAAGAGTTAAGGTTTATTTTTCTGTGATTTTTTTGGCTGACTTATCGCATTTTGTATTTTAATATATTCAAATATATATTTAGCTTTGATAAAGAGAGGTCACACACAGAATGCTATGTTTTAGGTTTTTATCTAGTTTTTACCTTATTTGTATGTAGATAAAGTTTACATTGCTTTGGTCTTTTTAATATCAGATAAGTTTTGTAAAGAAATGTTTTTTTGGATTTGAATTTTGGTTTGTATAAGGATTTTTAAAATGTGTCTCGAAAATTTAAGGATATAAACTTAATACCTACTTATATATTGTATGTATAGGTACTTTAGACTTTTTGTGAACTAAACATACAAAAAATAGTTATTAAGGCAGATAACGCTTTATTGTACACAAAAGTTACAGAACAAACAATTTCCAAAATTAAATTAATAAATTTGAAAAAGTGTTACAATTGTCGGTCTTATCGCTAATAGTGTTCTCTTCCAGACAATCTAGCAGGAAAGGAAAACATATATATTAGACTGAGGGTGGTAAAAAAACTATTTATAAAAAAAACTATATCTCGTTGTATCTATAATATACTTTTTATTTGTGTTTATTCTATAAAATCCGAAAAAAAAATCATGTCATAATAAAATATGTTGTGTGTGTAAATATAATAATTACGTAACTTTATATATAACAAAATATAGGAAAGCAGGATTAACGGATTATTCACTCAAAAACAATTTAAAACCAATATAAATCCGAATAAAATACTAATTAATTAAGCAAATGGAGCCAATTAATATTTTATTAGGATTAATAAAAAAACAAGTCGCAAGAAAGAAAATATCTTTTTTTAAATTATTATTTTAAAATCAAGACAAAATTAAATAAAAAAAACTGTTATCTAAGAGTATATAGGTAATATTATAGAGGTAGAACCAACGACCTATGGATTATTTTTTCGTAGGGTAGAGGTAAAATATTTTTGAATTATTAAATTTTACTAAAAATTAAAATAAAAACAGAATTGTATAAATCTTACCTACTAATATTTTAAAACGTGAAAGTTTGTAAGAATGTATGGATGTCTGGATGTATGTTTTTGCTACACTTTCACGTGGGTGGACCGATTATGCTAAAATTTGTTATAGAGATAGCTTAGACCTTGGAATAACACATAGGCTATACAGTACAGCGGGTAAAACCGCTGGGCGCAGCTAGTATTCTATATAATAAGTATTATTTTGGATTGAGAGTAAAATAATATGAAAAAAAAACTGTTATCTAAGAGTAGGTAACATTTTACGTAACCCCTTACGAGTGACAAACAAAAAAAGTTTCTATTTGCACAGTTACGGCCTTATCGCTAGACGTGACTTGTCACAGATAAACGGTGAATAAATAATATTTGGGACAAGTATTAATAGATTAACTTATCTTAAAGGACAAATAGTGTTAAAAACAACTATGAAAATAAATCAGTTTAATAATTTTCTTGTTGACCTGGCTTGTAAAAATATAATTTACGGTAGTATTGAGAAACCCCCTTCTTTTTGTCGGTTAAAAAAGAGCTTGACATCGATTTTTAGGGTTCCGTAGCCAAATGGGTAAAAACGGAACCCCTTATGGATTCGTCATGTCTGTCCGTCCGTCCGTCCTTATGTCACAGCCACTTTTTTCCGAAACTTTAAGAACTATACTGTTGAAACTTGGTAAGTAGATGTATTCGGTGAACCGCATTAAGATTTCACACAAGAATAGAAAAAAAAAACAATAAATTTATGGGGCTTCTCATACTTAGAACAAACTCAATTTTTTTTTTCATCAAACCCATACCCCATATGTGTGCCCATACGTGTGGGGTACCTATGGATAGGTCTTCAAAAATGGTATTGAGGTTTCTAATATATTTTTTTTCTAAACTGAATAGTTTGCGCGAGAGACGCTTCCAAAGTGGAAAAAATGTGTGTGGGGACCCTGTAACTTCTAAAATAAGGGAATGATAAATGTAAAAATAATATATGATGTACATTACCTTGCAAACTTCCACTGAAAATTGGTTTGAACGAGATCTAATAATCAGTTTTTTTAATACGTCATAAATCGTAAACCGCAATTTAAGTTACAACGAACTACAAAAACTTTTATAATATGTTACTTGCTGTTACGGAACCCTTCACGGGCGAGTCCGACTCGCACTTGGCTGCTTTTTTCTATTTTATTTTATTTTTTAGTTTCTGAACAGTTCCGGCAAATCCAGCAGAACAAGGTTTATTAATTTAATAAAAAAAACATGTTAATACATAATACATATTCCATCTTATTAATATTATAAACGTGAAAGTTTGTAAGAATGGATGTCTGGATGTGTGTTTGTTACTCTTTCACGGCTAAATGGGAGGACCGATTGAGCTGAAATTTGGTATACAGATAGCTTAGACCCTAGAATAACACATAGGCTATAGAAAAAGCGGGTAAAACCGCTGGGGGTAGCTAGTTATTAATAGTATTTAAAGAAGATCCATGAATATGTAAATACAATGACGTCATGAAGTCGCAAACACTGGTGAAAAACAATGTGAGTCATTGATTAGTATTTCATTCCAAAATTGTATTGTTTTTCGGAAAAATAACTAAGAAAATAACATAACGACAGATGTTCAATGTATAATTAGTGAACGGTTTCGGATAATTTCGTCATTCTATAATTTAACTATTTTTTGTAAGCCAATAAAAATTTCTAAATCCGATCTATAGTTTTGAGTAATCCGTGGACTAACGACTAACATAATAATTATTATTTAGCTCAACGCTATGACTAACTTAATTTAATTTTCCAAATTGATTTCAAATTATTGAAAACTATGATTGACATAATAATATGATTTATGTATATAACTTCAATATTAATTATCTTAATTTTATATTGCTTTTATTTGTATTTTATGACTTGCCAATATAACAATTTGTTATAATTATGGTTAAATAAATGAATCTGAATCAAATGCAAAAATAGCATTTTCTACCAATTGACCTGTTCCTGGAGAAAATTATATTTCTAATGTTTGTTTGGGATATTGGTTTGAAAGCCTTAAAAAATTGTCCCATATAATCTAGCAGTTCTAATTTTTTTTTTATTTATGCAATGAAGTAAGAAGACGAGCAAGACGCTCTCCTGATGGTAAGAGATAACGCTGCCCATAATCAGTACACTACCAACAAGGATTTCACAATGTGAAAATGCTACTCATTCGGAATGTACTTCTATGGGAAGAACGGACAAGAAACTTTCAAAATGACTTCCCATAGAAACAACGGCAATAAAAAAAAAATCTACATATTCTACAGCAAACTTCATTTTAATTCGAGGTCAAGAATGAATCGGATTCGAACCCCGACCCTTATTGTATGCTAAACATCTGAGTCATTGGAACTAAAGCTATTTTCACCTGATAAATGGAACCTTGTCGTTATAAATGTTTGTAAATTCAGTTGTAAAATGTATGAAGTTTGATGCAAATTTATTGTGACATGGTGCTAAATTCTTGTTGTTTGTGCATTTGTTATCTTTTGATATGAAGTTAGACTCGATGTCGCCATATTGGTATTGATAAAATATGTCTACAAAAATATTATAGAAGATAAGTCTTTATGAAACCACAAATATACAGAAAAACTAATATTTATTTTATTAACCTACGTGTAATTGGCGGTCTTACCGTCTAAAGCGAAAATTATAGATACTAGTGCCAGTGGTAAAAATAACCTCAGGAACCAAAAAAATTGATACCTCTTCCTCTTCACAATTTCCTCTTAGCAGCTGTATTGAGGTGAAATTTGGTATATAGGTAGCTGAGACCCTGGAATAAAACATACACTTTTTTAAGGGAGGTAAAACTGCTGGGCACAGAAAATAAATAAACAAGTTAATCTTTACTATTAAATTTTTAAGAAATTTTATAACATACATTTTAAATACAATTTTGGACCTTGAAAACCATAGTTATAGTACAAATAAAGATTATACCTATTATAGTAACTAACCTAGACCATTTTAGTACTCTATTTACTTATATAAACTTAATTATATCCAGAATTTTAGCTAAGCGATTATAATACTTAAAATTAAGTTGTTAAGGTTTATATTTGCTTGTATAGTTGTTATATATTTACTATACTTTTGTATATATACTTGACTAATAAATTTATGGGATTTTAAACCTTATAACTTCAAGAACAAGGTGTGTATTTGTATGTAATATTGTAAAAAACTTGTTTACTTTGGTGCGCTTACGTAATTGTGTTTTTTTAATTTATCCTTGAGATAAAAATTATCTATGGATGGACTGAGCTTATGTCTGTTTGTTTAAGGTTTTTTATCTATAGGAAACTTATCTAACTATATTTTACTAGGGACCGGGGGACTTCCTTTGCAGGAGGTCGACTAGGTGGGTACCCCAACAGTGCGTTATTCTACCGCCTGAGCAGTGATGTGCAAACATTGCTGTGCACAGGTAGGAGGCCACTGTAGCTAGTGAAATTACTAGGCTGAAGAGTCTTAACATCTTATGACTCTCAAGTAAGAAGCGTTGGTGCAGTGCGCCTAGAACTGTACATCGTGAAATCCTGGATACCACTGTACTGATTTTGGGCAGCGTTATCTCTTATCATCAGGAGAGCGTCTTGCTCATCTTCTTCTTTGTATAAAAAAATGGTTTAGGGTTCTTTGGGTGCCTCGAATGAGTGCTTCGGTGTACCCGCTGCCCCGGCATTATGGCGTCCCGCAGGAACACCCCCAGGTTTTTTAGTGGGTATCCCCGCCGCACACATCTTCAGCGGGGGAGTTTTATATACCGCCCTGCACCTCCCGGCGCATGTTTTTTTTGTCAGTCAAGCAGATTAGGTATTAAAAATGTTGGAAACGTATTTTGAAAAAACTGTGAATACTTTTTTCATAGACTTGTTTTACTTTAGCGGGCTTATATATTGTGGAGCGGTCTTAAAATAATTATAGTTAAAGAAAACATTGTGGAATGTTATGTTATCTGACAAACAAGGAGGTTTATGACAAGTCCTTTTTAGGTACTTATCTCCCATCTCAGATGGAAAGTGATGATGTTTGCTACAAACGTATAAAGTTGTTTACACACTATACCTACAGAAAGACTGACGTTTCGGGACCCTAGACAAGGTTAATGCTAAAATAATGCAGGTACTGGGATAGCAATTTGTTGTGAACAAGTGAAATAAATTAAAAAAACCCATTTGATTTTATTTATTTTTGTTTGAAAGTAGTTTCAAACAAAAATAAAATAAATCAAAATCCGTTCATCCGTTCGGGCGCTACATACATACACACACACAGAGACAGACAGACATGTCAAAATTGTAACACCCCGGCGTTTTAGGGGTTAAAAAACAAACAATACCATCTGTTTTCCTGGTACATTTTTCAGGGTAGAGGTCACCAAGATGCTCTACAGGGGCTGCAACGATATGACCTAACGCCTGTCTCCTACAAATCTTATAGGAAACAGCTAGGACCCACAGGTTTAGGTACGTGACATCGAATTACTGTAGGTGCCATCCTGAGGGAAAACTTGCCTCACGCTGAGATTTGAACCCAGAGCCTCTCCGGATTACAAGCTAATCCTCGCTTGATCGTGTATAGCGTCCTTTAGCCAGATGTTTCTGGAATCATTTACAGATTACAGCGTTACAGCGACTATAAAACCACGGCCGTAACGAATCATATCTGGTTACAACTGAATTATATTTGTTTTACTTGAAAAAACACAATTTTTAACAAAAGATTTTAAACATTCTAGAAATGTAAGCAAATTTTAATGTTTGTGTTATTTATTTTGTATTATACTCGCTTATGTCAATCAAAAATTAAATACAATAAAGAAATTAAATGTCAATCAAAATATTAAAATCAATCAAAATTACAATCAGTCACTCTTTCCTTTTATATATTTAGACTAGCTACGCCCAGCGGTCTATAATATGTTATTCCAGGGGTCTAAGCTATCTCTATACCAAATTTCAGCTCAATCGGTCCATCCGTTAAGGTGTGAAAGAGTAACAAACATTCATCGTGATATCCATACATTCTTACAAACTTTCACGCTTATAATATTAGTAATAGTAGTATTTTTCAACCAGTATCGACGTGGGGTGGTAGCAAACGTCCACACGTCTGGTTATTATAGATATTAATGGTGTAACGTGTAGGAAATCATGCCAAAACGTGTACTAAACTACCTATGCATTACGTACAATATTATATGTTACCGGAAATGTGTGAAATTTAGGCATTACAAGCAATTCCTAGGAGATTTTTTTTAAATACCTATTTTTTTTAATCCCTTATAATATTTCAAAAAATACCATGAAAATTCCGAGTTCATAAACTTTTCTTACCTTGCAATTATTCGTCATATGTAGATAGGTTTTTTTTAGACTAACTTCGGACTTTTTGGGATAAATTGAATAGCTTTTATATTGTGCGTTTTTAAAGTTTAATATATTATATATAGGTAATATGCATCTAGTTATATTTTAACATCTTTAATCATTATTTAATTAATCATTAACTATATATATTTATATAGAATAGGACTGCGTTTGACCACAGTCTCACCTGTTGGTAAGTGAAGACGTGGTCGAAGCTGTTACACACAGGCCTAGCAAATACCTATTAACCCTCGACTTGAAGACACCCAAGTTGTAATTCTCGGGAAACACTGAAGCGGGTAGGGAGTTCCAAATCTTCGCCGACTAACTATATAAAAGGAAAGAGTGACTGATTGTCTGACTGAGTGATCTATCAACGCACAGCCCAAACCGCTGAACTGATAGGGTTGAAATTTGGAACACCAATTTTATGACGCGGACCTCCGCTAAGAAAGGGTTTGTCCATGCGGACATAAGCTAGTAATGCTATAAAATTGTAGCTTGTAGCGTCCGTGGCCCAGTGGTCATTGGTCCGGTTTGTAAGCCGGAGTTCCTGGATTCAAATCTTAGAATAGTAAAGATTTTCATCTGGACGGTACCGTGTTTCGGAAGGCATAAGACACGTAAAACTGTGGGCCCGGCTGTTTCCTATAAGATATGCAGTCGTCAGGTCATATTGCAGGCCCTGTAGTGTAGTAATCTCGCTAACCTGAAACTGTAACATATAGGTTAGTGGTTAGCCACACAACCTATAAATTGTGATTTGACTCTGACAGTGTAAGCAGGGTAACCTTTTGGAATATAAATCCCAATTATTATTAGTATTAAAATGTCTAGTCTAAATCTAGTCTCTTCATAAAATGCCTATATTCAAACACTACAAAAACATATATAAATATATGACATAAGCTGCAATATGCAAGAGTGTGCGTTGAATAGAGTGAGCGCTTACTAAACACTGCGCGGATCGGTGCCAAGGTTCGTGTGAATGAACCTTTACTACTCAGATATACATTTATTATAACACAAGTACTTATATATTGGTTGATTGTAATATTATGTTAGCTTATTGTATGCATATTAGAATAGGTGTGTCGACTAGAAATATTTTTTTGATCACTAAGTAGATTCTGAAAATTATTGGGTTCGTTTTCGCGACTATTATTATTATGAAAGCAATTGTATTTATGTTTCTTATCTTATCTTTTCATGGGGGCTGGCAAATAAATCAGCAACACGTCCACCCATTGGCATCTATTGTGTTTATGCAATTGTATTTAATTAGTTTAATTATTATAATTACACTCCGATATTATTTCTATACAAATAAATAATCAGTGTAACATATTTTAAAAATATATGTAATAAGTAACTCTCGAATACCTACTGCAAATTCAAATCATAGTTAATGACTTTCTCAAAAAGGCCTTAATATATATACTGAACTGACAATAACCCTGTACCTACTTTTTTTAAAAATAGTTAATAACTTTTTAGAAAAAAAAATGCATACATATTTGTTCACTACATAAACTTATACCCCTCACCTAAACGAATTGTTCTACACTTTTAAAGTAAAATTATGCAATTTAAAAAAAAGAATAAAACTAAATCAATAAAATGCTATAATAATAATAATTGGTGTTTATACTCCAACAGAACAGGTTTCCCTAATTACACTGTCAGAGTCAAATCACAATTTATAGGTTGTGTGGCGAACCTATATGTTGCAGTTTCAGTTTCAGATCGCCGAGATTACTACAGGGCCTGCAACATGACCTAACGACTGCCTCCTACATATCTTATAGGAAACAGCCGGGACCCACAGTTACCATAATAGAACTAAATCAATAAAATGCTATACCATAATGGATATAAAATATGATGTAGTCCACATGTAGCTGCACACGACGCACTCCTGCCAAGTTCTATTTGTGTTGGTATAATATGGCCATCAATTCATTGGGATCTTACCATTTGCCTGACATGAGAACATAATTATATTCATATTAGCTGCGCCCAGCGGTTTTACCCACTTTTCTATAGCCTATGTGGTATTCTAGGGTCTAAGCTATCTGTATACCAATTTTCATCTCAATCGGTCCACCCGTTTAGACGTAAAAGAGTAACAAACATCCAGACATCCATTCTTGCAAACTTTCACGTTTATAATATTAGTAAGACTAGCTTATGCTCGCGGCTTTGTCCGCATGGTGAAATCATTTCTTAGCGGAGGTCTACATCATAAAACCTATCTGTGTTTCAAATATCAACCCTATCCGTTCAGCGGTTTGGGCTGTAGGTTGATAGATCAGCCAGTCAATCAGTCACTCTTTCCTTTTATAAATATGTTGATTAGTGTGATGAATGGTTAAAATCTGAATATTTACCCAAAATTATTTATCTGAATCAATATTTAATTTTAATTTTAGGTTAATGTTAGGTCAAACATACACCTACATACAAATGAAAACATATCTACATACTTTTTTTTTTATGTGATGAAGTAGAAGACGAGCAAGACGCTCTCCTGATGTTAAGAGATAACGGCTGCCCATAATTATCAGTACAGTGTTACCTAGGATTTCACAATTATGTGAAATTCTAGGCGCACTGCACCAACGCTTCTTACTCAAGAGTCATGAGATGTTAAGACTCTTTAGCCCAGTAATTTCACTAGCTACAGTGCCCTCCTACCTGTGCACAGTAATGTTTGCACATCACTGCTCAGGCGGTAGAATAACTGGCACTGTTGGGGTACCCACCTAAACGACCTCCTGCAAAGGAAGTCTACCCTCGGTAAAACTTATAATGTAACTTAGAAATACTTATAATGTACAAACTAAACTAAGACCTAATGTACCTAATTCTAAGGAGCAAATAATATATTGAATATTGAAAACATAACTATTCGTATATAATATAAATATATTCTCCAGTTTCAACAATATATATTATTAACATATTAACAACCTCTATTGAACAAGTCAGTTAAAAATAGGTATTATTTAATTAAGTATTTATAGTCCTATTATGTACTAAGTAACTAAGTCCTAGGTTACAGCTATTGTTACCTCTTTAACGCGTATTAAAACAATTTACTGTAATTATCTTGATTATTCTCTATTTATGCACATTTTATAGGTTAATTTTAAGTGTTAAATACAAAGGGTGGTGTAAACGAGCGATTTTTGTAAGATCTGAGCGCAACTTTTTTATGGGTCACGATGTAAAATTATGCTTTAGGGGATTTAGCTTTTTTTAGTCTATGCTTCATTTTGATCCTTGATAATTTTTTAGATTTACTTTATATGTCCACTGAAAATTTGCCTATTCATATTATGTCTCACTCCGGGGCCTAAGCTACCGATTTAACCTAATCTACCGAAAGTCAGCACAATTGTTTAAACTGTTAAATAAGTTGTTTCAACACCTTCGTTGCAACAAGGACATATTTTAACAAACTTGCATAATTACAACAATAAGAAAGAGACAAACATATTACGCAAAAAAAAAACTTAAAATGACTCTATCCTGCATTGTTGCAAAAACTACAATTATTGTGCAATTATCCTGCTGAAAGGTAGAAAGAATGAATCGATTCATTTTTACACATACGACATTTTGAACATAAAATAATTACTCCGCCAATTATTAAATGTATTGCTTTACCACAGTCGCACCACAAAACGCTCCAAGCAAACGCCCGTGTGCACCGCCCCCATTATTCTCACTCCGACCTAGCAACAAGTATAAAAGAAAATCATAATTATCCAGAGCAATCTCCGAGACGAGCCATTGTTGTTTTTGCAGAATTATGCAAATACAACCATTATGTTTGGTACCTACCGCTGAAACAATGGATGCTTCTTGATTCTCTAAGAGATGTTTTTTGTGATGGATCTCCATAGATCAAACAACTATAGGCTGAGCTTGATACAAAAGAAATGAAGCACTAATAGTAAGCCCACTTGTTTCAAAATATCTAATACAGAGTAATACTCCATAATACTACTGCAGGACTGAGTTAAATAAAATAGAAATCGTGACCACTCTAACAGAAAAATCGGTTTTAAAAATAGAGATCCAAATTCATTTTTGTTACCTAGGAAAAATGCGTTACGCATCGTCCCCGTGCACCAGGGGAGGAGCAGAGCGGTAAGTGGGACTTGGGACTCCCCCGCTTAAGATGCGTACGGTAGGGATACCCACTAAAACCTAGGGGTGTTCTTGCGCCATAATGGCGAGGCAAAGGGTATGCTGAAGCGCTCGTCTCTATATAGTTGAACTCGGGACAACAAGTTTTCCTACTCCATTCATCTCTATCATTTGTAGCGTCCGTGGCCCAGTGGTCCGACTTGTAAGTTGGAGGTCCTGGGTTCAAATCTCAGTGTGGCAAAGTTTTTTGCCTGGACGCTACCTACCACACATATACAACACCACACGACCACACGACCACACGACCTATATAATTTGTGATTTGACTCTATCAGTGTAAGTAGGGTAACCCGTTCTGTTGGAGTATAAACCCCAATTACTTATTATTTTATTATTATTATCACGAGTGGGCTCACTATGGGTGCTTCAATTCTATTTAAATGAAACTAATTCTACCAAATTTTGTAATCGTTGTGGATCTCTATTAAAATCGCTTTTAACTTTATGGCTGGTCATTTTACAGCCGCGTGATTTTCAGTTTTTTGAGTAAAATAGTAATTGTTAGTTGTTTGATGGCTTAATTTGATGATTTATTTTGTTTACTCTGTTACTAGGTGTTCTTTTTAACTTTATTGCTTTGTTAACACTCAATTAACCGACTTTAATAAGGAGGTTATCTATTCATTGTGCATGTATGTTATATTTTTTAAACTGCGAGAAATTTACATGGGACAATCCTGAGGCTTTTAAACCAATATAGCAATATCATTTTATGGATTTATTTATCGGTTTTAGCATTTATTTTAATCTTTATTCTAGTTTTAACTTTAAGCTCTAGTTCAGTGTAAATATCATCAAAATCGGTTCAGTAGTTCTATAGTGTCTGTAGCCCAGCAGTGGTTATCCTTCGGCTTATAATCTGATGGAGTATAAACCCCAACATACACATGATTATATAGGTACATATATATTGACTACAAAGTGCACGTTAAAACTTTGTACTTGTAGATATTGCAATACGATAAGACCGTCGATTGCTTACCTAGATTTAAATATATTATCTAGCTCAATAATCGTGTACCTATTCTGTTTCTTTGTGTGTAAATTTTTTTTTGGATACTCTTTTATATAATGCAGTAAGAAGACGAGCAAGACGCTCTCCTGATCTTAAGAGATAACGCTGCCCATAATTAATACAGTGCCACCCAGGATTTTACATTAATGTAAAATTCTAGGTGTACTGCACCAACACTTCTCACACAAGAGTCATAAGACTCTTCAGCCCAGTAATTTCACTAGCTACAGTACCCTTCTACCGAAGCACAGTAATGTTAGCACATCACTGCTCAGACGGTAGAATAACTGGAACTATTGGGGTACCCATCTAGTCGACATCCTGCAAAGGAAGTCTACCCCCGGCATTTGACGTGATTTTTTTTATGTAGTAGGTGACAAACAAGCAGACGGCCCACCTGATGGTGAGTGGCTACCGTCGCCTATGGATACCTGCAATAATAGGGGTACCGCTGGTACGTTGCCTACCTTTCTACACTCTGTTCAAGTGTCTTCTATTCTATTCTAGTTTATACTATGACGTGTACAGAAGTAGGACGTGCTAGTCTTCATGTCCTATTTAGTACGAACCAGGTCTCTCCGTCGGCAATCAGTTGGCGCTCTAAAAATATATACACATCCAAATTAGCCAATCTGCCGCAATTGAGAGAGCGCTCGATTAGGGTGGCCATATATCTGGGCTATCCATAGTAAAAATATTATTTTATAAGCTAACATGAATGCGAATTGGTGTCTGTTATAATTAGGGTTTATACTCCAACAGAACAGGTTACCCTACTTACACTGGTAGAGCCAAATCACAACTTATTGGGTTGTGTGGCGAACCTATTTGTTGTAGTTTCAGATCGCCAAGATTACTACATGGTCTGAAACATGACCTAAAGATAAAAAATATTTATTATCAGTTCCAAAAAGTACATACATGAAAAATTATACACAAATATAGTGACATGTTAGTATGAGATATGAACAGAAGAAAATAAAACAACATAAACAATACACTAATAAATGGAGTAGGCTCAGCATAATGCTGGGCAGGGACGTCCTGCACAGCGCTGATTTGCAGCCTGCCCCGTGCTCGACTTAGATGATCCGCGAGTTCATAAACTATGCCAGTAGCGGGATAATTTGTACAAACACTAAAAATCTAACTGATTTTTGAAGTTCATTCTAACTTATTGTAACAAAAAAAAACCATCTAACGACTGCCTCCTACATATCTTATAGGAAACAGCCGGGACCCACAGTTTTATGTGTTTTTCACACTGAGATTTAAACCCAGGGCCTCCAGATCACAAGCTGGACGAACGACTTCTGGGCCACGGACGCTACAATTGTGATTACAATAATTGTGAATTGTGATGATGATGGGAAAGAAAAACATCTCTAAATAGTGCTGGCGGTGAAGAAAAATGATGATATGAATTGGTGGTGGTCGAGGTGGTGATGATAATGGTGAACGTTTTAAATCAGTGGGTATTTTGACTATGCCATGTCTTTACATATTTTTGAATATCATGTATGTAGGTACGGAAAAATAAACATAAATTCAAGTGTCATAACAATAAAATGGAAACTTAATAAAACCAGCTCATAGATTAGCAAAAATTAATAAATCTTTTGTTATTAACAGTGTAAGATTCTATAATGTGTTGCCTGATTGTATTTTAAATCTTAATGAAAAACATTTCAAACTCAAAGTGAAAAAAAATACTTATGGATAAAGCTTACTATTGTATCCAAGATTTTATTGCTGACAAAGCCTATTGGCTGAAATTACAATTGTAATATTATTAATTTGTTTACATATAATATCAATGTAACTGACGCACATAAGTGCATTTTGTATCCCTATATGGAAATAAAGAACTTGAACTTGAACTTGATGATGGTAAAGTGGTGGATATTATGATGGTGAAGAGGTGGTGGTAGTGGCGAAGAGGTATTGGTTGATGATGGATGATGGATTGGTGGATGATGGTGAAAACGAAGAGATGGTGGCGCTGGTAATGATGATGATGGTAAAGTGGTGCTGGTGTTGAAGGTGAACAGAACAATTTATAATAGATTCCTACCTATATTCGCAAATAAGGATACATACGAGTATATGTCACTTGTACAATTTATTTACTTCATTTTATTTTACAATTCCCATATCTATGCAAAATATGGTCACATCAGGCAAGGCAATTGGAAGCGCTCTCAAATTATGATTGTTGCTAAACCAACCAGGGTATTTAGAGCTCTGCGGTAATCATCGGTTGCTAAGGCCTTTCTATAGCTATCTACTATCTATACCTACGTAGCTATAATCTATATTTATATAGGCTTCAATAGCGTTCGCATTGACGCAAATAGATTTTGAAAGAAGGACCTTTATGAGCTTCTTCCTTGCGTACACTGATTTTGAAATTAAGTTTCGAAGAATCACATTTTTGAAAATGTTTCTCGTGTCCTTAAGCGACGGCGACGCAGTTTCATTTATTCAATTATTTCATTCGTCTGTTCTTTATCCACTTTTTTTCTTTGTCAAGGTCTGAAATGGAAGCTTGGGGTTACTTAATTTCGCCTAGTTAAAAACACTAGATGATGCACCCATAGGCGGATCAAGGATTTTTTTCTAGGAGGGCAAGGTGCAAACGGGTTTAAATATTATAATTCTTGTGCCAAAAATTCAAACTCTACAATGGTTCTGGTGGAGCCTTGGCCCCCTAATGGAAACAAATTTGTTAAGAAACCTTAGAAAATTATTGTCGCATGAAAACAGTCACATCTCACAGTTCCAATTATGAGCGCACTGCGCCAACGCTTCTTACTTGAGAGTCATATAAGATGTTAATACTCTTCAGCCCAGTAATTTCACTAGCTACAATGCCCTCCTACCGAAGCACAGTAATGTTTGCACACTACTGCTCAGGCGGTAGAATAACTGATACTCCTGAAGTACCCACCTAATCGACCTCCTGCAAAGGAAATCTACCCCTGGTAAATTTACATTGATTCCAAACTTTCTGAGTAAGAAATTAGTAACTCTATCTTGCAACTATAAGCTATACCCAGCGGTTTTATCCGCTGTAAGAGTCAAGAGTCATAAGATGTTAAGACTCTTCAGCCAAGTATAATATAAAAAATAGAGTATAATACCTATTACATAAATATACTACATATATTATATTAGGTAATGTCGCAGAGTCAAGTGGCGGGCCGAGCTAACAAACAAATAAATTAACCAACCAGTAATAAAATTGTTCATAATCACAAACATACATTTACCACCCAACTAAACCAAATTAAACCTTATTTCTTTAAATTACAGCTCAAAAACAACTTTGACAATAACTTTTGTAAATTTGTCAAGTACATGAGTGCCAAATAATATGTGCTGTTATAAAAATGTTAATGAACCTTATTACTAAAGAAATAAGGTTCAATGGAGTTTTGTGGGTGGTTTTCGTGCGTGGTAAGGTCCATAAGTGGCCCTTGTAGTTAGCTATTTATAGCAAAGTTGGTGTACGTACGTATGTATGTAAGTGCGAACAGTGTAGTGGAAAAGTATGTCAGTTACAGATATTTTACTAAAGTATAGCCTCGAGAACGGCAATAACCATCATTGTGTCAAAATCAAATCAAAATTAAATTTATTCAAATAGGCTATAATAGAGCACTTTTGCAAGACAATTTTAAAATTATTTAGTTTAAATAAAAAAAATCCTTTATAAAACACCACAATTACAAAACATTCAACATTAAATACAATTCAAATCAAAACTATAAGCTACTACAAATAGTGTTACAATGGCCGGTCTTATCGCTAATAGCGATCTCTTCCAGACAACCAAGAGGAAAGGAAAAAATCTATTTTAGAAGTAAGAAGTAGTTGGTTACATATTTTAAGCCCGTTCATTCGGAAAGCACTGTAAAAGAAAGTTGATAAGAGTCAAAAAGCGTACAAACTAACGTACTGTCTGATTTATATATGTAAAGAGTTGTGTTTGACAAGTAAATTGAATTAACAGTCGTTTAGTGGGTTAAAGGAGTATTGTAGCAACCATAGAGTATAGAGTTACATAGAGAAACGAAACCGAGCGAGACAAAAACATAATCTCTTACAGCGGCCCAAGAACATAAAAACATTGACAAGACTAGCAACTCCCATCCTCAATGTCAAGAGTTCAACTAATAGAATATTTGATTCATTTTGCCGCGCTTTTGGAAAGCAGATGAAATTTTTTGTGTTCTTGGATAATAATTTTGCAATAAGTGCTAAACGCGTATTAATAGTGGGTTTAATAAACGTTGAGTGTTTGTGAATGTGATTTACTGTCGAAGAATGGAAAAAAGTTCAACAGTCTGCTATTTTCAAGAATCGTCACAAAATGAATCGATGTGACTCGATAAATGCCTACTCTTTATCGAATTTTGGAGGGAATATCCTCCAATAAACAAGGAACTTAAAATTATAATAAAGTTTTCGACTGAAGGACTTGTATCCATGGTCAGAATAAATTAATTTTTTTTAACTCGACACTGGCAAAATGCAACTGTTGCCATAATATTAAAAAAAAAAAAAAAACCAATAGAATACAACGCACTACAAAAAAATTAAAATCCAAGATTGCCGCCACCACAAAATGGTGAATTACATATTGCTTTGGGGTTTTTTGATTTAAATACACTTGTGGAATGTCAATTGATCTACGATTATGCTAGACCTATGGTAGTCTAGCTTTACACACATGTAGTGATACCCCAGCCCACGTGTGGCCTAAAAAGGAGCCTAAAATGCTTGATAGAGGCGCTTTGGAAAATATTAGGTGATAATTGGCTTAACTTTTAAACGATTTTGAGTAGGTTCTATAGATGTTTTTGTGTGTGTGTGTGTGTGTGTGTTACCATATAATATATGTACTGTCTTTTATGAATAATTTTTTTAGGGTTCCGTATCCAAAGATTATTCAACCCTTGATATAACAAAATATTACCATAGCCTCCTACCCCATTTATAATTTCAAAACTCCATTGAATTCCTTTGTTAAAACTATAACTATATTTGACAGAAAATCGCACTTGATTAGTGGATGTATTTCCCAAACACTTCCAACATAGGGCTAAGTTCAAAATAGCTAATTAAACAAGTGAAATTTAAAAAATACTTTTTAAAAACAAGCTTTAATTATTGTTATCATCTTGCATCATAAAGTACTCGTCAAGACGAATCAAATGAGCCCAAACTCGATGGGGTTGCGTTGTTTGATGACAGAGTTCTTTTGGCCACCTCCCAGATCCATCATCAGATCAGCTCGATGTCATAAAAATATTGCATTGTCATCCGATTTACACACGCATGCAAATTTTCAGCTCAATTGGAAACCGGAAAGTGGGTCAAATTAAACTTGCAAGATTTGATTACAGACAGACAGACAGACAGACATACAGACAGACAGACAGACAGACAACAGACAGGTGAAAGTAATATAAAGCTTGTAAAAGAAAAATAATTTTGACGTTTTGAATTCTTTTAAAAATTTGCCAATACACGCGTACATGAGCACTAAGTGTATCTGGCCCTTCAATAACGTATCTTATTCGAAGGTCGTCCGAACTACCTCAGTAGCCTCGGGTTCAACTGGCGTCGAAAACAACTCTATTTTTATCCCATAAATAGGGCATTTTGTACTTTGCCCTATGTAGGAAGCGACTAGAATCTTATTGGAGAAAATCATCACCATCATTTGGTTTTTTTTTACAAGCTTTATATTACTTTCACCTGTCTGTTGTCTGTCTGTCTGTCTGTCTGTCTGTCTGTCTGTAATCAAATCTTGCAAGTTTAATTTGACCCACTTCCCGGTTTCCAATTGAGCTGAAAATTTGCATGCGTGTGTAAATCGGATGACAATGCAATATTTTTATGACATCGAGCTGATCTGATGATGGAGCTGGAAGGTGGCCAAAGGAACTCTGTCATAAAACAACGCAACCCCATCGAGTTTGGGCTCATTTGATTCGTCTTGACGAGTACTTTATGATGCAAGATGATAACAATAATTAAAGCTTGTTTTTAAAAAGTATTTTTTAAATTTCACTTGTTCGTATGGTTCTTTTGGGATTTCTGGGAATTGTTCAAATTGTATACTTTTTTCGTGTGAATCTTTTCTGTTTTTTACTGTCAATAAATTGCCTATTTTTTCTTATTATATTGACGAATTAATAGCAATTTTTTTTTTGAGATATTTTACTAAAATAATCATAAAATAGTGCACTTTCGACAAAATAGAGAACTTTTTCATTAACCACGAGGTTATTAAACTTATTCTTAAAATAGCTCGACCGATTTCGGTAAAATTTAAATGTGACAGGGTGTGACAGCGTAAACCTTTTAAAATAAAAAAAATATCTGTTCAGGCGTCTTCGAATAATCGATAAACAATCTCATACTAATATGTATTATAGATGCGAAAGTTTGTGAGTGAGTGTGTAATGTGCGTATGTTTGTTACTTCTTTACGCCTAAACGGGTGGACCGATTAGGCTGAAATTTTGTATAGAGATAGCTTAGACCCTGGAAAAACACATAGGCAAAGTACAGCGGATAAAACTGATGGGCGCAGCTAGTACCTACATAAAAATAAACCCAAAATTTAAAACATCTCCTTTTTTTGTAAAAAGTGGTTTAAAAAAGGGCAATAAGAATCAATTTACACAACATAAATTTAAATAAAGTACAAAAATCCAAGCGTCTATTTATTTTAAGCTAGCAACATTATAATAAATCTCCCTCCTTCCCCAATTATTAGGAAATATAATCTGAGTAAGTTCGGTAATTAAAATAAATGATGGCAACATTACGGGAGCGCTAACAAAGGTGAAATGACGATATAACTGTCATAAACATTTGTAACCTAGTAAGGTATTCACTTAGCTTGCAAGTGACGTTCCACTAAGCGTGTCTTGAGTCTTACTTATGTTAGAAATGCGAACGTATGTGCGTACCAAAATGTGTTTCTTACCTCATTACGCCAAAACGGCTGAACTGATTGAGCTCAAACATGGATAGCGGAAAAAGACCTCTAAGCGCAGCTAGTGTTTATGCCCTTGTCCTGTAGTTGTCACTGTCTAGCTCTACAACAATTTGTCAAATATTTTTGTGAGAAAAATCATCTTGTCACATCTTTAGATAGCAAGTCCAAGCAAACGTGCAAGTTTACCTTCGAGTATTGCCATGCTAATGGTTTTACTTTGTTTTAACAGATTTTAAGGATATTAAATTTATCGGAGTTTTAAGTACTTTGAGATACGAGGAACTAGGAACTTTCAGAGATTCTTTGCGACTCTCTCGTTCGCACTGTATGACGAATTATGAAATAGCAATATTTTTTTGAAAATGTTTATCGATAGAGCAATATGCTCTCCTGATGGTAAGAGATAATAATCAGTACAGTGTCACCCAGGATGATGTAAAATTCTAGGCGCACTGCACCAACACTTTTTACTCAAGAGACATAAGATCTTAACGACTCTTTAGCCCAGTAATTTTACTGCTTGTGTGTGTCTAATAATATTTCATGGCCTAAAATTTTACATCATTGTGAAATCCTAAGTAGAATTATTATGGGCAGCGTTATGTCTTACCTTCAGGAGAGCGTCTTGCTCGTCTTCTTACTTCGTTGTATAAAAAAGGTCTCTAACATAAAAAATATACCCAATACTTTTATTACTTATTGATTGATTACATGCAATTAAACACAACATATGCGATTCAAATTCGCACCATTCACTGTGTAACATTTCCATAGAAACCCCATGACAATTCCATCATTAATATTAACAACCCTTATCCGTTATTTTTTCAGTTTAACTACGTTTTTGACAGTTAACTCGCATCTGTAGCTCAAGGTGGTTTGAGTCAGCTGATCGCTAACTATTCAACTAACCATTAAGTTAAAGGATACAGAAGACCGGCCTCGTACAGGGTGAAGGCACGAGCGTGTGATGCGTTAGTTACAACAGTAACTAATCTCACTGCAAATCAGTCAACGTGTTGAATGTACGTAACTGCGTATATTACCAGCAGCTTAAACCTTTAACTTTAGCAAGATTTTTAAGCGAATTGGGTGTAAAGTAAACACCTTTTTTAGGATTCAAACATGAGCGCCATTTGCATAAGCCGGTAAAATTATTGTTATTAAAGCCTCATGAAAAATTGAAACCTATCAAAATATTATAATTCGATCGATTCCATCGGTCAAACAAAAGGCTCCACATTTATTAGAACTCACATTATTTTAACAGATTTTTTTATAAGATAAGGTAATTATTTCAAATAAATACTTCACAAGAGACGCTCTTCTGTCCCTTTTCACTTTGTATCCAGTTTGGGACACTTCACAAAAGATCGTCCAGCTGTTTTGTCAGTTTGTTTGTGGCATTTGGCGAAGATTAATTATATATTATTGTAAAGATGTAAGTATGTATGTGCCATATTGGCCAAATCGTAGTATTACTCTAAATATGCGTTTATTCAAATAGACTTATTGTAGCCTATTTGTAGAGCATTTTTGTGAGTACTTTTTAGGATAACGCAGTTTTGCGCAGTTTTTAGAGACTCCAGGTTTATAATGCACATCGTCTAAATACAAAATCTCTTACTTCATAATAGTCCTTAAAGTTACATTAAGGGCTGAACCGATCGTGCTGTAATTTAGAACAGGTAGGCTAAACCCTGGAATAGCACATAGGCGCATAAAACCGCTAGTTATAGATAATACCTCTAGATAATAGAGTAATTTTTTAGAATTAATGACTACGGAACCCTAAAAACTATGTATAATTATAACCTATTAGATATATTTACTATTTACTTACTTATAAATATATTGTAAGTAAAATAATTCAATAAAAGAGCAACTAACCTAGTCGCTTTAGAATTAATTTTGCATTAGATTTACATGTACAAAGTTAAAACAATTAAGTTTAATTATATTCGTCATGATCGGTGTTAAAAATAAAATAATGATAGTAAATTAATTCTACATGATAGTTGCGACAGGAAATTTGACTTTTAAGGAAAGAATCTATTTATATCCGACCTAAAAATCAAAATCAAAATAAAAACTAATGCTAACTCCAATTTACCGGGGGTAGACCTCCTTTGCAGGAGGTCGTCTAGGTGGGTACCCCAACAGTGCCAGTTATTCTACCGCCTGAGCAGTGATGTGCAAACATTACTGTGCTCCGGTAGGAGGGCACTGTAGCTAGTGAAATTACTGGGCTAAAGAGTCTTAACATCTTATGACTCTTGAGTGAGAAGCGTTGGTGCAGTGCTCCTAGAATTTCGCATAATTGTGAAATCCTAGGTAACACTGTACTGATTATGGGCAGCCGTTATCTCTTAACATCAGGAGAGCGTCTTGCTCGTCTTCTACTTTATCACATAAAAAAAAAAAAGGTAGCACTCCGGGAGTGCCGGCAGAAGTGAAAACTTCAATATTAACGTTGTGTTTAATTATAAGTATAAAAATACTATCATTTATGAGGTAGAATACAATGTTTATTTATTGCGCTATCGTACACAAATATGACAATTTATATGTTGTTATTTATAATATTATATCGTTATTTATATATTACATTAAATTTTATCTCTCAGAAAAATCAACTTCCATCCATAATTTCGACGACTTTTACACCATCAACAGAGCAGCACACTCAGGCACGGTAGAAAGAGTGGGAGATACTAGTTCCTCTCCCTTCCCCTCGATCTTACGCTTTTTCGATCAGCATCACGTGACCCTGACGCGAGTTTTAAAGTTTTTACCCATACAAAAAAGTGCTCAGCGCCGCTAAAGAAGTTTTCACTTCAAAAAAAAAAAAAAAAAAAAAAAAAAAAAATCTCCAACAGAACTGGTTACTCTACTTCCACTGTCAGAGTGAAATCGCAATAATTATAATTTGTGGATGATGTATAGTGATTATTTATACATGTCTACCTATATTATTGGTTGGCCACCTATATGTAGCAATTTCAGGTAGCCAAGATTCCTACAAGGCCTGCAACGTGACCTAACGACTGCCTCCTACATAATGTATTTTAGGATACTCAAAGTAAAGGTAATCGGTTAACTTAAACCTGCTTTAGACTTTACTCTTTCCTTTCATCATCATCATCTCAGCCGTAAGACGTCCACTGCTGAACATAGGCCTCCCTTTTGGACTTCCATATGTACCGGTTGGAAGCGACCTGCATCCAGCATCTTTGGGCAACCTTTATGACTTTTTTGTGTCTGTCCACTGTCCACCTCTTTCCTTTTCTTCGCTGAAATCTATTTAGCAATTTTTAATGCTTAAAAAGTTGCTAAAAAAATTTAGGTCGGATTGAATGGCTAAAAAATGCTACAAAAATTAGGTTGGTTTTATGGTTTAAAAAAAAATGCTAAAAAGATTTCGTCAAATTGACAACCTCTCTTTGTAGTCGGTTACAAGTCACACAAGGCCTTATTAAACCCAAATGTAAAGCGCAAGCAAACCGTGTCCATAATCACGTAGCGACTGATAACGCACTGATAACAGGACACTGTACTATGGGCAGAACGGCTACATGTACCGGCATTATAGACATTTTTTATATATTTGTAGACGCCTTCGTGAATAATGCTGGCCACTAACACAGAGTGTAGCTCTCAAAGCTGTCACTCTAGCGGAGCATCGTGTCTATGGTGACGGGACGATCATTCTTGTTCTACTCGCTTGAACGTGATCTCGTCTGTGAACCATGTCTTCGATAAACCGCTATTTTACCAAGATTAAATGATTTGAGCTGCATTTTAATTGTCGAGATATGTTGCTTAGCTGGATCTGAATTAGAAGAGAATTGAATCAGGATTTGACGTTCTTCATTTGTTAGACGGCGATCCCTATACCCTACCACGCCCAGTGTGATGGAATCTGATGTAAACTCTGATGATGCCGGCCCTCCTGAGTTTACATATTCAAAGAAGGAGGGATTTATCCCGCCTTCTAGGTTTAATCTGCCGTAGGTTGTAGACCCACGGCCGCTTCGTCGATTAAGATCGTGGTATAAGGCTAACGAATCTTACTTATATTATATACGTGAAAGTTTGTAAGAATGGATGTCTGGATGTTTGTTACTCTTTCACGCGTAAACGGGTGGACCGATTAAGCTGAAATTTGGTATAGAAATAGCTTAAACTCTGGAATAGCACATTGGCTACACGACAGCGGGTAAAACCGCTGGGCGCCGCTAGTAAAAAACGACGAGCATGACGCTCTCCTGATGGTAAGAGATAACGCTGCTCATATTATATCAGTGGGTAAAGTGTCACTGAGGATTCATAATGATGTAATACTAGCTGCGCCCACCGGTTTTACCCGCTAAACCGTAGCCTATGTTATTCCGATCTCTATACCAAATTTCAGCTCAATCGGTGCACGCGTTTAGGCGTGAAGGAGTATTTTATTTTTAAATATTTATTTGGTTCTTTTTGGCATAACAACGTTCTTGTTTTCGATTCCGATGGAAGGTAATGAGTCATAATTCATAATGAATATTTAATTAATTGCCTTAATAAACATAATATTGAGGTATCAAAACTGGTTTTTTGAATATACGTTACCAAAAAATATCATTTAATTTGGTTTTTGTGTGAGAAATTTTTTCTCAGCACTCGATTTTTTAATTTATGGCCGATTATCATCTTTAATTAGTTAAAATTTATGATGAAATTAAAACTTGAAAGTCTATTAAGTAGGTATATACCTATTGCACTATTGGGTAAACTCAATTTGAGACTAAATAAAAATTTGTCCAGTATTAAAATTCGACTTCTCCACCATATAAAATGTTAGAAACGACGGGTATTTAAAGACTGGACAATCCCTTCTTAGGTAATTTTATTATAATTAATTATATTCCTACTAAATGAGAAGGTATGGACACGGTAAAGAGATATCTATATCTTTACCGTGGTATGGATGTGTGTTTGTTACCTTATTGCCTAAACGGTTGAATCGATTGACCTGAAATTTGGTACATAGGTAGCTTAACTCTATAATTATAGCGCTACATTTTAACGGATTGTAGCTTATGTAGGTAGTAGGTACTTACAAACTTTCAAAAATCGAATCAAAAACCTTAATTTGAAGATATTCAAAATAATAAGGAGGTAAGATAATCGACAAAAATAGAACGACCTCAAGTCGCAATTGAATCAATATTGTTCAAGCTGAACAAATACCTAAAGATTTTGCCTCTAACACTCACCATACGAAAATATATCTAAAATACTTTAAAATAAAGACGAAAATCGCTTGATGTATCAGTAGGAACTTGTTTTTCAGTTTTATGTAAAACAATTTTACTTATTCTCACATAGCGACAGTAAAATGTATTTTAATGTACACATTTTATTTATTTAATACAAAATAATGCACCGAAAATAACAAAATTCACATAAATTATTAAAATTCTCATAATTATGTTAGTTCCGCGCAATCGTAAGAGATGGCGCTAGTTGTTGTTGTTGAATTGTGAAAGGAGTTTTTATTCGCTTAGCAACAAGATTAATATCGTTACTAAAAGTTTGTTTAGGACAAAGAAGCACTTAGTAGTAGCCCACATATAAATAGAGCGTAAAAGTGTAGTGTACGACCAATAACATAGGTAGGGCTTTTAAATTTAGCATAAGTAGGTACGTGTGCTGGTGAGAATATTGATGCTTCAATTGCATCTAATTAATTTTTCCTACTTTTCAGAAATCCTAAATCATATTAAAGAATAAAATAAAATAGGTAATGAATTTAAAACGAAAGGTGTTGTGCCAACCCTACATAAAGGGATAAGGACAGAAAAATGATAATGAATTAAAATAATAATAATAAATGGAGATAAATAATATATTGCATAATACTAATTTGTACAGTTAAAATGTGTAAAAAGTCGTCAAAACGCGCTTTGGACGGTTCGTGTAATATAACACACGGCGCGGTCGCCAGTTTATTTGCTTGAACTTGGCTTGACTCGCTGCCGCGTGTCTAGATTATTATTAAATTAAACAATTAATATAAGTAGTTATCTAATCATTTATTCGTTTATTTAAAAAATAATCTTCTTTAAAATAAAACTCCATAATCTTCTTCTCTAAATAAATAAAAGGAAAGAGTGACTGACTGATCTATCAACGTACAGCCCAAACCGCTGAACGGATTAGGTTGAAATTTGAAACACAGATAGGTTTTATGATGTAGACTTCCGTTTAAAAAAGATTTCACCATGCGGGCAAAGCCGCGAGCGCAAGCTAGTATCCCATAAAAATTTTGTACCTACTCTAATGTCCAGGTGGGCTTACTAAAAGTGCCTCATTGTAACTGTAAGCCCAATCTACTAGATTTCCCCGTCCTTAGCAACAAGGAAATCAATATAGTACCTACCTTATTTGAAACTGATATTAGCTACACTCGTAATTTTCTTGTAATAGACTTCAATTGCTTTTATGGTTATTGAGTGCACTTACCGCCGTTGACTTGTGTATACTATGTGCTAGAGACGGCACGATACATTATCACTGTGCTCTGTCAATTGCGGCTCATGGGCCACACTTCTCTCAGTTCCTTTTAATCGCATATATGTAATGTGTAGTTATTAACGAAAAGCTTTTTAAAATATTAAAATATGTCCCCATTTGTCGATTAACCACACTAATAATATTATTTGAAAAAGTTATAATCTTTATATCAACAGTCATTACATATTAGGTTTTTAATAGGTCGGAGTGCAACATCTTCAACCAAGTTAAAATTAAATTTTGTAGCTCTATTATTATTGAATAATATAACAACATAATCAAATAATAATATGATTATTAATTAGGTTAAATATTCCAAACGAAACAGTTTTCCTTAATAATTTAATAATAATAATTTATTAAAATTAAAATTTAAAAACATAACTATTTATAGACTATAGATGTAGGATTAAGCAGTATTGTTAATTAAAACAAGTGAAATTAAAAAAAAAACTTTTAAAATCAAGCTTTTATTATTATTATTACTATCTTGCACCAAAGTACATGTCAAGTCGAATCAAATGAGCCCAAACTCGATGGGGTTGTGTTGTTTAACTACGGAGTCGGCCACCTTCCAGCTTCATCATCAGATCAGCTCTATCTCATAATAATATTGCATTGTCATCCGATTTATACATGAAAAATTTCAGCTCAATCGGAAACCGAGAAGTGGATAAAATAAAACTTGCAAGATTTGATTACAGATAGACGGACCGACAACAAACAGGTGAAAGTAAATAAAAACTTGTAAAATAGTGTAAATGAACGTCGTTTTAATTTATGGAACTACTACTTGACATTTCTAGTAGTACATATAACTCAATGGTCACCGGCTAGATAATAAAGTATTTAGTTGAGGTAATTTCATATCAAAGTATACTTTTGCGTTATCTTTGTTACATAAGTTAATTAAACCTATTATAGCTGTCTCGATTGGTTCCATTTTCGAGTGCTCTCAATTGATATTGATATAATTATTATGACGTGCAAGATAAACATTTTTATTTAATTATTATGATGATTAAAATTATTATACTAGGCATTAATTAAATAACAAGTGAATTAAATTAAAAAATTTAAAAAACCCCGAACGCAATTCGTAATTCGCCATTTTGTGGCGGCGGCCATCTTGGATTTTAATTTTTTGATAGTGCGTTGTATTCTACTAGTCAAGCCCTTTCATTTGATACCCATATTGCGGGGGTTGTGGAAGAAAAAAGTAATCCGCCATTTTGTAGCGGCGGCCATCTTGAACCACCAATCATAGCTAAGAACACTCTCGACTAACTCTACTTTCAAACAAAAAAAATCAAAGAGTTAGTCGAGAGTGTTCTTAGCCATGTTTGGTGGAAATCGGTCCAAGATGGCCGCCGCTACAAAATGGCGGATAACTTTTTTCTTCCACGACCCCATCAATATGGGTATCAAATGAAAGGGCTTGACTAGTAGAATACAACGCACTATAACAAATTTAAAATCCAAGATGACCGCCACCACAAAGCCGCGAATTACATAATTCACTTGTTTAGCCATGGCCTACTACCATTGTGGTCATAAGTAGGTATATAACCAAAAATAAAGTAATAACTTTCAAACTAGGTCACAGATAAAAGAATACTAATAACTAGGTTCAGAAATTAAAAACTCAAATTACCTATATTAGTAGTCGTGAACATGATACCTATATGTACACGACTTAAGAACCACGTTATTACCAGGTTGTCAGTAAGAGATTACTTTATGCGATAAGACCGCCGATTAACTCTTTCTATCTAGTTTTTAGTTGGTCTTGTATTTATAAAGCCAGGTCTCCAGCTCCTGTTTTGGCTCAAATAATTTCAACATGAGCATGAGAACATCCAAAAAAACTTCGGCGATTTTGAAAAATATTGATATGTTTTATGTTTTGCTGTACGTGTCCATCGGATATGGAAAGCAAAAAATATTGTTGGAGCAAACAAGAAGTCAAAATCGCCGAGATTTTTTTTGATGTTGTCATGCTCATGTTGAATGTTTAAACTAAAACAGGAGCTGGAGACGCGGCTTAAGTATTTATTATAATCTGATATGCGACAAAAGTGTTATTCTAGTCTATTCCTGTAAGTCATTAAAAACAGTTAGTATCATTTGGATAGATGCCGCGAATTCACTTATTCTAAGTGTTTGAAGTGAGAAGGGCCATGCATATTTCTTAATTCTCAATATGTTTAAAAGTATTTCCAGTCTATCAAAAATAACAACAAAGAAGTTATTATTAGGTATTTTAGAAAACTTTCGCTATTTTTCATAGTGTATAACTAGAAATATTATCTAGAGTTGACCGAATAGTTAGAGTTCAAAAAGTAAATACTAGAAATTTTAATAAATACCTATCGCAATGTTTTTTTTCATATCGTGAAAGCGAGTAAGTCGCAGGCAAGGACGAATCTCTTAGCTCGTCAGTTGCTCATCAAATAACCGAAAAACGTTATTATGAAACAGTGACGACGTGTAACATAATATTGTTCTTAGGTCAAAAATGTAAGTATAGTATATATAATATTTGATACAAAATGTAATAAACAAAGATCGTAAAACTGCATTAGAAATAAACTGACTCACAACATCCTGCTTGCAAGCCTTACTATTAGCATCTTCTAGATTCTCTTACTAGGATATTATAAGTACAACTAGTATCAACTCACAGCATCTAATCAGGTATATTTTTGCGTGTAAACCCCATCTACATTGCAGTCACGATCAGTCGCACAATCATGTCGTTTGCGCCGGTTAGAAAGCTGACTAACCCTTGTTTATACTTTACACTTTACTAGCTGCATCCAGCGGTTGTACCTGCTGTACTTTAACCTATGTGTTATTCCAAGGTCTAGCTAGCGTGCCTCTTGGCAGGATCTCCCCCCTGGGACCTGGAGGCGGAGCTGTATGCGGCGCGCTACGAGTGGCGCGCCGCGCTCCGCCTTCGCGGGCTCACCGCGTCTCCCAGGGAGGTAGAGAGGTGGAAGGAGGAAGCCAAGGAGGCACTGCTCGAGAGGTGGAGTACGCGTCTGGCCCACCCTCGAGCAGGCAGCTGGACAGTGGTGGCAGTCCGTCCACTACTCCAGCAGTGGACGGACAGAGAGCACGGGTCCTTAACCTTCCGGCTCGTGCAGGTGCTTTCCGGGCACGGATGCTTCGGAAAGTACTTGCACCACGTAGCCGGCAGGGAACCGACCCCTGCTTGCCACCACTGTGGTAGCGACGTGGATACGGCGCAGCACACACTGGAGGAGTGCCCAGCTTGGGTCAGTGAGCGTCGTACCCTCGTCGCTGTTATGGGGGGCGAACTCTCGCTGGCAACCATGGTTAGAGCCATGGTTGCGAGCGAGGAGTCGTGGCAGGCCGCGGTTTCGTTCTGCGAGAGTGTCATCTCGCAGAAGGAGATCGCGGAACGCGAACGGGAGGTCACCACCAACCTCCCGATGCGTGCTCGGAGAAGGGGGCGTCGGAGGCGTATCTTCCACGCCCTTCTCCAGCCCCCATAACCTGGGTCTAGGCGGCGAGTACGGGGGTATTCGTCGCCGCAAGAACAGACCCACGAGGTGGCGCGCGCGGTGTTTCCGCGCGCCCCTTGAGAGGGTGGGGTGAAACTCCTCTTCACCCCACCGCGGAGGGGTCCTCCTATCAGTGAGGACCAAACGCCGTCGGGGCAGCGGATGAATGCTTCGGCGTACCCGTTGCCCCGGCATTATGGCGTCCCGCAGGACACCCCCAGGTTTTTTAGTGGGTATCCCCGCCGCTACCATCTTTGGCGGGGGAGTCCCACATACCACCTCGCGCCCCCCGGCGTGGGGTGATGATGCGTAACGCATTTTTCCTGGGACAAAAAAAAAAAAAAAAAAAAAAAGGTCTAAGCTAGCTCCATACCAAATTTCAGCGCGATCGGTCCACCCGTTTAGGCGTAAAGAAGTAACATAGGCTTGGAATAACACAGCTACAGTCTACAGTACAGCACACGGGTAACACCGCTGAGCGCAGCTAGTCTTTTTCTTCTAAATATATAAAAGGAAAGAGTGACAGACTGATCTATCAACGTACAGCCAAAACCGCTGAACGGATTGGGTTGAAATTTGGTACACAGATAGGTTTTATAACGTAGACCTCTGCTAAGAACTTGATGCCTTTCTAGGCATCTTACGTGATCCATCGTCGACCGCATTTTCACTTTCCATCAGGTGGGGGATGTGGTCAAACGTAGGCCTATCTCGTATAAAAAAAAAGAAAAAAAAAAGAAAAGATTTTGCCATGCGGGAAAAGCCGCGAGCATGACCTTGTATAATATAATTTTATAATAAATAAAAAAGGTAGTTTTCAGTGGACAAAACCGAAATTAAAAACTGGGTCCATATTGGCTCGCATAAAATTTTTAGTCCTAATTTAATGTGGCATAACGTTTTTCAGCCTAAACATCAAAACACCTAAAGTTTTTAGGCATAACTTTTTTGGCCTAAATTTTTCTCCCATAGTATTTTTAAGCATAATAATATTTACGCATAAAATTGTTACGCATATTGTTTTAACGCCTAAAATATCTAACCATAAATTTTTTTATTAAAAATTTAATTAGGACTAACAAAATTATGCGTACTTATATTATGACATACAAATTTATGCTTTACAAATATATGCTAAAAAATGTTAGGGCAACTGACAGTTATGGCAAGACATAAGTATGTCTAGATATAATTATGCCCAATTATGATTAGGCTAAAAAAAGTTATGCGAAACATTTTCGGCGAAACAAAATTAGGACAAAAAAAATTATGCGTGCGAATACGCTCCCTTAAAAACTAGTTAGGTACATCTCCCTCAAATAAATATCGGCAGTTGCCTCATTTATTCATGAATTCTCAACAAGTCCGACCACTTTTAACATACAAATATACAAAACAAAGTAGATACCTATATCAGTTGACAGAAATAGTCGCGCCATCGTAAACAAGATGTTTTCAAGCCATCATAGTACATTACGAAGGCAAAATCAATAAAATAGCGCCCATTTTGGCATGCGTGATCTTACTAATAGAATAAAATGGAGGCAACCATAGATCTAGCTACGTAGATAAACTGACAGTATAAAAAATCGTGACCAATTTTTATAATTTACTAGCTGCGCCCAGCGGTTTAACCCGTTGTACTGTAGCCTATGTGTTATTCCAGGGTCTAAGCTATATCTATACCAAATTTCAGCTCAATCGGTCCACACGTTTAGGCGTGAAAGAGTAACAAACATATGTACATCCATACATCCATAAATTCTTACAAACGTTTACGTTTATAATATTAGTAAGACTTTTTTTTTTAATATTTCCTTCAGCAATCAGTCGCCAGACTATAAGCTAATATGTTCTCTAAATATTGTCTTAATATTATTAAGATTGAACGTAATTCTGAGGCGCTAGTCAGGACTTTTGTAGCCAAATAAATATATTCTAAAAGTTGTTATTTAGAGTGTACCTATAAATGTTTTGAAAGCAAATAATAAATGAAATTAACATTAACATGAAAAAAACGACTTGATGATTATGTTCAGTGAAGGATTTTATCCCGCCTTCTTTAGCCTTCCACCATCTTCGGCCGCATTTCTGTTTAACATCACGCATCGTAGTCTAAAGCTAACTTAATATCACACTTATATTACAAAAATGCAAAAGTTTGTGAGTGAGTGTGTTTGTTACTTCTTCACGCCTAAACGGGTGGACCGATTGAGCTGAAATTTGGTATAGAATTAGTTTAGACCCTGGAATAACACATAGGCTACAGTACAGCGGGTAAAACCGCTGGACCCAGCTAGTGTATAATAAATGTTAGGTGGCCACAGTAACAATAGATTCGCTTTCTTTTTCTATCAGTAAGAGATTATTTTTTGTCTCTCTCGATTTTGTTTCTCTATACATGACTCTATGGCTCCAAGCTTACCATTATTTTATATTAAAGAACTGTTTTTATTAATGACTTTCGTAATAAAATTTAAATGTCGTTTTGGTTTTATTCCTATGAAAAACTAAAACCTGTTATGCTTCCGAAGTAATCTAATCTTAGTTATATTATGTATGCGAAAGTTTTAATGTGTATCTGTGTGGAAGTATTTGTTACTCTCAAGTTCATGCTTGACCGATTGGGCTGAAATTTGGTAAATAGTTTCTAGAATATGGGCTGCTTTCCAGTAAGTAAAACCACTAGAGTCTTTCTATTATTATTATAAACGGCAAAGTTTCTATTGCTGTATCGGTAGAGTTTGTTCTTTTTCATACCGTAACAGCTGAACCGATAGAGCTAAAATTTGGTATATAGGTATATAGGTGTAGGTGCAACGGGTAGAAACGCTGGACTATAATAGTATTGAACTTTTAAATTTTATTTGAGTTGGCGTCATCCCAAGTTTTAAACCATTTTGTTATTAGAACACTCCATCTAAAAAACACTGTCTATTTTCTGTCCTTAGCCATTCCTAACTTGTTTGTAAGAAATTGCCTAGTGCGATAAGACCGCCGATTGATAATTTAGGTATTATAAAATATAGATGTGTAAGTTACCTACTATTGTAAATATTATTTGGGTTGCAATTAAACTTTTATTCAATTCTATTCTCCAATCTGATTCTACTCTCTGTAAGAAATTGCCTAATGCAATAATTCAGCCTATTGTTAACCTAGCATATATAAAATATAATAAAATCAAGCTCTGTACTCTGTAAGTTATTGTGGTTTTTTTTATACAACGAAGTAAGAAGACGCGCAAGACGCTCTCCTGATGGTAAGAGATAACGCTGCCCATAATTAGTACAGTGCTACCTAGGTATTTACAAAGGTAAAAATCTGGGTGCACTGTGCCAACGCTTCTTACTTAAGACTTAGCCCAGTAATATCACTAGCTACAGTGCCCTCCTACCGAAGCACAGTAATGTTTGCACACTGCTCAGGCGGTAGAATAACTGGCACTGTAAATCTATGGTTTGCAATAAAATGTTACTCTACTCTATTTTCTCTATAAAACTTTTATAAGTTAGAAAACCGTGCCGACGTGTTTGTGGTACTCGCTTGGACAAAAAAGGATGGGGTTGCATCAATCTTTATGTAGGACCAGTGGTGACCGGTTGTGGACCAGTTGTGAACCGGTAAGGACCGGTTTGGGCCACTCCCCTCGGGTGACTACTGATAGCTCTACCTTTAACTCTGGCTACCGGTTAACTTAGTTTGGTAAAGGTTAACGGAAACTATGGTCGCACCGCAACGACGTGACAAAAATCCGCGTACACATGTTATTGATATTATAAACGTGAAAGTTTGTATGAATGTTTCACCCCTATAAAAGCCTTATTACACTTGGCTGAATTTAGTCACTAAATTCAGAATCTAAATTAGGATGAACGATACTTTCTTCTAAATTTAGGATGCTAAATAAATAAATATTTCAGGACGTTTCACACAGCGCCACCTAACCCCAAACTAAGCAACTTAATGCTTGTAACATGGTGGTTAGGATAACGGATATAATACTTATATACTTTTCTTTTGTAAATACATACTTATAATAGATATTGAAAAACCACCCAGACCAGAAACAAATACCTGTGGCTAGTGAAATAAATGTGATTACACTTGACTTAATTCAGTGGCGACTGAATTTAGGCGTCTAAATTTAGCCAAGTGTAATAAGCCTTTTACAAGGGGACCGATTGAGCTGAAATTTGTTATAATAGTTTAGAACCTGGAATAATACATAGGCAGAGGGTAAAACCGCTAGGCGCAGCTAGTTTCATATAAAACCCCAGTACAGTAGCCTATATTCTGTTATTCGAAGGTTTAAGCTAACTCTACGAGTATACCAAATGTCAACTCAATCAGTCCATCTGATAAGGCGTGAAAGAGTAACAAGCATACATCCAGACATCCGATTTTATTATGCGTTGCGGTGCGGCCTGCTGTACCTAGTTTGCGCTTAGCTTTATAGCGATGTTTTCGAGATATCCAATAGCTTTTTGTAATAAGTTTATGTAAATGTATGGAAATTCTGCTTTATATTCTTTGTTTTTTGAATGTTGTCATCCCTATTTTTGGATACAAGATAGTCTTGGGAGACTTCTATAAAGTTAAATTTGTGTTGATTTTTTTTTAATTTGACCACATCCCACCTGATGGAAAGTGCTGATGCGGTTGACGATGAATCAGGTAAGATGCCTAGAAAGGTACCTATTCATTCGTGCCTTGAAGATTTCCAAGTTGTATTGCTCGGAAAACACGGATGGTGTTCCAAAAGCGACACGTGGAAAGGTTTAGGTACTTAGGATTAAAACAACAACTTGCATTATTTGAAACTATGTATTTTTTTTTCTTCATTAATTTCTACATTTTCTTTTTACGGACTATCAAATAAATATCAATTATTATAAACAATTGATACACATTAATCGTAATTATTGTTAGTGTTGTATAACATTTGACATTCCAAGTAAGTTTAGTGGCATTTTATAAATGAAAGTGAACCCTAAATTGATATTGTGCGTTAACACTGGACCCTACAAACATTTAGATTTGGTTTAAAAACTGTTAAACTATTGATTTACATTTAATGTAACACTGGATGAAGAAAATGCAATCGGCGCCATCTTGGCCGCCATGACACTTGTGTCTCTATGTCCACTGGACAAAACAATCTTACAAAACATTACATCTTTAACTTAAATAACTTAATACTTTTTATAACTATAATAATATAACCTGAGATCTTTGCAGTATATCTGCGTGCACCGTCGCCCCGCTTACAACGAGTTCCCACTTGCCCCAACATCGATTGCCCCAGGTGGCTTTTGAGAATAAAATCCCCAGTTGCCCCAAGGCGCAGTTAAATGCGATTTGAAGAGGGAACAATAACTTCCCAGTCGCCATTCGGTGGTAATCCCCACCTGGGGTATTCGATGTTGGGGCAAATGGGAACACAACGGGCCGCGGTGCGCGCGCTCATTCCTTATTGCCGCCTCTATGATACATCTATCTTTATAAATCTGCATTCGTTTTACTCATTCATAAAAGTATATTTTTCTCATTTAAATTTTATACATTACAAAAGTAGTATCACAAACAAATGTCCGTACAAACTAGTTCACATACAGACGTACACACCGGCCGCCGGCCGCTCTAATAAATACAATGACATACATGAAAATACAAACTCTACAACTTCAATAGAATCGAACTCGAAACAAAAAATAATACCTAACACTAAGTCGATCAGGGTATCATTATCACACGCGCGGCGGCGACTGAGATCATTGGATGCGCACTAACGCCGCCGCGCCTCGGGGCCAACTGCCTCGGGGCCGACTGCCTCAGGGCCGACTGGCTCGGGGCCGACTGGCTCGGGCGGGGCGGCGCGCCGGGCTAGCGGTGGGCACTCAACAGGAGGACGAGAGATCGTCGCCCGCGCGCGCCGCCCGCTCTCCCAAAAGCCCCACTCGACGCTTCAACGACGCGTCTCATCCCTAGCGGGGCCGACGACTCCTTACTAAACTATGTATTCATATCACGCTGTGCTTTTTTCTCTTATTAAAAATATATAATAATATTGATATTTGTTAAAATTAACGATACGTAGAGTACGAGGAGGGCAGTCAGTCGGCTCGCGGAGCTCGTATCACAGGCTCTTGGCTCACTCCTGGCTGCGGAACAGCTTCTGCTTCTCTATCGTGAACTGGGGGCTGATGATGATGGTGCCGCTTCGGGTTAAATTTCTGGAAAGAAGGGATTCGTTAGCCACTTGGTAATGAGACTACGATTGAGAAACTATAGAGACTTATATTTGATTTTTTTTCTGCAATATTATACCTCTAAATGCGAAAGTGTGTGTTTGTTTTCGATTAAGCTGAAACTTGGTATATCGAGTGTCTAAGCAAGTAGTTTAGACCCTAACACGGAGAAACCTACTATAAAAAACAGCTAAGTACCAACAGCTTCACAAAGATACTCACTTTAAGAACTGCGGCAGCATGCTCGTCCAGTTGGTGGAGTCATGCTCCAGGTGTAGATGGATCTCGTGCGTGGTGAGGGTGTTGGGGTCGATCTTGAAGGCTGCCAGTCTCCGCCCCGCCACGTCCACTATTAAGGCTGCTCCTCTAGGACCGCAGGGCTCCCCTTCAGCTAGCAGTAAGGTTTGCTCGGCTGCTCGCGCTAGCAGTTCTGCTGGTACGAGCACCTCTGCTGCGGCCAGTTCGCTGGCGCTCTTGGCCGCTCGAAGCTCTCTCTCCAGCCGCTGCGCCAGCGCCGCTTCCGTCGGCATCGGCACCGCCGCCTCCCGCCATGTAGGCCCACTCCATGCTACGACAATAGAGAGGATTTGTTAATACACTTTATCTAATAAAAAATAATTTAAAATGTAAAATTTCTAAAAAAAAATGAAGTGTTAAAAGTTCTGATTCTGATTAAGTAGTTGGACCGAAAAATTTTGATACTTTAATAAATTTTTATTAACCTTGTTAGTCGGGAAGTAGCCGTCGAATTATAAATTAAAATTACAGTCCGAGATTTCGTAACGCTCAATCAGTGAACGCAAATTGGTTTGATAAGGCCGATAAGGGATGCATGTAGTGCACTCGTAACACAAAGTGAAGGTGAAGCTGAGTGAGGCAGTGAGGCAGGGTGGGCAAGGGCGCGGGTGGCGGAGTGTGACCCAGCTGACGCGTCAGCTGACTGCGCAACCAGCCGGGCCGGCGCGCGCCGCATAGCAACCGCACGCCCGGTTAGAAAGCCGCTTCCCTCACTACTCGCCGCACGACATAGAAAGTAGACTCACCTTTTTCACTGTTGAATCCCACATTGAACTGATTGGTGACCGACAGGATTTCCATTTTGTCCAAATTTTTACTTATATTGTACACTTTTAATACCGAAAATTAAAGCGTTCCCTCGCGGAACTAAACTAGTTGAAAAATATCACAAGTCTCTTTTGTACTGCAGACGCACTCGCGACCGGCCGGCGACTAACTATCGTGAAGAGATCGATGGGAAATAGAAAACGTCCGAAGCTCACGACCGCATCAGATCTGATCTCGTAACCGCAGGGCTTCGTGTCTCGCCCGGGCTTGTGGACCCACCCGACCCTGTCGCTCTCTGTCACGGACTGACGGCACCGGGAAGCGCGCGCCGGTTATATAGGGAGCCGCGGCGGGGGCGCGGGCGGCGAGGCGGAGGGGCGCCGCGGGGGCCCCGCGCGCCAGTGTCGCCGGCTCTCGGTCGCGGGCGGTCGTCTCCACGCCGCTCCGCGCCGGCTCCGACCCGACGCCGGCCGGCTTTCTTTGTTCGTGTTCCACCGGTTTTTCTATCTTTTTTTCCAATTCGAAGTGTTCCATTTTTAATTTTGCAGTGTTTTTGTTGCTAGTTTGTAAATCGCGGCCCCGATTGCATTTCCTTTGTTTTTGTCGAAGCATCTAGAACAGTGTACGAGTAGGTAGGCAGATTACGCCGCTATCGGGCGTCGGAGCGGCTAGTCGGCTCGCACGACTTGTCTGTTGGCTTAGTAGATAAGATTGCTCATGTTTGTCTTTGTATAACATTTTGGGTAGGGTGATGTGAAATTTTGTAAAGTTTGTTAACTTCTTAGTTTTAAGTTTAAGTGTTAAATAGGTAAGTAACAGAGCGAAGAAAGTGCTTACTAAAACAATGTAAAACTTTGATTCTTGTTACCAAGTCACATATCCTTTTTAAAATTCCTTGTTAAAATTCCAAAAAAGTCTTTGTTAAAATTCAAAGTTATAGATTTCCAAGTTGTTATAAAAAATTACGCAAAACAAAGGTGATTGTGAATATTTCATTCCTAACACATCTAAAATTTAAAACATTTTTTTTAAACTTCAAAATATTTCATAATCCTTTGTCTAAACATTTTCAAAGTTCAAAGAACCACAAAAATATAATAACACTCGTAACGATTAGAAAGAGATTGCGTCAATCGAACATCTAAAAATATCTTGGCTTCAGCCGAGCTCGAGCAACAAACAAACCAATAAATTTATCTGGAAGACAAGACCTGAAGTCTGACGGACACTTGCAGCAAAAACGCGAACGAATTTAGAACTTATTAAAAATACTGACTTTAACTGTTGACTTTACGAAACCGCAAAAAACTCAGTTGGCAGTGGCTCAGATAAGCTCTTTGCCCATCTGTCATCCGTGACTATAAAATTTATCGCTGCTGTCCAAACAAATATTAAAGAATTAAAGAAACTGAAATGTAATGAATAACAACTTCAGAATCAGTAAAGTGATTAGTAAAATTACTGGGCTGAAGAGTCTTAACATTTTATAATTCTTGAGTGAGAAGCGTTGGTGCACCTAGAATTTTATCATTGTAAAATCCTGGATACTGTACTGTTTTTTTTTTAATGTACTGATTACATATGGGCATTATCTCTTACCATCAGGAGAGAGTTTTGCTCGTCTTTTTTGCATAAAAAAATCGTAGTATATCGGTAACCGAGTTCTGGCAAACAACTGGTGTAATTAGTAAGGCTATATTGCATCAGATGATTGCCAATTCGCCTTCATGTGCGATACAACGGAAGGTAAAGTGAAAACAATAATTTCTACCTGAACTTCGCACTGAGAACAAAAGACTGTGTTGAAACACGCAAGAATTGTAGTTGAAAAATTATTCTATGTCGATAAAGTGTTACAGAATATTTAATAAAACATTTTAATAAATAATGATGTGCTTGCAACCGGTTATTCGGTTAAACCGAAAATACGATTTACCGACCAATTTAAAAACCAATGTTTACGGACATAAAACCAATTTTTTCCAGTTTTTCGGTTTTTCTTAAATTTCAATGCAAAGTTAAAATCGTTGTAAAAAGTAATCAGTTATAACTTGTAAAGCATTGTATTTAGCCCAGTGTATCCTCTAAAAATAACTAATTTTTGTTACCTATTTATTATTTTTCACTTCTTTTAAGGAACCAAATTGAAGAAAAATTTTATAATTTGGTCACTAATCCGTTAAAAGGAAAATACCAACAAGAAAAAAGTAAGTCTCATCTAGTTAGCAAAAACAAAAATGTTACAGAAAACCAATATAGAGGTAATATTTAGTATTATTCCAAAACGAATTGACGGAATAATTTCAAATCACAAAACCAATCTCCATAATAATAATAGTAATCTTAGAAGTGGACACGCCATCAGGCTCAAAAGCATTTCAATTACGGCCCCTACAATTTGGGGTCGATATTACATCAGCGGAGTTTCCCCTTCCAAACTTTCTTTGTTACATCTGAACAAAAAGGTAATCGCTCAGGATCCCTTTTTATACCCTTTGTCCATCAAAGTAATTGTTTCGCTATAGTTTACTCCTTTGTCTTTAGACTAGTTTTATAACTTAAACTAGTTCTACGACTTGACTAATCCTATTTCAGATTTACCTTGTTGCTAACTGAATTCACAGTTGATGTTTCAATTCCAAGTCCCTTATTATCATACCTCGGCTAAGCAAACATAAACATTATTTCATGTCTGAATAACAAACGCTTATCAGCATTTCAAATTTTATCGTTGCATGACTCCATCGCAAACATTTCCAAGTGAGTTCGTAATTCTGAACGAATCACTGTATTCTCGCGAGGCTAGAAAGTGATGTAAAGCAACCGGCTCGGCGATTAGGCTTGCGGTGCCGCCTAGCAACAGTTTATCTGCGAAACAGTAACCAGTTACCAATTTCTAAGCACTAATGGTACAAAAAACTTGGACAAAAAGAGAAATGAGGGAAGTCGGTTGGCACGCCGGCCGGCGGATCGGCCTTGGAGTGCCGTGACTCATGTACACAGCGCAACGAATCGCTCGCCACGACCAACGAGCCTCCGATCCGTGATCCGAGCCGGTTCCGACCCGTACCGACGTCGTGACAATCCTAAACTCCAGATTGTTCGATAAAGTTCGAAGTTCAAACCCAACAAACGTCAGTTTTCTCAATAAAGATATACATAAAATACACTCAAAAACGTGGTGTTTTTGAGTGTATTTTATGTATCTTTAAGTTCAAACCGAAAAATCGCAAATCAATTTTCGTATTCTGCGATATTACGGAAATCACTTATGTAGTTCTAAAGAACTTTAACATAATGGATAAGGAAGGCTTTTACAGAGATATTACTAAAATCAAATAATCTTATCTTAACATTTCCGCACTCAATTAAATCGAGTACAAACTCAGCAAATACGATAATGTAATATTAATGCTCTTGATAGCGTCGTGTCACACTTGTTTACCTTATGATATAATTATTTAAACATTCGTCTTCTTTTATTAAACATTATGTATCACTAACGAGCTATTGTCGCTCCTCTGTATGTTCAATTACATGCAAATATATGATATAACTTCATATATCTATGCCACCGTTCATCTCAATTTATTTCTCCATTCCTTTCAATCATGGAACGGAACATTCACGAAAATTCGATCGATACAGGAAATTATGAAAGGCCTTTTTGAATTTGAGGGATTTAGCGAAATCCCGCTAGCAAGTATCAACCTGTCCCCGAGATCCCTTAACAAAAGGGCTTGTGATCCTTCCTTTCAATATTTTACACAATGGCAGGATCCACCTAGCAACAAAAAAAAAAAGAGAACTTTCGTGGCCTGACTTGTCCCGACTTGTTTGGCTTCTCGCATCGACCTGCCCTGTAGCTGTGTGACCACTTCTGACGCAATATCCCGATCTTTTGTATCATTTAAATAATGTTTTTTTTTCTACCTATAAATATTGTGTTTTTCAATTATGAGAATTATTTGTACTGTTGAATATGGGAGCTTACTTACCCCATTCAAATTCTTCTGTGACTTAGCATAAATAAATTGACTTGTAGAGTCATAAAAAGTGAAACCCAACCAAATAAAACCAACGTAGTCCAAGTCGATGCTAAAAATAACTGGATTACCTAATAAAATATATTGCCCTCATATTCTCTGCATACAAATCTGTGCTCTGTTACTTGCGTATTTTTATATGGCCACCATAATATATTATTGTAGCCAGTTTTATGTTCAAAACATTTTTGTTTTACATATATACTTTTAGAATTCCATGATTTACTATGTACTTAATTGTATATTTTTGTCTATTATGTTATGCGTGAATTAGACTAAAAATAAGAGTTGAATTATCAGTTTTATGTAAATCCTTGACTATTTTTACTAAATCACCCAAATATTCTAATTTCTCGTATTTGCCTTCGTTCATATTGTATGTATTCGATAGATAATAATATTCTATTTTAAGTCATGTCTTATCTTCTAGTTTACATTACCTAGTCAACAGGCGCGGCCATGTATTTGGCAAATGTTTGTCCATAGGTTCATTAGTATGGCCAACGTTGGCTCCATTATGAAGCAGGGCACGTGTATCGTTGTGCCAAGTTTAGGCACAAGCTAATTAGCATTTTAAAGCTTTGTTTATGTCGACTCGACACGTGTGCCATTGTTATTAGTGATTTTTGTTTTATGTCACATCGGTATTCATAACATGGTGCATATAATATTTCAGTATAGCTTAACTTGACACTTCCTACTTTGTTATGAAGGCTCTAATTGCGTTGTTTTCATGTTATTTATTTTTCATTCTTTATTTTTTCTCTTATTAAAAAATTTAGATAAACTGTGTGAAAGAGGATATGCTTGTTAAGAGATTGAATAAACATTATGACGAATGGTAGAGTGAAATTTAGGAACAAGAAGTGTCGACCCTTGTGGGATAAAGACAGAGAGAAGAAAATCTTATCTCTTTCAATGCCAAAGGCCAAAACTAACTTTGGGTTTACGAACTAATCTAGTTAGTTTGTTTTTCATATAACAATGTTATTTAACTTTTCAAATTTTCACCAGATTTATAATACAAATTACTTTGACAAAGTACGTCAAAGTTGAACATAAACAAGGCTGTGTGGCCTCGAGCCTTATCTGAAATTGTGTTTGTTGCGATAAAAAATTGCATTACTATGTTTGAGTTGAGTTTATCTCGGATACCGAAAACTTTGTTACTAGTTTCGAGCTGGAAAACAAGATAATTATGTTGGCTGTTAAGATTTCAATATTTGCTTACTTGATAAGTATCCTATGTACCTATACCTAGTATATTATGTCTAAGGTTAAAATTACAAGGGAAAACTTGCTATTTGCTATGGCAAGTCTTCCCTAGTTGAAAGACCTGCTAGTTGCTATAGCAAGTCCAGATTTGAGCCTGCTGGTTCAGAAAGAGTCGATACCCATGCTGACTTGCGCCGAAGTAAAATTTTATACACGGACCTAATTGGAGCGGTTCATTTGCGAGACGACTATTCTGTATCTTCTCTTTAAATTTATATTTAAGACTTTTTGTAGATTGGCCTGTGACCTACCTGTGGTTGATACAAAAGTGCACTTTACTGCTGTAGTAATTGTAGTATGGTTCCCTATTTTCTCAATAAAGGCATTTGCCACAAAAAAGACAATACTAATACTTAGTATTAATATTATAAAGACTACATGTTCGTAGAGATTATAATATTAGCAACAGTCAAGTCTAGATATAAAAGTCCACATAATACTTAATATTATGTCTATTCAATCGAAAGCCTATAACTCGGATTTCATAGTCGCAGTAATAGGATTACTTGCAGATTAATATTTTTATGAGATTATGTAAAAATTTTATCGCGGTCTTAACGTGCGCTTACACAATTCTGTTTTTACTTGAACATAATCGTATTGTAAATTATTGTGAGCTCAAAACGAGGTGTGTAAAAGTTAAACCGGTTGTATAAAAATAACCTTTGTGTGTTTTTGAGAAAATAAAAAAGTTTATCTCCGATTCGGTTTTTTATTGCCTGCGATCCTATACCTCTACCTTTTACCTTTTTATATAAATAAGCTACTTAAATGAGGTTGAATACACAATTTTACCTATATTGTGTTTTAAATTTGGAACCTATTCAAATTCTTTTAACGGATTTTTACCTTTGTAGCATAGCGTGCGGGATTGAGCGGGATCCCGCAGTAATGTCAGACCTACAACTGTCATCCCTTACTACTTTTGCGGCCCGAGCACACTTTGACATTGACATAAATCTATCAACTCCCGTCCCGCTGTCACGAGTAATTGACGTTTGTAAGAGCACAATGACATTGGGAGTAACTACAAATTGTATGTAATGACAGCGCGAGTAGCAAGAGTAGCGTCTTGATATAATATGTCAGTTTAGTCTTGACAGTGGGACGTGTGTTGCTACTCTTATGTCAATGTCTTACTATGTTAAAGGGGCAGAGGATATAATATGGCAGTCGTTCTTGACATGATATAAGAGCCCGCATGCCATGCTAAGCCCCCATAATGTAGTCTAAAAAATTATGAAGAAGTTGGTAAGTAGGTACTATCAATTGGATAACCGAGTTAGTCTATAAATACTATATTCAAGGATTTATAAAGTTCTGGTGTAGACAAGGAAGGCCGACTCTAACTCCGAAGTAAATAGGACGAGGTCTCAGGAAAGATCTGGTTACATGGAAAGTTATCAATTTAATCTGGCAAATGAGAGAACCTATAAGGTCTCCTACTTACACGGCTAAGATGCTCTAGAAGATGTAGATCAAGCGTAAAATGACAAGGAATAGAATAGAGTAAGATAATATTGACGTAAAAACTCGTAATATAGTCGTTCCACTTGATAATGTTAAGCAGTATCACTTACTCATTAGGTATATTAGTGTTACCTAGGTATTCTTATGTCGACAATCTGTCTTCAGAGGATTCTCGAGTACTTCGGCCATATAGCTCGGAAGGGGGATGGAAATCTAGAGAAGCTCATTGTCACCGGCAAAATCGAAGAAAAGAGGTCCCCAGGGCGTAGCCCGATGCGTTGGTCAGACCAGATCCGCACCACCCTCGAAGCTCCTGTTCACGAGGCCATGAAAATCGCATCTAACCGACCCAGATGGCGCTCCATCATCAGAGATCGAATCCTACAAAGGAGGGGTCACGACCCCCAGTAATGGGGAATACGACACAAGGAGGAGGAGGTATTCTTATATACACACAATACTGCATTAAGCCAATTACACGCATCATCCAGAGATGTAAGACATAATATATTATAAATAAATCATAATGATCGAAGTCGTCATCTCTATATTATGTTGAGTAATGTCATGTCAGTTAAATGACAGTGCTATCAGCTCAGTTACTAAATAATATGACTATTCTCGTTTTCTCGTGGTGACAAGTGTAATCGTCATTATAATGGTATATTATAATATTGATTTTCTGCATATAGGATTTATCAACTTTTTCTATATAATATGATATTTTTAATAGGCCACCCTTTGGGTACGGAACCCTGAATGGCCAAGTTTTTACATCCGCCGAGCTAAATGTGTACATATCCAGGCAACTTACGTTTTTCCGCCATCAGGTGGAATGTGGTCAAACGTGGGCCTGTTTAACCCTTAATCAAACAACATTTTTTTTTAAATTATAACTCATATCGGTTTTTAAGTGGGGTCTGTAGGTTTACCATTAAAGAAATAAAATAAATATTGGGGTAGATGTCAAGTGGGAAATTATTTCCCAATATTTGAATAAGGGTTAATAGAAATAGGCCTCCACCTGATGGCGGAATTAGGTAAGTTGGCTGGTTGAACCCATTTACCTCGGCCGATGTAAAAGCTTCAGGGTTCTGTACCCAAAGGGTGAAAACAGGATTTATTATTACTGAGATTTCGCTGTCTGTCTGTCCGTCCGTCTGTCTATCACCAGGCTCTACCTCATGAACCGTGATAGTTAGAAAGTCGAAATTTTCACACGACATGATGTATTTCTGTTGCCCCTATAACAAACAAATACTAAAAACCGAATTTAAATAATTTATGATAATTACAAGTTTTCCCGGTTTGTGATTGAGCTGAAATTTTGCATGCATGTATAAATCGGATGACAATGCAATTATTATGACATGGAGCTAATCTGATGATGGAGCTGGAAGGTGGCCATAGGCACTCCGTAATTAAACGACGTAACCCCATAGAGTTTGGGCTCATTTGATTCGTCTTGATGAGTACTTTAACCATAAAGTACTCATCAAGACGAATCAAATGAGCTGTATCTAGCACCAGCTAGATAGTAATAATAGGTAATAAAAGCTTGTTTTTAAAATGTTTTTCAAATTTTGTTTTAGGTTAAGGTTCAAAATACACGTAATATAGGTACTTATAAACTGTCATTTTGCACGTGCTCTCAACATAATATAAGAAATAACTGGAGTAGATAAAAAATATAGGTTATCGTACATTACCTACTTATCGCAGAGGTCATTAAGTGATGGAGTCGGCACTATTTAGATAATGCTAAATTAACCGATACCACGATAATAAACCTTTTAAGAACTCGGACCTCGTTTTATGCATTTACGTTAATATTATCTGTGGAGTAGGACAAACACGAGGCTCTTGGTAACATAATCTAAATATATAAGAGGAATGAGTGACTGATTGACTGACTGACTGATCTATCAACGCACAGCCCAAACCGCTGGATGGATTGAGTTGAAATTTGGCATACAGGTAGGTTTTTAGGCGTAGACATCTGCTAAGAAAGGATTTCTGCACGCGGGCAAAGCCGCGAGCATAAGCTAGTATATAATTAAATACTAGCATAATATTACATGAATCGCAAGAACAATAAATTAAACCGACCAAGTATCAAAATGCGTTCATCCAAGTATATTTAAAATTAATAGGTACATTATTTAAAATTAGTACTACATAAACATTAATGCCATTCTTTGCTACCCCCTCTAGAACTACATAAAATTACCTTTTGGCTTTCTGAAGAATGTAGTATTAATTTTTTTTTATTATATAAAAATATATCGTGTCTTTAAATTTCTTCAACCCTAAACTTGATCTTTATGCTTCAAAATAATTGTTTAAAATGTTATCAAAATGAATATTAAACCAAGCAAAGCCACTACATGCAGACTTGGTAACCTGGAGCCTGGAAGAGATCGCTCTTAGCGATAAGACCGATAAGTTATTCATATTAACTATGTCAAAACGAATTGTCTTCTACATCCGTATATCCGTAATATCAATAGATCGGCATAGCGCTATCGTTGCTATCCCAAATTTTGTCCTGTTGGATCGGAACGTGTCAGTAACCACGCCGACTCGCACCGAAGTAAAATTGTGCCCTGGACCTAATTGAAGCGACCCATGTCAGTAACGCCAGTACTGCATCTTCCTTTTTTAAATCTTTGTTTACATCTATATTTGGCCTATTAAAGTCCTAAGTTTATAGCTAAATCTATATCCAAGGCCACAGTGGGTGGTAGCTGGCAACCCCAGCTGCCGTTCAATACGGGCGTAGCGACGGCAACTGTAAGGGGAGTAGGGGAGGGTGGCCACTGGCAACACCTTTCAATCGAGCTATTGTTGGCTTTTTAACGATATTATTACTGGGGACGTTACTGTTGCTAGGCCAGGGTTAATTGCTAGAAAATGTATAAAAAATAGATAAGATAAGTAACTGTTTATTAATACCACTTAACAAAGTAAATTTTACAATCATAAAAACTATTTTTTATAATTTTTTTTTTTGAAAAATATGTAGCAATAATTAAATAGTTTATAAGTATGCGCGCTTCTTTATTTTGTAGGTAAGAACATAATATGATATGTTAAATACAATACTCTTTATTGCAGCCAAAAGATAACAAAAAAAGACTTATAACTAAACTATATAAAGGTCTACAATAGGCGGCCTTATCGCTCAAAGCGATCTCTTCCAGGCAAAAATTCAAAATTCAAACAGCTTTGCATGGAGTGTTTGAACCTGAAGAGTAGGGTGTAATTAAATTAGAAGAAAAAGTTTCATGGCATGAAAACATTTAGTACAAAAAAAAACAAAACAGAAATAAATGTCGCACGCTGTGACGTCTACAATTTTATTATTGCTATGTATTTTTTAATTTTATGCTTCTATAATAAAAGTGGCCTTGAGTGAGACCTCCCCTAGATAAATTAAACTTACAAAGAAATAAGAAATTCTTTCAACATACTCTCCAAGGTCGAATTCTTATTGAGCAGGAAGTCAAAACAGGAACCGTATCCATGACCGCCGGAAGTCAAGTTTCCTTCTATTATTCGTATTTTATACACATACTGGTGAATATTGACATGTTGGTGTTAATTTGTTATTGTACTTACTTGATAAAATATGTAAATATGAAGGAGTGAGACATTTTTGAACCGACTTTTAAAGTATGAGGAGTTTAAATTTTTTAAAATAGGGATGAGGACAAAAAAAATCCATAATGTATAGAGTAGAGTATACCTATTATAAAAGACCACGTAGAGCTAAGAGGTAAATTTCGGATAAACCGATGACCGTCCTATATGCTACTGGCATTTTTGGAAAATATTATAAAAATAAATAAATCATATTTTAGAAACAATAAGAATATAAAGTTCTCCTTGACATTTCTATTCTAGCTCTTATAGTTTTCAAGAAAAACTTAAAATAGGGATATAAAAGTGGAGGGAGAGGTAGATACATTGTCATGGGAGTGGGAGGGTGTTTCTACTAAAATTTCTTGTTAAGAACGGTAAAGCTATACGCGTGCAAAGTTTCATGGTTTCTCGCGCTAAGGAGCCGCACATTGTACAGGATTTTGTGTTAAGATTTATATGTTTTTTTGTTCAAAGCGTATATTATAACGAAAACCACGATATAATATATCGTATAACTACAGAAAGTGCAATAACGTCCAACATTATACAACGTTCTGTGGTGTGGCATAAACGTTAAATTAACTTCACTTTTTTATAAAATAAAAAAACGTGATTTCACATTGTTTCATATCCAACAGCCATCGCAAGGACTTGAACGGCCGTTTTGTCCACGAACGTGTTAACCATTACTTCTACTTTTTATTATACATCAAGTAGTAAATATACAGTAAATACACAGTAATAGTGATATAGTATAGGTAAATATATAAATAGAGGTTATTTCCTTTGGAAAGAGCATTATTTCAAAGGTTATCCCCGCTGTAGAGTTGGGAGGCGCGTGTATCCGAAATTACTAATATTTGGGGCTATTTCGTATGATTTATGCCCTTATAGGTGTCATTAGGGTATTAACCCACCGGGTAGCGAAATATGTACATTGTACATACAGAAAATTATTAAAATTTAAAATATACACATCAATAAGTCTTGATTTTGAGAAGTGCAAAATTTGATGTAGTTACAGTAAAGCATAGTGTGAAATTGGATTAGAATTTTTATCTTCTTTATCTTTGTACATTTCTTAGACTGTCAGTTTATCTACGTAATATGCTAGAGCTATTGTTGTAGAGTACTAGAATGCTGGCTTGTTTTTTTTTTCCAAAAATAAGCATTTCCCTTCAGCTCAACGGAGCAACGCAAATATCCCTCTACCATAGTCTATTAGATTTAGTTTTTAGGAAGTATTTATATAAGTTGTACTTTATTTAGTTTTTAATTTGTTTAAATCAGTTATTGTAAATTCCTATTACATAGGTATAAAATTCTATGGTAGTAATAATAATATTCTTTGACAGGACAGTGTAGTTTAGTAAACCTTAATACCTATGTGGTGAATGATGTTTTTATTAAATTAAGGCGTACCAAAGTTTTTCTACCTATAAGTCCTACTTTTTACTTTGCTAGAAAGGTAAAATATGTTCACCATAAAAGCACGGTGGGTTATGAGAGAGGGCGGACATTATGGGGCGGGCGGTAAGCTATTAATAATTACTCGGCGAGTAATGGCATTTCAGTTAAATCACTTTCCCTGCCTATTTCCCATACAACCTACAGCTGGATTTCCTCTGCACGTAAACAAGGGGTACCTACCTACTTGCCATGTATTTACACATTTTTTTTTTTTTTTTTTTTTTTTAACCCAGGAAAAATGCGTTACGCATCATCACCCCACGCCGGGGGGCGCGGGGCGGTATGTGGGACTCCCCCGCCAAAGATGGGAGCGGCGGGGATACCCACTAAAAAACCTGGGGGTGTCCTGCGGGACGCCATAATGCCGGGGCAACGGGTACGCCGAAGCATTCATCCGCGGCCCCGATGGCGTTTGGTCCTCACTGATAGGAGGACCCCTCCGCGGTGGGGTGAAGAGGAGTTTCACCCCACCCTCTCAAGGGGCGTGCGAAACACCGCGCGCGCCACCTCGTGGGTCTGTGCTTGCGGCGACGAGTACCCCCGTACTCGCCGCCTAGACCCAGGTTATGGGGGCTGGAGAAGGGCGTGGAAGATACGCCTCCGACGCCCCCTTCTCCGGGCACGCATCGGGAGGTCGGTGGTGACCTCCCGTTCGCGTTCCGCGATCTCCTTCTGCGAGATGACACTCTCGCAGAACGAAACCGCGGCCTGCCACGACTCCTCGCTCGCAACCATGGCTCTTACCATGGTTGCTAGCGAGAGTTCGTCCCCCATAACAGCGACGAGGGCACGGCGCTCACTGACCCAAGCTGGGCACTCCTCCAGTGTGTGCTGCGCCGTATCCACGCCGCTACCAATTGGTGGCAAGCAGGGGTTGGTTCCCTGCCGGCTACGTGGTGCAAGTACTTTCCAAAGCATCCGTGTCCGGAAAGCACCTGCACGAGCCGGAAGGTCAAGGACCCGTGCTCACTGTCCGTCCACTGCTGGAGTAGTGGACGGACTGCCACCACTGTCCAGCTGCCTGCTCGAGGGTGGGCCAAACGCGTACTCCACCTCTCGAGCAGTGCCTCCTTGGCTTCCTCCTTCCACCTCTCTACCTCCCTGGGAGACGCGGTGAGCCCGCGGAGGCGGAGCGCGGCGCGCCACTCGTAGCGCGCCGCATACAGCTCCGCCTCCAGGTCCCAGGGGGGAGATCCTGCCAAGAGGCACGCCGCCTCGTAGGAGACCGTGCGGTAACCCCGTATTACCCCGACGGCCATCACCCTCTGAGGACGTCCCAGATGGGCGATGTTTTGCTCCGTCAGGGCATCCACTCATACGGGGGCTCCATACAGAGCCATGGACCGCACGACTCCCGCGTATAGGCGACGGCAGCTGGTCCGAGGTCCGCCTAGGTTCGGCAGCAGCCGCTTAAGAGCGGCCGCCGCACCCATCAGGCGGGGAGCCAACCGGGCAAAGTGCTCCCGGAAGTTCCACCGCCCGTCGAGGACGAGTCCAAGATATTTCATCGAGGGCTCGACCCCGATACGAACCTCCCCGATAGGGATAGTTGAACCCCTACTCGGGGCCCTCCGAGGCCCATGAAAACACAGGGCCTCGGTTTTATTAATGCTTGTAATATGATGGTCAGAATAACGGATATAATACTTATATATACTTTTCTTTTGTAAATACATACTTATAATAGATATTGAAGAACCACCCAGACCAGAAACAAATACCTGTGGATCACACAAACATTTGTCCCATGCGGGAATCGAACCCGCATCCTTCTGCGTTGCAGGCGGGTATTAGCCCACCGCGCCACAGAGGTCGTCTAAAGACCATGAGAAATTACAATTTTACTACTGACTAGTATATATTACTAAAATACAGTTTGGTCCACAATGGGCGGCCTTATCACTCTGAGCTATCTCTAAATATAAACTTTAATTCAAACAACATCAGTCCAGTCACGTATCGTGACGTGTAGATGCTGATCCGATAATTATGGAACAGCTGACGCAAGCAGTTCTGTTGCCAACCGGCGACGGCACGTTGGTCACGTCCGCAAGACTCGAACCCGCACCGCGTCGCTCGATTCCAGGTAACTTAATCACTGTGTCATAAAAGAAGATTACAAAATAATAGTATTACACAAAAATCTTGTAAAAAGGTTCTTTTGATTGTCTAAACCTTTACAATAGTGCATTGAAAATTGCTTATCCAATAGGTACCTAGATAATAAGTAGGTGGTATATTATGTTAACTAAAAAATATTGTCCAAGTATCTACGCATTTAAAACTTGGACACGTTTTTTTTCTTTGTAAAGGATTTGAAGATTTTGTATAGAGCGTGACGTAAAGGTACCTATTGGTCCGCCATTTTGTTTTTTTTCGCAGCCAGCTCCAAAACTTGGTACTTTACGAGGGTGGACGTCGAAATATAATTTTATTGTTGATATTAATGTGTGTGATGATTAATGTCAGCTCTATCGATTTATGTATAGGTTTCGTCGCTAGCTGCGATTTTAAGAAAAAAAAAAACATAATTGTAGTTCAGTAGCAGGTATGCCACAATTCTTAAAATCCCTTTCAACTGAATCGGTTCAAAAGTATAAACTGCGCGATAGTAGATCAGTCAGTCACCCTTTCTCAATACAATTAGACAAAAGTTCCTTAAAATCTATTTTTTTATTTTATTCATAGTTGGCGAATCAAATTTCCAAACGAGCAAATCTCAGAGACCGCCTGCTTATTAGATCACAACAAAAATGGCGCCTCATGGTGATTTATTCAAATTACGTGCAATTTAGAATCAAACTGTGCGTCGAAAATACGAGTAAATTGACATCTGTCCCCGCTCTCCCCTCACTGCGAGGGGAGAGCGGGCATGACGCGTAATATGATTGAGGGAGATCCAATGACGAATCATAGACAATGAAATGACATCGATGTTATAGGTTATGTGTTACTCAATAATAAAACTAATTAAAAAATTGCATGTTCAGCTTTAAATTATAAAAAAAATATCTTTGCCCAGCGGATTTGCCTAAAAAATTAGTGTATTAAATTACAGCTTAATCGATTCAGCCATTTAGGCGTAAGGAAGTATTAAGTACTTACCAACACATTTTGTTAAAATTATTTTGTTAATTTTGATTAACCTTGACAACTCAATTCTTGTGTTATTGTGGTTAGATAATCATACAAATATTATAAACGTGAAAGTTTTTGAGAATGTATGTGTGAATGTATTTGTTACTCTTTCACGCCTAAACGGGTGGACAGACTTTGCTGAAATTTGGTGTAGAGATAGTTTAGACTTTGGAATAACACATAGGCTACAGAACAGCGGGTAAAACCGCTGGGCGCTGCTAGTGGATTATATATTTATAAATACTTATAAATATACTTTTCTTTTTGTACAAACGATACTTTGATGCACGCTTAATATCAAATTAACAAAAACTGCAAAAAGTGACGTCACATTAGCAAAAAGCTACCGTCGTAACAAATACGCTTCGTCACAAAGCGGTCTCGGTCGCCAGTCACGCACGATTTCACACTAACTGGCGAGTTACTGTTGCTAGGCATACTCTTTACAAAAACATGGCCTGTAGAGAGCATTGTGACTACTCGCTACCGTGGTAGGGGACAATCGTTTAACAATTTTATTATTGTTACTTCGATCCGTACTTTATGAGATCGTAGTAGGGGTAACAATAGGGGTTTTTTAATTACAAGTTGCAAAAAAAGTAGTCGGTATCAGAAAAAGTTGTATTTATGTCGCAGTCATCTGGTTGAATCCGCTATTTGATTGTATGACCAGCGCGTTAATAGAATGACGACATTTAATTGAATGGCTAAAGGACAACTCGTTAAGTTGTTTACTGTAACGTTCAACGTCTTGACTAAACGTCATTTAGCATTATAGTCGCTGAATGGGATATCTATATCCGACTTTAAAAACGTCTACTATTTCATTTTGAATTTTAATATTTTAGCATAAATTTTATGTACTTAAAATAATTTAAGAATTTAGAATAAATAATAATTTTACTATGTATTTAGAATTATACTGAATACATTTTGAAATACTTAATTTTTATGCTCTATAAAATCCCAAAAATAAATCGCAATCATTAAAAAACTTATGGTTTGAATTTATGCTAATAGTATTTTACTTCCTTTTAAAAAATAAAAACAGATCCAATTTTTTGATTTAATTCTTATTACAATTTCTACTGTTGCAGATTTTTAAAACAACTTTAATGTAAATTGTAATATTTTTCCATATGTTAATTAAAATGATTTTTTTGATACTTAAAATAATATAAGTTAAGAAATTAGCAGTATTATCGCTTCAAAGAAACTTCTACGTCCTTACACGTAGGTACATAATAATTATAATATGATAAAAAATTGCACAACTTTCAACGAAATGTAAAATTCAGATGACTCAGTCATTCAGTTGAGTACGATAAAACTAAATAACGGTTACTCAGTTAAATATAATCCAATACGTAACGAATTGGCGGTTAGTAACAGCGCTGCGAAATTTCATTTATTTCTTTATTCAAAAAACTTCACATTACAACAATATTTATAGATATTATAATTATGTTATAAAAAACCTTATTATAATATACTTACAAATAAGTATACTAATATACTTACATGAAAGAAAGTTAAAAAAAAACACAATTATTATTATAGAGTATAGAGTAATACGAAGGAGAGTCTCATTTGCCCCAAATGTCTATTAATAAAATTACACTATTGTAAATTGTTAGTAATGGAAAATGCCCCAGTTTTAAAATTTTAACATATTAATAATAATGTATTCACCTATATTGACACGAGTTTTTATACCGATAGATTTATTGATTTTTGATTATAATAAATTATGCCACTGACTATCTTCAAACAAAAAAATATTTATGTGAGAATTACTAGGATGTGCTATTATTATTATTACTAATCAATTCTCACTCCTGCCTGAAATTTTAATGATTAAAAAGTATTGTTATTAGTTGTTCTTTTATTGTATTAAAAACCTTTTATAGCTTGAATGTAGAGGAGGTTTTATACTAGCTGCGCCCAGCGGTTTACCCGCTATACTATTATAGCTGTTGCGGATCGACGAGCCTTGTAAATAAATATTCCTTCTTTTTTGTACCTGTGTAAACTCCCGTAGCTTTAGTCGCAATTATTGCACATATTATGTATAGATTTCGTGTTTTATATTTTTACAAACTTGATTACGAGTAGTTATGTAAAATCACTATTTTCTTTATTTTTGCTAATTTGATTTATTGTTATGTAAAATTTGTCATTGTTTATTTACTTCTTGAATACGCGTAAATAAACTTATTGTAAACGAATATTTGTACTTGAATGAGAAAATGTAATCGCCAAATTGCTAGAGAAAGACAGCAATATGTTAGAGCGAGACAAGTACATATAAAAACCGCGCGATCGCGTATTTTTGCCATGTTTTTACTTATTGTAGATTATGTGTAACAATAAGTAATGAATATGTAATACATGGTAATAGGTAATGTCGTAAGCTAGATTTTAAGATTATGTAGACTAAAATCGAGCTATGTATAATAAAGTTATAGTCGAAAATGTGCCGGGCCCATAGTGAAAATTAGAGAAAGTTTTTGTGAAATTTGCGTAAAAATTAGGTGCTCTCTATCCGGTAAGGGTAGGGAGTGCCTAAGGTGCCCGGCCAAAAATAATGTTACGCTCTACGACTTCGCTTGAATTGTATATGTACTAATATACCCCTAAGAAGAAAGAAATATACAGTCCACTATTATTGAAGAACCGAAGTTATTATTTACGACCCCCACAACGTGGTCCATCGACGCCGGATTACTCCAGCATCAGCCGTTCCGCTTGTCAACTTGGGGACAGCGGGCGGTCACCCACATTTGCATCGTTACGCTTGTCAACCTGGGGACAGCGGACGACCATCTGCATCTGCATCGTACGCCTGTCAACCTGGGGACAGCGGACGACCTTCTGCAACTGTACCGCGCCGCTTGTCAACGAGGCGACAGCGGGCGGCATCAAGCAAGCGTCGAGCGTCGCTTTGGTACCGTGTTACATTAAATACGGTACCCCAACCCCGAACGAGGTTCCTGAGTCGTCAACCGGCGCCATTTGGTGAAGAGGCCACAAGAGGCACTTCAAGAACGCCCAAAGGCGCGCCGGGTACCTGAGGACGTCCCAGGACCCACCGTCGGTCTACGAATACGAAGACTCGCTATCAACAACAATAACGCGGTTCGTCCGCGGCCTGTGCTCCTTAGCCACCTAACGGTGTCAAAGGGCGACGGAGACAGGTCCAACGCCTATATTGGTGGAGTAGTTGCTTGACACGGCGCTACCGGTGGGCAAGACCACCGAACAGTGTTCTTACGCCGGTACGAGTGTGTACAGACGAGGGCCGGACTGTAGGCACTGCTGAAGTGGGAGGACATTCCCCCCTCCCGCCGAGCACCTCGTTCTGTGCATACTTCCTCTGCCGGGTAAGTCCCCCCTCTCCCGTCCCCCTTTTCCATCCCCAAGGGAGCGTATCCCGGCCTTTAAACAGGGCCGGCCCCTCCTGCGGGTCTGTTAGGGACGTTAGGGAGGTAGGGAAATTAGGGAGGTAGGGCCGTTAGGGGCACACAAGAGCCGAAGATGCCGACTACACGCAGCAAAGCCGCCGTCGACGAACGAGACGGTACCGAGCTACGTGTCTACGAGGACTACCCGGCATCACCGTCTACAAACCCCGCACCCGCGTACATCCCGCGCCCCGCACCACCGCCTACCACCACGTTGGACAAGCCACCGAGCCGCGCCCCTTCCGTCCGATCGACGGTCAGCGCCAGTGCAAGGATCCGTAGAGCTGAATTGGAAGCCGCCGAGCTGATGGCGGACGTACAGCGGAAGGAACTACAGATTCAAGCCGAGCTGATAAAGAAGAGGTTAGCAGCAGACATTGACGCGATTCACGAAGAAGAATCGGAACGCGGAAGTCTGCGTGATCAAGACATAGCTGAAAATAGCAAGCGAGTTAGCGATTGGATCAATCGCGTACAAACGACCGACACCGAAGAAGCAGCGCGCCCACGTGAGCGCACGGAACGTGCGAGAGAGACAGAACGAGTCACTATCGCACCGAACCGTGCAACGTACAAGGCAACGCGGAACGAGTCGTCGCCTTACCGCGCCCCGTCCCATGATAGAGGGATTGACCGATTAGCCGAAGCTTTAGAGAAGATGGCCCGAGGGAACCGAAGCAGAAAACCACCAGACCTACCGCCGTTCAGCGGCGCACCGGGAGAGTGGCTTCCGTTCAAGGCTGCCGTCAATGAAGCGACTACGGTCTACAACATACCGCCGATAGAGAATCTCGCCCGTCTACGCTCGTGTATTAAAGGAGAAGCCCGACAGTGTGTAGTCGCGCTATTATACACAGCGACGGAGCCGTCCGCGATTATGGCAACGCTCGAACAGCGTTACGGACAGCCAGAGATAATTATCGATCAAGCCTTAGAAGAGCTAAGGAAACTGCCGCGTATAGGAACGACCGCGGCAGATCTGAACGTGTTTGCAATTAAGTTGCAAAACATCGTAACTGTCGTTTCGTGTCTTGATAAGAAGGGGTACCTGAAAAACCCAATGTTAGTTCGCCACATCACTGAGAAGATGAGTGAACATTTGCGATCCCGTTGGTGCGATTATGCAGAAGATCACGGATTCCCGGACGAGTCTGAGATCGTGACGTTATCGCGCTTCTTAATGAGAGAAGCGGATCGTGCGGTACGTCACTGATACACGACAGCATCGCATACGGCGAACAAAGACACGAAAACGCAGAAAACATCGCAACGAACAACGAACGCTAAAGTTTACACCACAACTGAGAACTGTAACACGCAGAGCAAGAACGTGTGTCATTGTTGTGGTTCCGAACATCCCACGCCACAGTGCAAAAAGCTCAAAGAAATGAGTGTGCAAGAGAGATGGCAATGGGCGAAAGAGACAAAGATATGTTTTGTTTGCCTCAACAACAAACATCGTCGCTTCGCATGTAAGGCTAAAAAATGTGGAATAGAAGAATGTAGAATGCCTCATCACGCATTACTCCACACAAAGAGAGTTTCATCATCATCACCGCAAGAAGACTCTGCCATCACCGCGTCTGCGAGAGTACACACACCCCACGGAATTTTACTCAAGGTGTGCCCGATTACGATCAAAGGACCCGCCGGTGAAATAGAGACTTACGGATTAATGGACGAGGGTTCTACAATTAGCCTTATCGACGACGACATAGCCGCCCAGATCGGGGCGCAAGGTCCATCAAGACCGCTGAACATACATGGAGTCACGTCAATCCAGAGAGAGGCAAGTAGCAGAGCCGTCGACGTCGCGATCAAAGGCAGACATCAAAGCGAGTACTATAACATCAAAGCGCGCACCGTACGACAGCTCGAACTAGGCAGTCAGTCGGTCGGGCGCGAGCTACTCGACCATCGACATTTGCGAAGTCTGCGCGACAACGACTTATGCTACGCCGACGTGAAGCCTCGGGTCTTGATTGGAGCCGACAATTGGCACTTGATAGTATCGAGAAAGTTGTTGACTGGCAAGAGAACACAACCAGCCGCGTCTCTAACAAAACTTGGATGGGTGATACACGGGAGTACCCCGCACAGCGCTATAGTTTCCAGCGACGAGCGGGTCTTGCATGTTCGTACGTTACAAGAACGGGACGACGAGCTGCACGACCTAGTGAGAACGCACTTTGAGTTGGACTCTATAGGAATCTCAAAAAAGCCGAAACCAGTCGCCGAGAACGAACGAGCGGTAGAAATATTTAATCGCACGGCGACAAGAGTGGAGAACCGGTTCGAAGTGGGATTACCTTGGCGCACCGATGATGTACACCTTCCACCGAGTTACGATATGTCACTGCGACGTCTGAAAAGTATCGAGCGAAAAATGGATAAGTCGCCCGAGTTTAAGGTGGCATACTCGAACGAGATAAACAAATTAGTCGAGAAAGGTTACGCGACTAAATGTGAACACGATCACAGCGGAGACGATAAAATGTGGTACCTACCACACTTCGCAGTGACAAACCCGAACAAGCCGGGTAAAACCCGCCTGGTTTTCGACTCAGCCGCGAAATCAAATGGAGTTTGCATGAACGACGCACTCCTAGACGGACCCGACTTGTTATGTAACCTGAACGGAGTATTATATCGCTTCCGAGAGCGACCGATCGCGATAACAGCTGACGTACGTGAAATGTTCCTGCGAGTGAAGATAAGGAAAGAAGATAGAGTGGCGCAACATTTCCTGTGGCGAGGTGAAGAACGAGCCCGCCCACCGGATACCTATGTTATGACGTCAATGATCTTCGGCGCTCGCAGCTCGCCATTTTTGGCCCACAGCGTACGGAACAAAAACGCTGCCGATCATCGCGACACGCACCCGCTAGCATATGTACCTATAACCCGATGTCATTATATGGACGACTGGCTACAGAGTTTCGACGATGAAGAAACTGCAGCTAAAACGATGGAGCAAGTCATCGCCGTCCATAAAAAAGCCGGTTTCGAGCTCGCTGGATGGAGTTCGAACCAACTTTCATTACTAGGGGGAGTAGATATCGCCGATCGCGCTACTACTCCAAAAGAACTCGGTACGAACGAGGCCGAGTACGGCAAACGGCAAAACACTGGGACTTAAATGGATCGCCACTTCGGACGAATTCGCTTTCAATACGAATATGCCACGAGTACCGCCAGACGTGCGAGCAGGACAGCGCATACCGACAAAGAGAGAAGCGCTCGGCGCCGTTATGTCGGTATTCGACCCCGCGGGACAGATATCGCCCTACGTGATTACGGCCAAGGTGGTGCTACAAAGTTTGTGGCGCCACGCATTGGCGTGGGACGACCCTCTCCCGCCTGAAGAAGCCGAAAGTTTCGCCGAGTGGATGCACGATCTCGACTATATCGAAAAGCTACGAATTCCCAGATGTTATAGCCCAGAACCAGCTGTAGAACGACAGCTACACGTCTTCGTAGACGCCAGCGAACAAGCATACGCCGCGGCAGCGTACTGGCGATACAAGTACGAAGATGGAAGAGTACATCTCGTTTTAGTAGCCGGTAAGGCAAAGGTGGCACCGATGAAGCCACAAAGTATTCCGCGCATGGAACTACAAGCGTGCCTAATAGGCGCCCGGCTAGCAACCGAGATAAAAAAGGAACACGAGTACGAAGGAAGCGTCGTGTACTGGAGCGACTCGAAAACAGCGCTTCATTGGATAAGGAACGATTCCACACGCTACGCTCCGTATGTCGCACACCGACTAGGTGAGGTCGCCGAGCTCACAGCTGTTAACGAGTGGAAGTGGGTCCCCACTGCACATAACGTAGCCGATGACGCTACGCGAGCCGGCAACACTCAACTTAAAAGTACCGATCGATGGTTCGTAGGACCGCCCTTTTTGCGAGAGCCGGAAGAATGTTGGCCTCAGGAAAAAATCGAGGTCACAGATGAGGTAGAAGTGCTGACGACGAGAACGACAGAGAAGGCACCACTCATCGAGTTCGACCGATTTTCATCATACGAGCGCTTACTACGAACTTTAATGAAAGTCTTATATTTTTGCGACAAGTGCAGAAAAATAAGACAAGGTGAAACCGAAATTGAGCGATTAAGGAGAAGCGAAAGTTTGTTAATAAAACAAGCTCAGTCGGAGTCGTTTCACGCCGAGATAGCAAGACTACAGGAAGGAAAAACTGTCGACAGATCGAGTCGACTAGCAAAATTAGATCCAGAATATGAAAATGGAATACTGCGCTTGCGAGGTAGGATAAGGGTGATTCCTGAGAGTCAAAATTTTACGTGTCTGGGGGAATAAACTACCCGTAACATAAAAATTCTACCCAAAGGTATTTTTTTCCTGTTAGTCTAAGGTTCAATCTACTTAATGCATGATAGACATCAGGTTATATTTAGCTGCAAGTATCTAAAAAAAAATGTAAAAGCCCTGAAATTTGATTACCGTGGGCTGTCCCTTACACATTTTCGGAACAAAATATATTTTTTACACTAATTTATAAAAGGAATTTAATTAATTCCTGTGATCAAAGCTGTAAAGGGTGAACTGTTATATGATCAAAAAAATACGCGAAGGCTGTACTCAGCGTAGTTTTAGAAAAAATAACAAATTTAGGTTTGTCCCCGGACAAAAAGTGATTCCCATGGCGCGCGACATAACTACCCACATTTCACAAACCACAATACTTAGAAGCTTGTACGCACGCTATTGGCTAACTTCGATTGCGCTCTAAACATAGTGAAGAGAGGCTCCTCCTCTCGTTGTTATAAACTGGATTTACGAAGGTGAGAAATTGATTACCGTGGTTTTGGTTCACTAGATCATTGATTACCTTTTCCATGTTTAAAAATATTTTTTTATCCATTACGGTTTTTTGACTAGGGTGTGCAGTTAGTAAAAGGGTATTGTTTATCATATATTTTATTAATTTTGGTCTATAATTATGGTATTTAAAAATATTGACAAAAAACTATACAATTTTGATTTACATGGTATTGATTCTCATGGTATTTTACCACGGTGATCAATTTTCCCCTGAGTTTTCTTGCGCATTCTTTCACTTTTTACCCAACTACAGCGAAGCCGCAGGTATGAAAGTGATTTTGACAGTTTATATTTGTATATTTCATTATTTCAGATATTTTTTTTATATTGTATACATCAGATTTTTTTATATTGTACTATAGTAGACAGACCACATTAAAAAGTCGCTCAGCGAGCTATGGAGAGGGCTATACTCGGGGTTTCTCTACGTGATCGAATCAGGAATGAGAAGATGAACCAAAGTCACTGACATATCTCCGCGGATCAGGAAGCTGAAGTAGTAATGGGCAGGCCACATAGCACGTAGAGCGAATGGCTGATGGGGTCGAAAAGTGTTCAAGTGGCTACTACAGGCAAGCAAACGCAGCGTAGAACGTCTACCCACAAGTGTGGCAGACGACCTTATTTAGGTCGCTGAAAGACGCTTGAAGCAGGTCGCTTTCAACAGCAGTGTTATATATGGAGGTCTAAAGGGGAGGATTATGTTCAGCAGTAGACGTCTTATGGCTGAGATGATGTATGATGAAAAAATAAAACGAAACTATGGGCTGACTGCAACTTTCAGTCCAGATTAACCTAACTAATGATAAATGTACAATCTGATGACAGCTTCTGGAGTGAATCCTGTCAGTGACTGTGACTGTAATATTTTTACATTGTTTAAGACTGCAATACGTTGATTTTATTTAGTTTACATGATTATTATATAGAGAGCCAATATAGACCTTTTTAATACTTTATGTTTGGTGTATATCTGTTTGGATCACCGTTTTTAATCATTTCTATTTTATATGATTAGTATGTAGAGGTCAATATTTAAATAATAACATAGAATTCAAACAAAATAGTTTTAATTTTGATTTCCATGCCACACTTTATTGATTCCCGTGGCACCAAAAATTTAAATTTAAATATCTTCTGAACAAAACAAGTTATAATGATGCCTATTTGATTGATGTAATTATAATTATGGAAAATTTGATGTTTTACATGTAAAATGCAATAATACTTTGATTTAAAATCTGCCACGGAAATCACTTAAATACGCCCGATCTCAGGATTTACCCATAAACGCAGCGCCAGTACCTGTAGAAATGAAAAAGCCTGCAATACTCGACGGGAAACATTTACTGACTCGCTTACTCATAAAACGAGAGCACGCCCAGAACGGACATATAGGGCGCGAGCACCTCGTAAATAACATGAGACAGAAGTATTGGGTTCTCTGTCTACGACCGACCGTGAGAAAAATAGTAAGCGAATGTAACCTGTGTAGCATCAAAAGAAGGCCGCCTGGAGTACCAGTCAAGGGAGACTTACCTAAGGAGCGACTGGACGCGTACACACGCCCGTTTTCACGCTGCGGATTGGACGGATTCGGCCCTATGTGGGTAGCAATAGGACGCCGAAGAGAAAAACGATGGGGCTTACTATTTACGTGCTTAGTAACAAGAGCAGTACATTTGGAAACGTTAGCAAGCCTAAACATCGATTCGGCTATTATGGCTATCCGCCGAATGGCAGCAAGAAGAGGGTTCCCGGCTACTCTTTACAGCGACAACGCTACAAATTTTCACGGCAGTGAAGTTGAAATGAACAAGGCTTACCAAGAATGGTTACCACAGCTGCAAGACTTCGCACTCACGAAACGTATAGAGTGGAAGTACATTGACCCCGGGGCCCCTAATCAAGGCGGTGCCTGGGAACGAATGATAAGAAGTGTAAAGAGTGCGCTATCGCTATCTCTCTCTGAAAAAGCACCGAAAGAAGAAGTGCTCAACACCGCTTTGATCGAGATCGAACAAACGATCAACTCGCGGCCATTGACCCACGTATCAGTATGTGAAGAATACCCGGAGGCATTGACCCCCAATCACTTTTTACTGGGTACCGCGCTTGGGTCACCTATAGTCGGAAAATGTGATATCGCAGATAGAAGAGCGTGGAGAACGTCGCAAGCCATTGCGAACGCATTCTGGACGCGATGGGTAAAAGAATACGTACCTACATTGACTCCGAGAGGTGACATTAGAAAACCGCTACGTAACATTGAGAAAGGTGACGTAGTGATCATAGCGGATGGGCTATTACCACGTGGTGTGTGGCCTCGTGGACAGGTAGAGACCGTTTATTGCGGACCTGATGGTGTGGTGAGGAGTGCGGATGTGCGAACACGGGGTGGAATATTTAGACGACCAGTAAGACGGCTCATCGTCCTCCCTTTTAATGATGGCTGCGATAATCTACGCCAGGGGGAGTATGTTGCGGATCGACGAGCCTTGTAAATAAATATTCCTTCTTTTTTGTACCTGTGTAAACTCCCGTAGCTTTAGTCGCAATTATTGCACATATTATGTATAGATTTCGTGTTTTATATTTTTACAAACTTGATTACGAGTAGTTATGTAAAATCACTATTTTCTTTATTTTTGCTAATTTGATTTATTGTTATGTAAAATTTGTCATTGTTTATTTACTTCTTGAATACGCGTAAATAAACTTATTGTAAACGAATATTTGTACTTGAATGAGAAAATGTAATCGCCAAATTGCTAGAGAAAGACAGCAATATGTTAGAGCGAGACAAGTACATATAAAAACCGCGCGATCGCGTATTTTTGCCATGTTTTTACTTATTGTAGATTATGTGTAACAATAAGTAATGAATATGTAATACATGGTAATAGGTAATGTCGTAAGCTAGATTTTAAGATTATGTAGACTAAAATCGAGCTATGTATAATAAAGTTATAGTCGAAAATGTGCCGGGCCCATAGTGAAAATTAGAGAAAGTTTTTGTGAAATTTGCGTAAAAATTAGGTGCTCTCTATCCGGTAAGGGTAGGGAGTGCCTAAGGTGCCCGGCCAAAAATAATGTTACGCTCTACGACTTCGCTTGAATTGTATATGTACTAATATACCCCTAAGAAGAAAGAAATATACAGTCCACTATTATTGAAGAACCGAAGTTATTATTTACGACCCCCACAATAGCCTATGTGTTATTCCATGGTCTAAGCTATCTCTGTGCCAAATTTCAGTTCAATCGGTCCACCCGTTTAGGCGTGAAAGAGTAACAAACATACATACATCCAGAAATCTATACATTCTAACAAACTTTCACGTTTATAATATTAGTAAGATTATACAGAGCTTGAGTATATTTATTTATTTATTTATTTATTATTCAGCACAAAGCTAGGACTAACTTAATGCTACAATAGCATTTTCTACCAGTTGCCCCAAGGCTATATTCAAGCTTAATTTCAGCGAAATCTTGCGGCGTGAGAGATTAGCTAAAACCCCCACACAAATCTGTGTTAAAATTAAGTTTCTAGAAACACAGTGTAGTCATCAGTTAGTATTTAAACCCAACACTCGTAATGATTCTGTGGCTAAGCTACAAGGCCCCAGTCACGTATACAATATACAAGCAATTATAATACCATAATGAGTGCAGTAGTTTATTCGATAATTATTAGAGTCATTATCGAATAATGGTCCTGTTAGATATCTAAAGCGTTAATTATACGTTTTAAATGTGCATTTTGCATGAGATTGTGCAATTTACTTGTTTGGTACTTTTTTACTTTAATACTATTGGATTTCAGGGGCAAGAGTAGGTACCGAGAACCGGCGAGTGTGCATGAAGAATGTGTTGAAAGTTGAGGAAGCGAAAGAGGTGTGTCAGGATCGTACCAAGTGGAGGGAAATAGTCTCTGCCTTTTTTTTTTTTTAATCCCAGGATAAATGCGTTACGCATCATCACCCTACGCCGGGGGGCGCGGGGCGGTATGTGGGGCTCTCCCGCCAAAGATGGGAGCGGCGGGGATACCCACTAAAAAACCTGGGGGTGTTCCTGCGGGACGCCATAATGCCGGGGCAGCGGGTACGCCGAAGCACTCATCCGCGGCCCCGACGGCGTTAAATAGTCTCTGTCTACCCCAACGGAAACCTGGCTTGATTATATTATTACTAGTTGCGCCTTTACCCGCAGAACTTATGTAGCCTATGTGAATTCTAGGGTCTAAGCTATCTCTATACAAAATTTCAGCTCAATCGGTCCGCCCGTTTAGGCGTGAAAGAGTAACAAACATCCAGACATCCATTCTTATAAACTTTTACGTTTATAACATTAGAAAAATGTATGTTATGTGTAATATTAGATTTCGGATCGATGTTGAAGTGGTCAAAGTGACTCCAGATCTTCAAAGGGTTCACGTAGGCTTGACGTCAAAAATCTGTTTTTAGGACAATGAGTCTAGACGAGCAAATCTTCGCAAGTTTCAGAAAAGTTACATACCTATAATATAAGAATATTGAGTTTATTATTATAAAGATTTAAAAAAAATCTGAATCAAAGAAATAAGTTTTATTTTTTAACATGATTTTTTAGTTGGTAAAACTATGTAAAAATAAAAATTAAATCTATTAAACTCCAAGCTCCATGCTCAATTATGGCAGGAAGTGCCCCAGAACCGGGAAGCGTGGTATAATCTTGTATCGGAGGCCACTCAGTTTGGGTCGCTGCGCCGTACGTAGTAAGTAAATCTTTAAAAATACCAATCAACCTAGATAAAAATTAAACTATCGTATTTTCTCAATGGATATCGTATGTCAATAAAATTAGTTCCAATCTACATTAACACCTACGAAGAAATAATGTACCCTAGTTCGTTGATTAACCCAGAAGTTTCATCAAAAGTAGGCTAGCAACGTGTGACGTCACCGATAACCGTTCGCTTCGTGCGACCTACTTGAATAGATAATAAATATTATAATAATATGAATCATTTATTTTATTCTTTTAATGCCGGAAACATGGTTTTATCTTTTAAGGAAGATATGATATGGCGAATCTAAGACAAAAACTTGACATTATGATGACTCTATGATGTTCAGTGAAGCCAGGGAGGGATTTATCCCGCCTTTTAGGTTTGGTCTGCTACTATCTACGGCCGCATTGTCGCTTAACAACACGCGAGAACGTAGTCAAAGGATAACCTATAAAGATTTTTAAAAACTCTAATTTCTATCATTCCGTCCCCATTTGGTTTTCTGAAAGAGATTACTATTAGCGATGAGACCGCCAATTGTAACATGTTATGTTTAATGTACAATTTTTGCTATATTCTATTGTAGAGATTTGAGTTTTCTATTCTATGATTCTTCTTTCTTTTATTTTTTTTTCTTTGTGTTTTAAAATTGAATTGCATGATTTGAACAGCACTTACATAATACGAGTAAAATAAAAGTATTTGCAAATGAAGGTCTTTAATGTGCAGTCTGCAGATAATAAAATAACATGTCTATATTCCTTAGTTTTGATTAGAGAAAGTAATAATATAAGTAAAATAAAAAAAAATAGAAATATATTATGTGAAAGTATTGTTTTGATGTATAAATATAATATGGCTATTGACATAAATGATACGAAATCAAGCTGTTTATAATTAATTTAATCAACAATAATAAAAAATAATATGGTATCGAATTAGTAAAATAAAATTTCAAAATATAATTATTAAATAGATAATCAAGTCAGTATAGTATTTATATATGTAACTATAAGGAAATTGAAAATTATGCAATATCCCCAGTTCAAAATATCATTATTTGGCAAATGCCCCATTAACAGACGCCCAAGTCCCAAAGTATTACCGTATTCCAAAGATTTTCCAGGAAATGATCTCATTTTTGATAATAATGATGAATTTGCAATATCATTATGCAATTTCTAGAAAATTCAGATAAGATTTCACGTGAACGTGTTCCGTCATGACTCATGACCTTTGTTCGCATTTATCAGTTTATTTATTCTTTGTTTTATGGACTTATAATGAACATTCGTTTTTGTTTTAATTAATATTTTTATCATGTTTAAAGTTAAAATTCTCATCCATTTTATAATTGCGTTTTTCTGCCAAATAAAATGTTTCTGACGTGTTCGGGGACGATATGCAATTTAAGAGTGGTCAAAATTTTAATATATTTTTTAAAATTATACCTCTACACTCCACATACTATAATTTGTAAGAGCATCTGTTTGTTACTTTACTATGTAAAAACTATTTAATTTTTGATTTCATACATCGTGTTTGATATTTTAAGCGCTTGAAGTTTAATACATTTAATTAAATAAGTATACAAATCTAACAGATATCTTCTAAATATATAAAAGGAAAGAATGACTGACTGACTGATCTATCCACACATAGCCTAAACCGCTGGACGGATTGGATTGAAATTTGGAACACAGATAGGTTTTATGACATAGACCTCCGTTAAGAAAGGATTTCGCCATGCGGGCAAAGCCGCGAGCGTAAGCTAGTTATGTATATAATATTTCATCATCATCATCTCAGCCATTGGACGTCCACTGCTGAACATAGGCCTCCCCTTTGGACTTCCATATGTACCGGTTGGAAGCGACCTGCATCCAGCGTCATATAATATTTAGTCAATTATAAAAATGATCTTCTCAATAAATATATGAAATTATATTGAATAAAAAATAAAATGAAAGAACAAAATAAAAGCAAAACAAATTTTAACGTTTTTCAAACGAGCAATAAAAACGATAGGTAACGATTAAATTATCATATTGACTATTAAAAAGACGGTTAAAAACTCTACCTAACATGACTTATATATAGAATATCTTTCTTTCTTTCTTTCACACTAATATTAATCAGGCGAATGTTTGTGAGTGTGTATGTCTGTTACTTCTTCACGCTTGAATGATCAAACAATATCCGGAATATTTCAAGAGGAATGCCGAGGTATTATCAAGGCAAACCAGACACAAAAATAGACTCTATATACCGCCATGTCGTCTAACCATGGTCAAAAGAAATGCATTTTTTCAGGCCATTGCTATTTTTAATAAACTTCCGTTAGAATTTAAAGAACAAAACTTATCAATGTATATTTTTAAAAGAAAATTGAAATTATGGCTTCAAGACAAATGTTTTTATACAGTCAAAGAATATTTGGACTTTAAATAATAATATTGTAAAATTATAATCTATGATATCCAATCGTTAAATGTAAATTTCAACTTGACCTAATACTTATTTCATGAACATAGATATTATTTGAGTTTAATTTTAATAAATTTTAGGTAAATTGGCGGATTGACATAATATAGGTAATTTTTGACATAATTTTAGGACATTATTAGGATTTTTGATTTGACATTGTTATTATTTTAATATTATTATTTTTCTCTTTATTTTTACTTTTTATCAACATATTAAAACTAATTTAAATTGTAAAATGCAAGGTATATAATAAGATTAACATTTTATGTAAATAATCAAGTGAAATTTTGCACGCCTCTAATGAGGCAGAATGTAACGGACCTAGTTTATAACGACTTATTTTATTAAGACCTATTGTACCTACCTACATTCTTGCAAATAAATGTTTGTATTTGTATTTGTTTGTATTTGATTTACAACGGGTTGAATGATTGAGCTGAAATTCGGCATAGAGATAGCTAAGACTGGAATAACACATAGGCATAGTACAGCGGGTAAAACCGCTGGGCGCAGCTAATCTAAATATACATATAAAAGGAAAGAGTGACTGATTGACTAACTGATCTATCAACGCACTGCCTAAGCCGCTGGACGGATTCGGTTGAAATTTAGGACACAGATAGGGTTTATGACATAGATCTCCGCTAAGAAAGAATTTCACCGTGCGAGCAAAGGCGCGAGTATAAGCTAGCACTAAATAACTCTAGAATTTATACCGCCCGTCTGCAAGCTCCCGCATCCCACAATCACACAAATGATTTGAGAATTTATGTGCTCGGCGCAGGTGCCACCGCCATGAAGGCTTTATGGCGACAAACGGTATTTCATCGCACCCTGTATACGCGTATATACAGGGGCTTACGTTTGAGAACACCCTGTGTACAGTTACAAACGCTATAAACGAGGAACGTGCGGATTTTATTCGTTACAATTCTGGATATGGAATTTTGTTTATTTACTTTTCTAGTTTATGTTTTGCGATTTTGTCCAATGAATGAATGTATGATGAATAATTTATTTGCACAAATATAGGCTGTGACCCAAGTGAGACTAAGTATAAGTCAATGAAAAATAATAGTCTAAATCAAATAATATTTTTTTTTTATTTGTTAAGTAGATAAAATATTTATTTTTCTTTTCAATGTGCCTGTGTCTATGCTTAATTAAATGTTTTTCTTTCTTCTTTCTTTCTCTTTCAAAATCAGATTACTAGTTTCTGGGATATGCTAAAACTAACAAAGATTTTGCTTTGAATTTTTTAAACGATTGCCCCAAGTAAATTAGTGACAGTTCCAACAATATAACGACAATTAAATAAACATTACATTGTAATATAATTTCACTGTAAGCTTAGGTACTATGTCATTCGATAAATAAATAAATTATAATAATAATAATAATTGGGGTTTATACTCCAACAGAACAGGTTACCCTGCTCTTACAGTGTAAGTCATCACAATTTATAGGTTGTGTGACGAACCTATATGTTGCAGTTTCAGGTCGCCGAGATTACTACAGGACCTGCAACATGACCTAACAACTGCCTCCTACATATCTTATAGGAAACCGGCGGGGGCCCACAGTTTTGCGTGCCTTCCGAAACACGGTAGCGTCCAGGCGAACTTTTTGCCACACACTGAGATTTGAACCCATGGTCTCCGTATTAAAAGCCAGACGTATGACCACTGGGCCACGGACGCTACAATTATATCGAATTGATAACCTTTATTGCGGTAAAAATGAGTCAAACCTGTAGTTACAAATATTCTGTCAGAGGGAAAATCTCAGAAATGATGCAACATGACACTCAGTTGTAACTTATTACACATAACTAACTTAATAATTACTTTCAACTTATTACGCCAGACAAGTGTGCCCTTGACATTATAGCTTCAGATAAGTCACCACATGTGTGTTCAATTGGACTATTTAGATTAGGAGAGATGTTAATTAATTAGAACTTTAGAAACGGGCTAGACTCCTGACTTTTGATCCCAAACAGCTGTATTGAGAAAGGAGTTTAAGGAAGGAATAGAGATAAATCTTCCTAATATTATAAACGTGACAGTTTGTAAGAATGGACGTCCGAATGTCAGAATGTTTGTTACTCTTTTACGCCTAAACGGGTGGACCGATTGAGCTGAAATTTTGTATAGAGATAGCTTAGACTCTGGAATAACTTATAGGCTACATAAGTACTGCGGGTAAAACCGCTGGGCGTAGCTAGTGATTGAAAAATCTTTATTGTACAGCCCGAAAAAAGCTCTAAACTGTGACAAAGTTAATAAACAAAAGTAAGTGTAACAATTGGCGGTCTTTGTTACAGTGATAATGAAGTTAAAATTGTGTTTTATTTGAATAAGCTACGTTAGAGTAGTTTTTTACTGACTGAAAAAAACTTAATTTAAACTAAATACCGTAAAACTACACAACTATGGTCCAAATATATAGGATTTAATCTTTATCGTGTTGTCAGAGTCATGTTATTAATCGCACAGAGTATTTTTATTTTTAATTAGGTGGGTTAATGAATGTGCTTTAATATATTATTAACGTTTTAACTGGTATTATACAAAAACATTTTATTTTTTATATATTATTTTTGGACCATTGTTGTGTGCGCTGTTTTCAACTATAGTCCAGGTTAAAAATGCAAGAAAAAACCGTACTTTAACTGACTTGAAGCAATGTTAAAGGTCTGGAATACTGAAATATTATTATTTTATATGATATAATTTCATTAAAACCAAGGTTTTATTAGAATTTATTCATATTTATTCAAGTTTAACTGACAACATTGTAAGTAACTTTAATGGAAGAATGAATCACTTTTTACTTATATTTACGTAGTATATCTTATAAAATCAGTATATTGTAAGATAAAAAATTAAATAAAAAAGTCTAGCAGGTAAACTTGCTAAATTTTTTTCGTCTTGTTCTCGTCGTTTTCAGCTCAGCAAATCTCTCAGTGCTGAGTTTTTTTTGGGGCTGAATTTTAAGTTTTAATTGCCCGGTCTGATAAAAAATTTCATCACCTTTTTCGAGCCATTTTCAGGCAAGTCCGCAGCGGGACATACATTTAAACATACGACCTGTCTTGAGTCAGTCTTCTATTTTCAATATCAGAAAGATCTAACTCCATAATATTATGTCGATCTGAATAATATTTGTATGAACTGGCTCCAGGCTTCTTCTTTGTCAATATTCTCAAAACCTTGATGCAGTTTAAAACAAAATTCGGTTTTTAATAAGGTATGGCCCAAAAAAACCGTTGGACTATTGTTGAATCCAAAGTATGAAAATTGGAATAAATTTCACTTAATATTAAAATAATTAACTGATGTAAAAAACAGCACCAATATTATAAATATAAACATATTACCTTTTAATAAAAATTAATTGTAGAACTGGTGGACCACTCTTACTTATTTTTTGTTATAAAAGTAAGCGGAGTTTCAAAAACACGTAAAAACAGGTTTATTCCGCACCCCTTGCTGTTGACTGCACATAGATGCCATTTATCGGATTTGCCCTAAACTACAAAGCCTACTATTTATTCTAGCTAAATGTGGCCGATTTTTTTTCTAAATGTAGCTACTTTCTTATTAATAACACAGAATGTCAAAGTATGGTACTGGACCATAGTTGTAAGACAGGACTATAGTTGTGTAGTTTTACGGTATTACATATTATTTCTAAATGCCCCACTAACATCCCCAGTGGGGCAGATGAGACTACTCGTCACAAACTCACTTTTTAGCAAAAACCAGACAGTGGCATTATGAGTATTCATTGCATGAAAACCACTTTACCCTTTTCGATAAAATTTATTAACGGTAAACGGGCATACTAATGCCAAGTGAAATAAAGTAAAAAAAAAAGTGCTACAGAAGTATGAATAATGCAAACATGATAATAAAATACATAAAAATTAAAGATTACAACGAATTGAAATAAAAGGCTATCATAAATGAGCTATTTAATCGTCATGGAAAAATTGCGTCACTAATACATATTACCTACTTAGGTACCTATACCTATAATCTATAGTATACCTAAGTACTTATTTCCATTCAACCACAAAAAATGGAAAATGCACTTAATACTTATGAGGTCATCAAGATCGAGCACAGACATGTCGGAGCCTGAATAAAGGCAAGTAAAACAGTCATGAAATTGTGCAACAAAACGTGCGTGTACGCATGTCCCTACATGACTGATGACTAATGACTGTCACGCCACCTTCTTCAGTTATTGAATCATTTCCTATCGGCATGCTTGAGCTAGATTTAGACACGCGGCAGCGAGTCAAGCCAAGTTCAAGCAAAGGAACTGGCGACCGCGCCGTGTGTTATATTACACGAACCGTCCAAAGCGCGTTTTGACGACTTTTTACACCCTCGTTATACAAAAACTATTACACATAGACAAGTCAAATTTGGCACATATACTTAAATATACGAACTATATCTCTGTTCCAAATTCCAATAACACAGCTCTAACGGTTATTTAGATATAAACATCCAGTAATCGGTGAAGTTAATACATACTGAGGGATAGATCAAAAGTAATATCCCAGTTCCAGATGACCTAGAAAGCTGAAATTTGGCATCCCGATAGGTAATGTCGTAGTAACAAAGGGAAAAATCAGAAACTAGTATTTTTTTATCATTTTAAATTATTATTAATTTTTTTAAAATGTATGATATTAAAGTTTGGGACGCCTAGGAACGCATAAAGCAATACATGTTGCATGTTGCTATAATTTTTGTGTAGGCGGTTTTTTCTGTTAGATACTACGAAGTGCGCGCGAGTCCACTATTCCTACTAATATAATTATAAATATAAATACAAACTTTATACCTACTGTACGTATGGATATATGTTTTTTACTTTTTCACGCCTAAACGGGTGGGCCGATTGACTTTAAATTTGGTATAATAAAAAATATAGCTTAGACCCCTGGAATAACATAATATACACTACTGTACCAAACTGTATAGCGGGTAAAACAGTTAGGCACAGCTAGTCACTAATAAAAATAGGTTCCTGGTACCTACGTAACAATTGTATATCCTATGTACGAGTAAATACCTATCAATATATCGACTCACCAGCACAAGGCGGCTCAGTAACATAGAGGTAATAATATTAACATTGTTTAAAATAAAAATAATGTATATCGCCTTAGGTGCTAGTTGGTGTAAACATTTTAGATACCTACGGACCTGTAACGTATAGTCATAATATTATAGGTATGTGGCGGTATATGGGGGCACGGCAGTGCCCACGCCAAGTCGTCGTCATTACAAGTCTTGTCGGCTTAGGTTTCTTTTGATCGAAATTCTAATCCAGTTCTAGATGATCTAAAAAGTTAAATTTTCATCCAAGTAGGCGGTAGGTATAAGATAGCTGGGTGAATATAGATAAATTTATCAGTAACTAGTATTGTTTAAAGATCAATTGATTAGGTACAATATTCAAATCAATAGTGCACATAAATGCTATATATAAATAAGTACTAAATTAATTATAGGTATAGGTATATCGAAGCACGGCGAGGCTCACGGGCCGCCGCGCCGTGCGCGGTGCGACGGCCGTGCCATGGAGCAGTGGGGTGGGGGATGTGCAATAAAATAATCATTTGGTATTAATCTTATTATGACTGGGTGTCTTAAACCTAATACATACTAAAAAGTACTGTACAAAAAGCAATGATATCCCATCAAAAACATAAATGTGAAAAGAGAGCCAAGTTCAATATTACGATGTATGTACTCATAGTTACCTATGATTTGGTAGTTGACTTCAACGACAAAAGAAGTGAGATATAAATGGGTGCCAAGTTCAATGGTCAGTCCTGAAAAATATTTACAACAACATAAAATATTTTATTACAACTTAGAAGATATTATTTCTTCTTATCACTTAGAATTAATATTATTATTTTGAAGCCCAAAGTTTGACTTGGCTAGTTCTCATGGGTACCATACGACGAAGTATCATTAGGATAAGACAATAGATACTTTATTGTACACCACATAATGTTACAGAAAATACATAAGTACATAATTAAAATTAAAAATTACAATGTACATGTGGCGGTCTTATCGTTAAAGAGCGATTTCTTCCAGACAACCAATGGATGGAGGGGACTAATTTACACGATAAAAGACGGTGGCGCACTAATTAGCATTAAGTGCGTTTAATAGTGATCAAGCTAAAGTTAAGAGAGTATCTACCTAGTATATTATGAGAACTGGCCAAGTCAGTCTTTAGGCTTCAAAATAATATTAATTCTAAGTGATAAGAAGAAATAATATCTTTTAAGTTGTAATAAAATATTTTATGTTGTTGTAAATATTTTTCAGGACTGACCATTGAACTTGGCACCCATTTATATCTCACTTCTTTTGTCGTTGAAGTCAACTACCAAATCATAGGTAACTATGAGTACATACATCGTAATATTGAACTTGGCTCTCTTTTCACATTTATGTTTTTGATGGGATAGATTTTACGTCAGTGAATGACAAAATGAGAAAATCAAGTGCATGATAGTAAGCAATAGAATAAACAAATAGGCCAAGCGCTATTCGGACTACGCCTAATATAGGCTTTCGTAGGCCTTAACTTTCATCAACGATATCTTTAAAACTAATAAAGCTATCTTAACCGCTATAGTTTTCCTGGAAAGTTCATTGTTGAAAATATATTCGTGATTTTTTCAATGTTTGAAAGCCAGTAGTTTAGATTTTAGAGAGCCCCCCTCTGGGGGGGCTAACAAAAAATAAATTTTATACTTGAATATCTTTCAAATGGATCAACTAAATCGAAAAAGTTCTTATCCCCATCTATCAAAGCGAATATAGAATACCTAAAAAACTAAAACACAAAATCACGACATAAGTATAAAAAATGGTGGTCTTATCGCTTAAAGCGATTTCTTCCAAATTTTCCATTCCAGAGACAAAAAATGCTATAACAAGTGAATTAAATTAAAAATTTAAAAAACCCCCAACGCAATACGTATTTCACAATTTTTTGTATGGCGGCCATCTTGGATTTTAAATTTTATATAGGGGACTATAATCTACTCGTTAAGCCCTTTCATTTGATACCCATATTGAGGGGGTCGTGGAAGAAAAAAGTAATCCGCCATTTTGTAGCGGCGGCCATCTTGGACCGATTTCCACCAAACATGGCTAAGAACACTCTCGACTAATTCTACTTTCAAACAAAAAAAACAAAATCAAAATCCGTTCATCCGTTTGGGAGCTACGATGCCACAGACAGACACATACACACACACAGACAGACAGACAGACAGACACGTCAAACTTATAACACCCCGTCGTTTTTGCGTCGGGGGTTAAAAAACTATACTATGCCCTTTACTGAGATATAAAACTACAAATTTCATCTAAATTGGTTCAAAGGTTTAAGCATGAAGCGTTACCAAACACACACATACACACACTTTCACATTTTTAATATTACTTAGTTAACACTCTAGGCATGTAGTGCATATAGTCATATCCTAAGTGTGGCAAGACCTAGGTGAAAGTAAGCGTCCTGCCAGACTAGTTTTTTACCCATAATTTGCCTCCCCGGCGTGCGGTCTAGAAAGGAAAGCCTTATATTGAGCTAGATTTAGATTAGATATCTGCAATACCTAGGTACTAGAATGTTTTCTTAATTTACTCTGTAGTTTTCACTTCTATGGTGAAAGTATTTTAACCGACTTTTGATTAAAGAAGGTTCTATATTTGATATATAATAATATTATGTTTGTATGTACCTATTTTTATTAGTTTTTAGGCTTGCGTAGTGAACAAGCCTTATACTTTCGGTTTGTCCGTCCGTCTGTCCGTCCGCGGCTTTGCGGAGAAACTATAAGTCCTAGAAAGCTGTAATTTTGCACAGATGAGGATAATGATTAGGGTAAGAGAACGGTAACAAAAATCAAAAAATAATAATTAATTTAGAGTACCTACCTCCGACCTCCCGTACACGTAAGATGGGGATGATTTTTGCCCCCAGATGATCCCATCATGTGGGGAAATTGAATAGGTATTTTAAAATGAGGGACGGGTTGCTAAGAAACTTTTTCGAGTTAGTCTTCCGTTTGAAAGATATTCAAGATTAAAACTTTGTTATAGGGTTTTTTTCGTCTTTTTTAATACAGTGGTATATTTTATAAAATGTAACACGACCTTGTAGAGTTGAAATAATGAATGAAAGAAAAACAAGCCATTTTACTGACGCAATATCCGGTGTCCCCGACGTTATAGTGACATTGTCGTTAAATGTTCGCCCTTATCGCTAATTTATCACTAATTCACTTTATTTCAATGAATGGAGGAATGCAAACACCTATCTACATACTTACATTTTATGTATGTAGTAAAACATGTCAGTAAGAGTTTTTTAGTTAGTGAATTAGTGTGACGGAATTGTGTTGGAAATAAATAAAAAATCTAATAAGTAGGTATATTCGTCAAAATATTTTTAGACGATTTAAAAAACATGAGCCATTTTTTGTACTTTTGCAGAGCTGGTATATAATAGCTATAACGGTTTTTAGTACTTATATTTTTTTAATTTCACACTATCATAGCATTGTATCCACGCGCTCTCTTTAGGTAGCGCTCAGTTTAGACACGTTTCGTACGGAAACGTACGAGCACGCACGAACAAACCCGAATCACGAGACAGAAACAGCTAAGCGCAAACGAGAGCGGGCCGTACCGCGCACCCAAAGCAATTCATAACAAATATCCGACTGCATCACTGTCGACCATTTTATATGAACCAACGCATGTAAAGCTGGTTACCTACTCTATTGAAACACAAAACTGTAAAGTTTCATTTTCAAAAAGAAACTTAAATAAGCTAAAATACAATACCTTATAAATAGTCAATGTGTTAAATTTGGCGTTCTTATCGCTAAAAGCAATCTCTTCCAGACAACCGTGCGGCGAGAAGAGAATGTTGCTTTTGCTATTGACATGGGTTCGCGGGCATAATTTTACTTGAATACATTAGTTCGTATCCAAGTAAAATAATTAGAAACCCTCAACTAGAAATTTCATCAAACACAGCATAGTGCACTTCTGACTTATGTACCTATTCACCTCTCTAAAATACCCCCATCGTTTTGGCAACAGGGGTGAAAAATGTACCCACGCAGGCGGATTTTTATTATTATTTTATTTGTTAAGCGACGCGTTGCGGCCCGCTCTCGTTTGCGCTTACGCTTACACGCAGACTGGACTGAAGTTAGCTGTTAGTCGTACGTAGACGTGCGTTGAGGTACGACGTCCGCGTCCGCCATTTTGATTTTTTGTTACTTTTTTATACATTTTCGTGCGTAATCACACAATAGTTTGAATTAATTTCCGTGTTATAATATAAATATGGATGTAGACAAATTAATAACCTTTGTTTCGCAAAATAAATGCTTGTGGGACCAGAATGATGAAAGTTATCACGTGCGACACCTGCAGAGGGGTGCGTGGCAGGAGTTGTCTGAAAAAATGAATATACCGAGTAAGTATAAATTGTTATAATTTGCGTAGTTTATGTATGTAGTTAATTAATGATGTAGTTGATTGAAATGTATTTTATAAATTATTGAAGTATAAACATGTTATGCATTGGATTTTTAGTCTGTAAGTTACATGTGTAATTGAATTGAATAAATAAAAAAAATAAAAAATGAAGACAGAGAGGGGTCGAGTCGAGTTTATTAATAGAGCTCTATGTGTGTTGCGTTTTAGATTTTTGACAAATTAATATTGTGCACTTTTTTTTAACTCCCGACGCAAAAACCACGGGGTGTTATAAGTTTGACGTGTCTGTCTATCTGTCCGTCTGTCTGTCTGTCTGTCTGTCTGTCTGTGTGTGTGTCTGTCTGCGGCATCGTAGCTCCCGAACGGATGAATGGATTTTGATTTAGTTTTTTATGTTTGAAAGTAGAGTTAAATAAAGACCCTTGACCCTACCTATTAAAAAAGAGTTTCTCATCTTATCCTATATTTTTCAGTAGAAGATTTAAAGAAGAGATGGCGAGGATTACGCGATAGCTTCGGTAAGGAGCTGAAGAGGTTCGACCAAACAGGAGTTCCCTCAAGATGGAATAACTTCAAACGGATGTTATTTCTCCGGGACGTGATGACAAAGAAGGAAGGTCACACCTCAAGTGACCTCATGGTTGACCATACCACTCAAGTATACCTACCATCCTCGAGCTCCTCAGAAAGCGACGTTCTAGTGTCAACTGACAGTGAATCTGATTCTCCACCGAGAAAGAAAGCCAAAAATCCAGAGGAAACTAGTTCAAAATCAGGCCAAAAGCCCGATCCTGATGCTCAATTCCTGATGAGTCTTCTACCATATTTAAAGGAAATCCCTAAGGATAGGAAACTGATCGTGCGTTCTAATTTGCAGCAGGTTTTCATTGACGAACAGAATGCCCAAAAATTTCCGGTGAAAATAGAGAGGGACTTTACATACGAGTAGGTACTCTTAATGGTCTTTTTACAAACTTTTATTGAACTTGCAATGTATGAAACTATATATCTGGCACAAATGTAACTCAATCACAAGAAAATTGTGGCAGTTCGAGTCAAAAGATTTAGCTGTTTTTTTTTAGTAACAGATAAAAAGAACTCTCCGTGAGTAAAGCTAATTCCCTAACCGGTCAAAATCTGAGATGGAAATTTTGTAATGCATGAATTTGTAAGGACATAAAAAATGGTTGGGATCCGGCACGATCAGGAATAACACAGAGATCGCAATCGCTTTTTCGCGTGTCCCTGCGTCAATGTGACGTTGGCTTAATGGTCCGTCTTTTACCTCGATCTAGCCTTATGTTAAACCATGTGTTTGAGAATGGTAGAAGACTTAAAGCAGAAGGGATAAATGCATCCATTTGAAGCTGAATATATTATACACCGTAGTAAAATTTCAATGTGTTAAGTAGTTTTATTTCTAGCCCCCATGCTCCATTTCGTCCACATTTACGCGTATAATCAAATTATCATTTAAAAAAAAATGCTATTTAAGTTATGTATTTTTAAGTTTAAGAGTGGTACCTACAACGCGCGTAGATGTGTGTTAATTAATAAACAATCCTCCTCCTCTTCCAAATTTCGGTATTTTAAAGATTTAATTGACCACGTGAATTTCGGTTTCGGTTTCGGCCGAAACTGAAGCCACTCACGGCCGAACAATTCGGTTTCGGCCCGAAAACCAGTTTCGGTCGGACTCTATTAATTATTGACTACAAATATTATTAATGAAACCAATGCAAAAATTACTTTTACATTCATTGAATGACTCATACACCTACATTTTAATAATGTCTTGGATTACTTTTCAGCAATAACATCAAAAGTATGAATGTACGTGTGATTATGATTGTGTGACACGTCATTGCACCATTCCTTATAATTGCATTATGATTTCACGTTATTGATAAGGATTTGATAACTGATAACACATATCTTCATTACTCATACACTCCTAGACATTTCTATCGAGTTAATTACATTTATGGAAATCACAAAAAAAATTACCCACGAACAGTAAGTACCCTTATAAAAGGGTCAATAATCACTGTCGTAGGTCAAAAGGGGTAAACAATGGAATTAAATTAAAAAATTTAAAAACCCCCAACTCAATATTATGTAATACATCATTTTGTAGTGGCGGCCATCTTGGATTTTAATTTTTTTTTTTTTTTTTTTTTTTTTTTTTTTTATGTGATGAAGTAGAAGACGAGCAAGACGCTCTCCTGATGTTAAGAGATAACGGCTGCCCATAATCAGTACAGTGTTACCTAGGATTTCACAATTATGTGAAATTCTAGGAGCACTGCACCAACGCTTCTTACTCAAGAGTCATGAGATGTTAAGACTCTTTAGCCCAGTAATTTCACTAGCTACAGTGCCCTCCTACCGGAGCACAGTGATATTTGCACATCACTGCTCAGGCGGTAGAATAACTGGCACTGTTGGGGTACCCACCTAGACGACCTCCTGCAAAGGAAGTCTACCCCCAGTAAAATTTATCATAGTTCGTTGTATTCTACAAGTTAAGCCCTTTCATTTGATACCTACCCATATTGAGGGGGTTGCAGAAAAAAAGTCATCCGCCATTTTATAACGCAGGCCATCTTGGACCGATTTCTACCAAACATGGCTAAGAACACTCTCGACTAACTCTACTATCAAACAAAAAAAAACTAGATTAAAATCCGTTCATCCGTTTGGGAGCTACAATGCCACAGACAGACACATACACATAGACACGTCAAACTTATAACACCCCGTCGTTTTTGCGGGGGTTAAAAAGGCGCAGCTATATTTTCAAAGTTTGTGCAAGAAAGAATATCAAGCGATATTCTTTAACCTAAGCAGGTTGAGAATAGCAGCAAGCATTTTATGTCATGATTTTGTTTAAAAGTTTTCTGTTGATATATTTGTGGTGTTTCAAGGGTTTTCTATTCTATTTATGGTAAACTGTGCCTTTTCTAAGGTAATAAAGTAACCATTTGATTAATAAATTGAGTCAGTAATTGTCGTTATCATTTATCATCGAACGATGCTCGACTGATAACTGATAAGGCAGTTTAAGGCGAGACACGTACACCACTGATAACAATATACCTACCTATTATAAACTACCATACATTTAGCATGCATGGCCCATGGCCCTATAATGGCCCTATAATGGCCCTATAGTAGTTTTTTTTTAATTATAGGTAAGTAAGCCTCTGACCACGATCTTGCGTGATGTTAAACGACGATGCGGGCGTATATGGCAGCAGACTATACCTAGAAGGCGGGATAAATCCCTCCCTGGCTTCACTGAACATCATGCCGGAACACGGTCACAATGACCGCTTGGCACGGTTTTGTCCAGTGGGTGGTAACTAGCCACGGCCGAAGCCTACCAGAATAAAATAGGTAGGTACCTACATTTAGGTAAAATGAACTTCAAAAATAACAAATTCGAAAAAATAATATTGTCTTACTTATGATAATCTTACTAATAATTATAAACGTGAAAGTTTGTAAGAATGTATTGATGTCTGGATGTATGTTTGTTACTCTTTTACGCCTAAACGGATGGACCGATTGAGCTGAAATTTGATACAGATATTGCTTAGACCCTAAAATACACATAGGCTACAAGTGCATCGAGTAAAACTGCTGTGCACAGCTAGTATTATTATAATATGATTGAGTAATCAAATACAGTCAGAAGAAGCGTATTTTTAGTATGATAGACATAATAATATCCTGTTGAGATACAGCGATATATAATTGCATCATGCATCAGCATGGCGTGATGTGACGTCAGCATATGCGGGTATTAGGGGTGACACTCGCCTGTTACCAACGGTAAAGGTGGCGCCACACTACACACGCAGGCGGAAAGCGGTGCAGGACGGAATTTTTTGTAATGTTCAAATTTGTACGTAACCTGTTACATGTAAAGCGAACGTGGACAGAGAGAAGTGAAATTTTTAAAAAGTTTTTAAAAACAAGCTTTTAAATAAGACCGCCAATTGATACACCTTTAGTTTAAATTGTTGCATTTGTAAAATTTATACTTTATATGTGGATCAAGAAAGTGTTTCTTATCTTATCTTATTATCTAGCACCATAAAGTACTCGTCAAGACGAATCAAATGAGCACAATCTCGATGGGGTTGCGTCGTTTTATTACAGAGTTCCTATCGCTCCATCATCAGATCAGCTCGATGTCATAATAATATTACATTGTCATCCAATTTATACATGCATGCATTTCAGCCACAGATCAATTTCAGCTCAATCGGAAATCGGGCAGTGGATCAAATTTAACTTGCAAGATTTGATTATAGACAGACAGACAGGTGAAAGTAAATAAAAGCTTGTAAGAACTCACGAGATCTATATGTGTGCGCGGCACGTACGAAATTTACACACACACGTACACAAAATCTCACCCTCCCTCGGCCTCTCGTCAGTCAAGGACGCACCGCGTCGGCGCGCTGTTGTATAGTTTAACCACAGAAAAGAACATATACAGTAATTTGACTCCCAAATCGTTGCAAACTCGCGCGACCTTGAGTTCACCCGCTTCTAGGGAGTCACATTACTGTATATCGTTTTACCGTGGTTTTACACTTACGTTAGCAAAATGCCGCGACAACATACGTCTTCAATGAAGAAGTTCATATGTCGCTGTTCCGTGTTCGGCTGCATGATGAATAAAGAAGACAATCCAAATCTTTCCTTCTTTTCAATTCCTGCTGAAACTGATAGGTGAGGATGGTTGCTGTCAGTGGCGGAATTAGTTATGCGCAAGTTAAGTGAGTGAGAAAGTGAGAAGTAGGTACGTACTTAAGGGCATTCATCAAAATGCATCAAAAGAAGACCTTTTCAAGTATTGTAATGATTTAGGTAGGACTCGGGAATTCTATATCGAATTTATTAATATTTCGGGAAGGCGAAAACAGCGAGATACAGCCTTTCGAACTATATAAAGTTACTACTAATTACTAACAACTACTAAATCCATGTTAATCTAAGGCGCAAGATCCAGGGCCTCGCGGTCATGGGGGTCATGGAAATTAAGTAATTTAATGTGCTTTTTTTTTGATTTTTGTCAAAATCAGCGGATAGCAAACTGTTTTTAAAATATTCTCGCCACTCGCAGCAAGCTGCTTATTATTAAGGATATTTTTGAAGTTTCTAACTGTTCAGAGCGAGCTAAACACACACTTTTCGTAGTAAAAAATATAATATTTTTGCCCGTCTGCACCAAAAAAGGGGGCCTCGCGAACCTAATTTCGCCAACGTCCATGTGTGGTCTAGCCACAGTAAATACAGAACAGTAAAATATCTTCATACAAACGTGCCGCTCTCGGTTGGAATGTGTGCGTGCGCGCCGTGTCGGCACGCGATTTCACGCACACACATATATGGGGGAATAAGGTGGCGGCAGTACGGGCTGTGCAGCGCGACCGTGAACACGCGCGTACGTCACATGACCGCTCGCGTTCCTCAACTAGAGGACTAGAGCCGGCCACTTACCATAATATTCATTATTACGAGTAATCATGACTTCAAAAAGGGGAAAAAAATATTGTAGTGTTTTCGGGTGCCTCAATAACGATTTCGCAAACCCGGACTTATCATTCTTCATAGTTCCTACTGAACCAGAAATGTAAGTACCTACTTATACTTAAATCTTATTAGAAAATGTGGTATTGTATTGTTTATTTCACATTTTATTTGCTTTATTAAGAGCGTAGCCGAGTCGCATTTTTCCATATAAATCTATTTCCAAATTTACTTCCTGAATACTACGTTTAGAGATAAAGTTTATTTTAAAAAGTCTAGTTTTACTATAAAACAAAGGATTGAGTACGAAACATCGTTTAGGTAAACGTATTTGTCGCGTATAGTGTAATAAGGGCAATTTCACAATAATTAATATTGCAAATTACTATTAAATTAAATTAAATATCCATTTATTTCAAGTAACATAACTCATATTCTATTGAACATTTTTTTTTTTCTATTGTCTTATGTGTTGTTCGATCCAAATATGGTGTCTTAATCATAATTTTAACTTAATAAAATTATAGTAAGATGTGACCGACTAACGCTTAGGGTTGCCACCACTTTTACTTTTAGCTTAATGGTTGCGTAGAATTATATTATTAACACAGCAACGCGAGTGTACACTCCTAATAGCGAGCGGCGCCTTTGCTGCTTTGAGCTACTTGACGCTATCAGATTATATTATATTTAAAATCAATTTGTGTACAATTTATGCCTAAGCATGTTTCTTGCATATAAGGTACATATTCAATAATATTTGCATGTTAGTGTCACAGACAAGATATGAGGATCTGTATACCTAATAAGACCTACTAAATGTACCATATTTTATGCAAATAAATATATTTCATTTCATAAACAATTTTTTCACAGTACCCATATAAACAATCATTATAATTGTATCTCAGAAACTAACGAGGCTAAAAAGTTTTGCTGTTTTGTTAAAGTAAGGTACCTATCATGTATTGAAAATAATAGGTGATAAATATTTTTTACATATTCGCGAAAATACGTATGGAACTCTGTATTTATTTCACTTGACCAATTTGTTTATTTGTTTCAGACGCTTACAGTGGCTACGGTTAATCAATCGCGAAGACTTATCTAACAAGTCAAACCATAATGAACGAATATGTGAAGTCCATTTTAAAGCAGAAGACATTTCTATGAACTCTCAACGAAAACGATTAAAGAAGAATTGTTTACCGTGTTTACGTTTGCCTAAAAATAAAGAAGATAAAGCAACTCAAATTGAAGAAACGTCAGTCACCACTTTAACCCAAATTGATCTACAATCATGCAGTTTTTCATGCCAAACAGAGATCAGTACATCAAGCAACATGGAAGTCCAAACTGCTGCTTCGCTTTCTGCTAATATTCCGCGCAAAAGAAAATTGAAATCTGATTTGTCTTATATACCTATATAGCATATTTTCTTAAATTTTATGAGCAAGATAAAACAAAACATTTAAACAGGCCTAGAATTAACAAACATCCATATTATTATTCCTACCATTTTTTTTCTGTATTTACTGTGGCATTGCGAGGTAGGGTTGCCAACTTCATAAAGGATAGTAACAAATACCTTTTGAGTATTATTAAAAAGTATTTTCAATAAAACGAAGTATTTTTCGAATTAATATCGAAAATTGTTAAGAAATATCATGTCTATTTTTTGTTTTTTAAGCACTTGACAAGCAATTTTAGTTTTTTTTCTTCTAACAAATTGTATAAATCAGCAGTCAGCATTTTTTTTTGGGGTTTATACTCCAACAGAACAAGGTTTCCCTAATTACACTGTCAGAGTCAAATCACAATTTATAGGTTGTGTGGCTAACCTATATGTTGCAGTTTCAGGTCGCTGAGATTACTACAGGGCCTGCAACATGCCAGTTTTACGTGCCTTCCGAAACACGGTAGCGTCCAGGCGAAAATCTTTGCCACACTGAGATTTGAACCCAGGACCTCCGGCTTACAACCCGGACGTATGACCACTAGGCTACGGACGCTACTACTCTTCTTACTTCGTTGCTTACACCTCACAAAATGACGAATTTTGTAATATTAGGCCTTGTTCTATTTCTTTGTTCTGTTCTATTCTATAGCCACTAATGCTTTGTTTCCATTTTAGGCGTTTACAATGGCTGCGGCTCATGGACCGCGAGGATTTAACGAGCATCAACCACCGCCCTCGAGTGTGCGAGAATCATTTCAAACCAGAAGATATACAAGAAAACCATAAAAGGAAACTATTGAGAAAGAACGCGTTACCCTCTTTATGCCTGCCCAGCTCGATGAAGCTAGATAGAGGAACCCAAACTGTTTTGTCTACATATAATGTTTCAACTCAAACAGAAGATAATATTCCGTTTGTAAACACAGAAGTTCATATTGAGAATATCAAGACAGAAGAAGATATTTCGAATACAATCCGTAAGATTATGTTTGTCTTCTAAATATATAACAGGAAAGAGTGACTGACTGATCTATCAACGCACAGCCCAAACCGCTGAACGGATTCGGTTGAAATTTGGAATACAGATAGGTTTTATGACGAATACCTCCGCTAAGAAAGGATTTTGCCATGCATGCAAAGCCGCGAGCATAAGCTAGTCTAATAAATATATAGAGGAAAGAGTGACTGATTGACTGACTGATCTATCAACCTGCAGCTCAAACAGCTGAACCGATTGTGTTGAAATTTGGAACACAAATAGGTTTTATGACGTAGACCTCCGCTAAGAAAGGATTTCACCATGCGGGCAAAGCCGCGAGTATAAGCTAGCTTTCTCTAATATGATTTGAGGGTTTGTAGTATAAATATGGAATAAAAAATATTTTAATCTCTTCCAGCTCCATCTTCAGGTAACTTCAGTGAAGCTGCAGCATCAGCCAGTAGCTCAGAAGAACCGTGGGAAAGCAGAAAGAGGATAAAAGTGGAGCCTGCAGCAGAAGATGAACAGCTTTTCCATGAGTTGTGCGATCGCTTCCTATCTAAGGATATGGCAGAGATAGCTAAAGCTCAAGCCAGATTGAGATTATCGTGTGTGTCGCTCAATAAGAATCCTCAATAAGTTGAAATATGTTCTGTTTGGCCGATCATGCTTGAAAGTTGCCTCATCCTGTCCTTACCCTTAATAAATAACTTAAAACCACGTAAATTGTGATTGTGTCCAAAAAAAGTAATGTGGGTAACTATACTTTTTTACATGAAGACGAAATTATTTTACATCAACAGAATATTAATATTATTATAAATTTTTCAGTCAGTAAGCAATAAATCACTGTAGTAATTAGGTTTAATTTCACGTTTGTTACAAACATATACTAGAGAGATAGATATATATAGCTTTATGATATGTGGTTACAAACTATAATATTAATAATTATTAACACTGCAGTACACGCGTGGCCTACTATAGTAGACCAGGGTCACATTTTTGATGATAACTTTTAAATTTTACAAGCTAGAACTTTGAAATTCTAGATAAGCCTCGTCTATGAAATTTGACAACTTGTCAGATATGTGTTTTAAGTCAGTGCAAGTGCAATTCTTTGCAAATTGCATTTAAAAACGCGGGCCCACTATAGTAGTCCGCGCGAGCACTGGCGTAACAAATTTGGAAGCGTCTGTTTTTTTATTTTACGGTATTTTGGGCTGTTGTTAACTTTTTTTATATAATTTGATTACATATTTATGTCTATACATACCAGCCATTCACTGGCAATGAAGATTTTATAACTCAAAGTGACGATTTTCGTGCCTAGACCAGAAATTTTGAAATAATTCAAAGTATAGACAAAACCTAACAAAACACATTTTTTGAATTTCTAAAAGACGTTTTATTAATGTCTTGTGAGCCTAAGTCAAGTAAATAAATCTAATTTATTACTTTTAACTATGAATTACGAAGCAACCGTCTATCTAGATTCATGGTATACGTGAAGAGCGCAAACCTGAAATCACCATAAAATTTACAACCTTACTAAATGTTATGTAGATACTTTTTACCAAATATGCATACAGTCCTGTCACATAGTAGTCGATTCCAGCTTGTAGTTATGTTTTTATTTTGATGAACACTGTAGCAATCAACGCATTTCTTATATGAACTGCATTCCTTCAAGAACTGTCCTTCAGTTTCATAAAACCATTACTGATTCGTGGTACAAACTAGGACTTGCAACCGATTATTCGGTTAACCGAAAAAACCGATTAACCGACCTATTTTAAAACCGGTTTTTATACAGGCAGAAAACCGATTTTTTCGGTGTTTTCGGTTTTTATTTATGGCTATGAAATCTTATAAAAAGACTGTCTTTGTGGTCATTTTCTATAAATGGACTCACAGACAGACTCCAATAAGTGCCACCAGTCGCCCATTACATCATATAAATTCAACAAAAAGGCCACGTTTTGGTCTCCGTGTGGCGCTCCGTGTATCGCTCTTCAACATACGCTTACTCAAAAATTATCGATAAACGTATATAAAATGTTCTGAGTATACTCTTACTAATTTGCGAATAACTGTAGCATTAATCATTAAAACATGATCAATCATCCACTCTGGGGCGATTTCACACAGCACACGCGCGGTTCCGCTTCTTTCTGTTTCTAATTCTGCGGCCGACTCTCTCTTCAGTCGTCCCCCCATGACTGAGGATCGTGGTCATCACTGGTTATGGACGTTGGTGTTGTGACTCGTCTGACGATCTGCCTCCACTGGTGCGGTGCCTATCCATTGTATCCCTGACGACCGAGCAAAACTAGGTAGGGAGGCCTTTCTTTTGATCACCCTATCTGGTGGGAGAGCGACCACGGGCTCGTTTGCCTTCCGTATTCCCAACTATGATCAGCTTTTCAAGCCTCTCGTCTCCCTTCCTATATGTGGCCGAAATAGGTAAGTATTATCTGCTGGCAGATAGTTGAGAGGCGGGTTCGGATATGAAGCTGCGAAACAACTAGATGCATTGGTGTGATTGGCAGTCCACGGTATCCGTAGCATATGCCTCCAACTCCACATCTCGAATGCATCAATCCTTTTATTTGCATTTTTTTTTGTTTTCTGTGTTTTATAGCCGTGAATAAAGTTCTATTCTATTCTTTGTCTCTCTCGAGCTCGTATTTTCCATGTGTCCACCCCATATAGGAAAATTAGATATATCGTATCAACCGGGTCTTTGTGGCATTGGATACCCCTTCTCATCCAGATGTTATTGAGTCGGCTCATGGTATCCTTAGCCATACCTATTACCTATACGCCGCTTTATCTCCGGTGCGCAGTCACCATCGTTGTATATATGTGCGCCCAGATACACATACTCCTCCATCAGTGGTGTTCCTCATGTCTGAGGGTCGTGACCCCCTCCATCTATGACTTTAGTCCGAACAATGGAGCGCCATCTGCTCCTATCTCCGGCTACCCGGAGAGCATCGTAGACGGTAGAGTCGACCGTGGTGCGGATCTGGTCGGACCAACGCATTGGGCTGTAGCCACGTGGTCTTTTTCCATCCACTTTGCCGGTGATCACCAATTTCTCAAGATTGTCTCCGTTTTTCCTGGCAATGTGTCCGAAATACTCCAAAATTCTCTGGAGGCATATTGCAGAGAGTCTTGTTCGGATCTTGAGTTTATTGAGAATTGATGCGTTGGTCCGAAACGCCGTCCATGGTATTCTGAGCATTTTTCTCCAGCACCACATCTCAAAAGCGTCAATGCGTTTACGGTCTGCGGATTTTAAGGTCCATGTTTCAACACCATAAAAGAAAATAGAGAAGACGAGTGTTCGGACAAGCTTTATCTTCGTCTTCAACGATGTATTCCGGTCTCTAGAGACACACATTATAGACACAGATACACATAATGGTCCACAATGTCAACCCCTGGGATTATATTGGTAGTGGGAAGTTTTCCGGCGCGATCTACTACTAGAAGACGTCGACAAGATGTCCGTGTCATCAGCAAAGATTTGATATGCGTTTACCGCCTATTGAAAATCCCTTATCCCAGTTTTTGGAGCACCTTCCGGATAATAAATTCTCCACAAATTTGCACACTGCACAATGTGCTGCGGCCGACAATCACGGTAATATATTCTCATTTTTACATGAAATTAAATTGTCATAACGCGGTATTATTTAGTGAAATAAAATGATGCGGAAAGAAAAGCGTGACATCCAGTTTTAGTTTAGCAAAATATTGTATTTCATTTCACAGATTAGTCAATATTACTAATTCGGAAGTAGTTTTCGTCGGAATAAAAGAAAGTTACCGTGTTTTTTACGAATATAATGTAGAGTTTGCATGTTTTCTTTTTTGAAATGGTCAATTGTACTAAGATATGTGTACAAAATAACCATATTTATCTTTTTATTGTTTTTTTATTAAAAAAGTTATCAATAACCAAAAAACCCGAAAAAACCGATTAACCGGTTTTTAAAAATCCAAAAACCGAAAAAACCGATTTTTAAATTTGGCCGGTTTTTGCAAGCCCTAGTACAAACATCGAATCACTTCTCCGATCACTGAAATTCAGAATAAAATGCCTTGCAGGTGTATCCGAACCCACACAATACGATTTCACACCAAAGATTCACAGAATTGGTCGTTGCGCGTTGTGTTCAAGAGCTTAAGATATGTTCTTTAAAAAACGTAGCAAAACTTAAAATTCTAAATATTTGTCCCAATGACCAAGATGTAGCATTCAATTACTATGATAAATCATAAAAAAATACTTCATGTAACACAAATAGTAACATAAAAAAATTAAATCTGTCATAGAGGAGCAGTTATGTTGGATTTTCGCAAGATGTTTTAAAAAATGAAATAAATTTTAATATTATTAGTAGATCATGATTATTTTTTGTTTTTATATTAGTAAAATATATGTTATTATCATATATTGTAGTATTTTAGTCATGTAACTAGTAAAAAAAAGACAAAAGCCATTTTAATTTGGATTACTATAGTAGGCCGCGCGAGCACTCGTGTAAAGAAAAGGGGCGCGTGTACTGCAGTGTTAAGTAGGTAGTTACTAACAGCAATATATTATTATGTTATTTTACATAATATTATGAGGTCTGAAATAAAACAATTAAATATATTTTCATATATTATTTTATTTAAATTTTCATGCCAACCCTACATTACTGACGCATAGGTGCCAGTCTGTCTGCCAACAACTCTATATCGACGCCTTATATTCATAGTCATAAGGTTGAAAATAAAACTGCAAATAAGAGTCGCTACCATTCAGTCTTAGAACCTTATTTCTATAGAAATAAGGTTTAAAATTGAACTGTTAATAACATTGCTATTACTAAGTCTAATGTCTATAGTAATAAGGTTGAATTTAGTCTGTTTTTATGACATATTTTCAAGGTGCAATAAGTATGATGCAATTTGTGCTCGTAATTTAGCGCAGCCATTATAAATATTTCCTAAGATGAAATATGAATCCGTTTGCATTTACTATATTACTAGTAGTTCGCCGCGAACTGGGACCTCGCAGACCCAATTTCCCTCAAAATAGGTATACATGGGTAAAAGTTATAAGTATCTACGAAATATAAATGTATGGAAACTTTAACCTATAATATTCGTAAAAGGAAAGGAAAATGCCAAAATTGAAAGTAATGTTAAAATTCAAAATACGTAACGGATATACATTAAATTTTTTTTATCTCTGTGACTATTTTATTGTTGTGATCAAAATTTCAATAATAATAAAATATGAAAGGTTATGTGTGTAGTCACTTGCAGAAAATACTTAATAGAATAAAATAATAAATATTACTATAGTTTTTAAAAAAAATCTCAAAAAATCTTCATAGTTTGTAGCACTTGTTTACGAAGAAGTTGCCAATGCAGTCGACATTAGAAGAATTGAAATTGGAAAAAAAATATCTAGCTTTACTTGTGTTATACAGCAAATTTACAACAGTTATTATATTGATATTGTAGCTAATACTTTAACATTTTTGTCGTAGCAGCCGATGATGACTTAGACTTGGAGCGAGAACGCAGAGCTATGACAGTCACGCGTAACATATAGGCTCGCAGGTTTTCAAGATATATCTACAGCTACTGAGCAAGACAAAGTGTCCTTGTTCAAGGCATTATCAGACTTTTTATACGTGCAGCTCGTCGATCACATTTGCACTTTCCATCAGGTGGGATGTGATCAAACGTAGGCCTAATTATTAATTATTTTTTTAAACAAAAGACTTGTGGATGAACTTTACAAACTACAACTTTACAAAAAACGGATCCAGTACAACAATGCTTTCAGGATGCTTTTGGCGCTGTCTCGATACTACAGAGAGTCAGGGATGTTTGCAGATGTTAGAGTGAATGATGGTTTTAATGGCATAATCATATGTGATAAACACATAAATAACAATCCCAATAAGTTTCTTGCTCGTTCTTCTCATAGATATGCTTTTCGAACGAACAGTAGAGTCTTAAAATACTTAGATCTAAATAATTGTAAAATTTGCTTTTAAAAGTGTAGCACTGTAGCCTATAGTCCAGTAAAAGAAGAAATGTGGATCGAAAACTCGAAAGTAGAAAAACTAACTTAGGAACTTTGTTTGGACTATTCAGAACATACTAAAAGTCCCCACCCCTCCGTGGTGAGCCCGGGGGGGGGGGGGGGGGGGGTCAGTAAACACCTCCTGGCTCCATCATCAGATCAGCTCAGTGGTACCAAATTATTGAACTGTCATCATATTTCTAGACATGTACAAAGTTTCATTATGGTACGACAACCAGATTTTTTTACCGACTTTGTATGGAAAACTATTTAATTTCAGCATCTTAAAAATAGACCATGTTTGGAAGCTCATAGCTGGACAACGATTGGATATAGATAAAAAGTGTTCAAGCCAAAGTTGTAGGAAATTTTAAAGCTTTTATAATGTAGTACCACAAAATATCGTACTACGCCCAGTTTTTGACATTTGGGCAAAAAACCTAAAAATGGGACCTTCTTCGGCCCCCCCACCCCTCGGGATCACCTCGGAGGGGTGGGGACTTTTAGTATGTTAATCTCCTGAATAGTCCAAACAAAGTTCCTAAGTTATTTTTTCTGCTTTCGACTTTTCGATCCACATGCCTCTTTTGGGCACTCATTGACTGGACTACTATTTGAGTAAAAAATGGGTTTAAGTTTCACCCGCACGATCATTTAAATTCATAATATTTTGAGTAAGTCAACATGGCTATTTACTTATCCGTTAGGGACCGAATAATCAAAAATGTATGAAATGACGTATTACGTCGTATCGATTTTTGACAGTTCGGTCTTTGGTTCGGTTCCCTGACGGAAAACTGAATACCCCTGCAGTTCTCATAATATTATAATCGATAAACATTGTAATTTTGTATTCTCTATAACTCTACAACCCTTGCACCGATTTGGCTCATTTTTGGACGTGAGAATTCTTTTAGTTTGTACTACCTGTTTAAAAAGTTTTATCAAGACTGGATCATCGGTTTCATTGTAATAAAGCAATCTCTTTAACTCTTGAACCCTTCGACCGATTTGGCTCATGTTCGAACTTAAAAATTCTATGGATTTATATTACGCGTTTGCAAAGTTTCATGCAGATTGGACTATTGGTTTTCCAGTTATCGCGTAACAAACATACATACAAACATACACTTTGGCTAATATATTTGTGTCGCTTATAAAAAATGTGTATATGTTAGAAAAAAAATTATCAGCGGTCCAGTTTTGAAATAATCGTCAGACCTATCGTAAAGACTTTAAGTCACCTATATCTCTACAACCCTGTAACCTATTTAGCTAATTTTTTCACTTAAATTATCCAATTAACCTTCTTAACTTGTGTGTAAAATTTCATTTAATTTGGATTAACCGTTTTCAAGTAAACGTCGACCAAACTTAAGCATCAGAGGTCAAGCGTTAAACTGGTCCAATCGCAGGCATTTCGCGGCTTTCGACTCTAAGACCTCGCTTCGCTCGGTCGATTATTAAAATTTTCCACTATTATCTTAGCTAAGTATTGTTTGTCCACTCTTAAAATGCACCTCTTTGAATAATTATATTAATATAGAACATTTTGAAGAAAATAAGCTCGCTTTTTATTATTTCCGCGAAAGCGAGATGCATTTTGATTCACACCGTAAAACATCTGAACCGATTTTGATAAAACTGGTAATTTCTATTCACATAGGATATGTCACGGCTAAAGTCCGAAGTGTGGCTACACCTAGGTTTAGCCGGCTAAACCTTTGGCGGTAAAACCGGCAAATGAAAACAAAAAAAAACCTTTCTTTTCTTTGAGTTGGAACTTGGAACATACAAAGTTTTCATATTTTTCCTCTACCCACACTACCCACACTAAAACTCTTACAAAAAACGTAACTAAATATAAAAAATTTTAGCGTAAAAAGGTAACCAATATATACTTAATTCACATTTCGAATTTAAGTGGTATATTAGTGATAAGATACCGCCGTTGCTAAGTCGATACCGCGATACCGCGGTATCGATCCGATGCGAACCGGTTCCAACCGGTTACCGTTTGGGACCACTCGAAGGACAGTCACTGCTCTAGTTACCCTGATGGATATTTAGGTATTTGACTGACTGCAAAATGGAGGTTGTCAAATGGATGTGTGTTTATGTATATTGGAACTGCTTTAAGCGGGTGTACACCTCCTTGCCATTTATTCTATCGCCTGAGCAGTGATGTGCAAACATTACTGTGCTTCGGTAGGAGGGCACTGTAGCTAGTGAAATTACTGGGCTGAAGAGCATTAACAACTTATGACTCTTGATAAGAAGCGTTGGTGCAATGCACCTACTATTTCACATCACTGTGAAATCCTGGGTAGGTAATATCATGGGCAGCGTTATCTTTTAACATCAGGAGATCGTCTTACACGTCTTCTTACTTCGTCGCATAAAAAAAATTAAAAATTGGAACTGCTAGATAATTACACGGGTAAATAGATAGATGGGCTATTATGTAAAGGTAATTTTTGACAGAATTTGAAATGATTGAGTTTTTCTCCGTGGCCGGGGTTTCTCTACGAGATCGAATCAGAAATGAAGAAATCCGTAGACGAACTAAAGTCACCGACATTCGACATAGCCCGGCGGATTAGCAAGCTGAAGTGGCAATGGGCACGCCACATAGCGCGCAGAGCGGATGGCCGATGGGGTCAAAAAGTGCTGGAGTGGAGACCACGGACTAGCAAACGAAGCGTAGGACGTCCACCCACAAGGTGGACAGACGACCTTATAAAGGTCGCCGGAAGACGCTGGATGCAGGTCGCTTCCAACCGGTACATATGGAAGTCCAAAGGCGAGGCCTATGTTCAGCAGTGGACGTCTTACGGCTGAGATGATGATGATGAGTTTTTCTATTTGATATGTGCATGTGCTTTTTTATACGGAAATACTATTTTTTCGGCTATATGTAGTAGGAGGTAATCGTTAGGTCACGTTGCAGGCCTTATAGTACCTAGGTAATCTTGACGTCCTGAAAATGCAACATTTAAGTTAGCCACAGAACCTGTAATTATTATAGTTACTTATTATGAATTGTGATTTGACTCTGACAGAATAATTAGAGTAACCTTGGAGTTTTTACTCCAATATTAAGCTCCATGGCAACTTTGACCTCGTGAGCTTTGCATTTGCTTTTGAGTTAACTTTATCTAGATATTTTCTCAAGATAAAAAAGTTTCCCCAGCGAAATCTTAAACAAAATTTTAATATGAATGCTTTAGTTTTATTAGCCATAAAAATAATCTGCCATATAAATTGTGAGTCGTAAAATTTTGGTTTTACATTTTGAAAAGTTGGGATTAGCAAGTTGACGTTTTTATTGTTGCACAACGGTTTATAGGGCTTTAGAGGACGTATATCATGGCCCTTCGTGACATTTACATTGGCCCTTTAGGTACCTACCTACATTGAATAGGTACTGCTCAGCTATTGATAAATGAGAGATTTTTGAAAAATTATAACTGTGTTAGATCTAAGATAAGAAATGAAATACTTTATTGATCCACATATGACGACCTCTGTGGCGCGGTGGTTCGATTCCCGCATGAGACAAATGTTTGTGTGATCCACAGATATTTGTTTCTGGTCTGGGTGGTTTTTAAATATCTATTATAAGTATGTATTTTACAAAAGAAAAGTATATAAGTATTATATCCGTTATCCTAACCACCATATTACAAGCATTAAGTTGCTTAGTTTGGAGTTAGGTGGCGCTGTGTTAAACGTCCTGAAATATTTATTGATTGATAAATGAGAGAATTTTGAAAAATTATAATAACTGTGTTAGATATAAGATAAGAAATGAAATACTTTATTGATCCACATTTAGGTAAATTTAATTGTATAAAAAAAATCAAAGGTGTATCAATTGGCGGTCTTATCGCTCAAATCGATCTCTTCCAGACAACCGTGCAGGGATAGGAAACATACGACACTGAAAGGACGGTGGTTTTACAATTAGAAGGTGGTTTTTACACAATTCGAAGTAAGCGCGGGCGAGATACACGTTTTAATTCATAACTCGAAAACCAGTTGACCGATTTTGATAAAGTTTAAATGGTTACTATCTAAGTATGCGCTTAAAAACAAAAACATAATTTCGCAAATCGGTTGAGGCGACTTGGAATAATCGCATAAAAAATACTGACGAAATTTCGATTCACTCTCATCATTTTCGGTGAATGAATGTTATTTTAAGATTTTATGTATTAAAATGAGTAGGTAAAGTATATCAGTCAATGTATAATATAAATTCTAACCGTTTAAATAACTCCTGATTGGAATTCAGGCCGTCGTGTGCGTATGTTAATAATTCAAACAAAAATAAGAATTTTCTCAAAGGCATTGCCCCATATTTAATTGACAAAAATAAATAGAGTTGCCATGTCCATTTACTAAACGCTGTTACGATAAAACTACATATAAAAACTAAAAACGTCTGTATGTCTGTAACCCACTTTGTTAAAGCTATTAATCTAGATTGTCCGTAGAGCGATATTTTCACATTAATTTCTTCCTACGCACAATTTGGTGGCCTAAAAACGTTTTGGTAGATATTACTGTCTTTTCCTCCTTTTTAACCCCCAACGCAAAAACGACGGGGTGTTATAAGTTTGTTAACCAATTTAAAAGGGTTATCTTACTAATATTATAAACATGAAAGATTGTAAGAATGGATGTCTGGATGTTTGTTACTCTTTCACGCCTAAACGGGTGGATTGAGCTCAAATTTTGTATAGTGATAGCTTAGACCCTGGAATAACACATAGGCTACCCTATGTACTGCGGGTAAAACCGCTGGGCACTGCTAGTTAATAATAAATAATCATATCCGTAGAATAAAGTTCTACATAAGAAATAACTACTTTAAAGATGAGCAATTTAAAATACCTATCTATGTAGGTAGGTACCTATTACATCTAATTGATTTTCATACTGGTTTTTTTAAACTTTTTTGATCTTGAAGTAAAACATATCGTGTGTTTCAGGGTCGATAATAAATAGGTTAATTTATTCAATTTATTTATATTCTGGAAAAACAAAAATAATAATAATTGGGGTTTATACCTACTCTAACAGAAAAGGTTACCCTGCTTACACTGTCAGAGTCGAATCACAATTTATAGGTTGTGTGGCGAACCTATATGTTGCAGTTTCAGGTAGCACGGCTTACTACAGGGCCTGCAACATGACCTGACGACTGCCGCCTACATATCTTATAGGAAACAGCCGGGACCCACACTTTTACGTGCCTAAACATGGTAGCGTCCAGGCGAAAAGTTTTTGCCACACTGAGATTTGAACCCAGGGCCTCCGGATCACAAACCGGACGTAATACCACTGGGCCACGAACGCTACTTAATTTAATACTACAGCAGCAGTAAAGAACACTTGTACCACGGTAAAGAGATATACCGTGCTTGTACTAACCACTAACCACAGAACAGCCACACGCCAATCTACAAAAAAATCATTCGTATTCTATAGAAAGTAAAACAACGTTTTTAGTCAGATTACAGTTTTACTCGAGAGTGCGAGCTGCGAGATATCGCCAGCTCTTCACGCCCGACAATATTCGGCGCGTATTGTTCAAGGGCGAGTGACGTCATACTCGCGCGGACAAGATGGCCGCCGCGCACGCTTGCTCGCTCGCGCCACGACTCACGCCACGCAGGGCCACGCTTGTCGCTCGCTTAGCTTATCCAGTCGCGCGTGGACACGCCTCTACGGCGCCCGGCGTTTGTAAATAAATCAAAGAATAGACTAGAAAACTCTTTAAATAAGCTTAAAAAACGTTTAAGTTACAGTAAAGAAAGTTTTTAGCACGGTTTTTAGTGTGAAAAGCAAGTTTTTAAAGCAGAATAAGGTAATTTTCTCATGCTAAGTATATGTCACACAGGCGCGGGATACCGTCGCGATTTGCACTCCTAAAGATCGTGAACGCTGAGCGCAAATAACCGCAAGTTGTAATGTAATACCAAAGCTCACCTGCACCACTTTCGAATATTTTATATGAACCAACCCACATCAGCAGAGGACCTATTGGCTAATTCTCAGCCACTAAGATTGATGACAACTTCAATGTGCTGCGTTTGTTATTTTAGATTTCAGCAAGTAATGTACGCAATTTTGTCTATGGATTCTAGTGTTTTACATGTTGTTTGGTGATAGCCAATAGACCCTCAGAGCGGGAATTATGCGCTTCGGGGAAATGTAAGATGGCGAATATTTGTCTCGCGTTGTGCTGCACTGAGTCTATCATTTGCGCTCAGCTTTACCGCGCCCTTTCCGCGTTTGTGTGGCGTCGCCTTTAATTCTTGTCCTCAAAGTTAATGCACATTTTTTTTTTTTTTGTGGCGTAGATGCACATTTATATTGTTTTTAATTCATTAAGGTTTCGCCTTTGACTACGATCTTGCGTGATGTTAACCGATGATGCGGCCGTAAATGGTAGCAGACCATACCTAGAAGGCGGAATAAATCCCTCCCTGTTCCCTGGCGCCTGGCTTCATAATGACCGCTTGGCGACACTTTTGGAAATTTTATTTCTCTAAAATCTCAATACTTATTCATCATACCATGTACATAATATTAATTATAAGCTTCATTAAAAAAAACACTTATTTACCACAAATAAACACACCAATCCACAGACAAATCAAATCCAAGATGGCCGAACACGTCAGACAAGCATCAACTCTCCGCATCAGCGATCAAAAAACCATGGAGCTCATAGAACTATACCAAGCACAAGAATGTCTTTGGAACACCACCCATCAGAACTATAGGAACAAATTGGAAAGAAAGATGGCGGCTAGAAGGGTAGCTCAAGAACTGAAGGTTCCAGGGTTTAGAGCTCATCATGTGATAGCCAAGTTCAAGAATATTAGGAATGCCTTCAGCCAGGAGCTGAAGAAGATTGAGAAGACGAAGAATACCAGGAGTCCCTACGTCCCGAAGGTGTTCTGGTTCAAGAAAATGAGCTCCTTCATATTGCCTCATCTGCAGAAGCCGAGGCTGTTGTACTCGCCGGTACAACCGAACACGCAACCACAAACTGTAAGATTTTTTACCTATTTTATTAGCATGATATTTTATGTAACAAAGTAAGAAGAATAGCAAGACGTTCTTCTGAGGGTAATAAATAACGCTACCCATTTAATAAGAACAGTGTCACCAAGGATTTTACAACACTTCTTACTCAAGAGTTATAACGATGCGTCTATGCGGCCATAGATGCCCATTAAACCTAGAAGGCGGGTTAAATCCCTCCAATCGAATTTGGCAGATAGTTTAAAATTCGCCTTTACTTCAGTTTCTTTATTCAAACCAGATACAAACATATGTATCAACAGAATCCGATTAGATATTCGATAGCAGCTGATGATAGTAATAATCAGTTATCAAATATCAGTTTAATTACAACTTTTCAGCGATATATCTCATAATTTTATTATTATCTACAATCTTCTATAATATACTTAATAATAGTCAATCACGCGAACTAGGCGTGGTAACGGTTCTACAATTTTTATTATATTTTAAAAATTTAGCTCGTACCTCGGCCACGGGTATGTGTGTTTACTACGTCATCAAGCCTAAATTAAATAACCGATGGAGCTATAATTTGGTACTTAAGTAGCTTAGGTTTTTGGGTAAAACTGATAGGCACAACAAGTATATAAATACTACAAAACTACACGTACAACCGCACTATAAATTATTGTACTTAGGTACCTATGTCATTTATTGTAAGCTATTTAGGGTATTTCACCATTTCGTAATCAAATGGTTTTATTTTAAGCATACGTACAATTTCTAGGTATACTTCCTAAACGGTGGTGAAGACTGGGTGCAACCAACCATCGCCAAAGAGGAGTCAAGGCCCTATCCCATGGAAACTGACAAATCATTCCCAATAATAAGCAGTTCTCGCAGTTCTTCACCCAGTGGACCCTCTAAAGGGACTAAATCTCGATCTGACCACTTAATAGCACAGTCTTTGCAAGAAATATCAGGGAATTTGAACGCGATGACGTCCAAAAATGACTGTTTTGAAAGTTTCGGGAAGTATATAGCTGCTTTGCTGAGGAACCTTCCTCCGGAGAAAGCCTGGGAGGTGCAGCCGAAGATCGTAAGCATCATCACAACTGCTGGCTTGGAGAAATTTGGAGTAAGGAACAATAGAGATGTCGATTCGAACAAAAAGGCTAAGGTCCCTGAATATGCGGCAACTGAAATAAAAATTGAAACTGTTGAAGATAGCGAGTGTTTATAACTCAATGTTTATTATAATAACCTGTGATAATAACTTACCTACACAATATAGTTATTATTATTATAAAGTCGCCCATGATTGAAAATTTTAACATTCCAAATATTTGTATGCGTTATTAAATAAAGCTATTATCATAAATAATAAATATGCATTTTAAATTGTTTTCCTGTCCTTTATTTTTTTCTTCCTATATATAGGTTACCTATACCTTCACCAGGTAGTTGAGACCAAGGAGTAGAAACTATTTAAGACTGCTTCGGGCCGAAACAAAAAAGTTTCTTTAAATTATACTCAAATAAGTAGTTTCTTCAAAGTAGGTACCTATATGGGCTACTGCTACTTCGCAGCTAGCTTAATTAGATCAGTCAATAAGATTTTTTATACTAAAAATGTGTCTCAGGATAATGTTTAACTATTACGTTATATTAGCGAGCTGATAAAACAACCTATTAAAGTAGGGTATGTATATGAATATAGCCACACAACGCCGACGCGGCGTCACAAATTTTTCTTATTACTTTTCTGTGTAAAAGCTTTATCACAAGCCAAATTATTCTCTATGTACATGATGCTACAGCTCAATTTGGAATAACGCATTCATTGCCATGCTCACGTTCAACGCTATATTCATTCGAAACGTTGCGCGATTGCTGCTATATTCAGTGCGGTTTGGAAGCTTGTGGACTCGGTACGATTGTTGCGCGATAATATTATGTTATTAAAATAATAATATTAGGTTGCGGTGTTTTCGTTATTTTACGAAACGTTACATTTTAATTCGGGTGTTTTGTATATATTTGTTTTAATATGTCGTGATGTAAATAAAACTGTCAGTAAAAAGTTTTAGGTTAGGTTAGTGTAAATAAATAAGTAGGTACCTACATAATATCTACCTTCTTTTAGGTACATTATATGAAACTTTTATCAACATGAGAAAAAGAAGTCTAATATGGAACTATTTCACTGTGGTGGATGAAGAAGCTAAGAAGGCTGAGTGTAGTGTTTGTAACAAAGACATTTCTTACAATAGCACCACATCAAATTTAAAAAATCACTTAAGACAAAAACATATAAAAGTTTATGAAGATTTATGTGGTACGAAGAAAGATGGCGTCAATAATGTAAAAAATGGTAAGCATCTTACCTGCTAAAAATCTTACTAATTTTATAAACGTGAAAGTTTGTAAGAATGTAGGTACCTATGTTTGTTACTCTTTCACGCCTAAACGGGTGGACCGATTGAGGTGAAATTTGGTATAGACCGTATAGAGATAGTCTTGACCCTGGAATAACACATACCGTTGTATAACGTATCTATTATAATATTATTATAATAAGTATTATGTGTATGCTATTTAATATAATATAAATATATTTAAAGTCTTTGTTTCTGGTAACTTTTTAACACTCCACCTATCCCATTGGGAATATCAATTTTTCTCCTCTCCCTGCATGATTGTCTGGAAGAGATCGCTATTAGCGATAAGACCGCGAATTTTTAACTCTTAGTTTTTATATTTTAGTTTTTAATTTGTTTTTGTTTACTTTCTTTTATTTTATTTATTTATTTTATTATTCAGCACAACGCTAGGACTAACTTAATGCTGAAGAAGCATTCGTTATATCGTTTTGTTCGTTCGTTTTTTCGTTTTTCGTTTAGTTTTTTTTTGTGTTTTAAAAAGAGTTTTTTATAATTATATATCTATTTAGGTAGGTGTACTTAATAAGAGAAAACAAAGTGGGTAGTTATACCACAAACGTAAACATTAACATACCTACTTGCTAAATAACAAGGAGCTACTTGTACGATTGTTTCAGGCGACGTCGTTGAAGACGAGTGGAAAAACGAGGATAGCGACCAGGACAGCATCGTGACGGGTCTGGGAGCCGAGGTGCACGGGGATCCACTGTGTTTTACCCTTCTCCCTGTCAAGAGGAAGGCGAGCGAGGGAGTCAGCAGGAGCGAGCGGGACGACATTTCTAGAAGCAGCCGAGAACAGCGGGACTTGAAGCCCAGCAACCGGGAGCAGCGGGATAATTCGAAGCCCAGGGGTCGTGAGCAGCAGTATGATTCTAGGACCAGAAGGTGCAGGGAACAGCAAGATGACGCCGTGGACCTCTTGTTTGCCTCGTATGCAGCCACCATGAAACGCATGCGGGCAGACGCGCAGGCGCGACTCAAGGTCAAGCTGGCGCAACTCTTCGCTGACGCTGAGTTGGAACACATCGCCAACACCTCCTCCTAGGAATATATACCTCTGTATTTCATAGTACTCATTATTATAGTAAAGCCTTTGAAATTTTTTGAGTTTTTTTGTTTTGAACAGAATTTATTTACTAAACAATCCGCCATTACAAGTCAGAATCTCTCCATAGACTAACGACTACAGACTAAAAATAGTCTCATGTCAAAAGAGATTATATATTCGCGGTGACAATTATTAAGTATTAAAAATTAAAAACTCTTTTCTTGCTTTCAATGCTAATAATATTATGATGAGGTTATAAAAACTCATTGTGAGAATATCATATTTTTTATTTAATTCATAGGTTGCCCTTCGACCACGATAGCGCGTGTTGCAATGACGCGGGGTGGGGATTCGAACTCGGTGATGCAGAATCACATCTGCACCTAAAACCCCTTGGCTATGGGAATAATTAGTTTAATCCATCCCCCTAACGACAAGAGATGTCCCTAACTAACCTTAAAGAATAATAATCCTTGGCTACCATCTTTTTTGATCTTTCCCAGACAGATACCTAAGAAAGGTTCCTAGAACCTACTTAGAAAGGTTCTCTCGCGCCCTGGAAATTTCCAAGGATTTCTATTAGTAAACAAATTATTAATTATTGTCAAAATCAGAACCCAGACACTAATTAATAAGGTTCCAAACAAAGGTCACCGCTTGGCATTCTAGTGCTTAATTAATTAATTAACTATGCTGAGATTGGTGCCGTGATAACTGATAATAGAAATTATTATAATAGGTATGCTAAATTAACGAGCACAAAATTACAGCACAATAATAGGTTATTACTGTTATTTTATGATTATAATAATGGGTAATGATGAGTGAGACGACGAGCTAATATAGGTCATCATGATATCCCATATACTATTTTACATATATTTTAGCCACATACATTATTATGATATCTATATACTATATATATTATTTATATATCGTATAGTATATATTTAGTATAATAATATGTATGTTTATTATTATATCATTAAGTATGTATTATTAATTCTATTGGTTTTAATAGTATGTATTGGTATATTTATATAGCTATGATAAAAAATATGTACTTATGTCTCCTTATATATCTTTATAACCACCGTCGCTCTATTTTATGTATTTCCTTTCCCTGCTTGGTTGTCTGGAAGAGATCGCTATTAGCGATAAGACCGCCAATTGTAACACTTCTTTCTTTGTAATCTTAGTTCTAAGTTTATATTGTTGTATTTGTGTGAACAATAAAGAGTTTTCTATTCTATTCTATTCTATTCTATTATTTTCCCATATATATTAGCCACAGTGTCACCCAGTGTTTTAAATAAATACTAAGGTATTTAAAAAATAATAATTATTATTATTTAAATACCTTAGTACTTATATTATACGTACAATTCGAGGCAAACTTCTTGAGCATTAGGTGACGTGGTGGGGGAGAGTTTGCGCATCGTAAATACGTATAAAATACGATGCGCAAACTCCCCCCACTACGTCACCTAATGCTCAAGAAGTTTGCCTCGAATTGTATCCTGGTTTGATGGGGTTTACACTTCATCAGAACAGGTTACCCTACTTACACTGTCAGAGTCAAATCTCAATTTATAGGATGTCTGGCCAACTATGTTGCAGTTTCAGGTCGCCGAGATTACTACAGGGCCTGCAACATGATCTGACGACTGTATCCTACATATCTTATAGGAAACAGCCGGGATGATTTTACGTGCCTTCCGAAACACGGTAGCGTCCAGGCGAAAAGTTATTGTTCACATTCTTTAAAATCTTTAAGTCAAAGTATGCCAGTTTCATCTACTCAACAAAAAAAGACCCCGCTTTCGTGATTATGAAAACAAAATGGTGCAGTCAAATTAGGGCAGTTTATCAGAACAGTGCCTACGTGACAACCCTCACTCACAAAAAAACATTAACTCATCGAAACTTCAAAAATCGGTAATAATTTAAAAGCAAATCAGTGTGCGCAGGTAGTCATTTTCGACCCCTCATCTGCTGCCTCTTTCACTCTTACAGCTAATTATATCTTTGCTCTCACTCGCACAGCCTCGTGAACTGTCACGTATCTACGCATCTTGGCAAGGTTTGCCTTGGGTGTAATTTTGAAAGACTTTCTTATATTTTTTTAGATAAAAATAAGGCATCATGCTGTTAGTCACGTTTGCAAAATTGCGAGTATCGTAACTACATAGTATTATTAACTGTGTCCTAGATCTATATCCTAGACTTGGAGGGGTACGTGGGGGTACAAAACACCCTGTTAAGGCGCCTGTCGCATCGGGGTCCCTCTTACTCTTATACACGATACTTATGACAAACTTAGAATAAAAAAATTAATAGAAATAAAAATTTGTAAAATTATCAAATGAAAGGGCTTGCCCGCGTGATAAAATCATTTCTTAGTGGAGGTCTGCATCATAAAAGTTATCTGTGTTTCAAATTTTCAGCGAATGCGTTCAGTGGCTTGAGTTGTGCGTTGATAGATCAGTCAATCAGTCACTCTATCCTTTTATATATTACAAGCTTTATATTACTTTCACCTGTCTGTTGTCTGTCTGTCTGTCTGTCTGTAATCAAATCTTGCAAGTTTAATTTGACCCACTTCCCGGTTTCCAATTGAGCTGAAAATTTGCATGCGTGTGTAAATCGGATGACAATGCAATATTATTATGACATGGAGCTGATCTGATGATGGAGCTGGAAGGTGGCTATAGGAACTCTGTCATTAAACAACGCAACCCCGTCGAGTTTGGGCTCATTTGATTCGTCTTGACGAGTACTATATGATGCTAGATGGTAATGATAATTAAAACTTGTTTTTAAAAAGTATTTTTAAAATTTCACTTGTTTAGATTTCAAATCCAAGAAGGCCGCCACCACAAAATGGTGAATTACATAAAGCGTTGGGTTTTTTTTTAAATTTGATTCACTTGTTTTCTTTTTTATTATAAGTTAACAGAACTTTTTTATTGAGCTCTAACTAAAAAAATCCCGTCCATGTCCCCGACTCTATGTAACGCCGGTTTTAAGTGACAAATACACTGAATATAACTAGTTTATAGTTTTAATTGAAGTCATAATTCAATAAACTTTATATCCTATGTTATAAACAGAATGGTGATTAGAAAGCGAGATAGTTTTAATGGTTGAAAGAGTCTCGACTATAAATACTAAACCGGTATACTGAGAACAATCGCTTGGTAACAGATGTTCTCGTCTTTTTAATAATCACTAGCTCCGCCTAACTGTTTTACCCGCTGTACTGTAGCCTATGTGTTATTCGTAGTCTAAGCTATCTCTATACCAAATTTCTGCTCAATCGGTCCATCCGTTTAGGCGTGAAAGAGTAACAAACATCCTGACATTCAGACATCCATTCTTGCAAACTTTCACGTTTATAATATTAGTAAGATTGAGAATTTATTTAGTATCCTTTATAACCGACTGCAAAAATAGGTTCTCAATTTTTTTATATGCACCGAAGTAAAAAGACGTACAAGACGCTCTCCTGATTATAGGAGAAAGCGCTACCCATAATCAGTACAGTGTCACCAAGGATTTTATTGATGTTTAATTCTTGGTGCACTGCACCAACTCTTCTCACTCAGGACTCAGGAGTCATAAGATGTTAAGACTCTTTAGCCCAGTAATTTCACTAGCTACAGTGCCCTCCTACCGAAGCACAGTAATGTTTCCATATTCCTGCTCAGGCGGTAGAATAACTGGCACTGTTGGGGTACCCACCTAGTTGACCTCCTGCAAAGGAAGTCTACCCCCGGCAAAATCTTCTAACCCCCTGTGTCTAGATTCTAGATCGCTCCTAGACTTGGAGAAAAAGGTATAGGGGTAAATAAAACAGGCTGTGGTTTGTGTATTTTCGTTACTTCTTCACGCCTAAAAGGGTGGACCGATTGAGCTGAAATTTGGTATAGATATAGCTTACACCCTGGAATAACACATAGGCTACAACAGAACAGCGGGTAAAACCGCTGGACTCAGCTAGTAATATTACAAATTATAGGAAGAACATTTTGTTCTAGCCAGTTACTTCCTAGCATATTGTACCTATGTATGTAATGGAAATACCTAGTACAATAATATTTCTAGGTATTTTTCACATTTTTGGTAAGCTAGTAAGCCTAAGATATGAGAAAATAACATTTTACAATAACAAACACTTTTTATCGCATTTTATTCTAGAATACCTAAGAAAAGAAACCTACCTATGTACTAATGTACCTATTATTTCCAGAAGTATTGCACATGTTCTCAAAATTCCTTCCAACCAGGATGTCTGTAAGAGATTGTTCTATGCGATAACACCGCCGATTGTATACCTTTAGCTTTATGTGTATGCGTCCGTGGCCTAGTGGTCATACATCCGGCTTTTAATACTGGGTTCAAAACTCAGTGTGTGGCAAAAAGTTTGCCTGGACGCTACCGTGTTTCGGAAGGCACGCAAAACTGTAGGTCCCGGCTGTTTCCTATAAGATATATAGGAGGCAGTCGTCAGGTCATGTTGCAGGCACAGTAGTAATCTCGGCGACCTGTAACTGCAACATATAGGTTGGCCACACAACCTATAAATTGTGATTTGACTCTGACAGTGTAAGTAGGGTAACCTGTTCTGTTGGAGTATAAACACCAATTATTATTATTTTTTTATTATGAAACAATTTCTTGTAACCAGGTTTGCAATAAAGAACCATCATCATGGCACCCTTCAAAAGGTAAGTATCCCTGATACCCTGTAGGTATCCATAGGCGACGGTAACCACTCACCATCAGCTGGGCCGTCTGCTTGTTTGTTACCTATCATAAACAAGTGAAATAAAACAAAAACTTTTTAAAAACAAGCTTTTATTATATAGGTATTATTACCATCTAGCACCAAAGTACTCGTCAAGACGAATCAAATGAGCCCTAATCTCAGCTTAATCGGACACCGGGAAGTGGATTAAAGTAAACTTGGAAGATTTGATTACAGACACACACACAGACAGACAGACAACAAACAGGTGAAAGTAAATAAAAGCTTGTAAAAAGATAAATATAATAATATCATGTTTTTCAGTCAGTTCCTACAATATTTCAGTTTTATCATCCAATTCTGACCTATCAGATAAGTGGAAATCTTATTTGTAGACCGTCAGAGCCGAAAATAAATCTAGATAGGTATTAAATATGTCTTCAACGATGACATGAACGAATGCACGTATGCGCAAGAGTGCTTTCCTGTCACACTTGTTTTGACATCTCTCGGTGCTTACGTCACTTTGACGTATTCTGATAGAATGTAGATAGTGTTTGAGTTATGACAAGTGTTGATAGAAATTATATAGGACTAGCTGCGCTGAGCGGTTTTACCCGCTGTTCTATAGTCTATGTGTTATTCCAGGGTCTAGGCTATCTCTATACCAAATATCAGCTCAATCGGTCCACCCGTTTAGACTTAAAAGAGTAACAAATATACATCCATACATTCTTACACACTTTCACGTTTATAATATCAGTAAGATTTTTCTTTACCCACTCAATATACTCGTACCTAAATCTTAACCTATGATTTTTGCGATGAAGACATCGAGGGACTTAATTTTCTAGATTTATTCTAATTCGATCTATAACATCATAATATAAGAGCCTGTCTCTATGAAAGTGAATAGAACTAAAAAAATATATTAAAGATGAAAAGAGGAGGAACTTGACAAAGATGAAATGAGAAGATTTTCACATTTATCTCTTCTAGTTACTTTCTTTTGATATACCCAAGTGTAATCTTAAATTTCTCTAGGCTAATCCCTATTTCAAATTTGTGTTCTTAGTAAAGTCGGTGTTGCCTATGCCTCACTCTTTTTCTGCTCTATGCTTTAGTGTTGCAGATGTCTATAGAGGACGGTAACCGCTCACTATCAGCCTGACCTTGTGTGTGACTGTCGCTAACCAAAAAAATACACCATTATATGGCTAAAAGCTTTTACAAGGAAGTTAAAGACATAGTTACCATGAAAAAAAACTGAAATCTCAATAGTATTAGTGCCATCATTTACGAGTAGTTTTGGCGCGCTGCCTAATTTATCCGAGTCGAGTGTTTACAACGTGTAGGTTAAAATAACAACTAAACTATCGTAGAAATTTCTGGATTGAGCTTGGTGACTAGAGAAGTGAAGCATCATAGTGACACCACTTAAGCCCGGCACACTAAGACCACAGTATTCAGAATTGAGTAAGGAGACATCTTTAACGTAGCTCTCACATATTCGAAGGTGAGATTATTCTTTGTTAGTGCCTTATGTCAAATGTCGTACTTCTGGATAAATACGAAAGGTAAAAAATCCTACATTATGTACCTACTTAACTTTTTACTCTACCACGACAGTCACTTTTCACTGTAGTATTTTTATACGTATTACACCGACATACAAGCACGATTTAAGTTCGTCCTAAAGGTAAGCGTTTACCGTCGCCTAGATACAGCTCCATAGACTTAATATCTCCAGTACTTATTCTCGCTACAGGGCTTAATATGGGTGCTTCGTTTTTCAGCAAACTCGATCCAAGTTTTCTTCGTCCATGGTTATAAGGTTATTTACCAGTAAGGCCACACCATAGACAACAAACTTGAGTTGTTTTCTCCATAACCTGCCAGTTGGTTACAGGTGGTATCCTTGACCCACATCCGGGTTCCTGTAGGAAATTTCCAAACCGGTGACTATGAGGTATAAGGTAAGGAATATTTTATAAGGTTATCTAATATTCATTTATAATAAAGGTCGCCAAGGAAGTGGAAGTGGAAGTGTTGCCAAGGACTCTATACTTTTATAAGGCCTTAACTAGGTAGCGAATATCGCCCAGGTTTGAACTGTGAACTGGTGTTTATTTTTTTTTCACAATTATAGAATAAGTACTAGCTACATCCAGCTGTTTTACCCACCAATATAGTAGACATTAAGGTCGAAGTGTCATTAAGGATCTAAGCTAGGTATAAAGGTTGCCAAATTCCAGTCTAATCGGTCGAGCTATCGAGGAAAAGCAACAGCACACACATTTGTTACTCGTTACTTAAAATGTAGATAATATTATTAAACATTTTAAGATATTTTTAAAATTTTGTCTGTCAAAACTAACCTACAGTCAACATTTTCAACATTGCTTTCAAACAGTCTTCTGTATATATTAAATATTCTCATAACATTGTATAAGTAATAAGCAGGCATGTTCGTATGTGCCCCTAGCTCATCCCCTGTATTATTAACATCCCTTGCTCAATCAAATATTTGCTGATGATCCTTATTGCTTCCACTCCACTCTTACTTCGTAGATACAAGTATATCTCTAGGGATCGATCCGTAATTTTCTAATCTTTAAGTGCTTGCTGTGTTATTAAACGAAAAGAAAAACAACCGTTTTCTTTGAAAAAAAACTACTTCAGAAAAAGATAGAATACACAACACATACAGTACACGAGTGCTGTAAAATGTGCACTTACTTAAATCATCAAGTGAAAAATAAACAAAATTGAACCCACTTCAAAATCGTTATCAGATGTTTTGTAAGAATTTCTTTTCTCATTATTCTATTTTTTAAGTTTTGACGTCTGAGTTTTTCTGTATAACGTAATATATTAAACAATATATTTAACAGATATTTGTTTCTGGTCTGGGTTTTCAATATCTATTATAAGTATGTATTTACAAAAGAAAAGTAGGTATATAAGTATTATATCCGTTACCCTAACCACCATATTACAAGCATTAAGTTGCTTAGTTTGGGGTTACGTGGCGCTGTGTGAAATGTCCTGAAATATTTATTATTATTAATATAAGCAATTTTTATGTATTTGCAATAAAAATATATTTATTTATAGAGTAGGTACAATGTATAATGATAATTACATAAAATAAAATCGTCACAAATGTCAAATGACTAACAACAATAAAAAAATATTGTTTACTGTAATTTTAATGTTATCTAGTTAATTATACAGTTTATACTTACATTATACGCGAAAGAAAAACAATAACATGGCATAGGTTGGTCTAGAAATTTATGTGTTTTGATCAAATGAAAGAAAAGTGCTATATATTTAAATTAATTCCAGCAGTAAACCCTATTGTATTGTTAATTTGATTTTATTCCTTTGTATTTTTTATTAAATTGAATTGATTTCCTTACTTACTCAGCACTCTGGCTCTGACTTGCTTTTAAGTGCAAATTTCCTGTTCGATACCATTTTAATAAAAGTAAGACTCCATTAATACTTAAATGAATGATTCATACGACTCGTTCACCTACTTGCTTAAATTTGATGTATTACTTAATTATAGATGTAGTATCGGATATTTCCACTGGCTGAATCACTAAAAAACCTGTTTGTCACACGAGTAGGTAAAAGTTTGTATTTATAGATATAAAAACATGAAAGCAGACTGAACAAGATACAACGATCTATTGCCATGTGGTGAAAATTGGAACTAATAAATTTTTGAATATTTGCAACAGCAGCGCCACTCAAAAAAGAAAGTCCTTTTTTCAATATTTTTGGCGTGCGGTGAAAATTGGAAACTCGTAATTTTACCTTAATTTTGCAACAACAGCGCCATCCTTTGAAAAAGTTACAATAAAATGAATATTTCACTATCTGATTACAGATATTACATCCTGTTTGATAAGAAAATATATAAAAACATATTATATCAATAGATATTGTCGAGGCCATTACGAATATGCCACAGGAAATTAAGCCTTATTATAAAGACATAAGTGTTATAATAGTGTATCAAGTGTGTGCAACAAGGAGGTACTTAACAAAGAGTTATAAAGGCGACACTTTGTCTGGCGAATATTTGTATGGAACTGTTATGTTTACCATAGTTTACGATGTAACTACCACTCTTTGATATATTTAGCTGGTTTGAATGACTACCATTTGGTAAGTACCTATATAATATCACTATATTATATAGGTACTTACCAAATGGTAGTAATTTATTACCCCCCCCCCCCCCCCCCCCAAAAATTATAATCTTGGCCCCCTGCTCCCCCTAAATCCGCCTATGGTAGTGTAGAGTTACGAATTTTGCACATATTTTTTGGTCAAGATTATAATTTTTTTCTCGGCGCTCGCAGCAAGCTGCTCGCGCACTTATTATCAAGGATATTTGAACATTCTTACTGTTCAGAGCGAGCTAAACACACTTTTCGTAGTAAAAATTAAAATGTTTTTGCCCGTCTGCACCTTGGCCCCCCCCAGGACCAAATCCTGGATCCGCCCTTGTATAGAGATATATTCATCCCAAAATAACATAAAGTATTTAATTACTTTTCAATAGGTCGGCAAATACATAATATTTTCTTCATGAAGAGAAATTAAAATTGACATCCATGCATACCTACCTATTGTAAATTAAAGTAATTGACAGGTATTAGATTTTCTAATAGATAAATATCATACCAACTTAACAATAATATCTACTTAGTTAATATCATGAATTCGCAATTATAAATTTATTTAAATTCGCTGCTATTTTTTTCTTTGCATCATCTGCTCGTTTGGCGCATTTTCTACAAAAAGTGCACGATTGCCTAATTCCTAACAGCCTAGCTAGGATTTCAAAGCGTCAAGTAATTTTGTACGAAATTCAGATAATCAATAATATTATTATTATGGACAAGGATGGTGCATTTTAATCAAAAAGTGCACAATTCACAAATTCACAGTTCTTAACAACATCCTGGCTTCTCGAATCGTCAAAAATATTTATGTGATCACCCAAAATCGGATTACATAGTTCAAAATTGGCCAAACCATTTTTCAAAAACAAACTAGATTTATGTGTCTACTAACAGTGTTTTCCTCAAGTGATTATGAATTATTATTTATTATTAAAGTGGTGTATTTTTCCTACAAGCCATTATGAATGTCCATTACTGAATTACTGACGCAACGGTGTCGGGGCGGCTGTCAGCGGCTGATGCAATCTACGATCGATCTTGGTGGATCAATATCTTAAGAATTCTGTTGGGAGTTAGGGAGATTTTAAATTAAAAAAGATTTAGAATAGAATAAACCACACCCAGAATTTTACCTTTGTAAAGCACTGTATACTAATTATGAGCGTTATCTCTTACCACCAGGAGAGCGTCTTGCTCGTCTTCTTACTTCGTTGTATGAAAAAAAGTTAGATTTGAAAAAGGCAATTTTGGTACCTATAGCATCAAGTCATCATCATCCGAAGCGGTGATGGTCGAGGAATTACGTAACATTATGTAAGTACCTGTACAGTGAAGCCAGGGAGGGATTTATCCCACCTTCTAGGTTTAGTCAAAGACTACCAATAATAAGTTAAGAAAGTCCACTTTAGTCACGATGAAACTATCTACGAATCCTGTCACATATCAGTTGAGACCCGAAATTGATTACTGAGCTTGGTTCAATGACCTTGAAGCGGTATAAACCAGTTTAATCCATTTTACTACAATTTTCTGTAATCTAGATCCAACAAGGAAAATATCTCATGAACAATAAGATATCGTGCGGTTATATTGATACCAAACAAAAACACAATTACTAATAAAAACGCAGACAATTAAATGCAAATTTAGCACTTGTGTAGAAACTTGCACGTACGCCTTGTTTGTGACGTGAAGTGGCGTGATCTGACTACCACTTACCACCTATAGAAAATACTAGATGATTTTAGTAAAATACATTGCTGTTTTACAACGTAGCTTTTACTTACAATCAGCGTAAAACTAGCAATGGTTGCGGTACTAATAGAAATGTCGTATCGCATTATTTCATAATTGGAATAGTACATTGCATTTAATGTTTCGTTCTAATAAATCTGTCGTTTAGTGTACATTGCTGTATTTCAAACAAGTCTAGCTCAGTGTTTGAAGAAAAACACGCAATGGTCGCTGCGTAAGTAGAGTAGTCGTATCGTATTGATAACGTAATTGAAATAGGTGTGACTGAGTGGAAACAGCATCAAAACAACTTTGTTTTTGTCTATGTTTTTATATTATTATCTTGTTTTAGACCAAAAATAATAATATCTATTATCATAGATACCTAAATGCAAAAGTATGGATCTTTATTTCATTTGTATTCGTTACCTCTTCATGTCTAAACTCTATAGGTACGACTTTTTTGGCTAATTTCAAAAAGTTGCAATGGAGCACTTTTTCAATTCAATTTTACAATTATAGCATGTAGCATGTAGGATTGATCCTCTTATCGATAAAAAGGCATTTTCCAAAAATAAAAATTAGTTCTATTTGCTCTACCGCCCATAGAAATTAATATAAAAAATATTCCCACAGGAACGGGAATACAATCTGAATCAGATGTTTGCTATTTAGTCTAGAATCTAGTTAGATAATAATGATAAGTGTTATATACTTAGGAAATAAAGTAAGTAGGTACCTATACGTTGATAAATCGTGTAGCGCATCACGTAGGTACATGTTCTATAATTACAGATAACTAGCTACGCCCAGCGGTTTTACCCGCTTTTCTATAACCTATGTGTTATTCCAGGGTCTAAGCTATCTGTATACCAAATTTCAGCCCAATCGGTCCATCCGTTTAGGCGTGTAAAGAGTAACTTAACAAACATCAACAGAAATATTTATTTGTGCGAATAAATTTCCTCAATTTCCTCGCCATTATTCTAATCATTTTAAAGTATTTTTTCACGTGTTTAATAATATTTGTTATCAATAATATTAAAACGCATATAAACGTGTAATATTGATTCCATATTACGTTATACTGACTTTTGACCTTATTATTATATAAATACCTACAATTACGTACCATATCAAAACAGGTTTATTTTCGAACAGTTCATTTGCGAATAAACTGTTATCGGAGCTTAGTATAAATGCGTCTCAGACTCAAGTTATTTAGTAACATTGGATCGGTCATCACAGAGTATTCAAAAGGACATAGTTTTTCAAACAGAAAACAACCCACAACAAATAATTTTTGATAAAATTATAATAATAATAAAATTCTTTATTATCAGACACAAGGTCCATATTTTACAAAGCTAAACTAACTATAATACACGACACAATTAAAAAAACAATTGTGTTTTAAAAAAGACATTAAAATATGTAAAAAAATAAAATAAACATTATTAATTATTTTGTACTATATACTAGAACTAGCCCAAGCCAACATTAGTTTTGAGATTTTGTTTATAGACAAAATACGAGTATACAAAATGAGTATGAGCATGGGAATGGGGATGGTATGAGTGGATGGATGTATGTAATGAGAATTCCGGCGATGGCTAATGGGAAGCCACTTAGCTTATAGCGAAATTCGAAGACATGGTCATATTTGCGAAGACCAAAAATAAACCAAATACAAAAACTTTGAAGACGCAGCTAATCCTCTAAGATTATGCCAGCAGACGTAAGAATAATCAAAAACGGGGAGTAAGAGAGACTAAAAGAAAGTTGAGCTGTGCAAAATCTTACTAATATAATAATAAATGTAAACAGTTTGTAAGAACGCATGGATGTCTGGACGTCTGGATGTATGTTTGTTACTCTTTTACCCCTAAACGGCCACCCGTTTTTGGGTTCAAATTTCAAATCAGTGTGGACTGATTGAGCTGAAATTTGATATAGAGATAGCTTAGACTCTGGAATAACACAGGGGCTATAATACAGCAGGTAAAACCGCTGGGTGCAGCTAGTAGTTCTATATTTCCACGGGATTTATTTGTTATCATCCATTTGAACAAATATTATGATTTAGACTTTAAACTGATAGTCGTATTTGCTTATCATGGCCGTTCTATTGACTTATTTATTGGATGGTCAAAAGACATAATGTTTCGCATAAATTTGGTTACAAATGAGTTTGTAAGTATAAATCAGAGAATACAAAACAGCATTATAATTTGAAATACGTTTAATCACTCGGCGCTCGGTACTCGGTGACTCGGTGACTCGGTGGCGAATGCTAAATGAACAAAACAATTTTTTTCGCAGTGTTGTTGCAATTTAAATAAAAACAGAATATTTTAATTAACATTTTGATATTACAGTTTTGATGAAGTATCAAAAATAATGGAGATGAAGACAAGTGTAATTTTAAAAAACTTTTAAAAACAAGCTTTTATTATTTTTACCATCTAGCACCATAACGTACTCGTCAAGACAAATCAAATAAGCCTAAACTCGATGAGGTTGCGTCGTTTAATTACGAAGGTCCTATAGCCACCTTCCAGCTCCATCATCAGATCAGCTCGATGTCATAAAAATATCGCATTGTCATCCGATTTATACAGGAATGCAAAATTTCAGCTTAATCGGACACCAGGAAGTGGGTCAAATTGAACTTGCAAGATTTGATTACAGACAGACAGACAACAGACAGGTGAAAGTAAATAAAAGCTTGTAAAAAAAATTGTAGACAATTTTTTTACACGACGAAACTACAACTGATGAAGTACCTACATACATAGGTGCGAAAGTTTGTGAGTGAGTGTGTTATTATTGCGATTTAGCTGAAATTTGGTATAGAGATAGCTTAGACCTTGGAATAACACATAGGCTACACACAGCGGGTAAAACCGCTGGTCGCAGCTAGTCTAGATCTCTTCAGATCTAGACAGACTCTCTTTAGAGTCAACTAAAAATTCTACTTGTTTGAGTTATGCACAATGCACACCATCGCCTTTTCGAATCAAATTTGACTGGAGTTAAGATCCTAGATGTGCTATTTCATCATATTATACCTACGTATTTTACGTTATAGGTTAACTTATTTAGGAACCGATAAAAATAAAATATCACATGTGTATTCTTTTCAAGTTTTATTGCACCTCACTTATGGCGCCCCTGCCAGGATCACTTCTCAATATATGTCATAATCTCTAAATTACCTACACATTTTATTATCTACATGTTTTTGTCTTTATCACTCACTCTTACTTCACATATCACTTCTCTCACTTACTCTAATGGATTGTCTCTTTCACTATTATCCTTATCTCACGAACCCCCTTCCGAATCCCCTAAAATCAAGGGATTCTCATCATTTCCACTGATCACCACAGTATACTGCCCCGGACTATATTTCTTCATTTCCTGCTCAAACAGAATATTATTAATAGCTTGTTTTATCATCGACTGTGTCCTTTCATCATGTTTCCTCAAAGATATAGCTATATATTCCCCAAAAGTGTCACATTCATCTTTCTTCTTAGACTCTGATGATTTCTTCAGCAATCTTAACATTTCTATTAACTTGCTGTCTATTTGGTTGCTAGACTGAGGGTTGGAAGGTGGTATTTGTCTGAACTTCCTCTTGACGGTTCTGGTTAGTCGTTTGGAGTTTTTGATCTGGGGTACCCTTTGGAAGACTTCGACGACTGGCTCCTGCTTGATGGTGACCTGGTCTGGTTCGTAGTCGTCGACGTCCTGTTCGTCGGAGGTCTGTTCTGTCTCCATGTTGGACTCCTGGGAGACGTCAACTCGACGAAATGTATTGCGGTCCTGCAACAAAAGTTATATGAGCCACGGGAATTAGGGACTCTAGACACATAATATACAATACAATAACTCTTTATTGCAAAGCAGGTGACAAGATAAGATAAGATAAGATAATTTATTTGTCAGAATTTTGGTACAATAAATAAGATCTTAAAACTAATAGGTTCCATCAAAATTCTGCCTTAGCAGGCGTACAAATATCGAATTCAATAATTGTAATTTATAAAATTAGTTATTATTCATATAATGTGAATTATTACATACAATGTCAAATAAATTGGATAAAGATAATTATTTGAGATTATTGTCATTTAAAAAATCCTTAACAGATTAATAACAAGAAATTGTTTCATAAGTAGACAATACACATAAAGCAAAAGGTAACCAATCGGCGGTACCTATATTATGTAGAAGAATTGAGTGATGTATTATGAACTATGACTATTAAATTATGAGCTGACAAAATATAACATTCTTAGAATCATAGAGCGAGGAGAAGAGCGCAAGTGTTACGGGACTCCTTAGGGATCCGTTGTCAACATAGAACCCTAATTTTTGTCTGTCGTGTAACGTGCTAAGGGATAATTACGCGACAAAGTTGAAACATGTCCTGTATCTTTATCTATACCGCTTTATGCCTCTACCTTTAATTTTTATCGTTTAATAGTAACAGTCACCAGTGAGCCATGGCCAATATATTTTTATGTATGTATAATGTATAATAAGCTCTTTAGCTTCAACTTATAAACGGACTGATTCAAAATTGGCATAGAAATATGATTATAATAATAGATAAGAGAGCTGAGCGTTGCCAGTCATGAAGCTATGGAAAATTTATTACAAAAATATAACATTTATGGAATTATACATTAACTATAAACGATTATTATGGCATTTTAACGCGACCTACATCAAACCACAACAGCCATGTTTCTATGAGTCATGTTGTAGTTGTAACAAACAATATATTTTATTACTTTATTATTGTTATGTGTACGACATAACATTTCATACTTTTGATAACTTTACCACACTAGATAACAACTATTTTTGCCGAATATAACGTTATGGTTTATTAGTCATGGCAATGCCCAGAGGGCCTATTGGCTAATTCTCACCCACTACGATTGATGGCAATTTCAATGTACATTGCTGCTTTTGTTACTTTACTTATATTAGTAAGGAGGTTTAAGCAAGTAATGTACGCAACTTTGTCTATGCATTCTAGTGTATTACATGTCGTTTTGCGATAGTCAATAGGCCCTCAGTTCCCACTGGATAAAACCGTGTCGCCAAGCAATCGTTATGTCCATGTTTTGGCACGATATTCAGTAAATCAGGGAATAAGGGAGAAATAGTTCCCGCCAGGTCCAGTCTGCTACCATCTTATACCACATCATCGCTTAAGATCAAGCGAGATTATAAGCTAAACTAATAAATAAATAAAATATAATAAATAAATATTTCAGGACATTTCACACAGCGCCACCTAACCCCAAGCTAAGCAACTTAATGCTTGTGTTATGGTGGTTAGGATAAGGGATATAAAGAATGAAAGTGTTGCTTTTAAATTTTTATGTATATTCGCCAAATTCTATGCTGCTATGGAGAAAAATATAACCATTTTGAAACCATCATTCATCATTTTACCTATTATTATTTTCGGAAGGTTAATGAAAAAGGTACGAATTCTATACCTATTATCTTGTGGAAAATCTTGTATTGAGGGAAAAGACCCCGTGGTCGAAGCCCGATGCGTTGGTCTGACCAGGGGCCCTAGACAAGCGCAAATAGTCTGACACAATCGATAAAAAAATGTACTGAGATGACAGTCGCTATAGAAAAGCAAACGAAAACGACAGACATCTCATTTAATTTTTTATCGATAGCGACAGACGATTTGCGCTTGTCTAGAGCTCCAGATCCGCACCACTCTCGACTCTACCATCTACGATGCTCTCCGGGTGGCCGGAGATAGGACAAGATGGCGTCACATCGTGAAAAAGAAAGTCATGGATGGAGGAGGTCATGACCCTCAGATTGAGGACTACGACTGATGGAGAAGGATGTTGATTTAGGAACTCATGTTATACGAAAAAGCCGAAAATCAAGCGAAGTCTGAGAACCCAAATCAATATTTGAATCAATAAGTAGATACATATTGAAATTACCATTGTATAGTAATAATTAATTAAACCTATTTTGACTATTATCGCCACAAAGCCGTGTTTGTCTAATCTATTAAATAAGTAGGTAATATGGACAAGGTCATCCCTTATCGTAATATGTGTCACGCCAATATAACTCTATCATACGGCTTCGATCATATTATACCTAATATTACTTACATATTAGATAGGATAATAATTGAAACACAAAAATATATAAAATAGAAGAATCTTAAAAAAAAACCCCAATATAAATCTACAATAATTGGCGGTCTTATCATTTAATCGATAATAACCCAACCATTCCTTTTTCCTAGACCCCAAACCCTACTAAACACAATGCTCTACTAAACTTACTTTGTAAAAGTACTTTATAATAAGTAGTTATATTATGTTAAATCAAAATTGTACTTTATTGTAATAAATAATGTTTAAACTACATTATTATAATTTGATTTAATAACATAAAAAATACTGTTATCATAGAATATAATAAATAATAATGTTATTTGCGGAAACAAAACAGAGTTCTGTTAGAGTTATCGTTGTGATAACTGACCTGAAACAACGCCTGTTTTTAATAATATATTGGTATCATTTTTATTAATTAAACAATAAGTGTACTCAATATTTAGTTAGAAAAAACTAGCTAATTTCGACCAGTTTCTAATCTTAAATCGACTGAAAGTAGTTCAAAATATAAAGCATAATAATTTATTCATAGGCAACAGTGGGGTTTTGGGAGTCAATTTATATTTCATCAGAACAGGTTAATGTCGGAGTCAAATCACAGTAATTATTAATTATCTCTAATCCCTAGGTCTAGTGCTTTCCGCATCATCGCTTAAGATCTGACGAAATCGTGGTCAAAAACTAAATACCTAAATCCAGAATAAAAGAAATAATTATCCAGGTTGTGTGGCCCACTTACCTATATGTTGCAGTTTTTTGTCACCTAAATTACTACAAGCCCTGCAATATGACCTAACGACTGCCTCCTACATACCTACATACCTACATACCTAGGTGTATTATTACACCTACATACCTACATACTACATACCTATAATATCTTATGGGAAACAGTCGGAACCCAGAGTTTCAGTCAAAATACGTTTCAGTTGTTTCCAGTTTTAATTTGTAGGTGATAAGAGGTGGAGAATGGAGGAGGAAGACGGAGGACTGATGACGCTGTAACATTTTAGGTGCACTACACCAAAGGTTCATACTCAAAAGACTCTATTCAAAATTCAAACTACTAAAGTGAAATGTGAAGACTCTTGGAATTTCTCTTGTTATTTCCAATGTGGGGTCATTACTTTACACTAAACGATTCGAGAGTCGAGAGTATATTATTATAATTCATCATTGTAAATAAACAGCATAAACTCACTTGTATTTACTTCGGCTTCGTACCGACCGAACAGGAGAAGAGAGAAAGAAGATTCTCGTACAGGATCGAAACGGAGCCGAAGTAAATACAAGTGAGTTTATGTCGTATATTTACAAGAGTGGGACCATTAGTCAAATAACTTACAATATTAGGCTGGTCCAAATGGTTCGGCACGAAGCTCAGGTAAGGGTACAGGAACCAAGAGGACCTGTTCCCTCCCCTAATCTTCGCCTTCTCCCTCCTGTGCGAGGCCAAGATCGAGTTGAACTTCTTCCTGAGGTCAGCTATATCGCAGTCAAAGACCTTGGCGATGCTGGCCCAGGCTTCGTACTTGGCCGTCTGGACGCGATACAAGTCGTGGTCTTTGTCCCACAATTCGGGACGCTTCTTGTACTCGTCGATCAGACGGAGTACGGACTCGTTCGTCCATTCCACGTCGGCCATCATTGCTGGAAAAAAAATCTTTGTAACAAAAATTCTATTGGCACTTAGTTTATGAAGCAAGATGAAACTATTTAATTAATAAAATCCAAAATGTCCTTCCTCTTTCTTATTATTGGCGAAAATAAAGAGTTTAATTTTAATCAAATGAAGCATCTATTGTAAGCCTAAACTTTCTTAGTTAAGTATTACGTAGGTAGTAGAAATCTTTGAAGGTTAACAGGATTCCAAAAAATAAAAAAGTTGAGTCGTGTTTTCATTTTTCGTGCCGACTTCTAAATTACTCTGCGTCCAGTTTCAAATTGCACCTGACCGCCACACAAACTGTTCCTAAGTTTCTATTCGGGCGTGCACATTAAAACTGGACGAACTCTACATCTACAAACTACGAAGTTTATGATTTGTTTTGTTCGGACGAGCTCGATTCGCTTCACTCCCACTTTGGTAACTGAGATGATGATTTATACTAAATTAATCGTTATTTCTTACCAAAATAAGAATCATTTTCCTTTGAACACGACTTAAAGACGACAAATAGACAATATCTACCTAGGTAAGTACTAAATACTTAATTAGTTTTGCATATTACCTGCGATTAGTCTTCTTTTTCTTCAGTCAACAATAAAAACACGGTAAAAGTAAATAAGTAACTAATTTCTTAGTGGAATAGATGACGAATGTTCGAGAATTCGCGAACGAACGCGCTCGGTCGGGATGCGCGCGACGCTGTTACTGGCGAATGTCGAACGTCGATGGTTCGGGAATGCTCGGTCCCGCTCGGAAGCGTTCGCGCTCGTTCGTTCGTAACCTGCGCGGCGTTGCCGGCTCGCACAAGCGACCAAAGTGCGACGTTGCATTCTGCACTGCTACTCGGCTACAATCATTGCTTCGTAGCGGCAATATTTGGAACTAACTTTTCTTTGTATTCAAAAGTCTCGTTGTAAGTACAGTGGCGCCACCCACGTGATGTTTTAGGTTCGCAGTACTCAGTGCCGTGCTCCTGAATTTATTATTAGGGTCATTTTCAAAAAAATTGTACATTCATTTTTATGGTTGTCCCATTACTTGACCTGTAATTATAATTAATATTTGTAAAGTCTAAGTAGAATTAGTACAAAAAATATAATTAACGGTATTTTTTAAAGTATTTTATATATTATTTTCATAAATAACACAGTTACCAACAAAGATATTAAAATATTTTAGTAGCAAAGCATTAAAAATTACAATGTCCCACACTACAAGTTACGCAATAAAAGTCTTAAATTTCAAATTTTATCAAATATAAGTTATACTTATGTTTATATTTTCGGAAAATACAGATATTATTGCTTTAGTTTAAAATAACGCTATAATTTTAAGTTCATTATTATTATATTTAATAAATAAATTTAATCGAGGACGTAATTCATGAAATGTGGAAAATTCCATTCCGAAACCACTTTTTTAGGCTATATATTTATAAGTTTATCAAATTTAATGCTTATATATCAAAAGCAACATTAAGTCTATCACTCAAACAGCGGCAATATTCGATTAGTTCATTTGGATGGCGATTGCAACAGCAAAACAGTGAAAGTGACCAATGGTCCATTTTTGATTTTCCGAAACCGAAACCAAAAAGAAAGCTAAGGAAAATAGTCAATTTTCTACAAAATGTATTGATGAATTCTATAAATATCATGGAATAGTGTATAATATTCAATTTTTAATTTATACTACATTAATATATTTTTAACGAATTAATTTTGTTGCGATCTCGGTACCCGTTACTTCTTTTCCGAAACCAAAACACAGGTAACGTAGAAGTGGAAGTAAAAAAATTCGGAATGGAATCATAAAGCTTAATGCATACTTGTACATTTTGGCAAAAGTGAGTAACATAAAGATGGCACCACTCGAATGTTCTTTAATAACATTCATTTCAAATGACAGCTGTCATCGGGACCGAGATCAGCCTAGGACCAACGCTTTCCGAAATTGACAGCTGTCATCTGAAATGAAGATCTCCTCAAGACCTTTCATTTCTTCCATGACAGCGTCACTCTAGGACAAGAACATTCCGAGATATTGACATCTTAAGTTTGACAGCAGTCATCTGATTTGAAGATTTCATTAAGACCTTTCATTTCTTCCATGACAGCGTCACTCCAGGACGAATACTTTTCGAGATATTGACATTTTAAGTTTGACAGCTGTCATCTGAAATGAAGATCTCTTCAAGACCTTTCATTTCTTCCATGACAGCGTCACTCTAGGACGAGTACTTTCCGAGATATTGACATTTTAAGTTTGACAGATGTCATCTGAAAAGAAGATCTCTTCAAGACCTTTCATTTCTTCCATGTCAGTGTCACTCTAGGACGATTACTTTTCGAGATTTGACTTTTTAAGGTTGATAGCTGTCATCTGTCATGTATGTACGCTTTGGTTTTATTTAACATTCTGTGTATTTAGGAAAATAATTCCCGTTGAAGAGGTTTAAAAACATTATTCGGACTAATAAAAAAGTTGTTCGGTTGGGAAAGAAAAATAGTTGGTCAGTTTTGAGTTGTGTAGATAAGAATAAATTTTATTTTTTAAAGTATTCCAATCCAACCAACTAAAAAGTGGATTCGAAAGAAAATAGTTGATCAATTTCAGTTGGTCGGTTTAGTTGGTCGGAATGGAAGTCCCGATTTAATTGTGACTAAAAACTAGCAAAGTGTGTGCATTTTTATAAAAATTGCTACATTGTGGTTAAAATTGGTTATTTAGTTTCAGTCATTTTAATTAGCAAAATGTATGGCGAATTTTTAAATTAGTTTTGTGTATTACGTGCAATGAAGGCAATAATAATTACGATTTCATATTTCGTCGAAAATGTTTTGGTGAAGATATTATTATTGATTGTAATAATTAAATTCTCTGCTTGATGATTTTTACTGTCAGTATGTCTTAGGCTTAAGAAATCTTTTCCATTACCAATGCACTCCGTTCCGTGACTGTCCCATTTATAATTTTGTCTAAGTTTTAATTATTAACGAAGAGCTATGTGATTTTTATGGTGCGTTTATTTTAATAGTTTAATATTTTTGGTCTCTCAATAGTAATTTAGTTATATAGCTCTTAAGTGCTGCAATAATAGAAAAAAAGTAAATTTATTCCTCATTTTTATCCAAAGAGTAACGTAATGGAAACTTAATATACGATTCCTTGAGTTTGTTAAGTTGATTTTATTATTCAATATATGTTTTATGAACTTTAAGGTACATTACACTGATTAAACAACTTTTTATTGCAAAACTTGCTTTATTTATATTATTTATCAACATTAATAAGTAGTTTCGGAATGGAATATATTGTGATACCTGAGTGTAGTAAAATCTGAATTTTTCCGTTAATCTATTAAATTTTTTTATTTTAATACCAATTTCTAATAATTAAATGATTAATTAATATATATTGGCCACAATAAATGCTTTGCCACGATCTTACAAATTTTCATCAATTTTTCCGCAGTGTACAGTTTTTTTGAAAATGACCCATTAGAATTTAGAAACAGTTTGGGATCAAGAAGTAGGTAAGTTAGAACTCGTCATCTTAATAAGAGACATTTTAATATTTATAAGGAAATTTAAGGTAGGTCTTTTAATTATTATTTAAGTATCTTAATGTGTAAATTAATTTCATCAAGCCATTTCACATAAAAAAAATATGAGGGGAGGTGTGCCCAAATTGAACTGAACATCCTAAATTAAGTTTTTTTTAGTGACAAGAAAATAATTAATAGAAAAACCAAGCAAATGTTTAGGAAATTACTTTATGTGATTGAGATAAAAAAAATCCACCCACATAGAGTAGGTTAAGTAATAATTTTTTTTCAACAGCGTAGGTCATTCAAAAAAAAAAAAAAAGTTTAGGTATATTATGTGAATATTAATCAATTATTTATATATTAATAAATACCACCTCGCTAAATATAAGTTAACCATTTTATCTCCACCAACCTTTTCTGATAAAAGTTCTATCTTTAGCATTTCTGTATTACGAAATATAAAAATCAAGAAAGCAAGTAAACCGAAGGGAATACTCCATTCGGCTCACGTATACATATTACTGGCTCTGAACTCTGATATACTCACCCAAAAACCGGCTAAGTAAAATCTTGTACGCTTCTGGGACTTGAGACAAAGGGACTTGGCCCTATGCCCTCATCCAGAGATCTAGACCTCCACCAGCTAAGCAATCACTTGAAAACAGAGGTCAAAGTAAACTGGACGTTCGGATTTATCGACCGAATAGTCAAGAGCTATCGTACATGTTGGATCAACAAGAACTCTCAAGGAAGGCAGAGATCAAGTTAAGTGGTCGGTTCTCGCCATTCAACAAAAAACTGCCAGAAACAAAACGACGTAAGTCATTAACAAAAAGTTGCTTTTGCGACGTTTTTCTTTCAAGATGAGAATGGTACAGTAAGCGATTTTCGGGGCACGTAAACTTCTGATTAAAATAATGGAATTCTATTTGGTCTGCGCGTTTGTTAATTTTATAGTTGTCGTTATCGCGTTTATTGAGATGGATGTAAGTGTCTGGGATTAAAGCTTGCCCACTTATGGGACAGGGGGATTAATTGGGGTAGGTTCGAGATGGTTGCGGGTATTTATTATAATCCTGAGGGAGAGGATTTAATCTTCATAGCTTGGAGTAATTAGGTAGATATTTGTGGTTCATAGACGTCGTCTTTTAATTAGTGTTCTTTCAAGGCAGAATAATTAAACTCTTAGAAGTATAGTTTAGTTTGCATTATATGCCTTATGCCATAGGAAACAGAGTAGGTAAATAACAAAAATACCATTAGGTAGATAATACTTGCTGTCTATTCTTTGATATATCAATAAAAATGATTTATTAAATCAAATTTCAATGTATTCCAAACATAATAATAATTTTACTATCACACTTAATACCAAAGTCAAGTCGTTTTTTTAATCATAAAACCACAAAGAATATAAAAAGTGACGTCATAAAATACGATTAAGGATTTCAATATGAACACACAGGGTGTTCACAAAATGGCCGCGCAATTTTTCTCGCAAATAGATAAAGCGGGAGTAAATTATGAGCATTTCAGTTTACGAGCGTGGCGCCACGCGGCGGATTTCCGCGTCATTGTGCAAAACTGTCGTAACTTGAAAACAATATGGCGGAGGGGATGTTGGAGACAGATTATTGTATACAGTTTTACTTTTGTGTGCTAGGAAGATAAACAATTAAATGTATTCATATTGACATGAATTCTATAAGAAAAATAAAAAATTTGAAAAAATATTGCAAACCAAATAAATATTTCAGGACATTTTACACAGCGCCAGCTACCCCAACTTAATGCTTGTGCTATGGTGGTTAGGATAACAGATATACTTAATACTTTTCTTTTGTAAATACATAAAAAAACTACAGTGAACTTATTGAGTTTGATATATTAAGCATATAGCTACAGTCAATAACACAAGTAATGTAAACAGGAAAGTAATAAGATATTTAACAAGGCTTGTGAATGACAAAACAATAACATAATTCAATTTCTTTATTTGTATTTTCTGTTCAATGTCAATTCACTTACTGAAAACAACACATTGTAAATTGGTATCGATATTATGCCTGTTTAAGAAAATAATAATCACTAGCTTTCTCTTTCTCAGGGATAATAATTGTGCCAATTCGGTGTTTGACAGCATAAATTCCGACAAGTAAATTTTGAAAAACAGGACATGAAATTTTATAAAAGAAAAGACTGAGATACTACACACGAGATTACTTGATAGGGGATGATGACGTCATTGGTTATTATTGGCTGGAACATTTTACATTGAATTATAATCTAGAGATTATTACCCTTATACCCAAAAACTTAGGTGTTTTTAATCATAATGATAAACCAAACAATAATATTATGTTACCTAGTATTTTTTTAGCTGACGGTAAATAGATTCTATTTTTACACCTATACAAATACCCAATTCTTTTGCGCTGTTAAACTTAAATAATTTTTGTTCTGAGAAAAGTATCAATAAAACTTTTACATCTAAAACCGGCATTTCTGATGCTACCTACTCGTATAATCCACCCTTTGAAAACTATCGAAGCGCTAACCCGTCAAGAGCGCATCATCGTAACATAGTCCCCGATTATCGAGGGTCCAGGAGACCCCGGGTAGGGGAGACCCTATCTGCCAACAATGCGTCGCATCCACTCGCATTTGCGACGCAAATTTACGAGACATTTTTACGATTGCAAAATAGGTGGGTCGCGGTTTATGACCACCCTGTATAATAAGTTTAATAAGGGAGGGATGAAGGATTTTCTTTGTTAAATACTTTGGGTGGGTACCTTTATATTAGGTAAATGTATTTGGGTTTTATTGAAGTTTTGTTGGCTTTAGGTGATAAGACTGACTCTGTTTACATTTTGTGTTGACGCACAATTATTTTTGTCTATCTACATTCAACATATACATAGATATTATTATTATATTATTCAGAACAAAGGAATATGTAATTATTATTATTTAATGTGCATCTGCTCTCTGCTATTTGATTTTTTTTGTTGGTACTTGGTACACATTATCAGGTAGTAGGTAATTTTTTTTCTCTTTCAGTGTCCATAAAATATGTAGAAACTAAAATATTTTAGGTAAAACTAAATTTTGTATTTCGTCGATTAATCATATACACTCTTATCTACCCCACACTCATTCAGCGTGTGACACGGTGGGGCACTGGTAAAATAATCCATATTTGCATTGAAACTATCAATAGGTGCTACATTCATCGTTATTGATTCAGTATCCAGCTGTGTAGCGTCCCTAATAACGGAGGGTCTCTCGGACCCTTCAATCAATACCATTCAAGGTCCTATAACCCTTCTCTGTCCACGCCATAGATATTCGTAGATAAAATGAAATTCCAAAAACGTATGCACAATTTTGATTTGTCCAAAATCAGAATTGTTGGGCCCAGGACTTCTGAAAACAATTCATATTATACAATCAATTCGCTTTCCTTTTCTATCATACTAAAATTATAAACGTGTAAGTTTGTAAGAAAGAATGTATGTTATAATTTACATTATAATAATATGTGTATGTTGTTACTCTTTCACGCCTAAGTGGGTAGACTGATTGAGCTGAAATTTGGTATAGTGTATAGAGATAGCTTAGATCCTGGCATAACACTATATATATAGGTATAGGCTACTACAGCGAGTAATACCACTGGGTGCTGCTAGTCTACATATCCGGAAGAGATCAGTTTTGTCTCGTTCTACTTTGTTTCTCTGTACATAACTCTATGGTCGACGCGAATATCTGCCCATTTGCCCAATATCTACATTTGGAAGTTTAGTCGTGCAAACTCTCCCCTTTTGTTTGAGTCCTTAGCCCTTGATTGAAAAGGGACTGATATTGGACAGATTTAGTTTAAACTAGGCAGTTTAAATAGATTGGTTAACGGTTAAATTACAAGTGTTTTAGTGCTAATATTTGTTTATTCTACCAGAACTCATTAATTTAAAATATCTTGACGGATTTTAATTTCTACCTTCCTTCATTAATATGCATGTTGTGTGCTTAAGGTCATATTATTAATAATTAAAAGTATTCGTTAATAAGCAGAAAATTATAATAATAAGTATTCCATTTCACAAACGGCCTACGCCCGTTTACAATCGTAAGCCAAATTGAACTCTATAATATACGATATCATACCAACCAGCGACATAATATGCAGAAGGATTTTCGTTATTTAAAGCGATGCGGTGCGGCCGCTACTGTTTGCTCCAGGCATTATATTAATAGGATAACTAGGTACAGTGAAATGCATATCCGATGCATAATTGCAACGAAGCCTCACAGTGCTTGTCTGATCAGAGCCTATAGACAGCTTATAGACTAATGGGATTACCTGTGCCTAGTGCCTAGGCTATGCAGGTGCCTAGATGCACTTTGAAATATAAATTCATGAACAGCCCTCCATAATATTATTGAACACATTTTAAAAGTGTTTCCAGTTTGATATATTTAAAAATGGCATGAAAAGAATTAAAAAAAAAATCTTTTAAAAATTATACATTAAGTATAATTTTGTAACACATAGATTATAATATTGTGTTTTTATTTTTAAATTTATTTTTGTATATTTTTCTGTATTCAATTAAGTGTTATCTATCTACATATTTTTAACCAACTATAACAGAGGAGGTTATCAATGATTTTTTTAGATGATGTATTGAACTCGATGGGTTATGCGCCAATTTTTTTTTTAACCCTTAATGCTAATATTACCAGTAATCAATAGTCAATTTTAAAAATCACTTTAAATTGTTTATTTATTAACTGTGTTAATTAACCTTCGATAAAACAAATGTCTGTGACATTACCAATGTGAATGAATTAAAATACAAAATACTTATTATAATATCTATTTGTGAGCAAAAACTGCCAAAAACGGCAGATTTTGTGAAAAATATTGACCCTACCAGTTAGTATATACTTGTTATTTATATAACGTTTAGTTAATACTTCTTGCCATTTGAGTTTTGTGTTTACTAGTTATGACTCACCGCTTCACGTGTAAAACTTACCAATTTTCGCTTTTCAGAAAACTTTTGGAGAGATTGGGATAAAAATAATTAAGAATTTATGAACTGTAGCGACAGCTACCTTATGCTGATATCGTATTTTGAATGGGGGTGTTGACTAAAAAAAATATTTGTCCATCTAATCCATCAAAGTATGATTATTAAAAAATATTGGATACATAGATTTCTTTAAAAAATTGCTTAATAACGAGAGAAGTAAGAAGACAAGCAAAACGCTCTCCTGATGGTAAGAGATAACGCTGCCCATAATAATACAGTGCCACCAGAATTAAACAATCTTGTAAAATTCTAGGTGCACTGCACCGACGCTTCTTACTCAAGACTCAAGAGACATAAGATGTTAAGACTCTTCAACCCAGTAATTTCACTAGCTACAGTGTCCTCTTATGGAAGCACAGTAATGTTTGCACATCACTGCTCAGGCGGTAGAATAACTGGCACTGTTGGGGTACGTATTACGTATCGACCGTACCCTATTCGACCTCCTGCAAAGGAAGTCAACCTCCGGCGGTTTTAGCAGGTAAAACCGCAGTGCACAGTTAGTATTACATATTATATATGCTTAAGACGGTGCTTAGAACATTAAGCAAATAAGCAACTATTGAATATGTCCACAAATTCAGTTTGCCTGGCCAATTTACGAGTCGGCAACAAAGTAGCAACCGTTTGGTTACCAACCGGCAACCTAGTAGTACATAAAGTGAATTAACTTGGTACATTTATTGATACATCCTAAAATATCGTACGATACATTATGTTAATATGAGGTAGGTAAGTACCTACTTATTTGCATTTTTTCAAGTGAATATAATTATTTATTATCATGGGTTTAAATAAGTTAGTGGGGTAATTAGTAATTATATATTTTAATGCAAATATATAACGAAATGAATTCTAAAATCGCTTTATAATATCTTTGTATTTAAATATACTTAATATAATAATAATAAACAATAATAAACATTTATTGACTCAGAAATAAATATGCACTGTTTACAAATCTTAATAGGCTTACTTAGTATCATGCATTCATAAACATAAGAGGCTTATTTAGTTAAATGCTTATATTGTGAACATTATTATGTAATATGTTGTGAACATTATACTAATTGATGCATTTGGACACACTATAGTTTAGGAGTAATGGTGGCCGTGCTAGTAATCAAACTGTGTTACAGCCACCATTTGCCCCCCGTTTGGAAAAAAGACATTATGATATAATTACAATGATATTAACTTTAAATACAAAGCTAGGAATGTATTACAATAATATCATAGAAAATATAGGCAAAGTGAGTAATCAACGCGACGCAGAGCTGAACGGATTGGCTTGTAATTTGGTACACAGATCGGTTTTACGATGACGAAGACCATTGTTAAAAAGGATTCTGTCACGCAGCTAATCCTAGAAAACCTAGTAATGATTAAAGTTTTAAAAACTAAATTTCACACTTTTCGGACCTAGGTACAATAAATAATAGCACGTCTCAATAACATAATTAAGCTGTAAAAGTTAAAATTATTTAAAAAAATCAAATTATAAGTATCTATGTATCTACTTGTTATATATCTCTCGTAACACACTATGTAAAAACCTGATCATGACCTACAATTATATAAATCCGGTTAAATCTAACTCATTATAAAGAAAACCATTTTTTAAATAATTGACTCGATAATTTGTTAGTCATGTTTGGTGACAATCATATTAAACTTCATAAATAGGTACAAATAGGATACAGGTGGATTTTGGTAAATAAATTGTATTGACGTAAATGTACTGGTTATGTGATAATTTGGTTAGCGTTCGATACTAAATAACATTATTAGGAGATATTTTTGTAAGGATATGAAGGTCGTAGAGATTATGCATATTAAGTATATAAAAAATACATATATTTATCAAAACTTGAAATCATATGCCTTAAGAGCTTTATCCCTTTTCGACTCTCTCGCTCATATTATAAGTTTGTCGAATTTTATCAAATTGTAAAATTAAGAATAGAATAGAAAACTCTATTGAACACTTTATGTATATTATATAATTATCACCATTAATACAAAAAAATAGAAAAGCTTTAAAAAAATTATAGAGATAAATATATACACTTTATCTCTATATAAATAATTGACGGTCTTTGTTACGTTTTGAGTTTGAAAATATTTTACTTTAAAGCTTCATATAATAATATTTCTTTTATTATCTTTAAATTAGGAGGGCTATCCATCAACAATCTTAAAAGGAACCAGCACAAAAAGCTAGGAAATAAGTACCTATAAGTCATAGAATAGAGGCACTAAAACAAGGCCATAGATTGATATCTGATAACATCAAAACAAACTGTACCATTCTGTAATTCCATATTCCGTTGTAAAAGAAAAAACCAGCAAATTCTCGCTCCACATCGCTCAGTTTTTCCCCATTTGCATAGAAGCTCACGCCGCAAACAATCAATGTAGAGTGTAGAGGCAGAATCAGTGAATCAATCAGTGTTTTTGCTGAAACAATCTGTGTATCTCACCCATTGATCAATACGCAGAACTGAGCGGGTAACAGACGATCCGCGGTAATTACATAATTGCGGACATTAACATTCATTTAGAGATATACTGGAAACGACGAGTCAAAGAGACCGGTTAGAGTGCGGTTACCACTGAACTCTATAATATTAGAAGCGACCAACTATCTTCTCAATGTCAAATGTCATATTACGAGTATATTAAACATGGAGCAAAATTACTGAACTGAAAATGTTTGATACAAATCTCACCCCGGAAGAGCACCTTTATGAATAGAACGAGCTAGAAATTCATAGAGATTGTTTGATGTATCTTAGTCACGTACCTAATTTATTATTCGTTTGAAAGGCACCAGCTGCTCCTGGTTTATCATGCAAAAGTTTCTAGACATCTTCGTCTTCTATGTATTGGCTAACTTTATAAAAGGCTATCTTTAGTAATATAATATATCTTATACCAGTGGTGAACCGTCCCTATTGTTGCCATGGACTATGGTAGTGCTTAGTGCGTGCAGTCAGGTTCAATTATCGGAGCACAGTTCACTAAGCAGAGCGGCTACACCCTTTGTGAACCCATTGTTCGGGTAATTAGTAATCCCATCAAAAACATTCTGTAAAAAACTAGCCAAGTCTCGATGGAGCTGCTTGTTTATCTCTAAAAAGTAATGAAATCTAGACAAAGTCGTGCCAAGTATAAGGTTCCTTACTGCGATTTCTTTATTATTATAGTTAATGTTGTGTGACTTGGCCGTTGAAGGGTACACAAGGGTACAAAACCAGATGCTCCATGACACTTGAATCGCCTAAACATAAGTATTATTGAAATACGCAGCTTTATCAAGCCTACAATTGACTGGTTATTCAATCAACGTTTTCCAAGTGGAAATTTTCTATCATCAATAGGTAGCGGACAGATTGGTGCAATAGTGTCATGGAGCACCTGGTATAATACCCTTGTGTTCCCTTCAACGGCCAAGTCACACAACATTAACTATAATAATAAAGAAATCGCAGTAAGGAACCTTATACTTGGCACGACTTTGTCTAGATTTCATTACTTTTTAGAGATAAACAAGCAGCTCCATCGAGACTTGGCTAGTTTTTTACAGAATGTTTTTGATGGGATTTCACTTATTTTTGTAGAAACGCTATATTATAAAGGTTATCAGAAATACAAACCGTAAGCGCGTTTTAAAATACAGTCAGCGCCATCAAGATACGTGTGCGTTCACTCTTAGTCCAATGCATCATAATATTATACCGGGAAGTGGGCCTAATTAAACTTGCAAGATTTAATTACAGACAGACAGACCGACAGGTGAAAGTAAATAAAAGCTTGTAGTAAAGGCGGTATGTCGATCTCTTCTAATAGTTTGGTTGGGCTCTTATTTTAGTTGGCCACGCTAGATATCGCCTGAACATAACTGACGATTTACGACACATATACACACACACACACACACACACACACACACACACACACATATACATATACTATGCCTTAAATATATTTTGAATTAATAAGTTGGATATTACACAATTATAACCATTGACTGCAAATGTAACCTTGTAATCCTAAACATTTATATGAGATTACAAAGTTATTTATGCAGATTAATTATCTCGAAAACGAGACCGAAATTGCATGTTTTTTAGTTTTCCTATGGTTTATACAATAAATTCTAAGTATGTACCAAATTTCAGCTCTCTGAGTTTATGGGAAGTACTAGTTCTATTTTGATGATCATGAGTGAGTGAGTGAGTGTCGTAAATGCGAAACTTTGCTTTCGCTTAACTTCGGAACTTAATGACCTACAGACTTGAAATTTTGGATTTTAAGTATGTAATTATAGCTTACTGGATGACGAAAATTTCTGTGTTCTGGTCTTATCCAGAGGTTCTCAAATAGGGGCCTGAAAATGCGGCGAAATGGTTCCTGTAAAGGATGGTACGGCAGTGCTTGCTTCGCGCTCGACTTGGCGGGGGCACTACCGTGCCCCCAGATTATATGTGAAGATAGCTTTTGGTAGCGCATTACCATCAAACGTAGGCCTACTCGTATTTAGTGTGACAAAAGTTGTGTTCAAAACTCTTTATATCTTTATATAGGTACCTACCTTGTCTTAATGTTCTTATTTTACCTTTAGTGTCATTTTTAAAAATGTTAAATCATCATCACTGTTTTTTAAGTCTGTGGTAAAAATACGCTGCAAAAAGCATACGTAACGTAGCTACAAGTTAATATCTTATACCATTGGTTAACAGTCCCCATTGTTGCTATGGTAGTGCTTAGTGAGTAAAGTTAGGTTCCATTAACAGAGCACGGTTCACCAGGCAGAGCGGCTACACCCTTTTTTTTTTTTTTTTTGTTAACACCGGGAAAAAATGCGTTACGCATACCCTTCCATCGGGGGTATGGGAGGGTTATGTGGGACTCCCCGTGCAGGGCAGCTGCACGGGTATACCCACTAAAACAACCCGGCGGCACTCCCGCATCGTCTTTGGGACGGAGGCCTGGGAATCGGCAGAGCCTTGCATCCAGTCCTCCGTCGACGACTGCCCGCCTTCACAAAGGCGGGCCCTACACGCCCCTCTCAACAGGGAGGGGCCCGGGAACGGTCCCGAGTGCTCGGACGTTCCCTCCGACGGTGGAGGTGAATGTGCAATGCGGATGCAGGCGCCCCCGCGCCTGTCATCCGCTATTCACCACCGGGGGGCTGGCGTAGACTCATATAGAGTCGCCTTGCCCTACCTCGATTTGAGTTGCGGATCGCCTGAGACATCGTGGCGAGAGGGCCGTGCTGTCTCAGTCGCTCCGCAGCCTCCTTCCGCGTCATCACGTTCTCGCAGAAGGAGGCAACAGCTGCCCAAGCCTCCTCGCTTCCCAGCATAGATGAAAGCACACTGGGGAGCGAGAGGTCCGGCCCGACCACTGACGTCAGGCTCCGGCGGGCAACAACCCATTCTGGGCACACCTCAAGGGTGTGCTGGGCCGAGTCCGCTGTCGCACCACAACCGAGACACGACGGGGACTCCCTCACCCCGATCCGATGCAGAAACGTCCCGAAGCTACCGTGCCCGGTCAGGATCTGCACCAGACGGAAGGAGAGGAAGCCGTGCGGCCGCTCGAGCCATCCCTCCAGGACTGGCACGAGCGCGTCCAGCGTCCAGCGGCCAAATTTGGCGTTGACGAGACTCTCCGTCCAGCGGCGGATGACGGCCTCACCCGCGTCGCGTCGAATGGCCTCCCGTTCTTCCTGCGCAGGGCTCTCCCCGAGTGCCCTGCGCTCCGCAGTCCATTTGTACACCCTGGCGTGCACCGTCGCCTCTAGTTCCCAGGGCGGGGTGCCAGCCAGGGCGCACGCCGCCGTAAAACTTGTCGTGCGGTACGTTCTCACCATCCGCTGTGCAATGGCCCTTTGGGGCCTGCGGATAGCGACAGCGTTCTCTCGTCTCCCGAGAGTATCCGCCCAGATGGGTGCCCCGTATAGGGCCATACTTTTAATAATGCCGGCGTACAAACGCCGGCATCGCGCCTTAGGCCCTCCTATATTTGGGAGGAGGCGTGAGAGTGCGCCCGCCGCTTTTACCAGGCGCTTCGCCAGGCCCTCCATATGTGGCCGAAAACTCCACCGGCTATCTATGACCAGACCCAAATATTTAATTTGGTCCTTCACGTCTATCCTAACGCCCTTAACCACAATGTGGGCGTTAGAACGGACGAACTGCCGTGGACCGCTAAAAAATACGGCCTCGGTCTTATGCAGTGCCACCTTCAGTCCGAGGCGACGGATCCTTTCTGCAACTAAGGATCCGCCCGCAGAGGCCAACCTTGCTGCCTCACCAAAGTGCCTCCCCCGGGCAGTGAGAAGGGTGTCATCCGCGTAGCAGATGACACTAGTTCCCCGGAGGAGGGTTCCCCGCAGGAGCCAGTCAAAACCGATATTCCACAGGAGTGGACCAAGAACCGACCCCTGCGGAACACCGGTCTCCGAGCTGTAACGGAGTATGCGCCCCGTCCTATCTGCGAGAAGAACTTCGCGGCCCTCAAGGTAGCTGGCCAGCAGCCGCCGCATGTATGGAGGCACTCCGTGAAACCGGAGGGCCTCCAGAATTGTTGAGTGGGGGACGGAGTTAAAGGCATTGGCAATGTCAAATGACACGGCCAGCACTCCGTCCCCTGCATCCATGGCCTCTTTCACCTGGCCTTTGAGTCGGGCCAGGGCATCTATGGTGGAGCGGCCCCTCCGGAAACCAAATTGGGCATCGGAGAGGTCCGGACCTACCTCACAAAGGTGGTGGTTCAAACGACCGGCGATAACCCTCTCGAAAAGCTTACCGACCTCATCTAACAAAACGATGGGCCGGTATGCCGAGGGGGAATCTGTCGGTCGCCCTTCTTTCCGGAGGAGGCAGAGTTGTCCCTCCTTCCATAGTTTCGGGAACCTACCAGCAGTGAAGCACGCACTGAATAGGTCCCGAAACTTATCCTCCATCTGTGAGATGGCAATGACCAGCACACGCGCCGGGACGCCGTCCGGCCCGGGAGCCGTCTTTTTGGCGCGGAGACGAAGCTTCGCTACGCCAAATTCCGCTGACGAGACTGGAGGGATCTCTTCCTCCAGTGTGACCATCTCCTGCGAGAAGGACATTGCCGGGGGGATGAAGTCGGCCCGTGGAGGGAACAGGGATCGAACCACCCCATCCAACACAGATGGCTCAAGGGTCTCAGCGGGTGGGGGACCAAAGCGGCGGAGCTTGTTCCGCGCCGCTTTATATGGTGTCCCATAAGGGTCCTTGTTAAGACCCTCCAGCATTTCGGTTCTCGCCGCGGTAATCGCAGTCGAGATGGCCGTCTTCAGATCCTCCTTAGCTTTCACATAAAGGTTGTAAAGGCGGTCCTCCTCAGCCAGGACCCGCGGTCTGAGCCGTCGACTCCGCGTGTAGTCTCTCCTGCTTGCCACGCAGGCCGACCGGAGCTCCGCCAGTTCCGCCGACCACCAGTAAATGGCGTGACGGGGCGGCGGACGGCGGGACCGAGGCATGCTGGAATTGCACACCTCGGTCAGGGACCTCCGAAGCTGCACCGCCGCAGCGTCCACATCTAGGCCCTCACCAGGGGGCGTCAACCAGTCCTGGAGGAAAGCCGTCTCCTCAGCCAACTCTCGGTCCAGACGGGAGAGGGCCCACCGCGGAAAGGGGGATTTGCCTGAGGGAACTGTCCCCCGGGGGCCCCGGGTGGAGATGTCGAACCGTATGTAACGGTGATCCGACATGGTCTCCACCATCTCCACCCGCCAGTTCTCCACGCGGGCAGCCAGCGCAGGGGTGGCAAACGACACGTCCACCACGGACCCTCCCCGCTGCCGTACACACGTCTGAACCGATCCTCTGTTGAGAAGACAGACTCCGGCCGACGCCATCCACATATGGAGGGCACGGCCTCGGGGGTAGCTGGTGACCTCCGTGTTGTCCCAGGCCTCCGATCTGGCATTAAAGTCCCCGCAGATAAGGACCTGCCGCGGCGCCGCTCTTTGAATCGCCGCAGAAAGGACCTCAAGGAGGTCCTCAAATTCGTTATAGGGGCGGCTTGGGGAGAAATACACGCCTATGATGGCTATCTTTCCCCATGTAGCAGCCACGTAACCTATGCCTCTCTCTAAAAGCGAGAGAGGGGGAGAAGAGGGCCGTGCCAGTAGCGCCACCACGTCGCTATCATCTCCCAGCCACTGGCCGTACACCGCGTACGGCTCGGCAACCACCGCCACATCCACTGCCCACTCGGCCATGGACTGCATAAGCAAGTCCTGGGCCGATCTGCAGTGGTTTATATTCGCCTGGAGAATACGATGTGCGATTTTATCCATTATTCGGACATCGTATTCTCCTCTGCGGCCGCTGGGGTTCCCGGAGTGGGAACAGCGGAAGAATCGGCTGGCCGGGTCGGCACCTGCATTTTACCCTTCTTGGGGGGAGGATTGCAGTTCCTCCCCTTCATTATGTGACCCGCCGGACGACCACTGGCGGCGCACACGGCGCAGCGCGGAGTTGGCGCCTTACAGGAAGCGGACTTGTGCCCTTCCTGGCCGCAGCGATAACAACAATTTGTTCTATCGACGCTGGACGGACAGAGCGCCCGAGTGTGTCCGATGGCGAAGCACTTGTAGCAGCGCAGAGGCTGCTCACCAAGTGCCCGGACCACACTCGAGCTAAAACCAATGAGAAGCCGACCCCTAGCAAGGACGGCCTCGGCTGCTGCAACTGGGCACTCAACACGAATGGTGCCCAAGCCACCTCGGCCAGATCTAATGTCCCGGCCTTTAACCGCTGCCGCATCGCATCCCCCAACGGCGGCGACTTTTGCGACGACCTCCTCTTTTGTTACTGAGTCGTCGAGGTCAACCACCTCGAGCGACACAGTTTTTACGGGCCGGGCTACTTTGGCCACATCTGCGATGACCTCTTGCAACTTAGTTGCAAAGAGGTCGGCGTTGGCACTTCCCTGCGCCCCTGGGAACTCAAAAATGCGTGCACCGGTTTGGGTTCGGCGACACGCAACTTTCTCTATCCCGAGCTGGGCGGGATCGACGCTGATGCGCGCCCGCTGGAGAACGGACATGTATGTCTCACCTTTTTTGGTGGCCTCCTCTGTGAGGGTAACCACGACCGCCGCAGACTTTGGAGCAGTCAAACGTTTTTTCGTTCCAGCACTCTTAGCACCCTTAGCTGTCGGAGCAGCAGTGGAGGGCTTGGGAACCGTTTTCTTCCCCACCCCCTTACCCTTGCCGCTCGTCTGGGACGGGCGTGAGGGAGCGGAGGCAGGTACGGCTGCCACCTTCTTTCCCTTACTCTTCCTGACCACTGTTGTCCACGAGTTGGACGGTGTGGTGGCAGGAAGAAGGGCATCTTCTCTCTGGGAGGATGGCCCAGGCATTGGCTCTCCTCGAAAGGAGGGCCTTGGCTCCAAGGAGAAGAGCTCTGGTGACAGCTCTCTCTGAGAGGGGGGGGGGGCCCGCCGTTGGCTCTCGCTGAGAGGGCGTCAACCCGCGTCTCTTATCGGCCGCAAGCGGAGGTCGGAGACGTTTCTCCGGCAGGAGTCGGTCTTCGATGCCTGCGAGGCACGCTCTCGTGAAGGCCCTCTCCTCCAAGACTACCTTTCGAATGATTTCCTCAAGGTTGGAGGGGGGCCCGACCGCTGTCTCCTGCCCGGCCTGTACTGGCCGTGCGGTAATTTCGGCCAGCTTGCTCTGCAGCTGGTCGATTTCGGCTTGTAATTGGCTGACTTTCGCCTGCAACTGCTGGGTTTCGTCAATCGCTACCCGCTGCATGAGCTCTTTTATTATGTTTCTCATGCTGGTGGTCCTACATTGAAGGGACTTTAAAGAGACTTTAGCCCCCTTTGTGAACCCATTGTTCGGGTAATTACTCGATATACTTACTCGTATGATGGTAGTTTGGCAGGGCCATAGGCGGATTTAGGGGGGGGGCCAGGGGGCCAAGGCCCCCCCCCCAGAATCATTGTAGAGTTACGAATTTTGCACATATTTCATGGTAAAGATTATATTTTTTTCTCGGCGCTCGCAGCAAGCTGCTCGCGCACATATTATTAGGATGTTTGAACTATCTAACTGCTCAGAGCGAGCTAAACACACACTTTTCGTAGTAAAAATTATAATATTTTTGCCCGTCTGCACCTTAGCCTCCCCCAGAACCAAATCCTGGATCCGCCTATGGGCAGGGCTATGTTACCTATCTGTATTTCTTTTACTCATTATAGGTTAGCTTTTGACCACGATTTCTCATGTTCAAGCGACGATGCGGCCGTAGATGGTAGCAAACTAAACCTAAAAGACGGGATAAATCCCTCCTATCAATAAATACTAGATGATAGCTTTTGGTAGCGCGTTACTTTGAATCTATATGTAGTTACGATGGTTAGTAATTCTACGGAAGGATATCTTGGTATATAAACTTGTTTAAACTTCGGATATTATACTATTCGTAAAATAATAAAACTTACTGAAAAACAAAAATAGATTTTGGTTTTTGATGCGCCTTCTACTACTACTCGCTTTATAAAGATGCGAATAGAGGCCATTTTGGCATCTCTTAGAGGCAACTTGCCGAATCGGTTTTACCAAATTATTTTCATTGTCATCTAAGTGAATAGAAAGACAAACTGCAACAATCATTGTATAGACAAGAAAAATAGCATTAATATTAACAATTTTGGAAATGCAATAAGATGGTTTTCCCAATCCGGATGGTTTTGGTCTTCCGGGGGTAGACTTCCTTTGCAGGAGGTCGTCTAGGTGGGTACCCCAACAGTGCCAGTTATTCTACCGCCTGAGCAGTGATGTGCAAACATCACTGTGCTCCGGTAGGAGGGCACTGTAGCTAGTGAAATTACTGGGCTAAAGAGTCTTAACATCTTATGACTCTTGAGTAAGAAGCGTTGGTGCAGTGCTCCTAGAGTTTCACATAATTGTGAAATCCTAGGTAACACTGTACTGATTATGGGCAGCCGTTATCTCTTAACATCAGGAGAGCGTCTTGCTCGTCTTCTACTTCATAACATAAAAAAAAAAAAAAAAAAAAAAAAAAAAATGAAAAAATTGGACACAAAAATTCCCGTGATCCCGGGAATTTCCGAATAGGTACGTTTTTACTGCACAGCTGCGCGTGCACCCTCATGAATAAGGCCATTCGCTATTCACACATGTTTTAATAATAAGTCAATAGAAATGATAAAATCATTTTAATTTTGTTTACCCATTGAAACCTATTAAGAATCAGGTAAGTACTTTTTGTTTAAAATATACAAATGTAAAATAACAGAGCACTTTTATTTTTGAATCAATTTAGTCTTCATTCTAGGGTCTAAAGTCAAAATAAATATTACTAAACCTCAGAGGGTCAGCATTCTCTAGTCGTTGTGGGTCTGTAGTCTGTGTCTGTGTATCTATTTACCAATACGTTTTTTTTTCAGCAGTTTTGGCATAAAATGGTGACGAACACTCATCCTTAAAATTATGGATGGCTGTTTGACATTTTTATAATCAGCGGTTTTACCCGCTGTACTGTAGCTTATGTATTATTCCCGGGTCTAAGCTATCTCTATACAAAATTTCAGCTCAATCGGTCCCCCATTTAGATTTGAAGAAGTAACAAACATACACACTCACAAACTTTCGGCTTTATAATATTAGTGTGATTAGTAGTGCGGCTCCTTAGCTTGATTTTGTATGACCCGGAGTGGCAGAAAGCATGAAACTTGGCATGCGTATAGCTTTACCGTTCATAAGAAGAAATTTTAGTAGAAACAGGGACATAAAAGTGGGGGGAGAGGTAGAAAAATTGTCGTGGGGGGTTGTTTCTACTAAAATTTCTTCTTATGAACGGTAAAGCTATACCCATGCCAAGTTTGATGCTTTCTGCCGCTCCGGGTCATACATTCGGCTAAGGAGCCGGACTATAGTATAATAATAATATACATGCTGATATTATCTCGTCCCAATGAATAATATGAAACAAGGAAAATAGGTACAAATAAATATTATAATAGCGGTCAGTCGTCACAGTGGGTGTGACTAGTGACCAACAACAGGTGGTAGGTGGTAGGTACCGCCGTTATATCGTACGATATAATATAATTACAATTACCATACATATTAATTGGTTATTGTTTACCACATCATGTGGGCCACCAGACACCGCACGCCTACAACGATGTTCAGTTAGCTGCACCTTTATAATATTAAAAAAATCCCTATCTCTTAGTGCAACCTCATCCTACTTTCCGAATCGGTGCGTCGGTAGAGTCCTAAAAATTGGAAAAAATTACATTGTTACATAATAGGTTTGGATGAACTGTGTGAAAGAGGAAATGCATGAATCCAAAAAATACATAAATATAATCATTATCAATATCTCAGCCGTAGGACGTCCACTGCTGAACATAGGCCTCCCCTTTAGACTTCCATATGTACCGGTTGGAAGCGATCTGCATCCAGCGTAATAAATATAATAGAAAAATATAATAATATGACGGATGATAGAGTATAATGGAGGGCCAACACACCGTAATGTGGGATAAGGGCAGGAAGATGATGATGATGACTGTTGTAACTGGAGCAAAGCGAGAGTAGATACCTACCTCCTTATTCTAAATTTGAACGTGAACTAATGAAAATTTATAATGCAAACTGTTTTTGCTACCCCACACGAGGGAAAACGTATTCTTAACATCAAGTTCAAGTAGTAAAGAATACGGCTTCAGTACCTTATATTTAAAAATTTGTGGTATCTGCCTCAGTTACTATATTGTGTTGTTTACCTGTAGGTATGGGCATTTGATTAACCTCTGACAGTGACTGACTGACTCATGAAGTAATGACTAATGGCCAATAATGCAAATCATAGTTTTACCTACTTCGACTTGACATTGAGTTTCAATGCTGCCCTATTTTTCAAATAATTTTCATTTTTTTCAGTTCATTTTTTTTACTGGCTTTGCCCTGAGCCCTGAAGTTAATAGCATAGACTATAATATGTAATTAAAAACAAAACATTCATGTATTCGTCATTAGCCCAAGTTCTTGCACTGCTGCACATAATAGCTATACCTATCTGCCAGCTATCGGGCAAGACGGGATGAAAATAGGTGGACCAAGGCTACGACAATATGGTACCCAAGGCAAGGACAGAGATCTCGAGGCAGACCACCAGCCCGATGGTCAGACGATATTGTCAAGTATGTCGGAAGGAACTGGATGAGACTCGTACAGGATCGGAAGGTGTGGCGTGACCATGAGGAGGCCTATTACAGGCTGAAAAGATAGATAGATAGATCTGCCAGCAGGCATACCACTCAAATCGATCTTTTTCTTCTTCCTCCCAGCGACCCTCCGGATATCATCGCCCCATCTATTGTCCCCATCTAAATATAAAGTTTAAATAAAATCCAAGATGGCTAGTGCATACTGTTTGCGGCATGTTTCCTGTATGTATTGACTGTTCCAGTTTCCAACGTTTACCAAACATACGGACAAATATCCGCCACGTTGAGATTCAACGGACATCACGTGACGTCATTACTGCTACGTCATCATGTGAGTACAATTCTGGAACAAGTGAAATAAAAAAACTTTTTAAAGGCAATATTTTATTATTATTACCTTCTAGCACCAATCACCAAAGTACTCGTTAAGACGAATCAAATGAGCCCAAAGCTCGATAAGGTTGCGTCTTTTAATTACGGAGTTCCTATGGCCTTCCAGCTCCATCATCAGATCAGCTCCATGTCATAATAATATTGCATTGTCAACCGATTTATACAAAAATTCAAAATTTCAGCTCAGTTAGAAACCGGGAAGTGGGTCAAATTAAACTTGCAAGATTCGATTACAAACAGACAACAGACAGGAATAAAAGCTTGTAAAATATGAAACAATACAGAATTTTCCAAATCGGTTTAGGTGTTTTTGCGTAATACACATAAAAAAAGATTCAGACGAATCATTGTGAATACTTTTCCAGTCCTATTTCCACTACGACTGTTATTTTAGTACAATTTTTAGTATAAGCCTCACATTTCCGACCCTTGAGTAATGAGAACAGAAAAATATTTTCCATTATTACGAAAATCGAGCTTGTTTGTACCCTACAAGTGAATCAACTTCCTAAATTAATTAGTAATTAGCTACACCTTATCGGTTATCATAACAGATCAGGTTTCTACGAAAACACCATTGTTTGGATAACACCATCGATCAGGCCCATAACGCGGGCCATTCTCAACCTTATGTGCTATGGTATAATGGTAACCATGATTATGGTAAATATAAACATATTCTTGCGTCAGGATGTTTTTCCGGTTTTATAATCAGGCCATATTTTTACAAGTTGATACGCTGTAGGTACCTACTATCTATATAAAATAATAATAGTATTATCCTACTAAACTAAACACGAAAAATAGCATAGTATGATACCAAAACAGCATTCCAATGTCGTAGCGTCCACCGATTTTTTTATAAACTTTTCCTAATCCCGATCCCGATGTTTGTTTCAAATCTTGCAAGTTATATATCTACTTCACAGTTTTACTAATTGAGCTGAAATTTTGCATTCGTTTGTGGGTCGGATGAGGATGCAAAATTATTATAAAACACGGAGCTGACCTGATGATGGAGCTGGAGGTGAGAACTCGGTAGTTAAACGACACACAACCCCATTGAGGTTCTCCTTGGATTCGTTTAATCCGTCTTAAAGTAGGTTCCTACTTCGGTTCTAGAACTCAAACTCAACTCTTCTAGGGAATGCCTAAACCCTCTTCTAGAGAAAACTGCTTAATCAGATTCTTCGTATCCTGTTTGGTTATTTATATCAAATCCAGTTTAGTTTCACGTAAATTTCATCAGATTTTTATGAAACTGACGCAACATTCTTGTTTATTTCGTGACGTCATGGGATCCCATGCATAGGGAAACAATAAGGATAATATAATATAGCCATTATTCGTTAAATTACGTGTGTAATGACGTCACAATTCACATAACATTAATGAAACATGCATGTATGTAGGTAGTATGAGTTCTTATTTATTATTATGTTCATTGAGTAACTGTTATTCCGTGGGTTTCCCAATTAATACATATAATACTAGCTTACGCTCGCTGTTTTACCCGCGTGGCAAAATCCTTTCTTAGGAGGATCTACATCATAAAAGCTATCTGTGTTCCAAATTTCAACCCAATCCGTTCAGTTGTTTGGGCAGTGCGTTGATAGATCAGTCAATCAGTCGCTCTTTCCTTTTATATTTTTAGATTATTTTTTTGATATTTACAGATATGTGTTTTCTCTACTTTTAAGGCCATCTGGGAATAAAGAATATCTTAACCAGTTCAGGAGTTCTAGAGCGCAGGAAATGTTCATAATATACTTAAAGCTCTATAAAGCTTCCATCCCTATAGTAATTGTTTAGTGCGATCAGAACGGGCCTCCGCGCGTCAGTTTTATGATCAAACTCTGCTACCGTGCTTTATTGCTTACTAGGGGTGCCATGTGAGAAGCATAGACAATCAATTATATCTATCTAACCACTCAGAGGGCCTACTGGATATCGCCACGACATGTAAAACACTAGAATCCATAGACAAAATTGCGTACATTACTTGCTTAAACCTCCTCATTAATATGAGTCAAATAACAAAAGCAGCAATGTACATTGAAGTTGTCATCAATCGTAGTGGTTGAAAAATAGTCAATAGGCCCTCTGACCGAATCCACCCACTGCTGGGTTTAGATATAGGCCTCTACATGTTCACGCCACACCTTCCGATCCTGTGCAAGTCTCATCATCACAAATAATATTTATATTATAATCCAAATATACGGTAATAAGTGAAACAAGAAACTTATATTTGTATTATTTTAGTAATTTTGTATTAAAAGAATATTTAATTCATTGGATGTTTTGGGTTTCTATAATTTTAGCATTGGTTTGCTATCATAAACAACTACGAAATCATTTGAAAAATATGACAAAGACACATAATTATCTTTATCTCTTTAACTTGCCTAAAGTAATTAAGCAGCAGGTACTTAACATTTCTAAAGTATCGAACTGAAGTAGTGGATTTTGACAAACTCCCATAACTGTTTTAATTAATTCAACAACAATAATAGTAAATCTTAATTGGCAACCCTATATTCATGGTAGTCCCGTCTATCAAATAGCAGTAGTTTAAGTCCCAGACTTTACCCCGAATGTCCCGGAGTTTGATCGATCCCGGGATTTGTCGGGTTATGTCCCGGGATACGGTTTCATTTAGACATTTAATGTAAATGTTTATGGAGCTTGTTTCATTTGGTTAGGTTTTATTTTATATCCTATAGTATAATCATAGAATTATAGGATAGAACAGGATTGTAGGTTCCTGAATAATAGAAATCGCTTCTGCTGAGACCATTTTTTTCTTTTGACGCAGAAAACTGAAGTAAATTTTAGTTAAATGACTTAAAAAATAATACATGGAAAGATTCGCTTTTTCTCCATTTTCGAAATAATACAGATGACCCGAGAACTCTGAATCGATTTCTAAAAATCTCTTTTCGTTTCATACTTCCAACTTCCGAGGTTTGAAATCGTCTAAACGTCATTTTTTTGCATAAAAATTATAACGTACGTCTAAGTTATTAAAAGCAAGCTTTAAAATTTAAATCTGTTCTCTTGAAATCGGCTCGGAATCGGTCGAACAAATCGAATTCTATAAAAATTTTGATGATAAAATAAGAAAAGAATGACGTAAATCGCTTCAAACATTTTTGAATGTAACATATTCCAACTGAACAAGAACATAATATAGCATTTTAAATATATTTAGTTATTAACATAATAATCAGCTTAGACCAATCCACCCATTTACCACATTCTCCTTTTTCCTGTATTTTTGGTTTGAAAACTTTTTATAGAGCCCATCGTTATTTGAACTCCAATCTAGCTCCATAATGTTCAGGATGTTTTTATCCAGTTTTATGGGAGCCAGTGGTTTATGGGGCAGTACATGGGGTAGGCTGTTTGTGATCACTATGAACCAAAGTAATTACTGGACTGAACTAAACTTGCTGGAAAGAAAGAAGCACCCATAGTAAGCCTGCATTACTACATACATTTTTCAAACGGTACTAATATTTATTGCTAGCTCCACCTTTTTAACCCCCGACGCAAAAACGACGGGGTGTTATAAGTTTGACGTGTCTGTCTGTCTCTCTTTCCGTCTGTCTGTGTGTGTGTGTGTCGAGAGTATTCTTAGCCATTTGGTGGAAATCGGTCCAAGATGGCCGCCGCTACAAAATGGCGGATTATTTTTTTCTTCCACGACCCCCTCAATACAGGTATCAAATGAAAGGGCTTAACGAGTAAAATACAGCCCACTATATAAAATTTAAAATCCAAGATGGCCGCCATCGAAAAAATTGTGAATTACGTATTGCGTTGGGGGTTTTTTAAATTTTTAATTTAATTCACTTGTCTCCTTGTTTATATATAAAGAGCGGCAAACAAGCAGTCGGCCCACCAGATGTTAAGTGGTTATCGACGCTTATGGACTCCTTCAATATCAGAGGCGTTAATGGAGCGTTGTCGGCCCTGGTAGACTTTGTATAACCTTCTGCAAAGTTATGTAAAAATTCTAGGTCTAAATTATGTATATTGGTTAGTGTTAGCTACATAGGTACTGGCTAGTAGCTAGTAACTATTCTAACAAAAACAGTGAGTGGTAGATAAGTAATATTTACATAATACATTTCAGATTTCAGCTCAATCGGCAGGTCAGCAGTTTTAACAAGAATAAGTAACAAACACACACAAATGATATGGTGATTTTCTTTGTGTTTTGTGAGTAATGTGACTACAATAATGTGTTTGTGTAAAGGTAATAAAAAAATTGGGCTTACTATAGGTGCATCATTATTTTTAATGCAATTAGCAATTTCATATACCTTCGTGATCTCATAGAATGACAACGGCAAATAGTGACTGATTTACCGATAGCAGAATAACTTGCGTTTACTTATGGCTTTTATGGTTTTTTTATGGCTTACTTTTATGGTGGATGAAGCAATTGAGGGTACCTGTGCCTGGCTCTTGTTTTGATGGCGTTTCGATCGATACTTATGTTTTATGGGGTCATTTTCCATTGTTATGGGTTTATAAGTTTCTCTATGAATGACTTACATTTTGGTTATTTGCATTGATATAAGGTTTCATTACTTTTACAAACTTCAAGAAAGAAAGGTTTTCATTTCGACGCCCGAACGGAGTTAAAGCCCTGTTCCCTGGAAAAGATCGCTTTCAGCGATAAGGCCGTTCATTGTAGATCAAAATGTTATACACGTATAGTTCTGTAAAGATCTGTTTTTCTGGGTCGCAATAAATAGTATTTGTATTGTATCTCTAGATTTCTTTTTGGTCTACTTTCTTGGTACCTGGTACACACAGTAAATCCTATTTACCCTGGTGATACTATTTCATCCAAGCCTATAATTCGCAAAAAATAGTCATGTTTGCGTACTAGGAAAGGTTTCCCGTCAAAAATCTTTTAAAAAAACCTTTATGTCATGTTCAAAACAATTCCTTTCAGGAGTAGGTACCTATCCACTAGACAAGGATACTTAGTGTCACTAATATTATATATGCGAAAGTTTGTGGACCGATTAAGCTCAAATTTCACCAGGGGTAGACTTCCTTTGCAGGAGGTCGTCTAGGTGGGTACCCCAACAGTGCCAGTTATTCTACCGCCTGAGCAGTGATGTGCAAACATTACTGTGCTCCGGTAGGAGGGCACTGTAGCTAGTGTAATTACTGGGCTAAAGAGTCTTAACATCTTATGACTCTTGAGTAAGAAGCGTTGGTGCAGTGCTCCTAGAATTTCACATAATTGTGAAATCCTAGGTAACACTGTACTGATTATGGGCAGCCGTTATCTCTTAACATCAGGAGAGCGTCTTGCTCGTCTTCTACTTCATCACATAAAAAAAAAAAAAAAAAAAATTGGTATAGAGATAGCTTAGCTAAGGGGTAAAACCACTGAGCTCAGCTAGTTAACTAAAATTCCTACGAAACCTAAGTATTTTTAACAGTCACTGCAGCAAGTGAAAATTGTATCAATTTAGAAATTTCCTTCGTGGGTCCATATAATTTTAAGTACCTACCCTGAAATCAAAACTCAAAACTACCCATTACGTAGGTACCTATTGTCTCTAATAACATACCAGTTTGATTGACAGACAGACAGACAAGTCAAACCTCTTCCGTGTACCGAGTTCACGGACCAAATATTGACCTCTGACCACCAAATTATAGGTATATTACCTACCTCGTTTGCATATATAATTATGCAGGTTTATTAGTCTTTATTTATGGGGGATAAGGGTTTTTTTCCTTTGTTTTAGTGTAGGTTTAATTTGGACGTTGTTTTCACTTTGGTTCTTTTGTTGTTAGTTATGAGTTGTTAGTATACTGTCGAGTACAAAATTCATTGTTAAAAAAATAAATAATTGTTAATAAATAGAAAGATAAAATACAATTTAATTTTGTATATTGAAAATTAAATTAAATTTTAGTTATCATCGATCATACCTACATAATATAAGTAATATAACGTTTACAAGGTGTTAAATAAATCAGAGATGAATCTTGGAGGACATAATCCCTTAAATAGTTAAAAATGAAATGAAGTAGCATTGTGCCCTTTTTGGGCTGGCTAGGCTACCAGGTTGGGCGACAACGTCTCTGGAATGAGTGACAAAAGTAATCAGAGAGCGACATCGCAATGTCACAGCGATGTCGTGACGACATCGCCGTGGCATCGCAGCGATGTCTTGAACAAAATTTGCTGAGCTATAGGTAAGCTATATCGATGACATGGAAGCGATCGCAGGAAAGACCTGGATGCGAACTGCTAGGATAGAGTTGCATGGCACGAAGGAAGGAGGCCTTTGCCCAGCAGTGGGACGATATGGGTTGACGATGATGATGAAGCTATACGATTTTTAAAACAATCGCGAGTGCTATTGTCCGAAACCGTGGTCAAGATATTCTCGACATTATTAGACGTGAGTTGTGCCGTTTTTGTTGTTTTTAGCTATGATGAAGCTATAACGATTTGTAAATCTGTTTTATTTTGTGCAGAGTAAGAGGTAACATAAATAAGCACATAAAACATAGAAGTGCGTTGTGTGTTCGTCAGTACGTTCAAGAAACGTGTTCATTAAATTAAAGTCCCGTTATTCATTGTCAGACAAGTTTCGGTACAACATCGCTTCACTGAAGATACAATACAACACAATACAATGCCAAATTATATCTCAACTCTTAACTTTAAATATATACACGATTTTGAAATTTATTGTTATGTACTTAAAATGTGAAGGATTACATAATAGGACCAAATCGGGACCAAATATCAAAATAAAATGCCAGAAGTGTGATTAGAACTAGAAATTAGTCTGTAGGATAAATTTTAATATGTATATTAAAGGAAAGAGTGACTAACTGACTGATCTATTAGTATACAGCTAAACCACTGAACGGATTGGCCTGAAATTTGGAATACACGTAAGTTTTTATTGACAATTGCAAAGAAAGGATCACGCGGCAAAGTCGCAAGAATAAGCTAGCAAATTATAATAAAGAAGAATTATATTCAAGTTCCATACAATATTTTTAATTAGTTTTAATAAAGATTTGTCGTAATTAAATTAATCTACAATATTCGGTTTAGTCTCATGCTGAATATCTTCATAACACTCTTCATCATCATGATCTTCCACAGAGTTCTCTGGAACCAGATCCACACCAATTCCAGAGTAAGGACATCTCTCTGACTCCAAATCACCCAGTTCCGCTTCCATCATAACCTTGGCTATCTCAAACTTCACTTTAATCTGCTTTCTCCTAGAAAGTTTCCTAAATGAATCAGCATAACCTAAGAAAAGCAAATCGACCCCATCACATTTCAGATCCACTTTCCTGATCGTATTCCGTGCTCTTTTCTTCTGTATAAAAACTGTTTCTATTGGTTCTAATCTTCTTTTTAATCTTCTGCTTTGAGTTTCTTGAGGATCGTGTTCTTGGTTGAGTTCTTGGTTGTTGTCCAGTGTGTTTTCTTCTATGTTAGTTGGATTGTCATCGTCATCAAAGGTGGTGTCGTGAACAGCAGTAGGCTCTATGAAGCTCATGTGGTCAGCCCACACCCAGCTGCGGAGTTTCTTTGCGTTTGGGTAGTTGTTGCCGAATTTAGCATGTTTGTACTTCTTGTAGGTGTCTTTCAAGTTCTTCCATTTTGTTTTGAGTGTTTCGACTGGAAGATAATACATAAATATTATAATCACGCCTGGTTCCCGTTAGGGTAGGCAAAGACTATGCTCCTGGGATAACAAAAAGGCAAATACTATGCCACATACCGCCCCGCGCCCCCCGGCGTGGGGTGATGATGCGTAACGAATTTTCCTGGGTCAAAAAAAAGGCAGAGACTATTTTCCTTGGATACGGTTGTTGAATATGTCAATCAATGTTTTGTTATGGAAATATTTTATGTAAAATACAAAGAATGATAAAGAAATTATAGCAGTGTTTTCATTCAGATGTCCCACACAATTGCAAACCCAAGATGCCAAATTTCAGCTTAATCACTTCAGTAGCTCAATTAAACAAGTAACCCTGCCTATCTAACAGACAACGAGTCTGCAATGATTGACACTGCGTCGACAATACTACTAGCAGACGTCTATAGACGACGGTAACCGCTCCCCATCAGGTTGCCCTTCTCCTTGTGTACTGTCATAAAAAACTTAATTAAAAAGTGAAATAAAAAAAAACTTTAAATACAAGCTTTTATTATTACCATATCCATAGCATCATAAAGTACTCGTCTAGACGAATAAAATGAGCCCAAACTCGATGGGATTACGTCATTTAATTACGGAGTTCCTATGCCCACCTTCCAGCTAATCATGAAATCGGCTCGATGTCATAATAATATTGCATTGTCATCCGATTTATACATACCAATTTATACGTACCGATCCGATTTATACGTGGATCAAATTAAACTTGCAAAATTTGACTACAGACAGACAGACAACAGACAGGTGAAAGTAAAAAAAAAGTTTGTAAAAAATGGTAAAAAGAAAAATTTTATACACATACCTTCCTCATTGAGCTCCCTCTGAATATCCTTCCAAGCTTGAACCTTCTTCGCTAGGCTCTTAAAGTCGGGATGTGTAGGTACGTACAAGATAGGTCTATTCCTAACCGCTCGGATCAGTTTCTCAGTAAATTCCATGTCCATTTTACGCGAAATAACGTGAAATACATGCGGAACTAGCGCGGGACCGCGGCAAAATGGCGGCGACGAAATACGTCGATAGGCGAAACAGCGGGTGTAAGGGAAAGAGATAGCTAGATGCGAGAGTGTGTGTGTTAGAGCAGGCAGGATTGCTTGAGGTTTTGTGAGTTTCGCTTAACTTATAAGAGCGCGGTCACACTTTTGTGAAATAGTTTCTATGTTAACAGGTGAGTTCATAGGCGGATCTAGGGGGGGGGCAGCGGGCCAAGCCCCCCCCCCCCCCCCCAGAAACATTGTAGAGTTACGAATTTTGCACATATTTCATGGTAAAGATTATAATTTTTTTCTCGGCGCTCGCAGCAAGCTTCTCGCGCACTTATTATTATGAATGTTTAAACTTTGTAAAAGCTCAGAGCGAGCTTAACACATACTTTTCGTAGTAAAAATTGTAATAATTTTGCCCGTCCGCACCTTGCCCCCCCCCCCCCCCCCCCCCAGAACCAAATCCTGGATCCGCCTATGGGTGTGTTAGTTAACAAATTACGCCTGACCCAATTAAAATGTAGTATGCCTAGGTCCTAGGTCCTAGTCCCTAGTTAACGGTAGCGGGTAAAACCGGTGAGCACAGCTGAGAATGAGAATAAACTAATATTTTATGGCCAACACTTCACAAGCTATCAGCCATGGTAAAAGAGTATCTCCATAAATATTAAAATTAAAAAAATTATAAAATACATACAAACATACGTAGTTCACTTTTAATAATGTGTTAAGTGTCACAAAATGTCGGGTTACGAAACAAATTTAATAATATGACTATATCACAAAATCACAATCCCACCTGGTATTCTGGTATCAATGACATAATGAAGAAAGTCCACCATAATTGCGGCATTTTCCCATAGTTTATATGCATTAATTTAGTATTTTATTGGTCGAGTCAGCCCATTGTGCGTGCCCTATTATATTCAATACTACAGTAACCACTCTTCCCTTCAATACTAGGACATTGTTCAACAAAATCGTTTAGTGATTAATATACATACTCGTAGTAATAAAATAATAATAACCGGGGTTTATACTCCAACAGAACAGGTTACCCTACTTACGCTGTCAGAGTCAAATCACAATTTATAGGTTGTGTGGCCAACCTATATGTTGCAGTTTATAATGGCGCTAGTGTCTTAGCATTAGTACACAGACTAACATTTTAATAAATAATTGATCAAAATTATACCATGTCGTAGATAATATAAGTAGAATATAAATTAAACAAAGGTATTAGAAATTTTCAGAATACAATTTGTATAATATGGTCGAGTAAGACGAAAATTAAGTTCAATTTTCGACCACTTTTTGTTTACCTTAGCTAGTATTTTTTCCCCCAACTTGCGAAAACCAACTAATCATTTCTACCTTACTTCCAAAACATTTGCTACCAAGTTTCCTTTTGTATAACTTACATTATTAGGTAAAATACTTCCTTTATCATATTATTGTTAGGAAACAAGGGTAGTTGGACGTGGTTTCTCAATAATGGGCCGAACTTGGAACATACAAATAATTTAAGTAGGAAATTATCCTTAACTTGGAGAGAAAAGAAATCAACAAACTACTTACCAACTTCTGTGTATAACTTTGTTTTGTCGAGTGTGGGGTAAAAAATAAGCTTAAGAAATATCAAGTTTTTTTTGAATAAGCAAACACTGAAGTTATTGTAAAATTTATGTGCATGAATAAAAAAAAATACTTACCTATGTTAGTATACTAATATACCCTAACGTGCATACGTATGTTACACATAGTTATTATTATTTATAGTCAAGTTATTTGTAGTTTTGTAGTGGATATAATTTGTAATTGTATATGGTTTATTATTATTCCTTAGTTTTTTTGTAGTTCTTATTTATTTTAAATTATTATTTTAATTCCTATCAGTAATTACTTAAATGAATATCTGTTATTATAAAATCCTAAGATAGTTTTGAACGTCATGGCATGGTCACCATACAATCTCGCACGCATACGTTTCGACGCAAACTCATTTTCACATAATAGCGACAGCTTACAATGTAAGTAATACATTATATACTTTTGGAATTATGTATTTTGGAGCGATACAATGGCTTTTGTAAGCAACTTATTATGTACCTACTCCTTACTGTATTACTATAGGTTATAGGTGTATTATACCTGTCGGGACAGGATACCGGGCGCTTAGCGTAGTAGCCTATATATGTCACTGTCACTCTATTGTCGCTCATTCTGGAGCCCCTCAGGCATGGTTTACAGCGTGGATATAATGGGCGAGAAGAATAAGACATCATACCACAATATGATTAGTTTTATTACACTTGCAAACAGTTACATTACAATGTGATTAGGGATGATATTACACTACTCTGTATTACACAATATTAACAGGGACCGAGTGTTCCGCAAAGCTACGAACGCTTCGATATCTAACAATCAAACCGTATAGTGACAATCCGAGTCACCGTTCGAACATAACCTCCGTTCGAGTTGCCGTCCCGAAGTAAGGTGACCGTCCCAGCCGCCAGCCAAACGTAAAGTGAGTCTCCGTCGACTACACAGCTCAATATAATACCTCACGCCCGTCCGCCCTACCGCTCGCTCACAACAGCGCCCCTAGCGGACGACCGTGCAACTACTCGACTCTCATTGGCTAACGTCACTTCCCGTCACTCCCATTACATGTCTACCAATCACGAAACGATGTTAGCCTGCGTTACACAAGAAACAGTGCCACTTCCGTTTCTGGTCCCCCGAATTTAACTATGTGGCAACTAAACTTAATAGCTATAATCTAAGCTGCCGATACGGCCTTCCTGACGCTCGCACGTCCTCGGGCGATCTTCTTGCAGAGCGAACTCCCGCAGGGTGAGCTCTCCCAGCGCGATCTTACTGCACATCTATAACAAAAGGACACTATGTTAATTGATTCCACATTCCACCGCTCGTTCATCCTGACATAATTATCCTGACATAATATCCTGACATAGTTCTTTCAAAAGTGACAGATAATTGAGGCTCTCATTAGAAAATATACCCCAGCGACTTAGTATGCCATCAAGTTCGGTTGTGACACATTTCTCAAGAACACTCACAAAACAATCAGTTAGGTTACTACTTAAAAATGACTGATGATGTGATCACCTTTCGGATGGGACACGCAACTGCTCAAAACTCCACTCATCAATAGCCTAGAAAACAGAGTCTCGCAGACCTCTGAATCCCCACAACACACACTGAACAGCCATGTCCACCCTAAACTGACCACATCATTTTGGGCAATTCGACTTCAGTTTAATTTCTTACTTTTTCACTGAGAAATGTCACACAATCCAATGGGTCAAGAGTGTCAGAGTGACGCAACTGCAATAAAAACCACATGAACTACAGCAAAATGATTCGCTATCGACCAAAAAGTCTACTGAAGAACAAAATTTTTTTTGGTTTGGTTTTGTTGGTTTGGTTTGGTTTGGACCTCTATCTCTCGTGGTGACTGGCAACTAAACATAAAAGGCGATACAAATCCTTTCTCTCTCCTCCCCCCCTTTTTTTTTTTTCTCTCTCCTCCCCCCTTTTTTTTTCTCTCTCCTCTGCACACTCAGAACGACCGCGCGTCGCACGACCACATGCGCTGATGCTCAGGATAGCGCGCCATGTGACCGCACACGCACCGATGCTCAGGCCAGCACATCGCACGACCGCACGCGCTGCTTGACGTCACTCATCTGTAATAAAGATACCACAGCACAGAATTTCGTTTCCTTTACCTGACTCAATCCTAACCTCAATTATAATGTAAGCCTAAGATCTCTGAATATCGTATTATACCGGTACACAAACCGGTGGCATTAAAATTGCAATTTTCAATAGTGCACCTAACCTAACTCAAACCTAACCTCATTTATTGTAATCAGTCTAAGACTAAAATCTCAGAATTTCTTATTTTACTTCCATTAACACAACGCGAGGGCCTAATTAATTATCAGATAACACTTCTAAGCTTTGTTCTAAGCTGACTACACTGCGAGCCATGTTCAACTATTTACAACAAAAGTGAGGGTAGGTAATTAGCATTGAGAGACATTAAAACTTAGCTCAGGAATTAAATTCTCTACTACCACCCATCGCACACTAAAATGCTACCACATTAGTAGACAACAAGCTACGGTTACGTAGTCTTGAAGTAGGCACGAACAAAAAACATGGAATCGACTCACCAAATAATTTTCATCGCTGATAAGACTCGATCTCTCAGATCGACTCAAAGCTCACAGTCACACCAAGGTCGACTCGTTGCTCAACCAGCAGCATCGCAGGTCACAGCGCAGCAGACTCAGCACGCACGCATACACGCAGGTATGCACGCACGCAAGCAGGAACAGGCGCGCACACATGAGCGCCGGCAAAAGCGCTCCACTGCATGTCACTGTAATCAATGCAACCACGAATTAGAACACACGAGCAGATAACGGGTTAAACGCTGCTCGTAGTACACAGATCGCGCCGACATAACGCACGGACACGACGTGTAGATGGCGTAGTCATTTCGCAGACACAGCGCGCATATCGCGTAGACATCCGTGCAAACACAGCGCGAAGTTCGCGCACTCAGCGCTCGCCACAGGTAAAGCCGGGTGCGGCGAACAAGGCAGGCAAACTGAAACATTGAAAAAAAACACGTTAAATTCTTTCACCGTTCTTTATCCCACTTCTGATGTCGGGACAGGATACCGGGCGCTTAGCGTAGTAGCCTATATATGTCACTGTCACTCTATTGTCGCTCATTCTGGAGCCCCTCAGGCATGGTTTACAGCGTGGATATAATGGGCGAGAAGAATAAGACATCATACCACAATATGATTAGTTTTATTACACTTGCAAACAGTTACATTACAATGTGATTAGGGATGATATTACACTACTCTGTATTACACAATATTAACAGGGACCGAGTGTTCCGCAAAGCTACGAACGCTTCGATATCTAACAATCAAACCGTATAGTGACAATCCGAGTCACCGTTCGAACATAACCTCCGTTCGAGTTGCCGTCCCGAAGTAAGGTGACCGTCCCAGCCGCCAGCCAAACGTAAAGTGAGTCTCCGTCGACTACACAGCTCAATATAATACCTCACGCCCGTCCGCCCTACCGCTCGCTCACAACAGCGCCCCTAGCGGACGACCGTGCAACTACTCGACTCTCATTGGCTAACGTCACTTCCCGTCACTCCCATTACATGTCTACCAATCACGAAACGATGTTAGCCTGCGTTACACAAGAAACAGTGCCACTTCCGTTTCTGGTCCCCCGAATTTAACTATGTGGCAACTAAACTTAATAGCTATAATCTAAGCTGCCGATATACCTATAGTTACTTTGAATTATTATAATTTTATAACAAAAATAATTGTTTAAAACATATTGATTTTAAACTTTGTTAAACACAAAAAACCCTAATTACAACCACATCTACAATCTACAACCACTCTTGCAAGCAGGGTTGGCAAAAAACGTGTTTAAAAAGAACAAAACATCGTGTTTTTTTAGAATGTTTTAATTGGCGTGTTTTAAACACTAGTTTAAAACATTGCCAACCCTGCTTGCAAGCCTCCCTTCATAGTTTAGTGCGTAGTAAACCGCAAAAGTACCTTACCTACCGTTTGTCGCTTTATCTCGACTGTTTTGTTGCCAACTGTAGGTACTATAGGACAAGGGACAACCTCGCTAAATATACAGAGAAGAGAACAGAAATAAAGATACAGAAAGCCGACTCTCTCGGCCTTACATCGTGCAAGCGAGCCCAAGATCGTAGTCAATCCTTTTATGGTATAAAACAATTAGATGAATTGGCCTGAAATTTGATATGTAGTCATCGAGTTTTATCTAGGTTTTAACCTAGATTCATTAAAAAAAAATTAACGGGTAAAAAAATGGTCGTAATTGGCTCATATGCCTAAGTCAAAATTTAAATAAATCTATATGTTTTCAAAATCTAGAATCCTACTCGAAAGCAAAATTCAAGCAACGAATATCCTAGATCCGTTACTACCTGTAAAGTTGCTCGTGCTTCAAAATTTGCGCTACTCATAGCTGCAGGGCTATTCACTTATCCGTCAGGGAACCGAAACGAACACCGAATTTCAAAAATGTATGAAATGATGTATGACGTATTGTTAATGCAGCCACTACACTAGCGCCGATGCTCGTTATTCGTGTGTTCGTCTATATACGGCACGTACATCGTGCAAGCATCCACATTATCGGCGGTAAACGTGAGGGTATCACTTTGTTGATCGTCCACCGTACAAGATGGACGTGGAGTGTATTGCTGCTGCAACAATTTATTTAATCTGAGTTATTAGGCGAGTCTTCTGGAGAATTCGAAAACTTTATACGCATGTCATCAAGCGATTTTACCTATTTGGTGCGAAAAATATCCCCATTAGTATCAAAACAAGACACGATTTTCAGGGACTCCATACCAGTTAAAATACGACTTGCCATCACTTTAAGATTTTTGGCTACTGGAGCTGGGGATAGTTATAGAAGCTTGCACTATTTGTTTAAACACGAGTGCAACGCTTCACTGTCCGACGGCGAATGAATGATCGGCGATAGTATGGGCACCTCAACGCAACCATCCGGCGATTCCCTTTGATGCGTGCTCGAAAAACCGACAATTCACGGATCAGAGGCGGACACGGGCGGACATAGACGAACCCCGGCGAAAAGAGCCGAATATGCCCTCTACATTATCGTATCCGCGTGTATTCGTCTGCATCCGGCGATTGTGAAGTGGAGCCATAATACGTCATTTCATACATTTTTGACAATTCGGTGTTCGGTTCGGTTCCCTGACGGATAAGTGAATAGCCCTGCCGTGGCCCTGCTAAACGGCAGCAGCTGATCTTCTGTAGCTTATTTATTTCCGGAGGGCCCATGGTGTCCTAGCCTCCCATATATCCATGGCCACCCAATTACCCACTTGATTTTATGGAACAATAAATTGTACAGTTAAAAGATAACCGGACCCCGGTGTCATATAAAGAACCCCTCCTTTTTGTCGCGTTTGTTTACGACGATAAATAATGATGAATGAAAAGGACAGTTTTTAAAAACGTGATGTGATGGAAAATTTATTAAAGAAGGTTTATTTTCATACAAACGTTGTGAAATATTTTTGTTTCAAAGAAAATTAAAATATAGTCATTTTTATGTAGGTACAAAAGAGGTAGGTACACCTAAACATATTAAGGCAAGAATGGTGTATTTATTTACTGAATTTACTGTAATCTTTCTTTCGTATATAAACAATTCGAATTCAATTCATTTCAATTAATATTTTCAACTTCAAATAAAATTTTTCTATTTGAATTAAATTAATAAGGGAATAAATTAATAATCTAAAATATATAATATACAATTTCAACATGGTTGACCTATTTATTTTAATTTAAATGAAAACTAGTCATTTCTAACTCACAGTTGGGCATAATCTTCCTCATACCAATATAACAAAATATCCTCTATTTCGTGTACAGTCAACTACAAAGTGATGTATCCATGTTAGGCTTACAAAATGAAGTAAATTTTCATTTGCCACAATGAACTACCCTTGGTTCGTGACATTTCTAGTAGCAATCAAACTTTATATTATCATCGACTCGTTTAATATGCAACAATGATGTATCCCACTACTTTTCCTTAGGTGATACATAATAATAGCATTTAAAATGAATCGAATATAGTATAAGATTTGGTGGATACTGAAAATGTCACGATGTAAGGGTAAATAATTTTTGCATACTAAAAGTTCCTTCATTTTGTAAGACTAACATGGATACATCTCTTTGTAGTTGACTGTACATAAAATATTATCTTGTAACAAAACCCCCATGCTATTAGGTGCAAATAGAGTGCCATTCCCATAGATAATGGCATTTGTGATGGTGTCGGCGTCAGTCTGGTAAAACAATGGTCTCGGGACGATGGCCGCCATGGCCGACATCGCCGCCATTGCCGACATTGCCGCCATCGATACAATGGACAAAAACTAACGCACTTTATGGATCACAATAACTACTGTGTAAGGGGAACATTGGAATAGAGTTTGGAGAGAATGGTTACAAGAATTGGGAAGTATATTTCGCATTTTGAAATGTTATTTTAAAATGATTTTTAAACGTTTGAAAGACATGTAAAATATCTAAATGAAGCCTACGAAGTATAGAGTCTGGATGCTACAAAAAAAACTGTATTGTAATAAAATGACACACCCTTATTTTACAGTTCTTTTGATAGGTACCTATATTATGATTAGCTCGATTTAACTTTTCTTTCAGATTTTGGTAATGGACCCTCACAAATAAGATAAGGATTATTTTAAAAAATCAATATAGGTAGGTAAACATTCAAATATTCATGCCACCTTTTTCAACTAATTCGAAAACCGTTTTAAAACAAAGTGTTTATTTTGCCAAGCAATATTTCCCCTATAGAATAACAACATTATATCCATTGTACCCTTCGCTCTCTATCTCTCCTAACTCCTATATCTCTCACTCATGAGGTGAGCTATGCCTCAGCGACAACGCGTCGCCTCTCCACTTAATGCTTTTTGCGACAAACACAAGAACAAAGGAATTATCGTTATTTGTTATATGGGGTGGCGATAAAGTAACATCTAAATATATAAAAGGAAAGAGTGATTGACTGACTGATCTATAAACCTACAGCCAAAACCGGTAAACGGATTGGGTTGAAATTTGAAACACAGATAGGTTTTATGATGTAGACCTCCTCTAGGAAAGGATTGCACCATGCGGGCAAAACCACGAGCGTGGAGATAATTTTCCATTTGAGAGAAAATAAACAATTTCTGTTTTATGGCATTTTTTAATTGTTGCTCTAAATTTTCTAAGTTTACTTAAACTTATAAATAAAGCACTAAATAGATTTGCAATTATAATTACTTTATCACTAATCACTACTTTTGTGCCACACTGTTTAAAATTGCTGTCTAAAACGAAGTGTTCTAGTCACATTATTTCGGGTTATCGTCCGCCATTTTGTATTTTAGCCTGTTTATGAAGCGTTGTTTGTTGATGGCCCTTGTTTACTTCTAGCCTTATTGAGGGATCACAAGGATTACACAATTATCCCGGGGGCGAGGCAAAACAACGGATGGAAAATAACCGGGAAATTCCGATGTTTATCGGACCTTTTATGTTCCCAATCGGTTTAGCTTTTACACAGATACACACATTTTAGAATCAATGTGTTAGTCAAAACAAGGAATGGGAAATAACCGGTAAATTCCAATGTTTATCGGCCTTTTTTACGTTTCCAATCGGTTTATCTACTCTTCTTTTACATAGATTTTAAAAATGAAATTGTTTTTTTTGGGTTCTTTTCTTAAATGAAATAATTTTATATTAGATACCTAAATACCTACTCTACCTATTGAAATTACTAAGCTGAAGAGTCATAACATCTTAGGACTTACTCAAGGTAGAAGCGTTGTGCAGTGCACCTAGAATTTTGCATCACAATGAAATCCTAGGTTGCACTGTACTGATTATGGACATCGTTATCTCTTAACATCAGGAGAGCGTCTTGCTCGTCTTCTAAATTCTTTGTATAAAATACTTATAAAAAAATTAATACCTTTACGCACGTAAAACTGCAGCAAACAACAAATATTCATACACCACTCAAATTAACCTACATTGTAAATTAAACGTAAATAATTGTAATTGTTATCATAAATCTAACCTTTCCGGCGCGCCTGATACAGCCATAGATACGTCACCCTCATACATTCGAACCGGACAATGCAACACGGTGTGACGTATCTGCTGGTTGTACACTGTCACTATGCAGGCTTTTAGCGCCAACTTAGTTAGGTGATATTTTTGTAAAAGCATTAATTTAAGATCACTGTTTTGTCTCACAACTCACAAATATACAACTGTTTTTTTCCTATGTGATATTAATAATAATAATAGGTTTTTAACAATGTTTTTATGTTTTGTATATATGATTTTTTTTTTAGAAATATTATAAAAAATTTAATTTATGATTATAAATAAATATTGAAAATAATAATAGCTTAATTGACAGACACATGGTCCAAATGTTACAAAAGAATTACAATTTAATTTACAAAAGAATAACAATTTAGGTCAATGCTATGAAACAAATTTCTGCTCAATCCGTCCAGCCGTTCATGAAGTAAAAACGCAAATGCCCGTAAACTAAACTAAATATTGTAGATAAATAAATAATAAAGTGAATATTGAAAAAATATTAATGTAATTCTACTTCTTACTAGCTTCATAAATTTGAACTAAAATGAGGTGGTGCCTAAATAGCTGAAGCCCTGCAATTACACATAGGCTAAATTTAAGGGGATTAAAACACTAGGGGAATGATCGCCAAATATCTGCAAATGGAATAATAATTTAGGTGTCGAAACTACCAAGCACATTTTTTAAAATTAATTATTATATTTTTTTATTAAAATTAATTCAACCGAGTAATATCTCAAGTCTACTCAGTGTATAGTCGCCGGCACACAATGGGTCCCATTTGAAACAGTCCCTAAAGTAATTTGTATGTTCTAGGGCCACTGACCACTTGTGTGGAACCGATCGACAATGGCCCATTATATCGCATTACTTCGCTTTACGCACTCGGTTGTACTTCCTTACACACTACAAACTAATATGAACCTTATTCAATTAAAATAAAGTTGACTTTCCTTTGAGTGATAACGTAGAGATTGATTGACAACGCTACATGAAAATATGAACTTTATTTTGTCAGTGCTAGAGTTGGTTTTTCTTTGATAGAGCAAAATGTAAGTAAAATCGATTTCTATTCAATTTTAAACTTTATGCAATATATAATAAAGTTGTTTTTTCTTTGCATTAAAAGTACAGTTGATGAAAGTGGTTTATAGGAAATTCACGGCATTGTGTTTTTTTGTTTTATTGAATAAAGGGTTCGATACAAACTAATAAAGGTAAGTATAATAAATTATGGTTCGACCTTGCTTCGATGGCTACCATGAGGATGCCATGGGTCATAGAGTTTTAAGAAATTATTTTGACCTCCAATTTTTTTCGTTTTGTGTATTGAATTGATATTTTAAATGGGTTACGGACGAACCTTACCTTTGATTTTTGATATTAAAAAAAACTCTTAATGCTGTAGCTGTAACTGCTGAATTAAGTGTGATGGGAATAATTAATTTGGTAGAAGTATAGGGGGTATAGGTATAATAAATAATATGTTTGTTTTCTTTATGGTGAAATTACAAAACCGATCGCGACAAAAACTGCTAAATTGACCGTTCCAATTAGGTACATGCACACAATTTTACATCGACGCAGAACCAACACTTTCCTACCCAGCAGGCCCAAGTTTGGCATAGCAACGATATCGCGGACCGTGTCTTCCCTTTTTATTTAAACCTATGGTTTCAGCACATGTTACTTCCCAGTATATCATAAAGAATTCACAAAGTACGGAAACTTCTGAGAAGTGAATAAAAACTTTGCTTCCCGTTAGTGGCTTCCTTCCGAACAGCTGATCATTTTGAAAGAGAACCCACGGTTTTTGAACCACTATTAAACTGCAGGTCGTTCCTGTAGATGTTAGGCACATTTGTTTGAATGAGAGACGCAATTATAAAACGGTTGATTTCTTACTTCCGAATGGCATAAGTTTTTGTTAGGTGTAAGTTAGTGAGAGTGTTTCGCTTTTTGTCACATAACCGATTGAGAAAATAGGAAGGTCTTCATTATGGAAACAGTGAAATTTTAAAACAAGACTTGTTTAAAATACATACTATAAATGGTTAGGTTAGTTTACCACATAAGTTTTATATTAATTCATTATTCAGACATCACACCCACGGATTAAAGAAATAATTCTTCTGTGATCACACCACCGTTTTTGATAAAATTTTAATGGTGTCATCTTAAAAACCTTTATTTTTTATCAGTTAAAAATGTAACGTAAGTAAATTCAGTAATTATGCAATTGTTAGTTCAAATTAGTTTTGACTATTCCAATAACGTTTTTTAATTATCGTTATTTTCTCTTCCGTGCAATAATGACCTCTACATCTTTGTTAATACGAGCTACACAAATACAAAGTTACATTAATAACAGCCGAGCCCTATTGAACATGTTTATTTATCACTCTTGGACAAACCTGACCGCCATCTGACAAAAACCCCCGCTGACCTCAGGGGTCGACGGGACCCCTATTTCACGAGGGTAAAAAAGACCCCTGTTAACCACAGACCTCGGAAAACAAGTAGCGTTGCGAATGTAAAAATATTGAAGTGAGAAATGTATTGTTTTGCAAAATACAATTAAAAATTGTTTAGGAGAGAAGAGGGTGAATTAGACCGACATTTTGGAATATTATTTTTTGTAATCTTCTTAAAAAGACCGACTGATTGACTGACTGTTCCATCAATCAACGCACAGCACAAACTGCTGAACGAATTAGGTTGAAGTTTGGAACATAGTTAGGTTTTGTATTAACTTTAGTAATAGGACGCAGATCGTCAGGAGGTTGGTTTGTTGGGGGTTGAAATAAAAATTAAAAATACGAAATTTTAGCAGAATCGGTCAACGGATGTGAATAGGTCCGGTACCAAACACATTTAATAAATAGAATAAGCCCTCTTCCTAGTTACTAAAAAACACTTATTCTAGAAACAAATTTATCTAGAAAATAGTAGAGTTCTAGATAAGTAACAAACAAAAACTAATACTTAAAATACCCAACACACATTTCAATGACAAAAGTTTCCTCTCTACTCTCTATAAGTCCTGTATTTTATTACTCTATACTCTATGCCCTCGCCAAGGGCAAAGGGACGTTGAAATGTGATATTTTTACCTTCTACCTATGTATAAAATCAACCACTATTAAATTGCACTTGGCCCTTTAAGAACCCAGGAACATTTGCTCTTATTCTCAGGTCCAATTCTAAAATGGTCCACTCTCTACCTACTTTTCAGGATATTTATGGGAAAGGAAAAGATTTAGTTGTAAATTGTGAAGGTTTTTACCTCGAAACTGATATTGAGCGGCCGTATTTTGTGGCGAGGGCAGCATTATGTTCACAAAAAGGGCCTTTATGAAACTTTCGTTATGATGAAATTGGCGACAGAAGTGCGACAGGAGTGGATTTTGCAATTACTGCCGTATTTTTAGAGCTGGTGGTTTTGAGTCCAGAATTTTGAGTTCATATTATGCATTGTTTCTTTTTAACCGTCTTCTAAAAATTAGGAAAGGTTCAAAATCGTTGGTATTTTTTTTGTGTGCTTACTTCTTACCGATCACAAGGCGTAGTTGGTAAATTATTTTTTTAGTTGCAAACGTTATAATTTTCAGGTCTATTTAAAATTTTATTGAAATCGGTCTAGCGGTTTTAAAGTTACAAATTTAGATTGAAAGCTAGAAGAAGGTTACCTTTTTTCAAAAGTTACTGGTTTTTATTGAAGCTAACCCCCATGCTCCACTTCGTACAAATATACCCTCGCATTGTCAAATTCTCATTAAAATAATGTTTTTGTTTGAGAATTTGACAATGCGCACGTATATACATTATACGTGCACTAAGTCACTAAGTGGAACTACCTTCTTAGTTTCTATGTATGATCTAGAATCTAGATCCACCGATGACCTATATATCAGTACTATAAATAGTATAACCTTCATTACATAAGCTGTATGTTATCAGTTATCATTCGATTCGTTATCGGCTTGTAATCGATACGCTTATCGCATTATATCAGTTAATGTAAACTTTCCATTGTTGTTTTATTTATGTTGGCTGTATGAATCTATATTCTATTTTCCGAGTTTTATTATAGGTAGAGATATATTCAGTATTTATAAATACGGCGAAAGTATTATTTTCACCCTCCTTAGTCCGATGAGAAGAATTGCAAAAGTGCTCCAATGTAGCCTATTTGGATAAATAATTAAGTTTGAGTTTGAGAATAAAACTGCGAGGCTAAAATTGAACCTATGAATGTATCCTACCAATGCTACATTTAAATTACAAATTTTATAAAAAGTGTAAGTGATTATACCACCTTCTAGGTTAAGTTAGCTTCTTTTACAATAATCTGTACTGATTGTAGGTCGCAATTAAATTATAAGAAATTATTTTTTGAGTTATGCAAGCCTATTTCATTCCTATCCACCTACTCGTATTTCATTAGGTTTCCGATTTTTGATCTTCCTTCCGTGGAGTCCAATGCACTTAATTCTAATTAGAATTATCCAAAAAGCTAAATTTTTAATTACTCAAAACACATTAGGGATGTCATTCCGAAAAGCGGCTTATATCCAACCCTGGGGAGCACCCCCCACCCCCCTTGCAACCCCCGCGTGGACTGATTATACAACATTTATGCAAATCTGCCCCCCGCTGTTATTGTACCGAGGCTGCTAATGGGGGTGTGTTTGGATGGCTGATTGTGTCGTTTGATTTGATTCAACGATTCATGTGCGATATGCAATCCGGTGACGATTTATAACTCACTAGTTACTTGTGTGTGTGAAAGATTCCTTTTTTTTAGATAAGTTGGCAAAAATAAAGAAGAATAGCAAATGGTCTACCTGAGAATGATTTGTTAATTTCAGATTTCCGAAGTCTCAATAAAACAGGAAATTATAATAGATGAATTAGCACTTTAATTAAATATTTCTCGTCTTACGTCTTACAAATTAGGAACACTAAAATACTTCCGCCCGCTACCTAAAGACTGAAATTTTTTATTATTAAACTGAATAGTATGGAATATCCTCATTCTGATGAAGAGCTTCTTCAAGTACACGGTGGGGAAGCAAGGGCATGGAGGAGAAAAACTCAGTTCTTTGATGTCCGTGTAAATGGATCTGGCTATATCTTTGTTAATATGTTTCTTTTTAAAAGCTTTTCTGAACTCCTGCTCCATCATCTCCACATGATGGATAAAGTCATCAGTTGGTGCTACAAGCAGGCTGGTCTTCGTGAGCCGGCTGTAGTCCCTGTACCTCTGGTAATTCTTGTCCAAGTCAAAGGTCTCACTTTGTGGCCTTATGTGTGACTTCATAACGTGACACCCCATGTGCTTCTCCCCACATCGCTTCAGAAGGAAGCTGCTCAAGAAGACAACTGTGTGCTCGTGTTTTAACTCCAAGTTGTTGTAGTCAGAACATTTGACTTTTACGTTGTTTTCCATTTCATGTATGAAATCCTTGGAGTCAATTTCTGGATCCACAGTTTTGACCAGTTCCTGGGACTTTAAATCTGCAAGAAATTTTGCTACCTCCAAGGAACAGTCTTTCCCTCTCGGCGGTTTCATCAGATCTATCACAAGAAGTTCCCGAAAAGCAGACACAAACTGGTGACTCTTCGGGTCTCCAGTGACTTTACTCTTTGATCTTATCTGACTAAATAGTTTTTCAGAAAGATCTCTATGAAGCCACCTTGTTCGCAGGAACTTTATGCCTTGTTTCTTCAGATCGTCTAGCATCATCTTCACAGAACTGATTGTTATTTGAAATCCATCGATGAATCTGGCGGTAGACGTGACTTCTTGGCCATTCTGACGATCGACCAGCTTGAGGCTTTTGAAGAAAGTCTTGGCTTCAGCCAGGATCTGTAGCTGTTCTGAATCAGCACTGAACACATCGCTGACGGAGTTCAATAAGTTGTAGAGGTCGTTCATCAACTTGATGACCTTGACTGTGTCTCTGGCTGACTCATCCATAACATAGAAGTCTATGTATGTAGATATAGCAGCGGCAACAGTGTGGCTCAGCAGTTGGACCACAAGTAGATCGTCTTTCCTCTCGACACTGTCTGGTTTGAAATGGCTTTCGGTAAGGGAGGAGGCCATACTACAGTTTTTCTCCTTGGCGAGGTTGTAGTACTCTTGAACCGGGTCGATGTTGGCCACTCGACCCTGGTAGTTCAAGTCGTGCACCAGTAAACTGTCCCGCAACATTCTCAATAGATCAGGTGGATCGAACACGTAGAATATTTTGTTATTTATGTTAAAAAAGAAAGGTTTTTCCGATGATACGAGCCTTTTTTTGGCCAAATTGTACACGTCAGCGCTAACATCCGAAACAAAAACCCTTATGTGGAGTCCGATATCGAAGAGCCTGCTCACGAGCTTGTCTATCCATTTCCATATCTCCTCGTAGTTTCTGTATTCAGAGAGGAGAGCGAATCCAATTGGTTGTTGCCACTTGAACACGATCCCCCTCAGCATCAGGACGAGAGCCGCGGTGGCAGGTTCAGGAGTCTGTACTCCGTCCACCTCGTGGAACCCTGTGATCCTGTCTTCCTTCGTGTTGTAGACCAGGTTCGGCTTCAGATCCATCACGTTGAGGATGAGCGAGCAGTTCTTAGCTTTTTCCACCATGTTTTTGGCTTTAATTTGAAGTATGGACATTACTTTTTCGTTTATTTCAGTAGTAATAGATAAGGAAAGTTTATTTCTTCCGTTTCCGGCCGAAGTTTGTACTTTGACAAGTTCAGCGAGTTCCTGCGACAGGAATCGGTCGCACAGTTTGTGAAATGTTTCTTTTTGCGGATTTTCTGGGGATTCTTTTTGACGAAACTTTTTGTTTGGTTTGCTTTTTAATTTAAGTTTTCTTTTGAGACTTTTGGAAGACGGACTGTTTATAAGTTTATCAGTCCCATCAGTTTGTGTTCCTACATTAGTGCGGACTAACACCTCAAACGCCACTACCTCGTTGCTCTGCGCGCCTGGTAGGTTGAGGGAAGGAACTGCGTTCTTCTTCAAGTTCTTGCGATGCTCTGCTCTTAATATTTCGTGTGCATGAAAGTGTTCCTCGCAGACGACGTAGCTTTTCGCGTTTTTATCGCATAAATCCTCCCTGGATAGTAGTCGAAGCCACTCATTTCTTCTGTAACAAGAAAAATAACATGAGAACATCTATTGTCGCAAACTTTTAGAAGACTTAAAGAAAATTACGCTATCAAGTACTAAGTAAATCTGTGTGGGAATTACCTCACCTTTGTTCATCTCTGGGCAACTTAAAAAACGACATTTGCGGCTTCTTGATGGAAGAGTTGAGACATCCATTGGAACAGCAATATATGCGCGGGTGGGTCCGCAGACTATCACTAGTGCTACTTTTTGCACTCATTGTGGTAGTCAGCCAAGAAGATCCCGCAGAATTTATGTACCTACTATACGAACTGCGAGCTGCCTTCTGTCAATCGAAGGTGAAGCAAAATTGAGCCTTATTAATTCCTTTATGATTATTGCAAATAAACAATAACTTTAATTTATTTTTGCATCAACCACGCGTGCCATTCTGGCCAAGACGCGCGGTGCGACTGGCATGCTCTGATTGGCCAGCACTGTTGTCATGGCTCTACTCCTTGACGCACACTGTGTGTGTGTGTGCGTCATAATGGCGGACTTGTAGAGATGAGGTTAGTATGGCTTCTGGGTTCTATGATGTTTCGAATATCGGATTTTTTAATCGAATGACATATTTTGTACAATCAATGCGAAAAACAATAAAGCTTATACTGATACTATGCTTAGTAAATATGGCTAAAAATATAAAGTAGGTATAATGATGGAAAATCGGAGGACCGAGCAGGGTGGCGGGTGGCATGATAATATGGAATATGGACCCCATCCAGCTAGGTAGGACAAATTATGTACGCCGACCGCCGATGACGATGATGATGACGATGGTGAATTGAAAATTACAAATATTTTTAGTTCAACGGTTTTTAATTCCGCTCTACAGCAGGTCAAACGCAGTAATCTATCTCCATAATTTAAAAGTAAATTATATATAATACCGAGTTACGATAACTAAATATGGAGAAATAGGTCATCATGTTTTATTTTATTCCATTAATCATAACAGATTGTAACTTTACGTGAACGGCTTATTCTTGGGGAAACAATCGGAATTCGACATAAACTGCGCATCCCTAGCATAGCCAACCCGCCTGTCATGGCCGCCGCGTGTATGTGTGAGTGTAGTCAATACATCAGTAATAATACACTGCGATAGCAAATAAAACAATATAGAAGGACAACTTCATACAAAACTAAGAAAAAATGAATTTTGCTTATTTTTGCCCAAATAGGTCAAACAATTTTTAAGATAAATAAAACGTACCTACGTCTCACCCTTGTATTGAAAATTAAAAGGAAGATGTTTTTATTATTCTTGTATATTTTATGATCCGTAGAATATTACGTGGATGATACCTATAAAAATGATTTATAACAGTGATTAATATACTTAGTGATAAATATAATTTAGATATTAAATTAATTAAAGGTAAATAAGGACCACGACCTAGTCACGGAGTCATCACTTGCCGTTATCAATACATTTTATCTTGTTTTTATGAACAATAGAAAAATTATAGATAGTAAAAAAATAAAATAATTGTATTTTATATATTATGGTATGAACATATTATTATATTATGTATTTATTTCAAAGTAAACGAGATAAAAACGAGTTGGTACAATATTTCGAATCTGTGATGTCCAATGCATTTTGTTGTGCAGCTAGAATTGTTGATCCCCGAGTTCGAATCCCGGCCCCACACCAATACCAATGGCTTAATAACTATAATTAGTTATGTGCGGTTTTTTTTTCACTCGCTATACTTGAATATTGCCCTGCGCCTCCCGGCGTATACCGGCGTGACGATGCGTAACGATTTTTTCCTGGGATAACCTAAACCATGTGAATAACATTTTTTCTCCTCTTCTTGCACGGTTGTCTGAAAGACATCGCTATAAGCTATAAACCCGCCAACTGTAACACTTTTTTTTTGTTTTAGTTAGAAGTTGTTTTTGTACATTTTCTTTTGTGTTTAAATAAAGCGTTATAATAATTGGGGTTTATACTCCAACAGAACAGTTTACCCTACTTACACTGTCAGAGTCAAATCGCAATTTATAGGTTGCGTGGCCAACCTATATGTTGCAGTTTCAGGTCGCCAAGATTCCTACAAGGCCTGCAACATGACCTAACGACCTCCTACATATTATCTTATAGGAAACAGCCGGGACCCACAGTTTTACGTGCCTTCCGAAACACGGTAGCGTCCGGGCGAAAAGCTTACTTATGTACCCTACCAATATCTTAATCACCCTACTACTTATAAAATAGGTTAGGTACCAGGTACCTACCTATTTACATAATACCTAAGTACATAATAAAATGATTAATGACATTAATATCAGCGAGACAATAACAGATAAACCTAGATAAAGTTCAGCATATCCTGCAAAACATCGTGACGTCACGCGTGTACCTTATCCAACATTTGCAGATTATTTCAATGTCAATGCTGTAATCTTTTTGATAAGATTCTCACGTCTAGAGCTTGGACGAATATATTACTGGAATGAGTTTGCTCATAATATAAATGAAGCACACATACGAAGCCTACTTACTTGTACGAGTAATATTCGCGCTCTAATAGTTCAAGAACACTTCAATCACGCTTCAATGTACAAATTACCTACCTGAAATTCTCAAACAAAACAAAATACCTATCTTATTATTTTTGGGTCAAAAGGTTTTCTCGTAGTAAAGTGTAGAGCAACAACGATAGAGCGATAGCTAATAAATACTGCTCGCATAGGTACCTACTACATCTATCTATCTATCTACTCAGCCCGTATCCACCCACTGCTGTGTATAGGCCTCTTCATGTTCAAGCCACACCGCGCCGATCCTTTGCGAGTCTCACTACATACTGCATATTATATTATGTAGTATATTGTGTAAATAAATGGGCTTACTATAATATTATAGGGGTGCCTCATTTACATATTCAGCTGTCCAGGGATAAAACCTAATATAAAAGTGTTCTTTATTGCTGTAGTAGCTGAAGTATTATTAGTTTTTTTCACAATAAAGGCATTTGCCACATATAAAAAAAAGTTAAAGTCAATATCATACAAGCGGAGGGGCTTACTAAAGAAGCTTCATTTTTATTTTAATGTAAGATACTATCTCTAGTATGTCGTATTCTTGTATCAACGTAAGGTGTCGAATCGAATCAAAAATTCATTTTTTCGGGAGGAAATTCGGAAACACTTTTCCCTATAAATGGGATTACCTTCGTTCAATCCCCCTCGATGGGTTTATTTTTAGTTTTCTGAGGGTGGATTTTGTTCTTTTAAAGTATAATTTGTCTGTATTTTGTACATTTTTGCTAAGTTACCCACTAATATTTTATTTATTATGTTTTGAATTTAGACGCTGTTGATGTGTGGCTAAAAAACCTGTTTTTATATTTCCATATCCTTTTCTCTTAATTATATTATTTATTTTTGTTAATATTTTATTTTTCGTTTAGTTTTTATTAATTTAAATGGTAGATAGGTAGGTACATAATATTCTAATCTTACTAATATACCAAAATTGCTAATATTTTTTATAATAACTTTCACTTTTTCTTTTTCAATATATATATTTTTTTATACATGTATATAGGACGTAAACAGTACTAACCTACATTTTTGTACACTTTCTGTAAATCAACATTTCCAAAAGAATACCTATTTTCTTAATATTTTTTTGTAATCTTATAGGTCCCTATACATTAATATCCATAAAGCAAACCACCCTAACTTCAATTTCCTCAAGATATAAGAAACCCGGCGGCGACCGGAAGCCTGGCTCCGAAGCCACGGACCCCAAGACTCGAGGGTCGAGGGTCGAGTTGGAGGGAACAAAGGGAACCAAGAGCCAAGAGGTGGTCGACTGGAAGATATTAGGGCACCACTTTCATCTTCGTTGGGACAAAGAAATACGGATTATTCAAGTACAAGTTAATTTTAAAATATGATTAACCCGTTTTTATTGCTGTAAGTCTGTGACAAAGCGTGGTAATCAGTGCCTAGTTCTTTGAAATTATTTTATGATATATCTCTTTCTATCTCTTATTTTTATTATCTAGTAGCAAAAAATATAATAATGCAATGTCATAATGTGTCAAGTCATAGGAAAACAGACAGACATTATAAATAACTAGCTGCGCCCAGCGGTTTTACCCGCAGTAGGTACTTATGTAGCCTATATTGTTTTTCAGGGTCTAAGCTATCTCTATTCAAAATTTCAGCTCAATCAGTCCACTCGTTAAGGCGTGAAAGAGTATAACAAACATCCAGTCATCCAGACCAGGGATGTTGCGGATATTCGCATCCGCATCCGTAATTGCGGAGCTTCCGCATCCTTTTGGAAATCCGCATCCGCATTCGCATCCGCATCAAATCAATGCGGATTTTAATGCGGATGCGGATTAGGCACATGTCACAACAAGAAAAAAAAACTCGTGGCCCGTGATTAGCGCTCGCCATTATACACGTGCGCATTGACCAATAGCAGCGCAGATTTAGTTCGGTGTTCCGATGTGTTTGTTATTGTTTTGATTAGTTGCAATTTTCGTGAAAACTCGTGAACATCTCGGTTTTTAATATTATTTTTTTAATATTTAATAGTTAAATAACACACTATATCATAATATAAAATGATCTATGTTTATTTTATGACATTGTTTATTTTGTGTTATGTGATATTTCTGTAAATTATTAGAAGTGAAGTGTGTATTGTTGTTTGAAATAAAAGATTTTTTAAGAAACACACTTTTATAATTTATTTTTAATTACTTCTTTTTTACAGTAACGCCGGCTAACATTATATATCGTATTTTCTAATTCCCTCTGACATTGACAGTTCAATTAATTAAGACTTTGACAGTTACTATTCATTGACGTTGACAGTTCAATGTTCTGATTACTACATCTTCCCCTTTTTATATAATGCAAAAAACAGATAAACATAAATAGAATTTTAGTTATACAAACAAAAGTAGGTATCCTAACTTTTTGAGATCCACACTACATGTTATAAATAATTACCAAACTTTACTACATTACTACTGTTATTTACAATAATAGCTTATTAGGTGAACTCTATTCAATTTTTACAAACTATTACAATGCCTTTTTGTTGTATATTAATACTAAACAAACCTAACCTTTTTAAACAAACTAAAGTCTTATATTCTTCTTCCCTTCTTACAAACAAAAATCCTTATATCAAAGTAGTACTGAAAACTAACATTCTTACCTAATTACAATATTATGTTTAAAGTAGTCTATCACTAGCTATATTCTAGGTTACATTTTCCGATGCTAACATTCTTAGTTAAGAGGGTGCGTAACAGTCCTCGCCCCCAGGTTACATACTAAAACTCCGCACCCAGCCCTACAGCCTACTCTACACTGAAGTCTGTGAGTTCAACAAATCATTGAGGCCGCATATGATATGAAGTTCTAGTATAAGTACATCCATTACTATCTCTGATGTCATATGATCTATAATTATTATTTTTTACAATTTTACCTTTTAACCATTTATTATTACTTGGATCTTTTTTAAACCATACATTCTGTTCTAGTTCAAAACTCTGTTTACCTTTTGCTCTCTTATTATAATTTTTAATATTTCTATTTATTACTTTTTCAAAATCTTTTTCAGCGTTGGCATTTATTTTTGGTTCTAGATATTTATATGTTACTGGTAATTTTGTTTTCAACCTTCTATTCATCATTAATTGTGCTGGTGAAAAATTTGTTCCTGACACTGGACAAGATCTATATTGTAGCAAAGCTAGTCTGTAATCTGTACCATCTTCATTACATTTTATTAGTATTTTTTTAGCAATTTGTACTCCCCTCTCAGCCATACCATTCGACTGTGGGTATCTTGGACTTGAAAAAGTGAATTTAAATCCCCATTCTGCAGCAAAACTATGACACTCTCTTGAATCAAATGGTACATGATCTGATACTATTTCTGCGGGAATTCCAAATACAGAGAATACATCAATTAAAGTATTAATTATGCTATTTGCTGATTTACTTGAAATACATTTAATGTCTAACCATTTGGTTGTGTAATCATAAATTACCAGATAGCTTTTTTTCTTAAAGTCCATGATATCTACTGCTATTTTAGTAAATGCCAAAGCTGGAATTTCATGTGATAACAATGGTTCTCTGATATTATTATTCTGATATGTCTGACATACAAAACACCTTTTTACATATTCTTCTATGTGACTATCACTCTTGGGCCAGTAGTACAAATTTCTTAGGGCTTGTTTCATTTTTGTTATTCCTAAATGCCCTTCATGCAATTTTTTTAAAATATTCTGTCTTAAAGTTTTTGGTATTACAATTTTATCTTTCATAAATATTAAATTACTATCTACAGTTAAATCTGTCTTGAATTTAAAATAGTATTTTACTGGGTCTGGAACATTATCAATTTTTTCAGGCCAACCATTTCTATTGAAATCTATTATCTGTAACAATTCCTCATCTTTAAGAGTCTCTGTGATTAATTCCTGTTTTTGTTGTTCTGTACATTGCAAGTATGAGGATAAGCCTACACAATGGATTACTTCGTGCATATACGAGTCATCCACTTCTGTTTCATCCAAAAATGAACGAGACAACAAATCTGCTACATACATCAATTTTCCTTTCAAATATTTAAATTCAATGTCATATTTCAGTAATTTTAACTTCAGTCTCTGTAATCGAGTAGATGGAATTTCATGAATGCCCTTTTTTAACAATGTCTCAAGTGGTTTGTGATCATTCAAAATAGTGCATTTCCTACCATAAATATAATAGTGAAATTTCTTTGTGGCCCAAACTACACTTAACAATTCTTTCTCTATTTGTGAAAAATTTTTTTCTGCTGAAGTTAAGCTTCTTGATGCATAACTTACAGGTTTGCCATTTTGCATAAGACAACAACCTAGACCGTCTTTGGAAGCATCACATTGAATTGTAACTGGTAATTTACTATTGAAATTCTGTAAGAGTGGTGCTTGACTTATACATTTTTTTATATCGTCAAAAGCCTTTTCATGTACTGATGTCCATAACCAATCTACATCTTTTGTTAGCAATAATTGCAGCGGTGCTGCTAGCTGTGCAAGCCCCGGTACAAACCTTCTTAGATAATTTATCATTCCTAGTATAATTTGCAACTCTTTTTTATTATTAGGATTTTTTAATTCTGTAATGGCTTTTATTCTATCTGGATCAATTTTCATTCCTTTTTTTGAAAATATGTGGCCAAAGTATTTTACTTCATCTAACCTGTACTGAAATTTTCTCTTATTAAATTTTACATTACATTTTTTAGCTCTTTCAAAAACCTGTTCTAATATTTTGTCATGTTCGTTTTCATTGTCTGCGCAAATCAACAAATCGTCACAATAAATTATGACTCCCGGTATATCGCCAAAAGTTTTTTCACTGTATTTCTGAAAAATTTCTGGTGCAATTGACAATCCAAAAGGTAACCTCAAAAATTTATAACATCCAAATGGAGTGCTGAAAGCACAAAGTTTAGTTGAGTTATCTGTCAATTTAATGTTATAGAACCCATCTGACAAATCAAGTACTGAAAAAATTGATTTATTACACAGTTTAGCTATTATTTCTTCCAATGTTGGAATCAGATGATAGTCTCTTATCAATACCTTGTTCAACTCTTGCGGATCTAAACAGATTCTTAAGTTTTTATCTACTTTTTCAATTATAACCATATTGCTTACAAAACTTTCTGGACACTCTACTCGTTCAATGATTTGTTGATTCTCCAGATTCTTCAGTTTGGCTGCGAGACGCTCCATCAGTGCATGTGGTACTCTGCGTGGAGGCCTCACCACCGGTTGAGCTTCAGGCTGAATGCGCAGCTCCAGTGGCACCTCGAACTGTCCCACACCCTGAAAAAGTTCACAATATTGATCAATGACTCTTTCTTTACTTTTATTTTCAATTTTATTCATTTCTTTTAATATTCTTAAGTTTCTTAAAGTTTCCAACCCCAAAATGGGCTTTACATTTTGTTTTATTATAACAAACTCGGTGTCATACATTGTGTCATCTTTTATTATTTTTAAATTTATTATCCCAAGTGGATAAATGTGTGTTCCCCCAAATGCTTCTAAAACTATTTTTGTCTCAGACCATTTAGGGGTCTCATCATTGACAATTTTTTTTAAGTCTTTTAAGGACAGCACATTCACTTGTGCCCCGGTGTCACATTTAAAATTGACTTTCTTATTTTCTACTCTTAGTTGCAACATCCACTCGTTATTGTTAAAATTATTATTACCAATGCTATGACACGGTTTTATTAGTCACAAATCCTGAATGTTATTATCATCAGTGTGCTTATTTTCAATGTGTTTTATCTGATTAACAAACTTGCATCCCGACCTAAAGTGATTAGGTCTGTTGCAGTTGGAACATGTTTTGCCAAAGGCAGGACAATTCCTTGGCCCATGTGTAGTGTTACACTTTTTACAATGATATGTGTACCTCTTATTGCTATTATTGTAGTACTTATCTTTCCAGTGCTGCTGTTCCGGGTGAGACGACCTACTTGCTGGATGTTCCTGTTTACTCTTTATTGCATCAACCGCCCCCGCCTGCTGCTGCATTTGCTTCGCCTGTGCTTTGGACAACTCTGATGCTCTGGACATGTCCACCGCCTTTTCTAGTGTCAGGTCGCTTATTGCCAAAAGTTTCTGCTGCAGCTTCTGGTCGGAGACTCCCATGACAATCCTATCTCTCAACATCCGGCATTCTTGTTCCTTGTAGTTGCAGTTCTTCACTATTTTCCGTAGCTCCGTATAAAATCCGTCAAAAGTTTCTCCTTCCTCTTGTCTTCTCTGGTTGAAATTGAATGCATTTATAACCTCATTCTGTTTTGGTGCGAAGTATTCATCAAATAATTTTATTATTTGCTCATATTTAGTGGAATCTTCTGTCTTTAGTACGTTGAAATAAAGTTCCTGAGCTTCATGCCCCACGCTATTCAGGAAGATGGCAGCTTTTCTGGCCTCCGACAACTTGTCGAATCCGGCGGCCGTCAAGAATATTGTTAATTGTTGCTTAAATCGCAACCATTCTGGCAGTAAATCCGTTCCCTTGTCCAGTTTTAGTGGTGCCGGCATACGAAATTCGATTGGACCCATCATGGTTTCAGCGTCGCTTGCCGAATCTATTGACATCTGTGTTATCTTCGTACTTATCTTCGATTTTCTTGGTTCTTACGTCGACTGCGCCATGTATTGTTGTTTGAAATAAAAGATTTTTTAAGAAACACACTTTTATAATTTATTTTTAATTACTTCTTTTTTACAGTAACGCCGGCTAACATTATATATCGTATTTTCTAATTCCCTCTGACATTGACAGTTCAATTAATTAAGACTTTGACAGTTACTATTCATTGACGTTGACAGTTCAATGTTCTGATTACTACAAAGTGAATTTACCTACAATGGCACCACAATATTTGGCAATACTTTACACCGAATAAAGACCCAGAGAAGGCTGATTGCAAATTATGTAAAAAGACATATTCTCGTAAGGGTCGCACGACGACTTCCCTAAAAAATCATTAAAATCGGCGCATAGAGATGAATTCAACATCTTAAAAAAAAATAACCAAAGAAACACAATCACGAAAGCAAATAACTGACACAGGTATGTTTTATTATAAAATTTAAAATTTATCATAATTATTATCAAGACTTGTGTCGAATCGCGCAACCCTCTCGTTTGCACGTTATAACAATATTTGAAATATGGAATATAAATTCATAGAATTTATTTTTGAAGTTTTATCTGGTGGGAAATTAGTGTAATATATGTGTGTTTAAAGTAACAAATATTTATTTAATTAATTATTAATTAAATAAATTTATGTTAAAATATATTTAATTATTTTATTTCTCCCCCCAATAGCTGTTTAGTCATCACATATTTACTTCTCAAAACAAATATTTACTTGTTTGTCTGAAAGTACATCACTCACGCTACTTCGATCATTGAGTTAAAACCTTTAGATACAATTGTTACCCTAGAAAATCAGTTTTTTTTATTAAATTTCTTGAGATCCGCATCCGCATCCGCATCCGCGGATGTGAGCCCTAAAATATCCGCATCCGCATCCGCATCCGCGGATGTGAAAAAATACGCATCCGCAACATCCCTGATCCAGACATCCAGACATCCATTCTTACAAACTTTCACGTGTATAATAATAGTAAGAGTAACAGACAAATGTATTAGTTGTTGAATTTCGTAGTGTCCAGTAATATCACTGGTAACTGGTAACATTGCCTTTCAGTCCGAAACACAGGTAAACAATCGATCTTATCGCATAAATATCACAATCTTCTACAGGCGACCTAAGGGCCAATTAGCTATCGCCAAACTACATGTAAATCACTAGAATTCATAGACAAAATTGTGTACATTACTTGTTAAAACCTCCGCATAAATATGAGTAAACAAACGCAGCAATGTACATTGAAGTTGTCATCAATGGTAATGGGTGAGAATTAGCCAATAGGTCCTCTGGTTCGAAATAATTTTGAGAACATAGACCTTGGAAACGCTATAGAAAAAAATACATTTTACTTGAAATTCTACCACCCTACGTACCTAATATTTATGTTAATTCTAGTAAAACCAGTTCTTATCCCGAAATAGTCGAGAACAAAGAAACAAGCTGGGTTCTTGTTTAGAGTGAGACAGGAACACGGGAACTTTCTATTTAATACATACGATTAAAATATCTATATTTATCTATCGCATATAGATTTGTTGTTTCTAATTATGTAGGTACATGTTCTGAGTATTCTTTCCATCTTTAAGCGATAAGATTGTAGTTTATTCCTTATTCCTATATTTGGCATTCAATAATATTATATTCCTAAGTACGACTGTAGTATTGAAAGATATACCTACATACACGTTCTCAGTATTCCTTCCATCAAAGCTAACCTAGTTGTAATTTGCCACAAATAAACCTTTTATCTTTCTTTCTTTCAAAGTTGTATTGTAAAACATACATAACATTTATGTTAAAAGACTGAAGTTTGTTTTGTGTTTGCTTTGTATTCGTAACTATTTCCTCTAACAACGTTTGCTATTACGAGGAAGTAACCTATCGAATAAGACCGACATAACAATGCCTTATTACTGTTGAGTTCAAGATGACTATGAAGCTACAGATTTCCAGTGACCGAAATTCTGTCCCCTTGCTATAAAAAGAATCCAAGCGTAAGCACTTAAATCAAACGAGCGAGTTTCTATGTCTATTGCATACAATATACGAGTATTAAACTTCGATTGTAATTGTAAATTATACACAGATTATAATCTTTTATTGACAGAGATATTGTATTCAAGATGTTATAAAATGTATATGCATCTAGTTGTTTAAATATCATCCTTGAAGAAATCGTGTTCCAAGTCTTTATGTGAGCAATTTGCGGCAGTTCTGCTATGTCTAATTTAAATCTAGACATGTAAATATACAATCAATGACCTATCGCGGTTTGTAAACCTTTTCAAAAATCAATCTGGCTTCGTCCATTTGTTGCTTGAACAAACTCAACTAATTTTGAACAGTGAGACAGGAATCTTCCCTCTCACTCTCACAGTAGGGGATAAATTATGACGTAATCTCAACCTTGAACACCCTTGCAATGATGCAACCAGAAGAACACCATGGACCATATGTCAAGGGTATAAAGGTTAGTTTTGTATGGGTTGCATTTGATGTATGTGTGAATAATTACTTGGGGTGATTATAGTTTAGGAGGTAGCAAAAAAATGTTTTATGAGTTTTGAGTATCGAAATAATGAATTTATTACAAAGGTGTATTTTTAATAGGATGTACATATTACCTAATTGTTTAGCGGTGGGACAAACCAGGCTGAAAATAAAAAAATTACGTTGGACTAGCGGTTTATGCCATAAAAAGTCGTTTTATTATTATAGATTATGTTTACGCAGGGCGGTGGCTCTGGTTTGTGCTGGTCTTAAGTAAGACAAAATGTTTCTAGTATAACGCTGAGGCCCTAGACAAGCGCAAATCGTCTGTCGCTATCGATAAAAAAATGTACTGAGATAACAAACTCAAACTCAAACTCAAAATTCATTTATTCAAATAGGCTACAATGGAGCACTTTTGCAAGTCAATTTTACATTTTATTTTAATATTCTACCGCTCGTTCGCAAGGCACCTCTATGAGAAGAACGAGCAAGAAACTCATAGGGATTGTTTTTTTTAAATATTTGTTTACAATTTTTATCTTGGTTACATAAATTATTAACAGGTGGTTGCAGAGGTTTCCAGGCATCTTTGTCTTCTATGTATTGGCTAATTTTATAATAGGCTTTCTTTTGTAATATGTCTTTAACACGGCTTTTGAATTTACCTTCTGTGAGCCCCGTTATTTCCTCAGGGATTTTATTATAAAAACGTACACAATTCCCTAAAAATGATTTATGGCTCGTTTTGGACAATCTGAATCGAGGTACAGCCAACTTATTCTTATTTCTAGTATTAAAGCTATGAGTGTCACTATTTAACTTAAATTTATCTAAATTTTTCCTGACATACATAATATTTTCGTAAATGTACAAAGATGGTAGGGTCAGTATATTTATCTCTTTAAAGACCTCTTTTAAAGAGTCTCTTGGGCGCATCTCATAAATGGCACGAATTGCACGTTTTTGCAGTATGAAAATAGTCTCAATATCTGCTGCCGACCCCCACAGTAAAATACCGTATGACATTAGACTATGGAAATATGCAAAGTAAACTAATCTAGCTGTAGCTACATCTGATAGTTGCCTGATTTTATACACCGCATATGCTGCAGAGCTTAACTTCCCTGACAATATGTTAATATGATTACCCCATTGTAACTTAGAATCTATATTCATGCCAAGGAATAAAGTTGCATTGTCAAGCTTTAGTATTTCACCATCAAGAACTACATTCGATTCTATGTACCTAACGTTAGGTAATGAAAATTTCAGGCATTTAGTCTTTTTCGCATTCAATAACAGATTGTTAGCTGCAAACCATTTAGATATTACTACTAAAGCGTTATTTACATGTACAAGCTCACTATCTTTCCTATCCACTTTGAATATTAGCGAGGTATCATCGGCAAATAAAACGATGTCTGCTAGGTCTTTAACCATGTAAGGGAGATCATTTATATATGCCAGAAACAAAAATGGACCAAGTATTGACCCCTGTGGCACTCCCATTCTAACAGGATGGCTTGACGAAATGACACCGCCAATATCCACTTTCTGCTGTCTGTCCGACAAGTAAGATTCCACCAAGTTCGAGGCATTTCCATGAATTCCGTATACCTCCAACTTCCTCAGCAGTGTGCTATGATCCACACAATCAAAAGCTTTGGAACAGTCGCTATAGAAAAGAGAAAAGCAAACGAAAACGAGTATCATCTCAGTAGGTACATTTTTTTATCGATAGCGACAGACGATTTGCGCTTGTCGAGGGCCCCCCTGTTTTAAACCAATATGCAAAATGCACTGCAACCAATTTCTTCTCTATTAATAATTATAGAGATACATTTTTCTCTATTAATATAGAGGTATACAAATATAAAACAAAAACATTTTAGAAAAGACCCCACCGAAACTTATCAAGTATGTAACCAGCGTCACCATAATTTCTAATGTTCTAAATTCAAACCACGGTGTATGATTCGTCCGTTATCTCACGTGACATCAAAATGGCCGCCGCCTATACTTGTAGCATCGATTTAGTAACCGCGATAGCATGGTGATCGTAAACCATGGATGGTCAGCTGATCGGACCACCTTGTAAGAACTGGAAGGTATAAAAAACCTACCGTTATATGTTACTTGCTTATGCTCCCAGCTTTGCTCCTGTAAAGAAATCCCTTTGCCGATAACTTTTATCATATAAGGCATGTAATTTTCAACATGTCTCTCCCCGCAAGGATGTCTGGAAGAGATCGCTTTGATAGAACCGCCATTTGTGACAATTAAGTCATAAAATTGTGTTTTAGTTTTTAGTTTTCTTTATATTTGTAGTGTGACCACTTGACTCCTCAAGGATTGACCCTAACCTCTACCTAGAGAAAGGAGTGGAAACAGGGAGGCTTTTGCGCTGCAGTGGGATGATACTGGATAGTTAATAATAATGTCTACAATCTACATAATATAGGTTTACTAGCTTACGCTCGCGGCTTTACCCGCGTGGCAAAATCCTTCCTTACCGGAGCTCTACGTCATAAAACCTATCTGTGTTCCAAATTTCAATACAATCCGTTCAGCGGTTTAGGCTGTGCGTTGATAGATCAGATCAGTCAGTCATTCAGTCACTCTTTCCTTTTATATATTTAGATTTGTACGAGTATATAATAAGGATGTTTTTTACACTATTAATGTCAAAGTTGTTATATTTTTATGGCAATTTGAGAAAAATAATCCTATGTTGTAACTCTGATATAAGATGTCATCATAACCGCCATGCTTGTACGGTATATTTTTATATTTAATAACATAATAACTCTAAATTAACCGCTTTATTCTTATAATGAGTGGTTATACCAGTTTTTTCATTAGTCCGTCATTTTTATACCATTTATGTGATTCCACTGAGATTTGTTTACATATTATTTTAGTTTTTAATTTAAAACTGGTTTTGGTTTGACATTTGTTTTTTACGTAAATATTATAATGGAGGATCTAAAGATGTTTTTGTTATGTAAAATGTAAAGTTTGTGATGAATCATTATTTTTGAGAAAATTATGTTTACTTATATTTTTGACATTTTGATGGAGAGACAGATTAAAGGACACATATAAAAATATTTTTTCTAAATCAAACCAAAACGTCTGTCATTAAAAGCTGTGGTCGTAAGAGAATTTTACCTCTATACTTTGTTGAAAACTATAAGTTTTAATCAATAAAATGCATATTAACTTTTAACTGATCTTAATTACGAATTGTTAAAATAATAACTTATACCTTGAGCAAAAGTGCCCATGATTATATGGCTGCAATTTTGGACCTTTAGAAAAAGGGTAATCATCTCCCAACCCCTAAATATCTCAAACATCCAACCCTTTTGTCGACACAATTAGAGATTTATTTACATGTACAATCTACCATGGCATGGGGGCAAGAGGGGGGCAAGGGGGGTGGGGGCTGTCACGACGCGACGTAGGCTACACTCATAAACTTTTATTAAGGGCAAGATAAGAGAAGCTAAGATATCCCAGTTTTATCTTTAAGGCTTTCTTGACCAAGTTAATTAAATTTAAAAAAACTTGTGTATTTTGGAAACTAACTTCTAGTTGTATGATATTGTTATTAATCTCTTTCTCATTGTTTTCGTAAAGTTGCTTGGTGGTGACGTCAATGGCAGAATTTTGGTACATTTTGTACCCGTTTGTAGCGTTGCGCGTCCCCATCCAATAATTCATTATTTAACCTAATTAATGAATTTTTTTTTTTTGACCTTACTAACATCCCTATTGGGCTGAAATAGAATAGAAAAAAGCCTACTTATTAAAGTGGATAAATCACTGAGCTTATTTTTTATATTAAAAGGTAACAAAAAACACGACACAACAAAAAACTTAAACTTTTTCTGTTATCTTGCGTAAGCTACCATCAAAGCCAGTATGTGACTGTTTCACAAGATGGTAAATGGTAACTACGCGACGGTCGCGTGGGCGACGGTTACCATTAGTACATGCTACATCTTGGCTTGTGTACCTCTACATTCTACATTATGTATGATCCATGGTTGTTGTGTGCGAGATGACTCTTATCTTACTCAATGTTTGTTAACTGCTTACTTTTTAAATAGTTTTTAAGGGAAAGAGTGTTTTTTTTATTTCTGATGATTAAATATTTGTAAAAAAAAAACAAAAACCACCGACAAAAAAGTCACCGACATAGCCCGGCGGATTAGCAAGCTGAAGTGGCAATGGGCAGGTCACATAGCGCGCAGAGCGGATGGCCGATGGGGTCGAAAAGTGCTCGAGTGGAGACCACGGACTAGCAACCGAAGCGTAGGACGTCCACCCACAAGGTGGACAGTTTTCTTTTTCTAACTCAAAAAATACACAATATAGGTACACTTTTCAAAATGTTTGCCTAAATCCTAGAAACGTTACCAATACCTCCTAGATGTATGTACCTATTACCTTTCTCTCAGGTTAAGTTCAGCCTAACTAAAAATTTTCAAAAAAAGTCCTGCGTGCTCTACTGCATGTAAACAAAGAGATGTAACCCCCCCCCTCCCTCCCTCCCCCTGCCCCTGCCCCTGCCCCTGCAGTAACCATGCTCATAGCGAGGGTAACCGAGGGCATCACCAGACCGTGAACCATACCTACATTCTACTGCCAAATTTAACTATTACTGCACTAAATATGGCTATTCATTGTAATTGATGCATTTAAAATGTTAAAGCCATTGAAATAATAATCGTACGTTAGACTTATAAGTTATAAGTGGATGGTACTAGCAAGTAATCGAGTTAGCAAAATGTAAATGTAATAAAATAAAAATGTAGCAAGTAGATACATATATTTTCAAATAAACGTATTGACTCAAAGGTACAGAAATATCTACAATTGTATCTTAATTTACATTTCTTTACCGTGACGAAGATCTACGAACTAACAAAGGATTTCTTCACGGGAGTAAAACTTATGAGGCAGGCATAATTTAATCTAAGAATATGTGGACACCACTTATTTGTGAGTTTTGTCCATAACTAGAACCGAATAATAGTCCTAAGTCCTATTAGATATTATATGCTGAGATTTTCATGGCTACAAAAAAATAAATAAAAATATTCACAAGACAAAGAGACAACGGTGTCCCATTTTACCCCTTTCTACTTTTATCAAAATTACATTTTAGAACTTTTTTTTAATTCAGTTATTTTTAACAACGCCCTACATAATTTATGTATCACATATCGTAAAACTTCCTTTTCACGGCAAAAAAACTTGAAAAGGAATTGCGGTCACACTCCTTCGTTCAAGCCCTTTGGTACTAACACAACCAGCTCTTATTCCAAAGGCATAAGGTCTATTATTGTGTGACTGGAGGTTCCTTAGGGACTTGTACTAGACAAATTTACCCTTATTGTTATAAGTTTGAGGTTGAATTTCGTTTGTTTGTTTGTTAGCAGGTAGCTAACAGCTGATTGATATCGGTTTTAGTGAGTTTCAGTAGATGTATGGGTATTGATTATGGGGCCGTGAAATTGGAAGTTATGGCCAAATTGACCATGATTACCATTTACCATGGATAGTGGATACATCCATGTACCTAGTTGGTGCATCTAACTCATAATATACACATAGGTATAGTATAGACAAACAATCTTACTGATATTATAAACGTGAATGTTTGTAAGAACGTATCGATGTATGGATGTATGTTTGTTACTCTTTCACGCCTAAACAGGTGGACCGAAAGAGTTGAAATTTGGTATAGAGATAGCTTAGACCCTTTAATCTGGAACACATAGGCTATAAGTAGTACAGCGGGTACCTATAACCGCTGGGCGCAGCTAGTCTTTCTAATATTATAAACGTAAAAGTTTGTAATAATGGATGTCTGGATGTGTGTTTGTTACTCTTTCACGCCTAAACGGGTGGACCGATTGAGCTGAAATTTGTTATGTAGGCAGTAGGTAGATACTAGGTACCTAGCTTAAACTCTACAATAACACTTAAGGTACTGTAAACCTCCATTTATAGTGAAACATATTATGTATTTTATACACCTAGGTACAGTTCTATAATAAACTTTCTCGGCGCATCGAATCAATCGTAGAGTTCGGTCGTTTCCGGCGTCGCTCGGCTAACTTCGGCTCCCCCCGGCCGCCGCCGGCCCAGCTGATGGTAACTATGAGCTATTCTGTGGCATCTGTTGCTATGTGCATCGTTCACCAAACCAGTTGGTAAACTATATTGTTAGAAATTGTGAAAATATAATACAGTTCAACAAGTAAATATGTACTTTTATTCAAGATCCTGTTGGTATGTATGCTTGATTATTATAATAGCTATTATATCTATTTTATATCTAGCATCTAGGTATATTGTAATAATAAGCATTGGCGCAGTGCACCCAGAATGTTACCTTTATAACATCCTGGGTCTGTAGTCTGTACTAATTATAGGCAGCGTTATCTCTTATCATCAAGATAGCGTCACGGTAAAGAGATATATCTACCTACTTTACCGTGATAGCGTCTTGCGCGTCTTCTTACTTCGTTGTATAAAAATAAACATAATCGGTAGCTTCTCACACACGATTTATTACCATAATGACTTATTTATGCAATTTCCAAGCTATTTTAGGAAACTTTAGCAAAATTATATAACTTTATTAATGCCAATACTAATGATAATAATGCATTCAATAAATCACGAGCTTTTTGCTAAACAGTGTGAAAAAAAGTGACGATATTCTTGTTCGCGTATTCGCCCAACTATATCTACCTAATACCTAGGTATCTACCTAGACTACCTACTAACCTATCTAGGAACTTCGAATTTGCCAATCGCCAATCAAGACCTAAGAGTAGGTACAAGTAATATGTTAAGTCTCTACAGCCCAGTAATTTCACTAAAAAAGTGCCATCATAAAGTTAAAAATCAGTATTTTTCCAAACAAAGAAAAGGTACCCAAACCTCCATAGCAACTCTAAGCAAGCCTACGTGACTACGCACACAAACACAGCCCACACCTACACACCTATACAGGCACACAAACAAACCAGCGGTTAACTTGTCAAGCGGCGACGAAACGACGTAACCGCCAGCGACCTTCACAAAGAAATGAACACACCAAACACCCTTATGTCTTTATTGTTAAGGTTCAATTTAAAACTTGCAACTATTTGCCACTTAGTGCATTGGTGTTGTGACGCTGTAATATCCCCGTTGCGCTTGCATTTAAGGCAGGGAATGCGTCGTCAACCTTTTTGCTGTACTTTTTTCTATTTAGAAGTTACAATGATAACAAGTTTTTCTATTTAGAAGTTACAATGATAACAAGTTTTTCTATTTAGAAGTTACAATGATAACAAGTTTTTCTATTTAGAAGTTACAATGATAACAAGTTTTTCTATTTAGAAGTTACAATGATAACAAGTTTTTCTATTTAGAAGTTACAATGATAACAAGTTTTTTTTTAATTACTAAAACATCGATTAACTTTCATATTTTGTCAATAAATAAATAAAAAGGGCAAAATTCACGTCTAATTTTTTACAAGCTTTTATTTACTTTCACTTGTCTGTTGTCTGTCTGTCTGTCTGTCTGTAATCAAATCTTGCAACTTAAATTTGACCCACTTCCCGGTGCCCGATTGAGCTGAAATTTTGCATGCATGCATAAATCGGATGACAATGCAATATTATTATGACATGGAGCTGATCTGATGATGGAGCTGGGAGGTGGTCATAGGAACTCCGTAATAAAACGACGTAACTCCATCGAGTTTGGGCTCATTTGATTCGTCTTGACGAGTACTTTATGGTAATAATAATAAAAGCTGTTTTTAAAAAGTTAATTTTTTAATTTCACTTGTTATGAAAATGTCTCAATCACGGTTTTAAAAAATTGCTAAGTCCTTTATCAGAAGTAGGTATTTGTTATTTTTATTATTAGAACAGTAAATTTAACGTTTTCCTTAATTATTCATTGCGAAATGTATAATTATTAGAAGATGTGTGTGTGATTTGTGATGTTAAATATTGGCCAATATCTGTCCACTTTTGAAATATGGTTGCTTACATCATGTCCATTATTGAATTTCTATTCTTTATTATGTGACTTTCACAATGATTTATCTTTTATTGATTTAAAGTAGCTATGATAATATATGCTATTTAATAAAGAAAATAAAAAAAATTGTCTATAAGTAAACAAAAAAAAAAAACAACTTTAAGTAAAAAAATTACCCGTACCCTTGTTTATTTTTTAACAGAAATTTTCAGGATGAAAAAATTCCACGAAAACCCGCCCTATTTACCCTAATACCTTAAAACTCATCTGTTCGTGAAACGAAATTATCTCCAGGAGAGGTATTTTACCTACAGTTGGGTGAAAGTACTAAAGGATGTCCTAGAAAAAGGTTGGCGATCCCTGCGCCTCGCTTGGCAACAGCCGAATGAAAGCATAGACTTTACAACGAGAGATTTAAAACTTTAGCTACTTTGAAATAAAGTTGATTTCTCTTTGGCAAGAGAAAGTTATTGATCGAAGCTCGGACGAAAAAGTTCTGTACTTATCGCCTATGTTACACAGATACATAATAATTGGCTTATATATGACATAATCCGATTGTCTATGTAGTACTTTTGTTTATGGATTTTTGTCTATGAACACTTATGTCTATGACAAAAGTTAGTATAAATGTTTGTTACCCCTTCACGCCTAAACTACTGTACCGATTGATCTGAAATTTGGTATACAGGTAGCTTATATCCTATAGAACATAATATAAGTACATGTAGTATACGTTTCTATAGATAAAAAAGGCTTTTAAGCTGGTTTTGTTCGTAAATAAACTTAATTCAGAACAAAGAAGTTCTATGGCTTATTAAATTTTATGGCGCAAGTTTATTCCAAGATAAGTTTGTGTTTACAATGGAATTTATGGCATTTAAATATGAAAATGGAGAATAACTTTAGTCTTTTGAATTTGCTTTGTTTATTGCGATATTTTGTTCAGTAATAATAAATGTAAGCTTTCTATCTGTATATGTATTTATTGTGTACTTTATTCTAACGTATATTTTTTTTTAGTAGAAAGTTATTACTATCTGAATCTTTACTTTCAGGAGCGCTTTCAAGTTTGACTTGACACAAATTTTGCTCTAATTTATTTAACCCTGGAATATGAGTATCAAATGAAAGGGCTTATCTAGTAGAATACAACGCACTATGATAAATTTAAAATCTAAGATGGCCGCCACCACAAAATGGTGAATTAGGTACATATTGCGTTGGGGAAATTTTTCACTTAATTCACTTGTATCGAAATAATTTATCTTATAAGCTGCGTATATCTCCTATAACTCTATGATCAATTCATTTCCAAGCCACAAAGCGCCATAAATCGTTCCTCAGCTGAAAGAACGGTTAATTTTAACTAAAAACCACTTGGAATAGATATAAATAAGTCCAGAAGTCCCATACAAGTCCCATAAACACTTCCAAACGTCGGTTGTAACGAGCGACCGCCATATTTATATGACGCCTTAATGAACTATATTCTATTGTTGAACTATTAATGATTCATTTGTGATTAGTAAGCTTAAAAGGGTTTTTATTATAGCTGTTGATAAGTTTTATATAAATTTATGTTAATTATTAGCTTTTATTTAATATTTAGTGTTAATTCCGCTCTATAATAATTATTAGAACACTAATTATTAAAACACTTTTCCATTTTGAAGTGGATTAAAAATTACCTATAATTTTATTAGTAGGTAACGAGGCGATTGCGAAAATAATTCAATGGACCACCTGTAAAATATGCCTTTTAAACAAAAAAGTTATTTTCAAATCGTTTCAAGTTTTCAAGCGTATTATCGTTTCAGTATTCCGAACATAAAAAAATCCGACAATAAATGATGAACCTTCCCATTTTCAAAGTCAGTAATAGAGCGTGGGTTATTATGTGATGAGCAAACACTTATAATGATTTTTTGAAGTGAAAACTTCTTTAGCGGCGCTGAGCACTTTTTTTTGTATGGGTAAAAACTTTCAAACTCGCGTCAGGGTCACGTGATGCTGATCGAAAAAGCGTAAGATCGAGGGGAAGGGAGAGGAACTAGTATCTCCCACTCTTTCTACCGTGCCTGAGTATGCTGCTCTGTTTAGGCGGCACAGGGGGCTTAGACAAGCGCGCGAAAGATATTTTTTTTTTATATATTTTTTTTTTTTTTTGAAGTGAAAACTTCTTTAGCGGCGCTGAGCACTTTTTTGTATGGGTAAAAACTTTCAAACTCGCGTCAGGGTCACGTGATGCTGATCGAAAAAGCGTAAGATCGAGGGGAAGGGAGAGGAACTAGTATCTCCCACTCTTTCTACCGTGCCCGAGTGTGCTGCTCTGTTTAGGCGGCAGATGGGGCTTAGACAAGCGCGCGCCCGATATATTTTTTTATATTTAATATTTTTTTTATTAGACACTTAAATAGGTTCGAATCAAAACTGTTTGTTTCTTACTTCAGTTATCATAAACCAATTGTATCAGTTGTAAAAATTTGCGATGATGATTCTGATAATAACGATGGTGTAAAAGTCGTCGAAATTATGGATGGAAGTTGATTTTTCTGAGAGATAAAATTTAATGTTATATATAAATAACGATATAATATTATAAATAACAACATATAAATTGTCATATTTGTGTTTTGGTCTGTCACGCCCTAAACTCAGTTTTATTTTATTAATAGTTGAAGGATGCTCCCCGTCGACACAGGTTCTCCACAAAAACAACGATCCATGGGATGGATGGGATAACCATGGCATGAATATGGAACAGGAATAGCTGTAAAATATTTCTACCAAAATTCTAGAAATTCTGCCACCTATACCTAGTTAAAACGTATCTATATTTTTTTCCAAAATTGTCACAAAGATACTTTCCGAATGATAATGTAGTGAAATTAATTATTTTGTAAACGTTGTTTTTCAAAAGTTAATTCTGGTTTGAATGATTTTTTTTCTTTATTTAAGTTTAGCCAAAAAAACCTTCTGCCTTGTTACATCACTACTAGCTTCAAATCAAATTTGGCCTATTAAATTAACCTTATTATAGTCTTTGTTTTGTAAAAAGCTTCCAGGAGATGTCCCGCTCTGACGAACAATAAAAAAAGTCACGTTATTCAAACAGCAAAAAAGCAGCAGCAAACAGACAAACAATGCAGTTTACTCACACATAAAAAAGTGCTTTTTTTCAGTAGTATATTTTGTAGATTGCTAAAAGCACTTGATAATTTGACAATTCGTCCATTTCCGACGAGTGGAGTGCTGGCATTAGTTTCGTAGCAGTAGTAGTTAAATGATGACCGATCTAACCTGTAAAGTAACTACGGGACTGCCATATCGTGTGGGGTGTTTGTTGGGACTGCTTTCTATAGCAGTGTCGGGTTACACTGACAATGCTCGCCCGTCTGTGGTGAGCTTAGCATATATTATGTAATCAGCGCTTCAAGCTTTGTCTCGACTTTTGAAAAAAATGTAAGTAGGTAGTTACCTATACCAGCTTATAGGGGTACGGGGTACAATCATCAAAATGACGTCCAGTGTTATAGTACCTATAGATTATAATAGATAGATAATGCTTTATTGTACACCACACAAAAGAAATACATTACAAGAAATTGTCAAAAATATAAATGTACATGCGGCGCGGCGGTCTTATCGCTTAAAAGCGAATCTTATATGCTGTTTCACGTCAAAAATATTCAGAAAATAAAATAAATGTTCAGAGAAGTCAAGAAGTGGTTTTAACTTTAACTGTCCTATTCGACAGCAGTTACCGTCGCCTATTTATATAATAGACGGCTTAAATCCATGTATAACCGACGCGGTGTCGGTCATTGCTGACACAGTGTCCGTCATTATTCATTATTCATCACCGACGCGTTGTCAGTAAAGGTAAATGCCTCACCTTTAGAGGGTATAATATTATTTATTTATTTCGAACACATGTAGATAATTACATTGCACAGATCTTGTTGTGTAAAATTAGGTAGGTACTACTACATACCCTGATAGGGCACTTGTCGCTTGAGCGAGCATGCATTATAAATATCACTGTAGTCTGAATCTAGTATAACAAAATGTATAGGTATAACAATAAAATAAATGCAATTACTTCACACATTATCACAAATCTAAGTTTAAATAATATCATATTAAAGAAAACAATACAATAACAAGAAAAATACCTTTTTTCATGTTCCAAAATACTGTACCCAATACAGCCTTTTATTCCGCAAAAGTATCTATTTGTCCAAATGTCCGAAACATTAGTTCCATAGCCCGTAAACTGGGGATCACTTAGCCAGCCGGCCGCTACCGGTTGCTATAAAACTACCCCCTCACGCTGAAACTACTGCTTTACTCCCTTTATATGCCCGCTTACTGAGTTTATTGGGCTGTGGACCCACTTGGCTTAAAGTTTGCGGCTCAGTATAAGCTGATGAGACCGAGAAAATACATACATGTACACTGCCGCTAACCTAATTTAACTTTAGTTCGTGTCGTTGCATGAAAATATTTAATAATAATAATAATAAATATTATTTTCTACAACTCATACTGGAATGAGTTTTTTAATGTATAATAATATAATAGTCTCTATAGATTTGGCTTATAAACATTTAAATCCTGTTTCTCCTAAAACAATACTTTCTTTATTGTTGACATCGACAATGTTTAAAATTTCATGAAATAAAACCTGAGATTTTCTAGTTATCTTTGAACATACAAGGAATAAGGAAACGTAAAAGTGTTTCTCTTTCTGTTATTCCTAAGTTTTTGACTCATAATAATTTTAATATAGCAAACTGACTGTGTTTGTACCTGACCAAATTTCAGCTAAATCGGGTCAGCCGAATTTACACAAAAGCACAGCAAAAACTACAGCAAAGGCAAACAGAGCAAAGGCTTTCCCCTTCTCTCCCTTTCTCCTTTATATGAGTTCATCTCACAGTTAGTCGCAAAAATCTAGCCAAGTGGTTCCACAGCCTCATTGCCTAGCCCTTGTTATCTATGACTTACGGTCATTAACTCTTTTTATTTTACGGTATTCTAAGGATCCGCCATTTTATTTTGTTTCTTTGTGAGGGTTTAAGGCCTCGGTTTATGGACCACTCGCGTTTTACCATAAATAAAGGAAATGTTTTTTTACTGAAAGATTTATTAAACGGTGAAAGTAAAACATAAGATAATGAAAATTCTTCTCTTGGTTAGATTGATCCATTAGTGAATATTAGTATTTGGAAATTACACTAATAATTTAAATGCGAAAGTTTGTGAGTGTGTGTGTTTGGTACTTCTTCATGCCTAAACGGGTGGACCGATTGAGCTGAAATTTAGTATAGAGATTGCTTAGACACTGAAATAACAAATAAGCTACAGTACAGCAAGTAAAACCGTTGGGCGCAGCTAGTAGCTAGTATACCATAAGTTTCTTGCTCGTTCTTCTTGTAGAGGTGCTTTCCGAACAGGAGGTAGAATCATAAATTAGGACTAAGTAAGAACCTACATATATTTGATGCCTTAAAGGTATCCACTCGTAATTTGAAGACAATTCAAAGAATAGTAAACATTTCCCTTTTTCGAAGTCGGTTAAAGAGCGAATGTAATTAATATCTAAGCCTCATAATAACACCATTAGATAAAATATGACGTAGTACAGCACGGTTCGATATCCAATCAGTATGCATGATATGTATCGCGCAGTCACTGAATCACTGGACCGAGTGTCCGCTGTTACACCAGGGGTCCGCGGACGGTGGACGTTACTTACTTTATTTTCGGCAATACCAATTATTAGATATTTAATTTAGCTTTATGTGGTTAGTAACGAAAACTGCCAGTGGTGGGATCAGCTGAATTTAGTATTTCTTATTATTTATAGGTTAGCCTTTAACCACAATCTCGCGTAATGTCAGACGATGATGTGCCCGTAGATAGTAGCAGACTTAATCTAGCAGGCGAGATAAATCCCTCCCTGGCTTCACTGAACGTCATACTGGAATGAGCTTCAGTAAACTAGTTAAAACTAGCCACGGCTGAAGCCTACCTACCACCAGTTAAAACATAAGCATAATCAAGTTGCGCTGAGAGTTGAAAGATAAGGACATAATTTTCATTGAATTGTTACATTTAAGAATGGCTTTTTTTTTGTAAATTCGCTGTAAAATGTAAAATTAATAGGACACGCTTCACTTGACGATTTTCTCGATCGTCGATAATAATAGTGAATAGTGATGTCTGAAGTATGTGGGCTCCTAGCCCGTAGGTATAGGGGGCTTGGAATGGAGACCACCCTATGAATAAGGCATCGGAGGGACAGGTTCGGAATTGATTGGGCGTATCGTACGTAGGGATTGCAATCCGGTGTCATTTTCAATCCGGCCGGATCCGGCCGGATTGATGGAAATCGGTCAAATCGGGATGATTTTCGCTCTTTACAGCAAAATAAGTGAGTTAATCAAGTGTCACTTCTCTTATATTATGTAATACTAGCTGCGCCCAGCGGTTTTACCCGCTAGTGTAGCCTATCTGTTATTCCAGGGTCTAAACTTCAGCACAATCGGTCCACCCGTTTAGACGTGAAAGAGTAACAAACATACATCCAGACATCCATTCTTAAAAACTTTCACGTTTATAATATTAGTAAGATGAAGGTAGTTTATAAAAATAAATCACTAATATATAAAATCGACTTTATTTCCTAACCAATGTTAAGACCGAGGTTAAGACAAATAGACAAAAATAAATTTTCATAAAGAAACAATTAAAATTTAGTAAGTAGTGTAGAATTAGACGACATTCCGAATTAGTCATTTCGAATTTCTCAGTGTCTGAAAACCAGGCTTTTCAACCAGCGTGTCCTGCCCACCGTGACATACGCCACCGAGATATGGACGCTAACACATGAGGCTGTCTACCGCATCAAGGTAGCACAGAGAGTCATGGAGCGCGCCATGCTTGACATTAAACTTCAAGATCGAGTTCCAAACATCGAAATTAGGCGAAGAACAAAAGTTCAAGATGCCGGAACGAGAGTAATGGGATTCAAATAGAGTTGGGCAGGTCACCTAGCTAGGCGAGATGATGACAGGTGGAGTAAGACGTTGACTGAATGGTGGCTAAGGATAGGCAAACGCAGTGTCGGTCGTTCAGCAGCTAGATGGATGGACGATTTGGTAAAAATTGCGGATCGCACATGGACCAGATTGGCACAGGACAGGGCTGACTGGCATAACATGAGGGGAGACCTATTCCCAGTAGTGGGATGTAGAGGGCTGTGGATGATGATGACGAAGTAGAGTAGGTAATACTTATAATTTTACGACGTAGTCAGTCTTTCTAGATTTTACTTTCACATATAGATTTATTTATAAGTAACAATATTAATTATCAAGTAAGAATAATATTTAATAGATACAATAGTTATACCTTAATCTCGGCGACGAACGACTCGCACGCATGAATACCAAGCGCAATGCATTAAAAGTACCTACGCATGCAACAGCTATATTATTTTGCCAAAAACTGTTAGCACCGGATCCGGTCTCCGGATCCGGTAGATTTGTACCGGATCCGGTAACCGTGAAATGATGCCGGATCCGCCGGATTACCGGATCCGGTTTTCCGAATTGCAATCCCTAATCGTACGTTATTTTCTTTTAACGAATTTCCTTTGACTGTATGTAAACTTATATGTAGTCTATTTATTTGCTTCAAAGAAATAAATAAATTATCTTCTTCTACTACATCGTCCGTCGACCTAATTGTAACTTTAACCAACATTTAAAAAGGACGTTAGAAGATTCGGTTCGGCCGTCTGACTGTCTGTCTATCAGGAACCGTTTTACTCGGGAACACATGGAACTACTTTATATACAGTTTGTTAACTATTATATACGAGTATATAATATGGCAAAGATTTGGTGGGAACTTACGCAAGTGTTAGAAAACTCAGATCAAAGTTGGGACAAGTTTTGGAGTTACTTTCAGAAGAAATGGGCACCTATTCTAACTTTTATTTCTTTTGTTTGAGTTACTTTTACAAAGACGGCGAGTGAAATATATACTTTGTTCTGTGGGTTTATTTCTTACACATAAACTTTCAAGGTTATTGTTATTATTTATACCTATGTATTTGGGAAGAAATGCATTTTTATCAAACCTTTACCGTACTGAATTTAGTTTCTAAAGTCTAAATTTTAGTTTGAAAATGAGTTATTATGAACAAATTTGAATGTGACATAATATAAGATGTATTTGTCTTATGTAATGTCTGATTTATTTAACTTTTAATAGTCGTCTATTTAATTATGATTCGATGTTACATACATACTTTAAAATACACTTTTCACACATAGAAACCACAAATTATTAAGCACCTATTTACTAAATATAACATAATATGTGTAGGTACCTAACATAAGTAGGTATTGTCAACAGATAGGCAGACAGTAAGTCCCTTACAAAGGCAATGCTGTCGTAACAATTTAGTTTATTGTTGTTGAGCCCATAAACCTGCCACCCACTGAGGTTTACGTCTACCAATCATTCTAACCAAATCTATGATGGATTTCCGTTCCACACTGTTAACTTCTAAGGAAAAATTGTCTTGGATGTATGTTCGTTACTCTTTCACGCGTAAACTGGTGGGCCGATTGAGCTGAAATTTTGCATAGAGATAGCTTAGATCCTGGAATAACACAAAGGATAGGCAGCTAGTAGGTATAATATATTTAAATAACGTATATTTTTGATACTGTGATAACGAAACAAACAGCAAGTATGTAGTATGTAGGTACCTATACCCGTCCATTTCTATAATATAGTCTGCACATAAATATTCATGACAACTGTGAGAGTTGAGAGCCCTCACTCCCTTACTCTGGCGTCGGAGGGAGGTTCTATATTTAGCACAAACGGTTATAATTATTATGAACATTGCGATACCCACATCGATCTAAAAGTAGTATTAACTTATAGGTTAATTATATACGGTTAATATTACTGTGCTTCGGTAGGAGGGCACTGTAGCTAGTGAAATTACTGGGCTAAAGAGTCTTAACATCTTATGACTCTTGAGTAAGAAGCGTTGGTGCAGTGCTCCTAGAATTTCACATAATTGTGAAATCCTAGGTGACACTGTACTGATTATGGGCAGCCGTTATCTCTTAACATCAGGAGAGCGTCTTGCTCGTCTTCTACTTCATCACATAAAAAAAAACGCATTATTAATTTAATACTCTAGACTCTATTAGAGTACACTCACGGCTTTTTGTCTAAAAATCTTTTTTTTTTGTTGGAATCTCTATGTTTAAGCTAGCTCACAATCACACAACCTATTGTGATTTGACTCTGACAGTGTACGTAGGAGTTCAGTCGAAGTAAAAACCTGAAACCCTAATTAATCATATCTACTTATTATTATTGTCACAAGGTCTAAAAGTAATCTAAAATTATCAAAATTTTGAATGGATTTTTGATTTCTGTTACCTACTACAACGATTTGGATAAAATTCAGCAGCAATATAGATCTTATTCGCAATCGGTTGACCGACTATGAACAAAGGAAAAGAACGGTTCTATATTTGGCAAAAATTTACTAAACATTACCGTTACGGCGTTGCCATGACGACCGGATACCATTTATGACCGAATTATACAGTTTTTACATCACCTAACATCTGTACACATAACTTTAAAAATACTGCGACAAACATAACTTGACGGTGGCAGTTTTTGGAACTAATTTATTAACCCTCACAATTCGACTTTTACACCACGAAAAACATAAAAAAATACTTTATTATCACAAAAAGTCATATTAAATCATTTAACTATAATAATAATGCCAAAAAATATTAGTTTCAATTAATAAATACAGTATTTAAGAGTATATTTCGTGCGAGCACAGTGGCGCCACGTTAACCCAAATCTAGTTTCCTTAAAACATCTGATCTTTGTCAGCTGACTGCCACACCCTGAGAATAAACAATCAAAGGAAAACCAACCTTGTCTTTACAACTTTAGGGTATATTTTCCTTTGAGTAGGGAATTATAAGGGTGTTTCGGGAACAAAGGAATCAGCTGTTTGCCAAGAAATAGGAGTTCGGAAGGTTTCCGATAAATTAATTATTGATCCCTTCTTTGTTGAAGCTAAGGTTTGATAAATAGAAGGTAGATATTGGGAATTATTAGGTACCTATAGTTATTACTAGAACATTAGATTTTAAGTAATTTAATACTTATCTACTTATAACTAAATTATGCTGCAAAAATCCTTTTTTGGCGAAGGTCTAAGTCTTAAAACCTATCTATGTATATTCCAAATTTCAATCCAACCCGTTCAGCGGTTTGTGCTGTACCTACGTTGATAGATCACTATTTTCTTTGAAATCTTACTAATTCTTACTAATATTATAAACGTGAAAGTTTTTGAGAATGGATGTCAGGATGTCTGGATGTATGTTTGTTACTCTTTCACGCTTAAACGGGTGGACCGATTGAGCTAAAATTTGGTAAAGAGATAGGTTAGACCCTGGAATAACACATAGGCAACATTACAGAGGGTAAAACCGCTAGGCGCAGCTAGTACTTAATGAATATCTAGGTTCTTTTATCTGTGATCTAGGTATTATATATTTAGTTAAAGGGCAGTAATAATTGTCTGAATTAAACATTTTTTTAATTGCTTTTTGGAAGGTTTTTGTTACTTATTAAAAAGATCGTTAAGTTAAGCATCGTTTGTTTTTTTAATGGTGTATTTATCATAATTTATGATATTTTGTTTGGGAAATTTTAACTCTATCTAACTTATGTGTGTGAAGACAAAGAACCTCTATTTTTATTAACTTCCTATTATTTAAAAGAAAAGTAATAAAATAAAGCATCCAATCACAAAAGCAGTAACTTTACAACGAAATTCATCCACTTGAGTAGCACAATACGTTTTATAGTACATTTCCTTACAATAATATAAATACAGTAGAAGTGCCGATATAAAATCAGTTTGACGAACTTTCCCCCGACATACATATATGTGGCTCATTCTCATTGAATCGATTCTCACCGTCACCTTCATGGCAATTCTTATATATTGCTTATTTGTAATGTTTATGTATAATATTGTATAGAGCTGGATAACACGAGTAAACTTTTATATAAATTATTTAAATCGTACGTTTCATTTCGAAGAAAAACTGTTTTGAAATTTTCGATGCCACGAAAGTGATTCAGTCATTATTTTTTCACAACTTATTAAAGTAAAACCCTTTTGAAAGACTAAATCTATCAAAAATGTACAATAAAACGACATTCTACGTAACAACAAACCTCACTACAGAAGAAAATATGCGTTATTTGAGATATTACTTTACCTTTCACTTTACTTTTTTATTAGTCAGAAATTTGGTATGTATGTATTAAAACCCTAACATAACAGATAAAGTACTTTTTAGTTAGTGAAAAGGCCCTTTTTAACCCTAGATCACTAACCCTAATTTCGAGTAACACTGTCACTAACCCTTCGACTGTCAAACTACGAAAAAAAAAATCGCTAATAATTAAACAGCTTTATTTATTGAAGTTAGTATCTTAACATTAAATAGTCTTATTCAAGAGGTAATCAATTAACAATAATTATCAGACAAATAATTAATTAGTACAGTCACTACACATGGATACAGTGTGCTCTCCGCAAATGGCCCTTTTACAACCCTTGCATGAGTATTTTGTCATGCGTCGTTTTTTGGAAGGGCAATAACTGCAAATTTTACGCCTACTAGGACCTTCTTGAATGCAGCTTGGTTGGGAATCCTCAATCTGCAGGATTTCTCCGATGATTTGCTTTAAATTTTTCTGTAAACTCAGTGTGCCATATCGTTCAACCAGCCAAGGCCTCATAAGTTGGTCTGCCTTATCTAAGACAAAGTTACGTCTTTTTAGAGCTTTATTGCCATCCCGGTGTGGATGCCATGGTGTTGGATACGTAGATAACATATGCGTTTACAATAGCTCTTGCTTTCTCAAATCCATCTGAAAGTATAAAAAATAATAAGTTCAAAACAATAAACACACTATAAAGTATCAAAATATAGCACTAAATTGGAAATCTTTTACGAAAATTTTTAAAGCATTTATTATTACATATAAAACCAAAATAATAAATCTAGTTTTATTGGAAATTATAATATAAAAATACAAATAAACAAAAACATAACAGTGTAAAAAAAGTAACGGTATCACTAACCTTTCGTCTCTCAGGCGACGATTCCGCAAAATATCCCAATCTAATTAGCGTGCAAACGCAACAAGTGCACGCGGGTCACTATCGATGCAGATTAGGAAGGTACTAAGCGTGCGGGGATCGGCGGAGGCGGGGAACATACCTAAACACCAAAACCGTGAGGTACGCGTAGTCTCATAGACGAATGGTTAGTGATCTAGGGTTAAACAAAACAATATAGAAAAATCACTTTCGTGGCTTAAAAATCACCTTCATGGTAAAAAACGCTATGAAGGTGATGCCACGCTGGTGACGAAAATATCCCTTTTTGGTGAAATTCTAGAAAGTTTAGGCATAACGTATAAAATTAAATACTACATCTTTATCCCGCACAATTTGACGTTTCGAAAAGCTAGCTTTGGTTTAAATAACTAAAATACAATGCATAAAAATTTTGTCCATGCAAGTGATCGGTACACCCATGAATAAATTGAAACTTAGCAATTATATTTTTTCCCACGGCTCGATAAGTCCTAGATCCTACTTCTACTGTTGCAGAACATGGCCATCATTGAAATGAATCGAACTCTGAAGTGGATTGTTTATGTTGTGTTTAACAGTAGCCGTTAAACTACGCAAATTTAAAGCACCTCAAATCGTGTGACCGATGCATTATGTCATTTTAAATTCAAAATAATAATGAAAGGCTTTTTTTAGACTGTATACCGTAAAGTGTATTTGTTTGCGAAAATTTTGGTATATGTTATATACAGATACACCGAAATTTGTTAAAGTAGTGCCCAAATGTTTCACTGCAACAGAAAGTGTGACACCATGAGAATACGAAAAATGGCCCCGTTTTTGACCTTTCATGTTAAATTTTAGTATTATTTTTTGCGTCTATTATGGCAATCTTTATTTATTTTGTAGCTTAATATATGTTTTATCCACCTATCCAAAGTTCATGTCTCTTTCTTTAACCGTTCAGGAAATATAACCGTGTGACCATCAAATTTGAGCTAAAATGAGAATGAGCCATGTACATCTCTTGAATACGCAATAGATGTAATAATATCATAGAATTGTATAAACAATGTACTAGAAAAGTCATGACACATCTCTACTTGTTCTGTGTAAATGCAGCCATAAGGCTGCAATTTTATTAAAGTGGTATAAATAAGACTTTTTTTAATACCTCACAAAAATTGAAGCTATAGTATATATCTAACTAGCTGCGACCCGCGGTGTTACCCGCGGCACAGTTGTTGCCGATTAAACTTGTTAATAGCTCTAATTTTAACTACCTTTTAAAAAATAAATAACCTTTATATAAGCTTACAACTCGTACATTAGGTACCCTAACACCAGAAGCATGTAGGAGATGTTTGGCTTATTATTTGAAATTCTGTTTCTTATTCGGTTCGGTTTTCGGTGAAGTTAGGATTTGACAAATTTATTTATATTTTAATTTTTTTTCCCTACATAATTTGGTTCATATTTTTTAACATGCATATAGTCGAGAAGAAGACGAATCGAAAAAAACCATAGATCATCAAAATCGTTCCAGGCGTTCTTGAGTTATGAGTATTGAAACTTTTACGAAGTACCTGGTCACCAGAAATGTTGGAGATGTTCGGCTCATATCGTGAATTTCGGATACGGTTAGATACGGTTTTCGGTGAAGTTCGGATTTGACAAATGTCTTTCTATTTAAAAAAAAATTTCGTACAATTGGTTGATATTTTTTAACATGCATATATATAGTAGAGAAGGCGACCAATCGAAGAAATCAAAGATTATCAAAATCGGTACAGCAGTTCTTGAGTTATGAATATTGAAACTTTTACGAAGTACCAGGAGACCAGAAACATGTAGGAGATGTTCGGCTCATTTCGTGAGATTCCGGTTAAGTTCGGATTTGACAATTGCGTCATTAGACGTATTCGAATTTCAAAAAAATTTGAAAATCGAACACGTCAAATTTGTCATTTGTCAAATCCGAACTTCACCGGAATTTCACGAAATGAGCCAAACATCTCCTACATGTTTCTGGTCTCCTGGTATTTCGTAAAAGTTTCAATACTCACAACTCAAGAACGGCTGTACCAATTTTACAAATCTTAATCTAATTCTAACAAATGGTAGAAATTTTGAAAAATTTACCAAATGGTAGAAATTTTGAAAAATCTACCAAATGGTAGAAATTTTAAAAAATCTCCAAATGGTAGAAATTTGGTATCTTTTTCTACCTTAAAAATATTTTACCAAAAACTACCAATTAATTTTCTACCATTTGTAAGATTTTTCAAAAATTCTACCATTTGGTAGATTTATTAAAATTTCTACCATTTATTATTTTTTTCTACCATAAAACTATTTTACCAAAAACTACCAATTAATTTTCTACCATTTGGAAGATTTTTCAAAAATTCTACCATTTGGTTAATTTTCAAAACTTCTACCATATGGTAGATTTATTAAAATTTCTACCATATGGTAGATTTATTAAAATTTCTACATTTGGTAGATTTTTCAAAATTTATACTATTTGGTAGTTTTTTCTACAATAAAAATATTTTACCAAAAACTACCAATTATTTTTCTACCATTTGTTTGATTTTTCAAAAATTCTACCATTTGGTAGATTTATTAAAATTTCTACCATTTATTATTTTTTTCTACCATAAAACTATTTTACCATAAACTACCAATTAATTTTCTACCATTTGGAAGATTTTTCAAAAATTCTACCATTTGGTTAATTTTCAAAACTTCTACCATATGGTAGATTTATTAAAATTTCTACATTTGGTAGATTTTTCAAAATTTATACTATTTGGTAATTTTTTCTACAATAAAAATATTTTACCAAAAACTACCAATTATTTTTCTACCATTTGAAAGATTTTTCAAAAATTCTACCATTTGGTAGATTTTTGAAATATTTTTTTCCTACTTAATTTGTTTGATATTTTTTAACATGCATATAGTCGAGAAGAAGACGAATCTAAGAAACCATAGATCATCAAAATCGGTCCAGGCGTTCTTGACTTATGAGTATTGAAACTTTTACGAAGTACCAGGAGACCAGAAACATGTAGGAGATGTTCGGCTCATTTCGTGAGATTCCGGTTTAAGTTCGGATTTGACAATTACGTCATTAGACGTATTCAAATTTAAAAAAAAATTGAAAATCGAACGCGTCAAATTTGTCATTTGTCATATCCGAACTTCACCGGAATTACACGAAATGAGCCGAACATCTCCTACATGTTTCTGGTCTCCTGGTACTTCGTAAAAGTTTCAAGCCTCATAAGTCAAGAACGCCTGGACCGATTTTGATGATCTATGGTTTCTTAGATTCGTCTTCTTCTCGACTATATGCATGTTAAAAAATTTCAAACAAATTAAGTAGGAAAAAAAAAATGAAAAATCTAAATAAATTTGTCAAATCCTTCACGGAAAACCGAACCGAACCGAATCCGCATCCGAATTAAAAAAATATCAATCAAATTAACTACTGAAAAAAATTGGAAATCGAAATAAATTTGTCAACTCCTAACTTCATCGAAAACCGAACCGAATAAGAAACTGAATTTCACAAAATGAGCCGAACATCTCCTACATGTTTCTGGTGTCCTGGTACTTTGTAAAAGTTTCAATACTCATAACTCAAGAACGCCTGGCCCGATTTTGATGATCTATGGTTTTTTAAATTCGTCTTCTTCTCGACTATAGACCTCCTTAAAGTTTCTGGTATCCTGGTACCTGGACGTAATAAGAGCCACCATTGAGACGCCAAAAATAAAGTTGTTTTTTTCATTTGACATCAATTCTCTCAGATACTGTTTTATTTATCAAGATAAAAAGTAGCCTATGTGTTATTCCAGAGTCCAAGCTACATTCGTACCAAATTTCAAGTCAATCGGTGCATCCGTTTAAGCGTGAAGAAGTAACAAACATACACACACACACACTCACACACTCACACACATACACACAAACTTTCGCTTTTATAATATTAATAAGATAATAAGATTAATAATTATTAACATTTTTAATTATTAAATTGCTTTTTCTAGAGTAACTTTAACAAAACCCTTAACTTAACAATAAGTAAACGCTTCGCGGAACTCAAACTCAGAATTAATGTATTCAAATGGGCTACAATGGAGCTAATTTCACAATATTTAGATATTTAGTTACGAGGATATATTATACATATATTTAGACTTTATCGCTCGGCTCGTACGAAAAGCACCTCTATGAGAAGAACAAGCAAGAAACTCATAGAATTTTTTTATAAATTTACAATAAATTATGTAACCTAGATAAACATTGTTATTATCTAGGTTACATAATTTATTGTTCGGAATTGGAACATTGTTAGTTGACCTATTATAGGGTCTAAACAACCCACCGCCTTCTCTAGTGGTACATATAACTCGATGAACAATATCAGAGTTTCGCATAAAACTGAGCTCCCATATAAAACGTATGTACATTTTACGACACTCTTTCACCATAAGAGCGCGATAAAGAGCACGGTTCCCTTATTTTTTTACCCCACACCATGATAAACCAACTGTTGGAGTTAGCTTCTTGAGAGAACTGAGGCCTTCATAGTAAGCCCACTCGCTATTAAATACACGCTCGCACATTTAAAATTAGACACTGGTCGCAAGTTACACAGCGAAAACTACATTTTCTTTGTAGTTTGCGTAGTAGTAAAATAAATGGAGGCAAGGCACCCATAGTAAGCCTTTTTATTTTAGTGTCCGACCAAAATTTCGGTTTCGGTTTCGGTTTCGGCCGAGTTTCGGCCAAAAATCAAGTTTCGGCGAAAGTTTCGGTTTCGGCCAAAATTGGCCGAAACTTTTGCCGAAACCGAAACTTCTTTCGAAAATTGTCTTGCACGCTCGCCTAGCTTCGTTTCTCATGACAACGCTTTGGTGGACGACTAATAATTGTAATATATGTAGGTTTGTTAATTTTAAATGTGTGATTTGATTATTATCTTTGTTGAGATTGGAACTAAGCGTGTAATAGCAATCCCATCAAAAACATAAATGTGAAAGGAGAGCCAAGTTCAATATTACGATGTATGTACTCATAGTTACCTATGATTTGGTAGCTGACTTCAACGACAAAAGAAGTGAGATCTAAATAGGTACCAAGTTCAATGGTCAGCCCTGAAAAATATTTACAACATAAAATATTTTATTACAACTTAAAAGATTATTTCTTCTTATCACTTAGAATTAATATTATTTTGAAGCCTAAAGACTGACTTGGCCAGTTCTCATAATATACTAGGTAGGTACTCTCTTAACCTTAGCTTGATCACTATTAAACGCACTTAATGCTAATTAGTGCGCCACCGTCTTTTATCGTGTAAATTAGTCCCCTCCATCCATTAGTTGTCTGGAAGAAATCGCTCTTTAACGATAAGACCGCCACTTGTACATTGTAATTTTTAATTTTAATTATGTACTTATGTATTTTCTGTAACATTATGTGGTGTACAATAAAGTATCTATTGTTTTATCTTAATGTTACTTCGTCGTATGGTACCCATGAGAACTAGCCAAGTCAAACTTTGGGCTTCAAAATAATATTAATTCTAAGTGATAAGATGAAATAATCTTTTAAGTTGTAATAAAATATTTTATGTTGTAAATATTTTTCAGGACTGACCATTGAACTTGGTACCTATTTAGATCTCACTTCTTTTGTCGTTGAAGTCAGCTACCAAATCATAGGTAACTATGAGTACATACATCGTAATATTGAACTTGGCTCTCCTTTCACATTTATGTTTTTGATGGGATATCATTGCTTTTTGTACAGTACTTTTTAGTATGTAATAGGTTTAAGACACCCAGTCATAATAAGATTAATACCAAATGATTATTTTATTGCACCTCCCCCCACCCCACTGCTCCATGGCACGGCCGTCGCACCGCACACCGCGGCCCGTGAGCCTCGCCGTGCTTCGATATACCTATACCTATAATTAATTGAGTACTTATTTATATATAGCATTTATGTGCACTATTGATTTGAATATTTTACCTAATCAATTGATTTTTAAACAATACTAGTTACTGATAAATTTATCTATATTCACCCAGCTATCTTATACCTACCGCCTACCTGGATGGAAATTTAACTTTTTAGATCATCTGGAACTGGATTAGAATTTCGATCAAAAGAAACCTAAGCCGACAAGACATGTAATGACGACGACTTGGCGGGGGCACTGCCGTGCCCCCAGATACCGCAACATACCTATAATATTAGATATGACTTATGACTATACGTTACAGGTACGTAGGTATCTAAAATGTTTACACCAACTAGCACCTAAGGCGATATACATACATTATTTTTATTGTAAACAATGTTAATATTATTACCTCTACGTTACTGAGCCGCCTTGTGCTGGTGAGTCGATATATTGATAGGTATTTACATAGGATATACAATTGTTACGTAGGTACCAGGAACCTATTTTTATTAGTGACTAGCTGTGCCTCGCTGTTTTACCCGCTATACAGTTTGGTACAGTAGTGTATATTATGTTATTCCAGGGGTCTAAGCTATATTTTTTATTATACCAAATTTAAAGTCAATCGTTAACCCGTTTAGGCGTGAAAAAGTAAAATACATATATCCATACGTACAGTAGGTATAAAGTTTGTATTTATATTTATAATTATATTAGTAGGAATAGTGGACTCGCGCGCACTTCGTAGTATCTAACAGAAAATAGCCGCCTACATAAAAATTATAGCAACATGCAACATGTATTGCTCTATGCGTTCCTAGGCGTCCCAAACTTTAATATCATACATTTTTTAAAAATTAATAATAATTTAAAATGATAAAAAAATACTAGTTTCTGATTTTTCCCTTTGTAACTACGACATTACCTATCGGGATGCCAAATTTCAGCTTTCTAGGTCATCTGGAACTGGGATATTACTTTTGATCTATCCCTCAGTATGTATTAACTTCACCGATTACTGGATGTTTATATCTAAATAACCGTTTGAGCTGTGTTATTGGAATTTGGAACAGAGATATAGTTCGTATATTTAAGTATATGTGCCAAATTTGACTTGTCTATGTGTAATAGTTTTTGTATAACGAGGGTGTAAAAAGTCGTCAAAACGCGCTTTGGACGGTTCGTGTAATATAACACACGGCGCGGTCGCAAGTTCCTTTGCTTGAACTTGGCTTGACTCGCTGCCGCGTGTCTAGATTTTAGTAATTATATATTTTTATATCGAGGTACCTAAAAGAAATTGATGATTCTTCTAAGTACAAATAGGTACAAACCAAAGTATTAATTAGTAAGATTTCAAAATACTAATACTTAGTATATTACCCGTATGTTCCCGAGTGGCTCAATCGAGCCGCACCTGCGCATGCGAATATATAAAAATATGTAATAGATGTCAATTTTGATTTGAACTGGAAGTTTTTCCTGGATCAAGGGGTTAATGAAACAGTAACAATAAGTGATATGATTATAATTGATAACTGATAAAAATTTTGCTATAAGAACTTAATTTAAATAAATAGGCCAAGCGCTATTCAGACTACGCGCAATGCCTTAATTTTCATCAACGATATCTTTAAAACTTATAAAACTATCTTAACCGCTATGGTTTTCCTGGAAACTTCATGGTTGAAACTATATTCGTGATTTTTAACAGTGCTAGAAAGCCAGTTGTTTAGATTTTAGAGGGCGGAGGACGCCCAAAAAAAATTAAACTTGAACATCTTTCAAATTGATCATTAAATCGAAAAATTTCCTTAGAAATATTTCCTTCATTAAAATACCTACTTAACAATACCCCAAAAAAGGTACCCTAAATTAATTGATTTATAAATTTATTTATTTTTGTAACCGTTCTCTTACCCTAATCGTTGCCCTCCTCTGTGCAAAATTACAGTTTTTCTAGGACTTATAGTTTCTCCGTAAAGCCGCGGACAGACGAACGGACAGACAAAGCGAAACAATAAGGCTTCCTTGTTGACCACGGAAGCCTAAAAATAATAAATATTATTGATATATTTTTTTTATTACAACTGATACAACAAACTTAATATTATGCTGTGATTCCATTTCATGTCCTAATTAATGCAGAATAATGAGTAAAATGCACCAAAGTTCAGTATTTTAAAGATTTTTTTACTTGACCACGTGAGTTTCGGTTTCGGCCGAAACTAAAGCCTCGGCCGAACATTCGGTTTCGGTTTCGGCCGTAAAACAAGTTTCGGTCGGACTCTACTTTTTATACTCTCATCGTAAGCTGTAAGCTCTGAATCTAAATCTCGTGTTTCGTGCTTGTTATCGAATTCCTCCGAAGGTATAAGTGTTTGCGTATGAATTACAAAGTTATCGTGCTTACAACTGCTTCATGCCCGTTTTATTGCCTCATTCCAGCATCTTTTCATCCCTTACCCCACACCCTGTGGCGAAACCGAAACGTAAGCTATTTTTTGTCCCCTGCCGGCCGGCGACGGGGCTGTGACGCCAACAATTCAAAATGGCGGCTATAATCGCGCTGTCAATAACTGTCAACTGTCACATGCAGGGACCGCTGCTGAGTCAGGCGCAGATCTCATGATGTTACGGTTATTGCCTGATAATAAATTATTATAGGTAGTTGTCAAATTTAATTTGAAAAGCTTAGATAATATTATGAATTTGTACGGGTAAAATATAATTTAGAGATGTGTTAAGTTTTGAATTATAAATTATACCGCAACATAATGTATTATGTTGCGGCTAAAGTCTCAAGTATGGCAGCTAGTTTAACTGGCTAAACCTAGACCTAGAAGTAGCCTGCATTTCGGGCTTAACCGAGACATAGGTACATAATAATATAGGTATAGAATTAACACTACACAAAACCGAAACAAAAAAATTGAAACTATTAAGTACTACATACGAAACTGTGGACAATTTCAACGAAATCAATACGTGAGCAGAAAATTTTAAAAAATATGTAAAGGGTTAAGAAAGTATTTCTTAACGGGAGCAAAACCGTGAACCGTAGCTAGTAGGTAGGTATATAAAATAACGTCAAAATAGAACACTCATAAATAATAAACATGCAATTTATATCGTACGTTTACCTATTCCCCGGCGACGTAGCATCCGCAGCCTTCCCGGATATATTATGTACATATATACGAATATATATAGGTAATAGGTACGGATGGATATATCAAATACGAAGGATTACAGGAACAGCTTTTAACAACGTAATTGACATGTTGAGATCTCTCCAGGGGAGATATCATATTGTATATACTTCATATTATTATAGGGTAGGGCTGTTTTCAAACTCAAACTCAAAATTCATTTATTCAAATAGGCTACATTGGAGCACTTTTGCAAGTCAATTTTACATTTTTCTATTTAACACTCTACCGCTCGTTCGCAAGGCACCTCTATGAGATGAACGAGCAAGAAACTCATGAGGATTACATTTTTTAAATATGCGTTTACAATGTTTATCTTGGTTACATAATTTATTGTGCGTTTGAGGAGCACCAGCTGGATTATATACATATGTAGGTACACATTATAAATTATATTTGTACGATATTATATACCTATTACCTATTGTACAAGCATATTCTCCTGGTTTTATCCGCGTGTTAAATTACTCTACGTCCTAAAATCGGTGTGCCAATTGCTGTTAACCCAATCTATTAGATAGATCAGTTAGTCTTTCCTTTTATAAAGATGTCATGGATGAAGAAAATATACCGTTGTCAACCACACACCATACCTCTTCATTCCATCATGCTACCGTTGCCATGGTGACATGGTGTTACCATAATATCTGTGTCGTGTTTATGACATGTTTACGCACCGACGCATGGGGTGATATCTACTCAATTATGAACACTGCTGATGACTGATATTATGTAGAAGGTAAACGTGTCAAATAAGTGTATTTTCAAAAACTTCTAAGGGTCGCGACTCTCTCGCTCACACGATTTATCCACACTACCTTTGTGATTGTGATTTTTGGACTCTGACAGTATTAGCTAGGTACACTAGTGTGGGGTAACCTGTTCTGTTGAAGTATATAACAGTACATCGTCACAAGAAAGACCTCGGGTGTGGAACGTTGTCCATAAAAATACAAAATTCAAAATGCGTTTTCCCAACTCCATTCAAAATTAACCCAAAGTATCAATTCCCAAAACTTTCATCATTAAACTTGCATAAAAAGGCATATTTTCCCAAATTTCACCATAAAACTTGAAAACGCTAGTAAATTCTTGAAGTTGTAATCCCTTAATCTTGGAAACCAGACCCCATCGAGGATTTTTGGCCTCACATTAAGGGATCAGGAATCCTCCCTTCATTATCATACAGGAATTAGCTTGGAGTCTATTCTTATCCGTGCATCCTTCCTACTAATATTATTAATGCAAAAGAAAGAATGAATGTCTGGATGTTTGTGTTTGTAACCTCTTCAAATTTAAACTGCTGAACCGATTTAGCTGCTGAGAAGCTGAAAATTAATATTGTAGCTTAGATCGCATACTTGTAGAATAGACACGAACGACGAACATTTTCAGCTTAGCTATTATATTATTAATGCAATAATATCGATGTCAGAATGTGTGTTTCTTACCTCTTTACGTTTAAAAACTGCTTAACCGATCTAGCTGAAATTTGATAACAATATATAGGTAGCTATAAATAACACAGAGGTTTTTTAGCGAGTAAATCCGCTGTGCACAGCTTGTATTCTAATATAATGTTTCACGTTCCGGCCTCAGCTGACTGAAGTAACTTTCGTCTACCCTCTCAGATGACGCTTATCTCTGCACAAACTTATGAAGGCCCAAACTGCGGTGTTACACTACTTAAACGTCAAGAAATAAGGTTCAATTTCGTGTGTCTGCTGGTAACCAGCTCTTAATTTTTGGAGATCCTTGCGCGCAATGTCGCTTGATAGCTGTAATGGAGATTGAGCTAGAGCGAGAAAACGCTACACGGTAGAATGAGAGCGCTGACAATTTCATGAAGTTCCCAAGTTTCAAGAATTTCCTGTAACATGATGTATGATTATTTGGTTACATCTAGAAAATGTAGTCTTCCGTTGGAGTTTTTGCTCCTGTGCTCAAGACTCGAGACCAAGTTAAGTGGTTTAAATTGCGAACAGCTGTTGGGACTTAGGGACAGAATGTGGTGAATAAATAATGGTGCCATTTCGGAAACAACTTATACTTATGTACCTACCTACCTACTTCTTACTAGGGATCCGTTCCGCGCTCCGGTTTCGCACGATTCTCGGCTTTTCTTCTCGCATTTATCATACCTTTCAAAAAATCTGTAAATAATAAATGTACTTTAAGTATGTAAAAGGAAATCATTAGGTAAAAAAAAATTAAAAATACCTATTTTACAGCTATTGAAAAAAAAAATGATAATGGTACACTCAACAGAGGGCCTATTGGCTAATTCTCACCCACTACAATTGATGACTACTTCAATGTACATTGCTGCTTTTGTTATTTTACTCGTATTAATAAGGAGGCAATTTAGTTTATGGATTCTGTTTTACATGGCGTTTGGCGATAGCCAATAGCCCCTCAGGTTAGAGTTTCACCTTTTCTTTTTACCCGACGGCAATTATTGGCCAAGCACAGTGTCTTGAAATACAAAATACGAAATTGCACTGCATTATTACTATATTATGTTAGTTAGTGAATCTCGATATTGCCAGTAATTTTGCTGGTAACATCCCTTCAGTCCGAAGCACAGCAATTCCTGCAGATTACTGCTAGGATGAATAACCTAAGGTACTTCTATCACAGTGTGGTCGCCGGTAGCACATTACACACAGACCATAAAGTAAACTGCACGAGATCGCGACCATAGAGAATAGACTGCTGTTAACTGTTACATTAAACGGAGCCAATGGTGTGAGAGGTAAGCGACATTGTAATGTACTGGGTCAAAGCTACACCGAGACGAACAAGGAAATGATAGCGAATAGATGTTACGTTACAGGAGATCGCAAACCATAGACCATGGACTCAATGCTGTGTGAGGCAAGTGACATTGTAATATACTGTTGCCGTGTTACACCGAACCGAACATCGAACAAATAGCGAATGGGGGAGCATTACTAGGGGCATAGCATTACTATAATAGTGGGGGACTTTAGTGCAAAACCTGTTTTTTTCTTGCAGAAGCATGAAACTTGGCACATTGATTCCTTATGTCAAAATAAGCTGATTTCGATCGGTAGCCTAATGGAAGGGGCCCTCTGGTAGCGGGGAGGGGGGGTGGAGGGTGCGCTCCACCCGGCTTTGTTTTAAAAATTCTGGAAGACCACGCATAGCTAATACGTCAAGTTTGGTATAAATTTCGGATAAATCGAGGACGTAGATTTCATTTCTAGTATAAAAAAATGAAATTTGTGATGATTTGTTTAACAAAAAAATTAAAAATTAGAATTACGTAACTTCGTTTTTATTGTTCAAATTACTGTAAATTCAAAAATACTAGTTTTTTTAATTAACAAAAAATATGTTAATAAAGTCTAGTTTATGTAGATTAAAAAATATATAATTTTATATTACTTATCTTAATAACAAACCGCATTAAAAAATCTTTTGCTGTCCCGGGCCGCAATTTTCTTTTAACCGCCATGAAAAGGGTTGTTAGTAAAAAACTTACTATTTCATGCTGAAGTTTAAAACTTGCCACAATTACAAATCCTTACGTTAAAATACGCCGTTTAGAATCAGTAGCCGTCGGTAACCAGCCTTCTGACAGCGGGGAGGGGGGGTGAAAGGGGCGCACCACCCAGCTTCACTTAAAAAATCTGGAAGACCACGTATAGCTAATACGTCATGTTTGGTATCGATTTCGAATAAATCAAGAACGTAGATTTCATTTCTGATAATAAAAAACGCATTTTATGGGTTTTTAACCAAATTATAACACAAAATTAGTTTATAGTTTTTTTTTATTTAGAGGCACTTTAATTCTAAATTATAGTAATATTTTGTGATAAACATAAATATTTTTTAAAAGTTTATTTCAAGTAGATTAAATAAAATAGAACTTTTATATTATTTTTATAAACATTTACTCGTACAATTTTTTTTAAGACACCAGAGTCGCTATTTTCTTCTCACCGCTGCGCTGCGTTGTAAACCCCCATGAACTGTAAAATACGACTATGTACATTCATTTAACATGTTATTGATATAAGAACTTGATATTGTCAAGCATAAAATTCAGAAAAATCCTATGGTACATCATAATTTACTCTCCCTGAGACAAACTTTTAAAAAATAGGTGCGATAAAACGCGATCTAATCGCGGAACGGAAACTGCTAAACATTGTTATGAATCAAACTGTTTCAACAAAATGTAATCTAGCAAAATTATAAATACTCCAGGCTTAAAGCTTTTTTATATCAGTATGTTACATTCCAAGACTGATTCTTCCAAAGATAATATTGTTATTATAGCTCATTACATTTTAAGACCGTCTTCATGCAGTTTTGCATCAATCTCAGCAATCCGCCCTTTTTTTATAAATTAAATCAGTTTCGTGCATAATATACTGGCCACCAAAACGGTGTAAGATGAATAAGGTGTCCCTTTGTTTGCTTATTGCTTCTAAAACCAAGCAGGAGGCTGGAAAATAGCAAGACTCGTATCCTTCGACTAGCATAAAAGTACCGCACACAAACTTAACTCTACCTATATGGTTTTGATATGATGTTTTGCGGTCAATGAAACTGCAGATCAAGCAGTAATTACTACTCGACAATCAATAACTATGTAGGAAACATCTTATCACAAAAAAAACACTATTTGGAAAATATACGTCTACTTCCATGATATGTCTGTATATCAGCAGTTGTTACACGCATTTTACAAGGAACTTTGTTTGAGAGAGGCTAGGCATAATTTCTTGGTTAAGTCTAACCCATCCTCTCTTTTGGTTTAGAAAGCAAGAAGCAGACCATTCCTTTGTCTGAAAACCTTTCAGTTGTCAGAATATTGTGCATGGGACTGATTAAATAAATAAATGCAAGGCTTATCATAATTCGTCATAAAATGTTTTGAACTATATTATTATTATATTATATATGGAGCATCCGTCTTGGAAAACAATATAACGATATAAATAAGCTGTAGGTAGGTGCCAGTAGTATTTATAATTTTGCCACATTACATTTAATTGAAAAATAGATGCATAACTTTGGTTAGCCGTTTATTATTAAAGAGATACGACTTTCGGGCCTATTTTTTAAAAGTTTGTCTCAGGGAGAGTAAATTATGATGTGCCATAGGATTTTTCTGAATTTTATGTTTGACAATATCAAGTTCTTATATCAATAACATGTTAAATGAATGTACATAGTCGTATTTTACAGTTGATGGGGGTTTACAACGCAGCGCAGCGGTGAGAAGAAAATAGCGACTCTAGTGTCTTTAAAAAAATTGTACGAGTAAATGTTTATAAAAATAATATAAAAGTTCTATTTTATTTAATCTACTTGAAATAAACTTTTAAAAAATATTTATGTTTATCACAAAATATTACTATAATTTAGAATTAAAGAGCCTCTAAATAAAGAAAACTAAGGACTAATTTTGAGTTATAATTTGGTTAAAAACCCATAAAATGCGTTTTTTATTATCAGAAATGAAATCTACGTTCATGATTTATTCGAAATCGATACCAAACATGACGTATTAGCTATACGTGGTCTTCCAGATTTTTTTAAGTGAAGCTGGGTGGTGCTCCCCTTTCACCCCCCCCTCTCCGCTGTCAGAAGGCTGGTTACCGACGGCTACTGATTCTAAACGGCTTATTTTAACGTAAGGAATTGTAATTGTGGCAAGTTTTAAACTTCAGCATGAAATAGTAAGTTTTTTACTAACAACCCTTTTCATGGCGGTTAAAAGAAAATTGCGGCCCGGGACAGCAAAAGATTTTTTTATGCGGTTTATTATTAAGAAAAGTAATATAAAATTATATATTTTTTTAATCTACATAAACTAGACTTTATTAACATATTTTTTGTTAATTAAAAAAACTAGTATTTTTGAATTTACAGTAATTTGAACAATAAAAACGAAGTTACGTAATTCTAATTTTTAATTTTTTTGTTAAACAAATCATCACAAATGTCATTTTTTTATTCCAGAAATGAAATCTACGTCCTCGATTTATCCGAAATTGATACCAAACTTGACCTATTAGCTATGTGTGGTCTCCCAGAATTTTTAAAATGAAGCCGGGTGGAGCGCCCCTTCCAACCCCCCTCCTCGCTGCCAGAGGGGGTGCTACCGAGGGCTACCGATCGAAATCAGCTTATTTTGACATTAGAAATCAATGTGCCAAGTTTCATGCTTCTGCATGAAAAAAACAGGTTTGACCCATTTTTGTCGCTTAGTGACTCCACTATAATGGGGGAGCATAATATCATAGCCAATAATTACTAAGTTTGATGTCCATATCAATGTACATAACTGCATTAAATATTTATTATACGTACTCATATTAATGAGGAGCAAGACTAACCTTTATTGAATTAAAAAAAAACTAAAGTGGACATCAAACTTAGGGGCTATATGAATTAGCCAATAGCCCTGCAGAGTTACACCGAGCTGAACATAAACTGAACTAATATAGCGAATCGGTGTTACATTACAGGAGATCGCGAGCAACCATAGGTCGAGAGCAAGAATACACTACTTATCTACATTAAACCGAGAGTTATATTATGTTGCTACATTATTTTTATTGACATAAGATAACATGAATACAAATGTGAATCCATAGGTCCCCAAACTAGTTAAAACTTTGTTTTGGAGACCAGTGGCTTCTCCCATACAGTGGCTCTTAATATATTATGTCATTAACAATATGATGTATTTGTTACAAGGAAAATCTACAGTTACTAGAGCTACTACATAACGGTGCGGTGTAAATACACCTAAGTTTTAATGATCTATAAAACAAAATTGACTGGTGAGTGGTGAGACAATGATCGTCGAGCTCCTGCCTGCAGGCAGGGGTAGGGCAGTCCCTACCCCTGCCTACTCCCTACCGTTTGCTGCAGGGAGGATGTCTACCATTTATTATTATTGTAGTTATGGACCATTTAACCATTATATTACTGTTTCGATAATAATGTTAATGCCCGTTATGGAACTCTGTTTTAAACGATATCAATCAAAACCACCAAACTCAAACTTTATTCAAATAGGCTACATTGGAGCACTTTTGCAAGTAATTTTTACATTTTTCTATTTTACACAACCGCTCGTTCGCAAGGCACCTCTATGAGAAGAACGAGCAAGAAACTCAAGAACAATAAGGATTGCATTTTTTAAATATGTGTTTACAATGTTTATCATGGTTACATAATTTATTATTCGTTTGAGGGGCATCCGTTCTTAAAGTGCACGTCACCCTACTAAACTTATGGTACAGTTTACACATCAGAGAAAAGCATTTAAGATTGGATGAACATTTTTACAGTCGACAAAAAATTACTAGGTATTTAACCTGTTCCTCGGTCGTTTGACGAAGCTACTGTCTCTTTCTATAGCACACGTGAGAAAGAGCCAGCTAATACCCCTGAATATCACGAACAGCTACCGAATTACGTGACTCCTAGTAGGTGTACCTATTATTATTTATTATACCTCTAATAAATGTAGTTTTTGTAAATCTTGGACCAAGTTTGCATTTTAGGCAACTAAAAACAAATTGCCTATTAAATTTGCTTTAATGTAAGGAAAACAGGTTATTTTTACAAGCTTTTATTTATATTATAATTTTTGTAGTTGGATTGTTAGTAGCTAAATAAATATAGGTCTGGAGTCTACTTATTTTAGAAAAATATCTTTTAGTTTTTAATATTCAGTAAAGTCGTTTTTATGCAGTAAGCTTCCGAATAATAGTTGGGACTTAGTAAAAATATCACAAAGTATTCAATTCTTTTTGATATTTTGATAACGCCTATTCGACACCGCGCTGCCTACCGAACCCTACCCACCTCGTTGCAAACTCGCGCGACCTTGAGGTCATCCGCTTCTAGGGAGTCAAATTACTGTGTATATCTTTACCGTGGTATTTAGCGAGCAAGCTTTCGTTGTCGAGCGGTGTCGATTTCGCCGCGACCTTGCATGACCTCTCGCGTTCCGACCGCTTCTATGGAGTCAAGTTACAGAATAACCGCGTTCGACAGATAATAACAGCGCTCCAGTCGCGGGTGCCCCGCATTCACGAACGGACGTCGGGATATTGTTTAAACGTCTGAAAATTTGCGCACAGCTCAATCTATTTAGTACCTAAGTACCTACTTACACCTATTCAAAAATGCCAAAGAAACTTTGCACTAGATATTGTTCGGTGTTCGGTTGCTTGAACACATCGGTAGAGAAAGATATAACATTGTTCACATTACCTCGCAACTTGGGAAGGTAAGACTAAACACATAATATTATTATACCACGGTAAAAGATATACTTACCTACCCACAGTAATGTGACTCCATAGAAGCGGTCGAACTCAAGGTCGCGCGAGGTTGCGGCTCGGTCGCCAGGGATTAGCAAGCAGTGAGGTGTCGAATATAATACGTTGTAACCATCGAGATATATAAATAGAGGTCACACGCCAAACTGAAGTATTGTCCCATTTGACATCTAAAGTTATCATAGATAAGAAAAAACAAACAGAACGTACTTATGCCATTTTTTTGCCTACTAAATAAAGGGGGAGGCAGCAGTGTTATTCACTTATCCGTGAAAGAACCAAACCGAAAACCAATTTGTCAAATATGTATGAAACGACGTATTATGTTGATACACCTTGACATGTCATGTCACGTCATTTCATACATTTTTGACAATCTAATCGGTTAAATATTTTTTAATTGTTAGATAAAATAAATAACCTATTTAATTTTGTAACTTATTATAAAAAATTATGAATGGTAAAAATGTTAAAGATAGTTTAACTTTAAAAATTCGCGATAGTAGCGCCCCGAAAAAAGGTCTCCTTTTTGAAAATCACTCTAACGAACCTAATATGATATATGGGTACTAAAACAGGTTTATTATGTTTAAACAAGGTGGGAATCAATTACAGTTTTAATGTAAATGTCTGATCTGTGGAAGTTTAATTTGAAAAAAAATGTTTTTTCCATAAATTTCAACGAAAAACACCGAAATAGATTTAAAAAATACGATAAAATAAAATAATGTGTGTGAATGAAAAAATAATCAAATTATATTCAAATCGATTCAATGAAAATAATAATATTAAAATAAATGATATTTTTTACATAAGGTTTTACTAACGATTTTACTTTCTCTTAAGCCATCAATAGATAAACTTAAACTAGACAAGTAAACACACAATGTCACATCTTTATATTTATTCTTTGACAAAACGAGAAAATGTCACAAAATATTAGCCGCTTTGTTTGAATAAAATTGTAAAATGTTTATCTAGTTACTTACCGATGAAAACTTATTACTTTGCACTCGGCGTGTTGCGTGAACAGTTGGTGCAATACCTCAACTCATACCCCGGCATATTATTTGTGTTTTTATGGGTTTTTTTTGTATCAAATGTGAGCAGAGCTAGCTACTGACGCGCTCAAAAGCAGGTTAGCGACTAATTGCAAGCGGTACATTTTGCGGCAAGTATACCTATGTTTAAAGAGCGCAGTAGGGATGGGTGATGAGTAGGGCTTGGTTGTAACCTAGACTTTTTAGATTGTATTTTTTTTGCAGTAAGCTTCCGATTTAACATTTTGATTTAGTCATAATTTCAAAAAATGTATTCTTTACGATTTTATGTGTACCTATTAGCAATATTATAAAGTCATTCGGCTCCTCACTGCTATCCCTGTGTGTGTTCTTGTAATATGATATTTTTGTTGATTTTACGGAAGGCTAGGTAAGAAAGGAAGGGGGGGGGGCTGGGTAGGAAGGGTAGGTATCTAAGTAACTTATAAGTTTTTTTTAACAGATAATGTTTATATTTTATATAACCAGTGTAGCCGGTGACTGTTGGTTAAAGTAAGGTTTGAATAAAATGATGTTCTTCCCAATACCTAAAGAGACATTTTTTTCAGACGCCTTAAATGGCTGCAGCTGATCGGCCGACCTGAGTTAGAAAACAAGCCCAGTTTTAGATCGTACCTGGTGTGTGAGAAACATTTCAAGAAGGAGGACATACAATTATCGAATCGAAAGGTTCTGAAGAAGTGTGCCCTTCCATCATTGAACCTGCCAGACTTCCCCGGACCTGCAGGACCTCGGACACGAGACAAACATACACAAACCACTGTCACTGTGCAGATTGTCGTTGAAAAGAGTACGCAGACTGTAGCGAATGAAAGTGATGGTCAACCCTCGACTGGTCTCTCTAGCTCTGCAACGATAAGAAGGTTGAAAGCTGAACTCCTTCAATGTAGAAAGGAAATTAAACGACTGGAAGCTGTAATAAAAACTAAGAGAAGCTGAGATAAATACATGGTAGGTATTTTCAACTTACCTAATAAAACCCCGAAGTAAAAACTAAACTTTATTTTTTTATATGTGCTACTAGGTTGGTATATGTTTAACATTATCTTTCCCAGTTTTTAGGAATGTAACTAAAAAACGTTATTTCTAGGTGTAAAACCTTGTGTACTGTGAATATTTGATACTGTAATTAAAAATAATATTTCGTACGCTTACTGCTTAAAACCACTATATTATTATTAAACGTTATATTATTTTTTGTTTGTAAATAAATGTACTTTAAAATGAAATAATAAAGAGTTTCACTAGAATCCATAAACAAAATTGCGTACATTACGTGTTTAAACCTTCTCATTAATATGAGTAAAGTAACAAAAGCGGCAATGTACATTGAAGCCATCAATCGTAGTGGGTGAGACTGCCTCTGCCGAACTACGGTAAAGAGCAGATGTACAGTATTGTGACTCCATAGAAACCGTCAGAACGCGTAGGCCGGGGTCAACGGCCTTATAAGTAGTGCGTGGCAGCTACTCCAGTCGCGGGCGCCCCGCAGTCACGAACGGACGTTGTTATTGTATTTATTTTTTTGTCATCCGAATAATTTCGAGTAATTCACACTATTAACTATTCAAAAATGTCAAAGAAAATTTCCCGTCATTATTGTGTTGCTTATGGTTGCCTAAACACGTCGTTACAGAAAAATTTAACGTTTTTTAAATTACCAAGAGACTTGGAAAGGTGAGATTGCACAGCTACTTAGCCCTTACAAACTTTTAACTTTTTTTTACTTAATTTCTGCGTGTATATGTGTGCGTATATTTTTTATGCATGTGTTTGGCAATTTTCATCGGGTGCGGGCGTAGTGAAGTTTTTTTAACGTTTTAGTATATGGTATTTATATTGGTGTGCGTTGCCTTTCCTCCCGTAGCAACTCGCCGACTTTTTTGCATAGAAAATATAAATATTAGTGGGTAATAGGGTAATGGCTTCTATTCCTGTGCTTAAAAAGTCTAAAAACCTATTATTACACCTAGCGGTTAGTACCTAGTACCTAAGCTTTAGCAAACAGATATATATTGCAGTTTCCTAGATTGCGCTGCTTACTTATGTACCTATACTTAAGTTATAAGTTCTAACATATACGTTAGAGCCATAGGGTTGGATGTCTGGTTTTACCGGCTATCAACTTCGGACTTTATAGGTCAAAGATAAGGTTATAATAATAATAATATGTCGTTTGTTGAAGGAATAGGACATCCATCCCTATGAATCTAACGTCAAGATTTGTGTACCTACCTAGCACCTAAGTACTTAGAATGAACTTACTTTTCCAGACGGCTAGAATGGCTACAGCTGATCGGTCGGACTGATTTAAATGAGAAACAGAGTTACAAATCCTATCGGGTTTGTGAACAACATTTCAGTGCCGAGGATATAAATATATCAGCAAAACGAAAGGTTTTACTGAAGACTTCCCTTCCATCATTGAAGCTGGTGAACTTGGATGATGCTGGTCCCTCGGATCCTCAGACACAAGACCAGCAGACCCAGACATCTGTGCAGATTGTTGTGGAAATGAGCACCCAGACAGAAGAAGCTTGGGATGAAAGTGATTCGAATGAAAGTGATACTCAACCTTCGACTAGTCTCTCCAACACTCCAACGAAAAGAAAATTGGAAGCCGAACACCTTGAATCTAGAAAAAAAATAAAGAAGGGAACTGCAAAAAAAGATAAGGACTGAAATGAAACCCAAAGAAGCTGATTAATTACCATCAACCATAATTTTAACAAATTCCTCACCTATTAAAAGCGCAATATAAGTTTATGGGTATTTTTATTTATTATACATAGGTACCCTTTGATCAAAGTCTCGCGTGATGTTAAACGACAACGGCCGTAGATGGTAGCAGACTAAAACTAGAAGGCGGGATAAATCCCTCCCTGGCTTCACTAACCATCATGTCGGTGCACAGCAATTGTAACGCTTGGTGACACGATATTTCCAACTACGGCCGAATCATAAAATGTACCACAAGTGTAACATATACAAAATACATAGAAATTTATATCGCTACGACCAGTGACCACAGGGCTTATTGGCTATTTCTCACCCGCTACGTTTGATTACAACTTCAATGTACATTGCTGCGTTTGTTATTACTCATATTAATGAGGAGGTTTAAGCAAGTAATGTACGCAACTTTGTCTATGGATTCTAGTGCTTTACTTGTCGTTTTGCTATAGCCAATAAGCCCTCAGGGCTGTATCGCATTTTACTGTTTACTACTACCTACATCAGTCCACAAGGCTACGGACAACTGATTTTTTAAAACTGCTGTAATGTAACTATCCTTCAACATTATAAAAACGTTCTTACAAAATTACAGCTGAATGAGCTTAGCTTTAATTTGACTTAGGAAGGTACTGGGGTTCTGCGCAACCCCTATCCTGTTGTGGTACCTATGTATGTCGAAATAGTGTCGTTATCCTAAAGTGAAAACTGCACAATTGGCAGAGCAGAAAAAAATGTTCAGCTATGATAGATATACAAATACAAAATATTTATTTGCCAAATTAATAACTAGGTACAGACAGATATAGATTTCCAGTGTTTCCCGCACTAGGGCTCACCTGTATCGCGGGAAACCTAACAATTTAATCAAAACGATACTGTTTCATTAACACTTCGTATGGTAGTTCTGACGACTATCCTACGGATCCATCTTCAGACCCTCATCACCCAGGCACGGTAAGATATAAGTATAGGATAGAATAGAAATATAATCACATACCTACCAAGTACCAAGTTACAAGAAATAATTATTTTAGCTACAAAACAATCTTAAAGCTAGCTCAGCTTTTATTGTGGTGATACAATAAAGAGTTATCTTATCTTAAAATAGGGTTAAAAAATTAAATAAATATTTGAGGACATTTCACACAGCACCACCTAACCCCAAGCTAAGCTAAGCCACAGATAAAAGAAGCTAAGCTTACTGCTTATGTTATGGTGGTTAGGATAACGGACATAATAATTGGCGGTTTTATTTTATTTTATTAGGAAAACAAACAGCTTCTTATCTTAGATACAAAATAGGAATACAGTAAACATTTAGCCTAAATAGTTTTCACTGATAAAAACAAATAATATTTAGTTAATTAACTTTACAATTTAAGAGAAAAAAACTAAAAGCCATGCTATATTATGACATTTTAATTGAGTAGATAAGCACAACACAGTGGTTTGAAGGTGGAAAACCAATAATGAGGTAATTTGAAATAACTGGAATAATCAAGTAAATATTAGATAGAATTAATAATATTATAATATTTAAACGTACAAACGTTTTATCACATAAAGCAATCTTTTACAGGCAATCTGGCAGTGGTGGATATAGTAAAAGATTATTTACAATGCCAGTACTTAAGCCCATTACACACGGCGCTATACTATATCTTGCTATATGACTCCTGGTACCATATAGTATCGCATAGCAAGGCCTTGCTATACCTTGCTATGCCGTGCTATATTATTTTTAGTGATGGCCGGGTTACTGATCGGAACTAAATTTTTTAATAGTTCATTCTTTGTGATTGAATCTTGAGTCGATCTTTGAAATAAAATCAAGTGACATTAACATTCCTTTTTTCACAAATCAAGTGATATTAATGACATTAACATTACTTTTTTCATCTTTACAAACGCACTCAAATATTTGGAATAACTTATCAATGACTGCTTTGAGTGCATTTAGAATAGGTTTATTAATACAAAAATAAAGAAGATTTATATTATTTCAAAATAAAACAAACAAGTGCAAGTTGGACTTGCCACGTACTTGTATGGAAAAATGTTATCAACATGTTGCGTATAAAATTGCGTATAAAATATTTTCAACAGTGCAAAGTTGCTTTTTAACCACGTGCTCAGTAGAATCCTGAGCGTTAGCGAGGAAATCAAAAGATCACAAGGTCAAAAATTTTTGCACTCAAGTGCGACACAAAATTTCTCATCCCCCCCAGCTAGGAAATAACTCAATGTCAAGTTTTTTTTTATTTATTCTCACCATGGATGCGTGCAGTGTTGTCAGTGCCCTATCTTCCAAAGTAACCAGTATTCAATTTTTATTTACGTAGGCACGCTTAGTTACCTATTCGTTTTAGTAATTATATCCTCATTTTCAGTTTATTAAAGTGAGCAATAATCGTTATTTAACTCGGCGGGAGGTGCGCCCCATAAGGACGGTCGCTACCGGGTAAAAAATACCACAGTGGAATTATTGTGATAATGGGGGTTTATAATTAATATTTAAATTAAACAAATATTTATGTTATATTTGAACATGTTTCTAATAAAATAATGTGAAAATGAAGTAATTATCTGTAAATTTAATTATTTTTCTTTTGTAATGACAACACTGCATGGAATTTAACGCTTTTTGTTCTTGGCTTTTAAATAACACCAATAAAACTTTAAAATCCATGTAAAAATTTAAATTAAGGGATCAATATTAAATGAAAATAATATATAACTTCATCAAATTGTTTTAATAACTGTTTAGTATAGCTTATTTTTCGATAGTAGCTAAAAACAAATCATGTTCAGAAATTGTCAACTTAGCATATAACTCTTACATTTGTTAATCATCATTTCGGTCCTCACGACACAGACACACGTCTAGTGTGAGAACCACAAGTACTCGTATTCATGTTTTGCTTAATCGTTAAATAAATATATTTTCATTTTTTAATTTTTTTTTTCATATTCTTACTTACAATGATAATTGCGATACATATTAATTTAATAATTTTTTAAAATAAATATTAAGTGTTAACAAAAAAGAATTCTGTTTCTTGTATGATTTTTTTGTAAAAATTTTAAAACTTTAATTTTTTAGCACTTTCCACATCATCACATTTTATATTTTAAAGACATATATTACAATGTGTTAATTTTTTGAGTCATTCTTTTAGATTTTTTTCATAGTTACTGTGATATTTTTTACCCGGTAGCGACTCTCCGTGTTGCACCTTCAAATGATATATGTATTTTCTACTTCAATATTTATTTAAAGCGGTAACTGTTTTCTACATTTTAATTAATGGTAGAAATAAGGCATATTCATAGTATAAAACATCAAAAAACTAAACATGGACACATAAAAATAATATGAAACAAACAGGCGCTACTGGGTAAAAAACACCCATAAGGACTTTATATGTCTGTTGAAGCTGAATGAAACGCCCAAAAACGCTGTTTATTAATTATGCTGGACTACCATACATTTCTAAAGAGGTACCTGAAGTGGCATCGGCGAAAATAAAGCAGGAAAAATAATATATACGAATGTATGCACTATGTGGTAAATATTATAATAATATTCACCGGGGGTAGACTTCCTTTGCAGGAGGTCGACTAGGTGGGTACCCCAACAGTGCCAGTTATTCTAACCGGGGGTATACTTCCTTTGCAGGAGGTCGACTAGGTGGGTAACAGTGCCAGTTATTCTACCGCCTGAGTAGTGATGTGCAAACATTACTGTGCTTCGGTTGGAGGTCACTGTAGTTAGTGAAATTACTGGGCTGAAGAGTCTTAACATCTTATGACTCTCAAGTAAGAAGCGTTGGAGCAGTACACCAGTAGCACTGTACTAATTATGGGCAGCGTAATCTCTTACCATCAGGAGAGCGTCTTGCTCGTCTTCTTACTTCGTTGTATAAAAAAAATACCCGGTAGCGCCTTCTCGCGTGTTAAAAAAGTAACTAAAAAGTAATATTTAGAAAAAAATCTTGCCACCAACTAGGTAAAGTTTAAAAATTAGCTTATTCTATTAACTCTGCTAAATTAACTTAACTATATTATTTACTATTACAGGGAAAATTCATCCATATTTAATTCATTAAAAAAAGACTATTGCCTCGAAATGTAATTTATATCTAGAGAGAGGTGAGTTGGGTAGAGTTGAAATTTGGCATACAGGTAGCTGGTGGCTTAAGTTCATAAAAACAGATATGAAATATTATACTTTTTATCCATGGAATCAACATTAAAAAGTGGTCCAAGTTTTATGGGAAATCAGCAACCCCTGACTTTATTAAGATAAAATTTGTTACAGAGATAGCTTAAATACCAAAAAAGGACATTGGATAGTTTTTATTCCAGAAATCTGCCCTTAAGGTGAAAAATACGGCGTTTAAATGGGAAAACAGTAACCGCTGCTCCTCTCTATCTCTCTTCTCTCTTAATATTAACGTGGTTCAGTCTTCAAAAAGGGCACAATAGTTTTTTTTTCTCTTTCCTATGCGGGGTCTATTTTATGCACTTTCATATATGCACGCACGTTTGTGCTTAACAGACTACTTTTCATCAGTTAAAAGCTAGTTAATATTTTTTAGGAAGTAGGTACCAGGAGTACCAGAAGTAGGAACGGAGATTCAATCACTTGATTGCATATAGTTCCACAATGATTCCCCAACACTACTTAAACAAATGAATTTGACAATTATTTCTACATAAAGGATGTTTCTTTTTTCCTTGATTTTGGTTTCGTTCCAGTCTGCTCCTGGTATAATTAAAAAAAAATGTCGATTCAAACTACGTCAAGAAATCCAGAAAACTTTATTCGAAATTATCATCGTTTACTAAAAGTATGAGAGTTCATCTAATAAGATCGATTTGAGTTAGATTTGACCGACTTTATCAGAGAATTCTCGAGTACTTTGGCCAAATGGCATGGATGGAAATCTAGAGATGGTCATTGTTTCGGGCAAAATCAAAGGAAAGCGGTCCCAAGGTCGTAGTCCGATGCGCTGGTCAGATCAGATCCGCACCACCCTCGAAGTTCCTGTTAAGATAAGATAAAAATATATTTATCATCGGTTCCAAAAAGTACATACATGAAAAATTATACACATACATAAATATAGTGACATGTTAGTATGAGATACGAACAAAAGATAATAAAACAACATAAACAATAGGTACCTACACTGATAAATGGAAAAGGCTCAGCATAATGCTGGGCAGGGAGGTCCTGCATAGCGCTGATTTTCAGCCTGCCCCGTGCTCGACTAAGATGACGCTGTTGCTGTTGTCCTGTTGTCTCGTGGCTCCTGGCTATGAAAATCGCATCCAACCAACCCAGATAGCACTCCATCATCAGAAATCGAATCCTACAAAGGAGAGGTCATGACTCCTAGTAATAGAGAATATGACAAGGACAAGGAGAAGAACTCCAAACGATCTATTTCCGAGCATAAATGTCGGAAAAAAAAACTAAAAAAAATTATTTGTTTTTTTCTTTAGAGGTACCTACAAAACCCTTGAAACAATGTGTTTGCATTATTACAGATTTAACTGACAATCACTTTTGTAAAAAAAAACCATGGCAAACTCCTGGTACGTACTTTTTAAAAATGTGAGAAAAAAATCATGAATTTTTTTCACACGTCCTGTATAAGACTCAAAATTGACATTGTCAACAGTCATGTTGCTGTAAAACCATACAATTTGGCAAATTCCATTTGAACTAGATAAAAAAAAATCGTAGCCATTTTGTAACATGACTTAGCCGGTTAAGCGAAAGTCTACTGCAAGGTATTCAAAGCTTTAAGTTATTCGGACAAATAATCATTATGCATAATATGAGCATCTATTACAAGTAAATAGGAGGTGAAATTTAAAATACAAATTAAATTAATTTGTTTCGAAATGCTAACACAAAGAACTGTAAACACAACAAAATATTTAATAAAAATAAAAAAACATTTTTTTCTAATTTGTTACACAGCGGTTAAGCATTTGCTACTATTTAGTTTAATATATCGCGTAGGTAATATGAGTTTGTTTTCTTTTGTCTCCGTAATACAAAACGGCTTAGTCATTTTATCACCTAGTCAAAATGAAAAATGGCGGATTCTACGCATCAACTGTAAATTATAGCGCGATATAGCGCTATATGTCATTTATAGCTACGTGTGTGACGGATGCCGATTTGTACTGAAGCTATGCCGCGCTATGTGAAGCTATATAGCGCTATATAGCGACGTGTGAAATGGGCTTTACTATTTTCGGTCTGTAAAGCGTCTAATATTATTTTCTTTTTTTGAACCACAATATTGCTGACGTCACCAAACGTCAACCAAATTCAGTATCAAATTACGAAGACTTTCTGCCTTCAAAAACCAAATCAATCATACAAACACCTCCATTATACCTTGACCTATGCTCTCAAAACATTTGGTACAGACTTGTTTAACTAGGAGAGGTCTTGTAATTCTGGTTCTATTGACCAGTTTGTCGAGAGCTCTGTGGTTGTGAAGTGTAGATGTGTTGGCAGGTCAGGTAATGTTGGTTGTTTGAGTCACGATTGGTAGCAATTTCGTGGAAGAGTTCCCACCCCAGTAGTCCCTCAGGTGGATAGTTTAGAGTGTTTGTAGCGTGATGGAGGGGTACAGGGGTCCCCCGGGATCGGTCGGAGAGCTCTTTGTTTCGAGAGGATTTTGATTTACTTTGAAATGTTTAATTATAAGTCTTTTTACTTAGATTACCTACTATTAGGTATATTGAGATATAGTTTTAAGTTTTCTGTATCTTTTTGTTTCAGTTTCAATTTTCAATAAAGAGCTATTATTTATCTTATTAATAAGTACCCACCTTGTTATTTTAGTAAGATTGGAAAAGATAAAATATTTTGACAAAAAATACTTTTATAGCATCGTTTATTTTAACGTGAATTTAAACAATATTAGTCAAGTAGGTAAAAGTTACATATTTTACATAGGATGCGTGATGCGAGATGAGAACCCTTTTTGTATAGTCAAGTAATAATAACAAATTAATGGTCATAGCAGTCTATAAAGTACTTCTAATTTGACTGATTAAGTCAGTCCAGATAAAAGTAAAGTCAATAGGTTCCGTCCATTTGCCTTTACTGTATCTGTTTTGATAAAACTCTGATAGTCGGATAGCAACCGATAGTCACAGTGCACATAACGCTTATCATAATTAAATATAATATATTTTTTATCTTTATAAACAAGACCATCCATCAAAAATAATCTTGATTTTGACTCTATTCAAAAAACAAACCTAATCTTGTAAGCTGTAAGGTATATATTAAATATTATATTGTTATGTAAAATCTGGTTATAGCTGGTAAGTGGTAAACCTTATATATTATGATAATAAATGCAAGTTTCTTCAATATATAAGTTTTGGGCGTCAATTTGCATAATTTTGTATGGAAGCGTGTTTGGAGATAAACATATAAACTTTATTGTGTATTACAGTTATTTTGTCAGGTTTCTTATTCGACTAGTTTGGCCATCGATGGCGGTTTAAATTATAATAATTATTGAAGTCGGCGCCAGATTGAGCTTCACTTGTTGGATCACTACTTACACTTACCTACTTGTTTGCAAGAGATTTTGACGAGAAATTTTCGATGCTAAAAGTTTACCAGTAAATTGATTATAAAAGAATTATTAAATAAAAAATTAAAACCCCAACGCAAAATGTAATTCACAATTTTTTCGTGGCGGCCATCTTGGATTTAAAATTTATTATAGTGCGTTGTATTCGACTAGTTATGCCCTTTCATTTGATACCCATATTGAGGATCGTGGAAGAAAAAAGTAATCCGCCATTTTGTAGCGGCGGCCAAAAACTAAATCAAAATCCGTTCATCCGTTCGGGAGCTACGATGCCACAGACAGACACACACACACACAGAGACAGACACGTCAAACTTATAACACTCCGTCGTTTTTGCGTCGGAGGTTAAATAGAGAGATCCACAAGCACAATATTATAGGTTGTGTGTGATTTATATGTTGCAGTGCAAGTGTGGTCACTGGTCGTCAAAAATACTACGCGGCCTGCTTCGTCACCTACGCCTAACGACTGCCTCCTACATCTTACTAATATTATAAACGTGAAAGTTTGTAAGAATGTATAGATTGTCTGAATTTCGGGATGTCTGGATGTATGTTTGTTACTCTTTTACGCCTAAACGCGGGGACCGATTGAACTGAAATTTGGTTTATAGAGATAGCTTAGACTTTAGACCCAGCATAAACACATACGCTACAGAACAGCGGGTAAAACAGCTGCGCGTAGCTAGTACCAAATTTCAGCTCAATCGGTCCACGCATTTAGGCGTGTAAGAGTAACAAACATACATCCATACATTCTCACAAATTCACGTTTATAATAGTAAGATAGACGAAAAACGGAACCATCACTAAATACCTGCGACTAGCTTTATATCTCAGTGGTAATGGGTATAAACGTTATCGCTAAACATAGCGATAACGTTTATACGAGGAGAGCGTCGCGCTCGTCTCATTCATCCGCTTGCAAAATCAACATTTCGTTATTCGTTTTCCAGTAATTTTTAATTTCCTTACCTTTATAAAGAGTAAACTTTTTAATCAACTTGGGAATTTCGTCCCCTTTTTTCGAATGAACCAAATCTTATTATAAAATCTCTCAATTTCCTGATAACTTAGAAAAGACTCCTTTCCACAGATCCAATATCTGCTAGAGTAGACAAGTTTATTGTAGTCAGTAGGCATCAATTACATAGGACGTACCTACACCTAAAGAATAGATACTTTTACTTCATAACTGTGTTCCGGACTAAAGGGCAATATTACCCGCGAAATTAATGAGAATGACAAAGTAAGAACGTTTTAAAACCCTAGATGAAGATGAATTATAATTAATATACTTATTATATTACTAGCTTGTGCTCGTGGCTTTGCCCGCGTGGTAAAATCCTTTCCTAGCGGAGGTCTACATCATAAAACCTATCTACAATCTACATTCCAAATTTCATGCGAATCCGTTCAGCTGTTTGGGCTGTGCGTTGATAGATCAGTCAGTCAGTCAGAGTCAGTAAGTCACTTTCATTTTATATATTAAGACAATAAATATAATTCCAATTAATATATTATTATGTATAATGAATAGGGACCTTCGATCATAACTCCTGAGCCAAAGTTAACGCAATTCATTACCATTAGCGAAGACAAAGTTTTATCAACACGCCTAATTGGCCCGAAACCCTCTTCTAAAATACAACGCATTAAGGAGGGGAGGGGGGGGGGATTATAGGGACCTTCAATTAATCTATTAAGTTTTTACATAAAGTACTTATAAACTTAACTTCATTACAGATTCGTTATAGACTTCATTTTGAAGACTGATGAAAAGAACAGGAAATTGGATCATTTTAATTATATTGTACACTTTGTAAAAACAGAGCAAGATAATGAAGTTAGTGAATTCTACATCAAATTGAAAAAAAACACAGGTCAGTAGAAAATTTAATGGCTGCACTTTATTAGACACTGGCATAATAAAGTATAAGGTACCTATTTTGTTTTTATTAGATTTTTTGTTACTTGGCAAGACGGGATGAAAACAGGTGGACCAAGGCTACGACAATATGGTACCCAAGGCAAGGATAGCCACCAGCCCGATGGTCAGACGATATTGTCAAGTATGTCGGAAGGAACTGGATGAGACTCGCACAGGATCGGAAGGTGTGGCGTGACCATGAGGAGCCCTATACCCTGCAGTGGGTGGATACTAGCTGAATAGATAGATAGCTTTTTGTGGCTTTGTATATCACTGCAGCCAAAACTGACCTATTGTAGGTATTTGCCACTGTAGGTGAGAAGACCCCATTGGTGCAGAGTAAATATAAGGTAACGTTACTCTGTTTTCATTAATAATACCTACCTTAGTATATCTTTATTTCTGTTTTTCAAAAATAGTTTATCATAAATAGATACGTAAATACTTATTTTAATAGGCAAATGGTAATAAGGTAATGGTAGGTGGTGTTTAAGTAGGTAGGTAAGTATGTAAAACTTAAGGAAATACAACGAATTTAAAATTCGTTTCTAGAAATTCCTATCACAAGGAAAACAATTTAGGTACCCACATACATACCTACTTAACATAATATAAATACCTATACTTATAGGCATACTGCCACCATTAATGAAATAATGAGTCATTCAAGTGAACAAATAAACCTAAAGTCATTGTAGGAGCTTGAATTACTGATAACAACTCCATAAAATACTGGTTTTGTTATACATTTCATGAATTTTATCAAATAACACCACCGAATAAATAGGTAAAGGGAAAGGACACGAAAGTTTTGAGACCCCCAAAAGTCACTTCCATACCATTATCTTGTGGCAAACTACTTGTAGGTCTATTTCTTCAATGTCCCAATTCATTAAAATTATGTAATTTTTAACACAAGCTATATATAATAAGTAAGCTTAATAAGTATGTAAATGAGATAAACATATTTTTTCGATCTGCTCAAAATCTTAACAACGCTGTAAATCATCCAGAATTTCGTCCAAATTCACAAGAAACCTGCAGTTTTTAATAGTTTTGCATTTAAAACAAAACTGCAGTAAATATTAAGATACGAGTATGTTAAAAACGTGCCTGCAAGCGAGTTTAAATACACTCCCTAAAACAAATTGCTCGAGTTGCTCAAAATTGTAGGCTAACAAAAACTAGGTCTGCCAAATATGACCGATCTGTTCTTGTAATTTAATCTCTGATTATAACCGTCAATAAAAAAACGAGAAAACTTGTTTAAATATATTTAAATATTATATTATCATATGATCAAATATACCTACGTTTAATCAGATATTACCTATTACCTATATGATATTTATGTTAGAACATAGGTAAACAAGTAATATGAAAACGAGTCTCTTGTTTACTACCTTTCTTTCCACGAACTTATGTCACCTTTCTATCTCAATGAGGAAAAATAAATTGATATTATTACGATAATATGATTGATAGTTATTATATTTCACGAATTTTTTCATTATTTCAGAAAACGTAATACCTATTATGATTTAAACAAGTAAAATTTAAAAAATACTTTTTAAAAACAAGCTTTAATTATTGTTATCATCTTGCATCATAAAGTACTCGTCAAGACGAATCAAATGAGCCCAAACTCGATGGGGTTGCGTTGTTTTATGACAAAGTTCCTTTGGCCACCTTCCAGCTCCATCATCAGATCAGCTCGATGTCATAAAAATATTGCATTGTCATCCGATTTACACACGCATGCAAATTTTCAGCTCAATTGGAAACCGGGAAGTGGGTCAAATTAAACTTGCAAGATTTGATTACAGACAGACAGACAGACAGACAGACAGACAGACAACAGACAGGTGAAAGTAATATAAAGCTTGTAAAAAGGACCAAGATTTTTATTCCGCATTATTATTTTGTCGATCCAATTATAATTATGTAATACTTAGATAATAACTAGCAACTAATATTACAAATCAGAAAGTTTGTATGGATGTATTATTTAGTTGTTACTTTTTCACGCCTAAAACTGAACATTGGCCCGAATTTGTTAGAGACGCTAGTTTATAATATTACATTTAATTTCAAGTTGTATTCAAAATAATGAAAACAAATGAATGTTCCTAATAATGTAATTAATCAAAGTAAAACAAAGTTGTGTCAACAGTCAGACAGAATCATCTCAAGAGCTTATGATTTTACACATGTTATCACTTGCCAAACAAAAAACCACTTTAAAGTAAAGGCATAGAGTGTAAACTTCAATATATCAATCACTTTGTTCTAGAATTAACGATTTTCGACCTTTACAATAATCGTTTAGAGTATAATATTAATTACACATTTACTTTGAGAATAAAGCAAGCTAAATTGAATCGTATTGACTTGATAGAAGGTAGAGAATTACATGCAGATGAATTTCTATTTTTACATGTGGAAAGACAAGTGGATGCTCTTATTGAAGCGAATGCATTAATTAATTTGAAATTAGAACTGTCAACAGAAGACGATGGGAATTTGAACTTTAGGTAAACTTATTAGAGGTCAATATAGTTTGTAGTGTACGTGTGGCCAATGAAAATAAACAAAAGCGATTAAAATTACAAGGTACACAGATTATTTTGAACGTGGTCGAGGCGCTAGTGTCTTGGACATGACAAGTGACTTCTTAAGGCAAAAATTAGTTCCATATTTGACCACTGTATTTGTGATTGTGGTGCCCACATGATGCGTGCCATATGTGTTGAAATTCAAACATGTTTCGTATTCTCTTCACAAGTTTTCGGAGAAGTTTTAAAACTTAATTTCCTTTAAAAGGGAAGAACTGAAAATAATTTTACAAGAAGTAATGCTATAGTTAGTTATTTGATCTTTTAGAAACTGACGAGTTATTAAAAGGTTGGTTGCTATGAAAACATAACAACGTCTTAAAATATTGTTAAGACAAACAATTCTGTGGAATGATTAAAATTAAACATAGTTCTGAAACCTCGAATTACGAAAAGGAAAACGAGTCAAAAAGTAACTAAATATTACAAATTGCTACTTCCTTCCAGAAGAGGCAAAATAAGATAAGAAACTCTTTAAAATAAAAAAAACAAGCAAAAAAACAAAAAAAAAAGAGTCTCAAAATTATGATTCCTATTACTTACCTCGTCACGTCTAAACTACTGAACTGATTAATCTGAAATTTGGTACATAGGTAGCTTAGACCCGTAAAAAACACAAAGGCTACTTCTCAGTTGATAAAACCGAACTCAGCTACTATATTATAATACCTATTTAAATATGAATGTTATGAGATAGCCTTCCAAAGGCAGATTAAGACAGATAACAGCAGATGAAGGTAATTCGAAGATAATCACAGAAAACAGGTAATTTTAATATTTTAGTAGATAGTAACATAATGAACCCCACGTCACGAGCTAGCAAAGTTCACTCCATCACGGCTCAGCCTTTGAAGGGTCCCTTTGAAGGTCCTGTCAAATACATCGCGGTGATGGGTGTTATTGAGGTTTAATGGATTTGTGTGGGTTTACTCCAACTCAAACTCAAAATTCATTTATTCAAATAGGCTAGGTACCTACATTGGAGCACTTTTGCAAGTCAATCTAACATTTTTTCTAATTTAATCTAACCGCTAATCTAATCTACCGCTCTTTCGCAAAGCACCTCTGTGAGAAGAACGAGCAAGAAACTCATAAGGATTGCATTTTTTAAATGTGTTTACAATGTTTATCTTGGTTACATAATTTATGACCACCACCTGAATTATCATGCAGAGGTTTCCAGTTTAGATAACGTAAAAATCTTAGTTTTCAGTTAGTGAAATTACTGGGCTAAAGAGTCTTAACATCTTCTGACTCTTGAGTAAGAAGCGTTGGTGCAGTGCACCTAGAATTTCACGTTATATCATCCCCCTCTCTAATATCTGTAATCAACATTATCAATAGCTTTAAGAACATAATAAGTAAAAGGTTTGTATTGGTGGTGCAATATAAGTGCAATGACCCCGGGTAACCTCAGCTACGAGCCTCCTTATCACTGTTATCACTGATGCACTGTTATCACTTATCAGGGGTGAGTAGCCGAGAGGATTAGCTACACAAGAATACCTACCTAGTACCTAGTTGTATTATAGTATAATATTATTTTTTGCTTTGCAGTGCTTTCGTCGGTTATTTTTTTGCTAAAAAGCTTTATAGTAGGTATACTAGCTTCTGCTCGCGGCTTTGCCCGCATGGCGAAATCCTTTCTTAGCGAAGATCTACACCTTACCAAGCATGCCAAATTTCAACTCAATCCGTCCAGCGGTTTGGTCTGTGCGTTGATAGATCAGTCAGTCACTCTTTCCTTTTATATATAAGGTTTTAATTTTATAATTTAAAGTCACAGAGGACTCGACCCTAAGAATTGCATATATTATGTACTTAACATCAAATCGCGACCGGTCAAAAAGATTTGCGCTACGCAGAGGTACCAAAATGGATTGACCCATCATGATAATAAGCTTACTTATTTTTGGGCAAATTTAATTAAATGCGTGATATTTACACTTTTACATAATATTTAGGTAGGTACACCTACCTAATTTATTTAAAGACGACAAAAAATCTTCACTCCAAAAATAGACAAGCCCCTATATCTATGTAAAATAGCTAAATTTATTTCCCAAACGCTAAAAATAACCAAAAGATATATTTAAAGTAACCTTCCTGTAATGCTATAAGTAATAACTTTATCATAAAATTTAACCTAATATTAACCGGTTATTTTTATTAACTTTATTTTCAGTAAAGGCCAACCTAAACAGCCTTCAGCTGAAAATGTTGCCTCTAATAATAAATACTGAATTCAATGAGAAACTCGAAATATTTCTCAAAACTTTGAAATATGCTGCAATGAATTTGGGTTGTTACATTTGGTTCTATTTTATTATTTAGCTGTGTTGCGGATAGTGAGCCGGGGTGTGGTGTGTCTATATGTTTGTATTATAGATGTTTGTGTATTTTAATGTGTAAATTATTGTTTGATATATCAGCTTATTTTACCTTGTTTGTGTTATATTAAATGTGTCATTTTTCGTACTTAGTTCTATTAGCTTGAGGGAACCTAAAGGAAAGAGAAAGTAATATGTTACCCGAGACAGCAATAGATTTTAAAGTTAGTAAGGGATAGCAATAATGCCAGAAAGAGAGGGCAATAGTGCGCGCTCTCGCGCCCCTGTTTTTTGCTGTAAAAAACTATGTAAAACGGTAATATCTTTTAAGATTGTAAACCGATATGTTTGATTGATATACCATTAGAAAGGGGAGGTAGTAGGCTACCATCCACCATAAATTGTAGAACGCAGCAGGGTAGAGGTTGCGAGGAATACCGGGAAATGTCACCGCGTCATAGTGAAAATGACGCGGTGATTTTGCGTGAAAAATAGGTGCTCTCTATCCGGTAAGGGTAGGGAGTGCCTAAGGTGGCATTTCCCGGTGTATGGGCACCTCTGCTTTGTTGGCGATATTATTATGTATCGTTGAAGAATTGTCATATGAAGATAATTATTTAAGAAGACTTAGAAGCTAAGAAGTTATTGTTGTTGTGAAGAAATATACATATACATCAGGAAAAGGGAAGTTTAATTGAAGATCCAGAATCCATCATCTTAAACACCGTTGGTCTTCGTGCGCCGTATCCCCCGAGGTTCGGAGACCAACCCCTACAGTTTGGTCCTTCGTTCGCCGGATTTCTGGACATCGTGAAGCGCTGTCAACGAGGCGACAGCGCTCTCCAACAACAACAACAACAACAATAGTCTTTCTCAAGACTTTCTTAACATTCAGGGGCGCTGTCAACGAGGCGACAGCCCCCCCCCTACACCTGCGCGCTGTCAACTGGGCGATAGCGCGCCTTCATCGCCAACAATTCAAGTCATCGGGGAGCCGTACGTTGTGTTACGGCTCATTTGCTGCGCTTCGGGACGTCGACCGGCGCCTAAGGGTGAAGAGGCCACAAGAGGCACAGCAAGATCACCCAACGGTGCGCCGGGATAGCTGTGGACAACCCGAAGCACAACGTCGTGTCGCTGAGAGGTGCGTCACGTCGTAACGTCGTGTCGCCGGGAGGTGCGTCACGTCGCAACATCGCGTCGCCGAGAGGTGCGTCGCGCCGTGACGTCGCGTCGCTGAGAGGTGCGCCGCGTCGTCTTGTCTTCCGAGGAAGAATATACGCGATTTTTCGCGGCCCGCGCTCCCTAGCCACCTAGCGGTGTTAAACGGCGAAGGAGGCGGGTTAACGCTCTAAGGAGTGGTGTGGTTGCTTTGACACGGCGCCACCGGTGGAACGAAGACACCGAATAGTGTTACTGCGCCAGCAAGGGTGTTCGTACGGAGCGAGGGCCGGACTGTAGGCACTGCTGACGCGGGAGGGCGTTCCCCCCTCTTGCCGAGCACCTCGTTTCTGTATACTCCCCTCTACTGGGCAGGTCCCCCCTCACCCTTCCTCACATTCCATCCCGAGTTCGGAGCGTATCCCGGCTAACCCCGGTCCCTCCGCTCGGTCTGATAGGGACGGATAGGGAGGTAGGAATAGGTAGGTAGGATTAGGGCATTTAGGTATAGGACTTAGGTTAAGTTTAGGGCTTGTAGGTAAGTTTAGGGCATAGTTTTTTAAGTATTGTAATTAGTTTAGGATGACCACCACACGCAGTCAAGCTGCCGCCGCGGCCGCCGCCGCGACCGCGCCGGACGCATTGACTACCGCGGAAGACCGACCCCTGCGGGTTTACGAAGATTATCCCGCGTCCCCTTCCGCGCACACCGATCCGCTACCCGCGCGTTTACCGCCCGTCTCAACATCGCAGGTTGAGACATCGCGTCACGTCCCCCGCGCACCGTCTGTACGCTCTAATAGGTCTAATAGGTCGACTGCGAGCACCGCGGCTCGCATACGGAACGCCGAGCTCGAAGCTGAGGAACAGTTAGCGAGCATACGTAGGGAAGAGCTCCAGCTTCAAGCACGACTTATAAAGAAGAGGTTGGCGGCTGACGTGGCAGCGATTCAAGAAGAAGCAAGCGAGTGCGGAGAGGACCCGATCGAATCGAACACTCGCGTCAAGACATGGTTACACGAAAGCACATTACGGGGGGAGTTTCGTGACACGGATTTAGAAACTCCTGCTACCGTTCGGCACCATCCGCGTACTCACGAACGAGTTACGAGTGCGAAAGAGATGGAACCATCTAGGCGCGAGAAAGAGAGGGAACGATACTCGCCTGCCCGATGTCAGACAGAGACAGAGCGAGTACCTACACGCGTGTTATTTGAAGAGAGGAGGTCATCACCAGTGAGAGGAAGAACACCCACGCCACATAGGTCAAGAGATCGCGGTATAGATCGCCTAGCTGAAGCACTAGAAGGACTAGCGCGCAATAGAGCTCCGTCGCGTCAGTCGTTGGAACTTCCAACATTTAGTGGAGCTTTCGGCGAGTGGTTACCCTTCAAAGCGGCCGTACGTGAATCGACCGCTCTGTACAAGATCTCGGCGTGGGAAAACATCATCCGCCTACGAAACTGCCTAAAAGGAGAAGCCAAACAGACAGTCATAGCCCTACTAGGATCCGCCACCGACATTGATCGAATAATGGACACGCTTGAACAGTGCTACGGCCGACCGGAGGCCATAGTTGATCAAGCGCTCGACGACATCAATCGACTGCCGCGACTGGGGGGAGCCGCGGTCGAATTGAACCAATTTGCAGTGAAGGTGCAAAACATAGTGACAGTTGTGGCCAGTTTAGACGATAAGGGCCATTTACACAACTCACTACTTAGCCGAACAATAGTGGACAAATTGGCACCGCATATTAAATCGCGTTGGTGCGATTATGCGAGTAGGAATAGGAGATTTGATGAACCTATTGTCCAACTATTATCCCGCTTCTTGATGGAGGAGGCCGACGGGACCATGAAGTACGCGTACTCCAAGGCCGGTGCGACACCGTCGGTAACGAAGAACGCTGCGAAAATAGAAACCAGAGGACCGCGCAAGGAAGCTGTACAGTCTTCAAGGGCCAAGGTATATGTGACGGCCGGCGAAGACACTGATAAGCGTACTACAGGGTGCTTCTGTTGCGGTGCGGACCACTCGACGCCCAAGTGTCCGAAGCTCTTAGAGATGAGCACGGACCTGAGATGGACATGGGCTAGAGAAACTGGAATATGTTTTTCGTGTTTAGTGAGCAAACATAGGCGTTTTAAGTGCTCATCAAGAAGCAACAAATGTGGAGTGAACAAATGCGAGCGAACGCATCACCCCTTACTACACGCTGATAAGAAGAAGGACGACGAACACGTCCACACCGCCAGTACTTTGAGAACGAACAAAGTATTATTGAAAGTGTGCCCCGTGACTATAGAAGGCAGCCACGGTGCCAAGGTACATACCTACGCGTTGTTTGACGAGGGCTCGACAATCACACTCATGGATGAAGAGTTAGCGAACGAGATAGGCCTCGCCGGACAACCACAGCCATTACGGATAAACGGTATTACCGCCGCCCAAGAAGTTTCGAGCATGGTCGTCGAATTTAAGATTAAAGGGCGTAAACAGCAGGAATACGAGTCTATAAGGGCTCGTACAATGAAAGACCTTAGACTGGGGGGTCAATCGATTAAGGCGGAGTCACTCCGCTACGCACACTTAAAGGGCGTGCCATTAGAAGAAGTGTGCTACGACGAAGCTCGACCGCGCTTATTAATAGGTTCTGATAATTGGCACTTAATAGTCACGCGACGACTATTAACCGGGAAGCGCGATCAACCGGCTGCGTCACTCACCAAATTAGGGTGGGTTATACACGGTGTCACTCCTAAGAGTACATTAACCACAGAAGGAGATGTACTTCACGTAACAATGAGTGAAAGAGATAGCGAGCTACACAATATGGTAAAGGCGCACTTCGATATCGACGCGTTAGGTATATCGAAGCATAGACGGCCAACGACAAGTGAAGCTCGAGCTTGCCAAATATTTGAAAATACCGTGAAACAAGTCGACGGGAAGTATGAAGTCGGGTTACCATGGAAAGACGAAAATGTGAATATGCCTGCGAGCTACGACATGGCGCGCAAACGATTGTTAGCTATCGAACGTAAAATGGACAAGTCTGCGGATTTTGAAGCTGCATATACGTCACAGATTGAGAAGCTTCTTGAGAAGGGCTACGCTGAAGAATGCAACGACGAACATCTGGGTGACACAAAGTTGTGGTACCTACCGCACTTTGCTGTTACCAACCCGAACAAGCCAGGTAAAATGCGAGTTGTATTTGACGCGGCAGCACAAGCAAGCGGTGTAAGTCTCAACGACGTACTACTCGACGGCCCAGACTTACTACATTCGTTACCAGGGGTAATATTCCGTTTTCGTGAAAACCCGTTCGCAATAACCGCCGACATTAGGGAAATGTTCCTGCAAGTAAAGATCAGGAAGGAAGATCAAGCAGCGCAACATTTTTTGTGGCGAGGGCGAGACAGAGATAAACCGCCCCGCCGATACGTCATGACATCCATGATTTTTGGAGCGCGGAGCTCGCCCTTCCTTGCACATAGTGTGCGGGATAGGTGTGCCAGAGATAATGAGAACGAGTACCCTCTGGCCGTGGAAGCGATCACCCGCAACCATTATATGGACGATTGGCTCGATAGCTTCAGTACAGAAGAAGAAGCAAAGGAAACGATTCGGCAAGTCGTAAACGTGTACTCAAAGAGCGGTTTTGAGTTAGCGAGCTGGGGAGCGTCCCTGCCCTCACTATTACAAGACGTGCCGCAATCGAATATAGCAAGTGCGCCCTTAGAGCTAGGTAACAGCGCGCACACTACTGAAAAAACGCTAGGTATATTATGGGAAGTAACTAGCGACACGCTCATGTTTAACACAAACATGCACAGGGTACCCGCCGAGGTCAAGGACTTCACACGCACGCCGACAAAGAGGGAGGCCTTAGCAACCGTAATGTCTCTGTTCGATCCGCTGGGACTGCTAAGCCCTTATACGATAACGGCAAAGATTGTATTGCAAAGCCTATGGAGACAACAGCTGGGGTGGGATGAAGAGATACCCCCCGAGGAAGCAGCTGCGTTCGCCGCTTGGATGCGGGACATAGAATACATTAAAGCGTTGAGGTTACCCCGGTGCTACAACACGAGCGACATAGTGAACAAAGAAGTTCACATCTTTTGTGACGCGAGCGAGCAAGCATTTGCGGCCGTGGCATACTGGCGGACTACGTTAGCAAACGGAGAAATAATAGTCACAATGATAGCAGCGAAAAGCAAGGTCGCCCCTATCAAAGCTCAGAGTATCCCACGACTGGAGCTGCAGGCTTGCTTAGTAGGAGCAAGACTCGCGTCAACTATAGCAAAAGAACACAGATGGTCAGGTCCAATAACGCTGTGGAGCGACGCAAAAACGGCGTTATATTGGATTCGAAATGAGTCGGCGCGCTACACGCCATATGTTGCTCATCGACTCACCGAAATCGGCGACTTAACTCGGGCCGAACAATGGAAGTGGGTACCTACCCATTTGAACCCGGCAGACATAGCCACTAGGACGGGTAATACATGCTTGAGTAATAATCACCCGTGGTTCATTGGCCCCGAGTTTTTAAAGTCTCCGTACACAGACTGGCCCGTAGAGCCAGACGCCACGCCGCTAGACGAGGAGGTTACTGTGTCGCACATAGTCGAGGAGCCGCCTGTAATTGACTTCACTAGGTTTTCATCATACAAGCGACTTGTGCGAACCTTAGCTTGCGTGTACGCATTTGCCGACAAATGCCGAGGTCGCGCGCAAGGTATTACTTTCGGCCATATTAGAAGGGCCGAGGTCGAGCTCGTTCGACTATCGCAGCGCGAGAGCTTCCCGGACGAAATCGTCCGGCTTTCAAAAGGTGAAGCCATAGCACGCGATAGCCGATTAAATCGTCTCGACCCCGGTCTGGACGATGGCGGGGTATTACGCTTGCGCGGCCGTACACGCGCGGCATTAGTGGCACACGAAGCGGAGCCACCCATACTAGACGGGCGTCACCACCTTACCAAGTTGATTATCGAGGATGAGCACCGTAGTAATCACCATATAGGCCGCGAGCACCTCATTAGTAATCTGCGGCAAAAATATTGGGTTCTACGTGTGCGAACGGTCGTACGTACTATTTTGAACCAATGCGTAACTTGTAAGGTAAGGCGCGGCGTACCTAGGAACCCTACGATGGGTGACTTACCGCGAGATCGAATGAAGCCCTTTGAGCACCCTTTCACTTACTGTGGCGTCGATGGTTTTGGCCCTATGTGGGTAACTATAGGTCGACGACGTGAAAAGAGGTGGGGACTTATATTTACATGTTTAGTCGCGCGCGCTATTCATATTGAAACTCTAGCATCACTTAGTACTGACTCTGCGTTACTGGCATTCCGTAGAATGGGTGCTAGACGAGGTTGGCCTAAGATTGTCTGGTCGGACAACGGTACCAACTTCCATGGAGCGGACGCAGAGCTCAGAAAGGCGCATTTAGAATGGCGTGACACATTAGCTACGTTCGGCGCGTTCAAAGGGACTGAGTGGCGATTCATCGACCCGGGCGCACCAAACCAGGGTGGTGCGTGGGAACGAATGATTAGGTCTGTTAAAAGTGCCCTCGCCGTAACATTAGAGTCACGCGCGCCGCGAGAGGAAATATTAAATACGTTGCTTACCGAAGTAGAGCATACAGTAAATTCGCGCCCTCTTACTCACGTAAGCGTAGATAGCGAGGAAGAGGACTCTTTGACCCCAAACCATTTTTTGATAGGCAGACCGACCGGACTTCCACTAGTAGGTAGAAACTTGTCGATCGAGTACAAGACGTGGAAGTCTGCTCAAATGTTAGCTAATAGCTTTTGGAATCGTTGGGTCAAAGAATACCTTCCCACTTTGATGCCTCGCCTTGAAACCCGAAAATTGAACCAGGCACTAAAGGTTAATGACCTCGTAATAATCGCAGACGGTTTATTACCCCGCAACGTTTGGCCCCGGGGCCGTATAGTCCGAACATTTACCGGACCCGACGGCATTGTACGTAGTGCAGACGTGAACACGCGGGGAGGGGTCTTCCGACGGCCTGTTAGACGGCTCATTATCCTCCCGGACGTAGTTAGGCTACGAGATTCTGCGCCGGGGGGAGATTGTTGCGGATAGTGAGCCGGGGTGTGGTGTGTCTATATGTTTGTATTATAGATGTTTGTGTATTTTAATGTGTAAATTATTGTTTGATATATCAGCTTATTTTACCTTGTTTGTGTTATATTAAATGTGTCATTTTTCGTACTTAGTTCTATTAGCTTGAGGGAACCTAAAGGAAAGAGAAAGTAATATGTTACCCGAGACAGCAATAGATTTTAAAGTTAGTAAGGGATAGCAATAATGCCAGAAAGAGAGGGCAATAGTGCGCGCTCTCGCGCCCCTGTTTTTTGCTGTAAAAAACTATGTAAAACGGTAATATCTTTTAAGATTGTAAACCGATATGTTTGATTGATATACCATTAGAAAGGGGAGGTAGTAGGCTACCATCCACCATAAATTGTAGAACGCAGCAGGGTAGAGGTTGCGAGGAATACCGGGAAATGTCACCGCGTCATAGTGAAAATGACGCGGTGATTTTGCGTGAAAAATAGGTGCTCTCTATCCGGTAAGGGTAGGGAGTGCCTAAGGTGGCATTTCCCGGTGTATGGGCACCCAGTCGCGTAGTCGCCGCCGCAGCGTTCGGTCGAGTACAGTTACTCCCTACCGCCGCGCCTCTACGCCGGCCGCCCCCCGCCCGCCGCTACCCGCGCCCGCAGCCGAGTCGACCTCAAGCGTGCTCCGTCACTCGTGACGTCGAGCTACTTGTAGGCCCTCCTGCTCTCGCGCGTAGTGTTGTGCTCCTCGCACTCGTATAGTGCAGTGCAACGTAAACAAGAGACGATTATCGCCTTGTCAGAGCCCGACATAGTGTCGTGTTTAGTGTTGTGCACGGAGGAGGGGTACACTGTCTACTGGTATTATAATAATACTCAGAGTCACGTGACCCCAAACCCGTTTGTCCAGACAAACCCGCCCGTTTACCGTCGCGCCGTTTCAGAGTTGGTTGCGGTAAGCTAGTTGGGCCTTCACTGGTACGCCAGTGATCTCACTCGACTGGTGGTCCGCACAGACCGAGACTCGGCAGCGACGAGCGCAGTTTTGTCGTCGGGACACCATTGTGTTTTTGTTTTTGTCATTGTGAAAACATAAAATAGACTATAGTGCGCGATGGCCGAGAGGTCAGAGCGTCACGCCACCAGTTCCTCCTCCGAGGAGGACCCCACCGCCCCTTCACGGATCATAGTGAAGCGGAACATATTTCACCCGGAGCAGATCACCTTCGTGTCAGCTTCGGGCAGCGGAGCCCGGCGCACCCAGCGCCAAGGCTCCCAAGCTGCAGGCCTCACCGCGGCCGGGACTGATGCCCCGAGTCGCGAGGAACCACCCCGCAGCCCCCCGCACCGCGCCGCGCAGCCGCGCAGGCGCGATAATTCATCGTCCGATGTTACGCAGGGGGACGAGAAGAGGCAGAGGGTTTTCTCCGCCTCCCCCCCCTCCCCGCAACCATCCACCAGCCGGGCGATACCCAGGCCGATCTTCCGTACGAGAGCGGCCCACTCCGAGGAGGAGCCGCGCCCGCCGCCACCACCACAGCGCCCGCGCCACTTCAGGTCGGGTTCTCCGCCGCCGACAGCCTCTCCGCCGCCCGTGATCTCGCCGCATCCTATGTTGGCGAGAAATTCGGCCTCACCGTCCGGATCGGAGTCGTCCGGCATACCCACAAACATCACCGCAGACAGCTCGGACGAGGAACCCGAGCAGTCTGAACGCCGTGGGGAGGGTATGGCCGAGAGAGAGGAGCCCCTAGGAGAGGACGACTCCACCTCGTACGCCGCCATAGAACCGGTGGCCGCCAGCGAGAGGCCTCCCCCCGCCTCCCCCTCACCATCACCTACACCCGCGCACGCAGGCCCAACTTATGCCGCGATTGCGCGCACGCCGCCGCCATCCCGGCCGGCAACTCCGATGGATGTCGCAGCCAGCACTTCGCAGCGACCGACCACCAGCCAGAGTCCCGGAGGGGCCACGACCCCCCCCACCGCCCCCGCCGCCAGCACCGCACGTAAGGGATACCCGCCCATAACCGTGGACGCCCTTACAAGATGGCCCGACCATTTTGCCGAGCTCCGGCGCCGCCTGGGACACCCGCCCAACGCGCACGCCCTTGGGAAGGGGGTGCGTTTTGTACCTAAATCGGACGCTGAATACAGGTGTGTCCAGAGGTACCTGACGGAAGCCGCCACCCGCGACCCCAAACTTTCATGGTGGTGTTTCAGCACCGCTGCGGAAAGGCCCCTTAAAGTGGCCATCCGCGGTCTACCCGCCGACACCGACGCAGGAGAGCTGGTAGAGGCCCTTAAGGCTAAGGGCTTCCCGGCCTCCTCAGCCCGCGCCATCCCGACCAGAAGCGAGACCCGGCCAGGCGTCATTTTCGTTCAACTGGAGCGCATGCCAGCCGAGGAAATGAGACGCCTCTACAACACGCACGAGATCCTTTGCTTCGCCGGGATCTCCGTGGAGGCCTGGCGAGGCACTTCGACGGTGGCACAGTGCCACAGATGCCAAGGCTTCGGGCACTCAAGCCACCACTGCCACCGCCCAATAAAGTGCGTCCGCTGCAGCCAGCCGCACGCCGCCGCAGCCTGCCCGAAAACGCCAGGCGCCAGCCCACGCTGCGCCAACTGTGAGGGCAGGCACACGGCCAACAGCCGAACCTGCCCCACATACAGAAGAGAGGCCCGGAAGCGGAATATCCTGCTGCCCGGCCTCCCGCCGCCCATCCGCCCAGCACCAGCACTACCGCGCACAATGCGCGCCCCGTCGCCGGAGGCCCGCCGCCAGTGGGCCCCGCCACGGCAACCTGTACCCCAGCAGCCCCGCACCACAGACGCAGGACAAGCCGCAACCAGTGGCAGAAGAAGAAGAAGGCCAAGAGGCAGAAGGAAGCGAGGACAGCGCACTGCCCCCCCCATGGCAGCCTCCACCCCGCTGCCCACCCCTCCACTTCACGCCTTCGCCCCATTCGCCCCAAGCTGGCGTTTCACCGGCCCACCACCATCCGCCGCACCAGCAGCAGCGCCAAGGGCCCCATCCGCCCCGCGATCGCGCCCGTCCTCGCGACGTGGCCGCCCAATCTCGCGGGAGAGAGGTCCCTCCCACCGGGCCAACAGAAGGAGCCCAAGTACAACAGGCCAACAGGCCACAACAACCGCAGCCCCCACAAGGCCAGTAGAAACTGCTGCGCGCACGACCGAGGCCCAGAGCGACCCGAGGGTTAGCTTTGTCCCGGTCACCCGCGTAGCGGCTACGAGGCCCACAGCACCACCGCCGCAAGTCGTCCGACCGACTGCCACCCACTGGCAGCCCGTGCCCCCCCCTCCGGGGATGGGCCCAGGTCCAGTACACCAGCAGCAGAGACCGGCGCATCATCTACCGGCCCCGAACCACCAGTTGGCCAGAGACCCCATACTTATAATCATGGGGATCCTGGCCGACCTCCTCAACACCACCGCAGCCCACGGAGAACGAAGAGAACTCCGGGAAGCAGCGGTGCGCGGACTGGCCTCAATCCAAGCATTCTTCTATGGATAGGCCACTCCGCGTACTTTACTGGAACCCCGGAGGGGTCTCGAAGAAGACCGCGGCCCTCCGACTCCTCGCCCAAGAACAGGACGTCCATATCATACTGCTTGGGGAGACGAAACTCAAGCCGTCCTCCCGCCTATCAATCCCGAACTACGAGGCATATAGGCGGGATGAAGTCACGCCGCAGGGCCTGGGCTACCGCGGAACGGCTGCCCTGGTAAGAAGAGACGTCGTGCACGAAGAGTTGCCGCACACCCCCTTCGTCGACGTCCGCACCACGGGGGTGAGAGTGAAAGTGGCCGGCCAGGAGGTAAATATCTTCGCCGGCTACCGCCCCCCTACCACAGCATTCCACCTCGAAGACATCAGGCAGCTCTTCGATGGACGCACCCCCACCCTCTTGGCGGCAGATCTAAACGCCAAGCACAGGGAGTGGGGGTCAAGGCTGAACAATCCAGCCGGCCGCCTCCTACAGGCAGACTCAGAAGCCCGCGACTACACCGTCGTGGGGCCGGACTCGCCCACGCACATCCCGGCAAACCCGCGGCAGGCCGCGGACGTGCTGGACGTGGTGGTCCACAAAGACCTGCCATGCCCCATCAGCCTGGAGGTGCTGTACGACCTAGACGAGCAGCACCTCCCCCTCCTCATTACTCTCGCGATGGGAGCCAACCTGCGGGCACCACGGCCCGCACGCACAAGGGTCGACTGGCCGGCTTTCACTACCAAGTGTGAAGGCCTGGAGGTCGGCCCCATCACCACGCCAGCAGAAGTGGAGGAGTACGCGGCCGCAGTGACGGCCCACATCAAAGAGGCAATAGCCTCCTCCTCCACTCCAGCTCCAGTCTCCAAACGCCGTGACACACTCCCGCGCCACCTGCAAGCGAAACGCGCCAAGAAGAGGACCCTCCGGAAACTCTGGGCCACTACGCGCTGCCCCCGAGTGAAGCGTGAGCTGAACGCTCTCGGGGAGGAGGTTTCGGAGGCCATCCGAACTTGGAGGGGTGACAGCTGGGAGGCCAAGCTGGAAGAAGTAGCAGACGACCCCACCAAAACCAACCTGCACCAGCTGAACAAAGCCCTGACCCAGGAGAAGACGACGATCTGCCCTCTCCGGGACAGCGCAGGCCAGAGACACTACGTGGCCGCGGACCGTGCTGAACTCCTGGCGGAACACCTGGAGCACCAGTTCCAGCTCCACGAAGTTCCGTCAGACGCCACTGAAGCCGTCCACGAGCACCACCGCCGGGTCCACGAGGAGGTCACGGCATTTCTGAGTTCCCCTGCCCCTCCCCTGGCAGGGGACACCTTCATCCAGCCCCAGGAGGTCGTACTGGCAGTGAGAAGGCTGCCCAACAAAAAGGCCCCGGGCGACGATAGAATCTCCAACACGGCCATTAAGCGACTGCCCAACAGAGGACTGGTGGCCCTCAGCCGCCTCTTCAACGGCATCTTGCGCACGCAACACTTCCCCAGCACGTGGAAGCTGGGGAGAGTAATAATGCTGCCGAAGCCGGGGAAAGACCGCCGAAACCCTGCAAGCTACCGCCCCATCACACTCCTGAGCGCGGTAGCAAAACTGTTCGAACGCCTCCTGCTGAGGCGCCTACAACCAGCCCTGCGCCCCCGTGAAGAGCAACACGGATTCCGAACGGGGCACTCCACCACTCTCCAACTGACCAGAGTCCTGCACCACCTAGCCGAGGAATGGAACAGAGGCCGGCGCACCGTCGGCGTCTTTCTCGACATCGAGAAGGCGTTCGACCGGGTGTGGCATGAGGGGCTCCTTTACAAGTTGAGCCTATCTGCCCTCCAGCCGGCCCTCGTCCACCTGGTGGCGTCTTTTCTTCACGCGCGCACTTTTCATGTCGCCGTGGAGGACGCCACCTCAACCACCAGGCCCATCGCCGCCGGAGTGCCCCAGGGGAGTTGTCTGTCCCCCGCGCTATACGGCGCATACACAGACGACATCCCCATCCTGGAGGAAGAAGATCTCCAAGCAGGAGAGCGAGGTGTAATCCTCGCCCTATATGCCGACGACAGCGCGTACTTCGCCTCGTCCGTGAACCAGAAGACCGCAGCAGGAAGGGTGCAGCGAGTCCTCCAGAAAATCCCGGAGTGGCTGGACAAATGGAGGATGGCCGTGAACGTAGCCAAGACGCAAGCGCTCGTCACGGGAGCCACACGCACCCTTCCGCCTCCACTCACACTCAGAGGCCAGGACATCCAATGGGAAAATAGCGTCAAGTACCTGGGTGTCCACATCGACCGGGCGTTGAGGATGAGAGCGCAAGTGGACCACGCCGTCCACCAAGCCAAGGCGGCACGCGCTCTCCTCCGCCCGGTCCTCAACTCCAAGCTGCCACTACGGACGAAGCTGGGCATCTACAAAGCGTACGTCCGTTCCCGCCTGACGTACGCTGCCCCAGCTTGGTACGCGCTGTTATCGGCAACGCAGAAGAAACGCCTGCAGGTAGTTCAGAACGTGTCCCTGAGGCACATAACGGGAGCGGGCCGTTATGTGCGCAATGATGTCATCGCCAGGGACACGGGCGTTCCGGAGGTGGGAGAGTTTGTGGCCCGGCTCGCGCGTCGCATGTTTGACTGCGCAGACAACGGGCCGCACCCCCACCTTCACGACATCGCGCCGCATCACGCCCGCCCGCCCGAGGCGCCTCAGCCGCGCGCACTGCCGCGCGACATTCTCCCCCCACGAGAGGCTGGAGAATAAAGGAGCCCGACGAGCAACCCGCAGCGGCCGCTGTGACGCGCCCGATATTTTACTCGGTTGACGCTCCAGCGGCCCCCAGTGACCCGGGGGTCGAAGCCCCCGTGCGATTCGGCCTAGGTTAAGGGGGAACACCCCGAGGCCTATCCCCTCACCTCCCCCCCAGGGGGGGGAGGAAGAACAACACTACTACTACTGTATGGGCACCTCTGCTTTGTTGGCGATATTATTATGTATCGTTGAAGAATTGTCATATGAAGATAATTATTTAAGAAGACTTAGAAGCTAAGAAGTTATTGTTGTTGTGAAGAAATATACATATTATACATCAGGAAAAGGGAAGTTTAATTGAAGATCCAGAATCCATCATCTTAAACACCGTTGGTCTTCGTGCGCCGTATCCCCCGAGGTTCGGAGACCAACCCCTACAATTTGGTTCTATTTTATTATTTAGCTGTGTAAAAATTCAGATATGTATAAGAATCTAATTTATTTGTCAGAATTTTTGATTCCACCAAATTCTGTATTTAAAGGCTTTTAAATAAACAAGTATTTTATTATAGTGCCTTGTATTCTACTAGTTAAGCCCTTTCATTTGATACCCATACTGAGGGGAGTGTGGAACAAAAAATAAACCGCCATTTTGTAGCGGCGGCCATCTTGGACCAATTTCCACCAAACATGGCTAAGAACACTCTCGACTAACTCTACTTTCAAACAAAAAACTAGATCAAAATTCGTTCATCCGTTCGGGAGCTACGATGCTACAGACAGACGCACACACACACAGACAGACAGATGGACACGTCAAACTTATAACACCCCGTCGTTTTTGCGTCGGGGGTTAAAAAAAAGAAAAAAGAACAATTTAAAGCATAAAAACAGGTCCCAAGTGTATCCAAGGATCATTAGTACAGAGCAGTAGCGTTGTACCCGTAAGGTCTAATTTCCCTCGACACTTTCACGAGTAATTACTTCAGAATGCCCAATTTAGTGCATGTCGAGTTCAAAAGAAAACCGCCTTTGTGGTCGCGGTAATGATGGCAAATTGCTGCCTCCACACCCCATCATAATGTTTCCTAAGCCACTCGTTACGTTTTAAGGAAAATAGACTATTCATTATTTAATAATTGAGATATTTTAATGAAACACCCTAATTTATTCGTGATTTAAATATAATTTATGTAGCGAATTTTATGAATTAGGTAGGTCAATTAATTCAAATTAAGGTCGAAAGAAGGTAAAAGGGGATAAACATTTTGTGGAAAGAATGTTCTTAATAGAACAAGTAGGAAATAAAGATTATATAAGTACCTACGTAAATAAGAATTGAATTTATTGAAATTTTAAAAAAAACCTGCTGAAATAATTATGATGAAAAGTTTCTTGGTTGGACTCATGACGTCACTGTATACAACATTATAATAATATTATTTCATATATATGTTATCTCAGTCATTTATGAACCAAAAAATACGTTTTTTTATACAACGAAGTAAGAAGACGAGCAAGACGCTTTCCTGATGGTAAGAGATAACGCTACCCATAATTAGTATACAGTGCTACCGAGTATTTTACAAAGGTAAAATTCTGGGTGCATTGCGCCAACGCTTCTTACTTGAGAGTCATAAGATGTTAAGACTCTTCAGCCCAGTAATTTCACTAGCTACAGTGCTACGTGTTTTAATTTTGCCATCCATCCTTCCAAGGAAAACTTTCCTCTCAAATCATTTTCCAAAACCTGTCGCGTCAGGTTACAAACACCAACAAAACGTGGGTTTCTCAGTAACCAGTTATCAATTTAAGATTAACCCGAGATAAGAGATAATCTCACGAAAACAATATAAATCATGGATCACGAGACAAACTACTAAATATTGACCTTTTGATATATTATGTGATTCATTTGTTTATGTTAAAAGGTGACAAGGGTTTACATCTTACAAGTTAATGTTCTACATATTAATATTATCTAACGGACATGAAATCCCTTCATAGAAAATCATCACCGTCATCCGAAATCCTTTTTATTTTAATCTAAGGTAACGAAAGTGAATTTATGATGGTAAAAAATAGCGCTGTCCAGGTCCAGGTCTAAGTGCACTGCACCAACTCTTCTTACTCAAGATTCATAAGATTACAAAAGAAAGCCTATTATAAAATTAGCCAATACATAGAAGACAAAGATGCCTGGAAACCTATCCAACCACCTGTAAATAAATTATGTAACCAAGATAAACATTGTACACACATATTTAAAAAAAAGCAATCCCTATGAGTTTCTTGCTCGTTCTTCTCATAGAGGTGCCTTGCGAATGAGCGGTAGAATATTAAAATAAAATGTAAAATTGACTTGCAAAAGTGCCAGTGTAGTAGTGTGTCAGTTGCAGTGTGTGTGTGATTGTAGCCTATTTGAATAAATGAATTTTGAGTTTGAGTTAATATTCTTCAGTCCAGTAGTTTTACTACAGTGCCCTCCTACCTGTGTACATAGTATTGTTTGCACATCACTGCTCAGGCGGTAGAATAACTGGCACTGCAAAGTAAGTCTACCCCCGGTAGGTCAATATATGTAGTTATTATTTAAATACGATAGAATTATTTTCCTCAACTACTATAATTATAATTGTTTACAATATTAACGTGGATATCCACTGAACCGCTTCAGTCAGTGACCCCTATCGGTTGTGCAGCGTTTTATCGTTATCGGGCCAGCACACGAGCGTGGGCCACGTATCGGTGTCACCTACCATATTGTTTACTATTATTACATTATTGATTAGCATTTTCCTTTTATGTTATAACTAATTATAATGTATTACTATTGGCAGCTTCAGCTCTAAAATCCTTTTTTACCAGATGTCTATATCTCTGTGCCAATTTTTAACTATATCCGTACAGCAATTAGATTAGCGTTGATAAGCGTATTTTTAGGTACCTAAGCTCTAAAAATCTGTCTATTATATATAGGTCCAGTAGATTTTTGTAGTGTTAGGTATCTATTTAGGCCGCCTGGGGAAGTAACCCACAAAATACCCGTTATCCTAACCACTATAACACAAGCATTTAGTTGCTTAGCTTGGGGTTAGGTGGCGCTGTGTGATATGTCCTCAAATATTTATTTATATCATTCCAAGCTATGTGCAGTAAGTTTCTCCCTAACAAAACGCCAATTTCATATATAAGGAACTAATACTATAAATCTAGTCCAGCTTAAAAGTACGCGTCATTTCTCTAGACATCAGGAACATTTAATGAGGTGGAGAAGTGCATTTTACGACTGGACAATCTCTACAAAATACTTACTTTACATATAGATGAAACTCTAGATGTAAGGGTGTAAGATAAACACTTGAGGGCATAATTTAGTACCATAGTAGGTAATAAGGATCAAGTGACGTCACCAGGGGTGGCGCGCGATCGTAAAAAGCTAACGAAGTGACACCCCTGCGGGTTCGTTACTGTATGCATTGGATAATCTTACAACATATAATTTATGATATGAGTTTACATAATATACTATATAGGTTTAGATAAAAATTTGACTTCGCTCCTGAAAAAGATTTTCTTAAGATAGAGATGAATAAAAAAACAGACGGTAGGTAGGTGCCCCTAATGATGAGCGGTTACCGTCGCTTATCAAATACAAATGTATGAAATGACGTATTACGTCGTATCGATTTAACAATACGTCATACGTCATTTCATACATTTTTGCCAATTCGCTCTTCGGTTCGGTTCCCTGACGGATAAGTGAATAGCCTCGCTGGAAAACTATAAATGAATAACAATAAACCTATTTACAAGAAATAACAAAACAGAAAGTGACACACGGATCTAAAACTCAAAATTTAATAAAACATTGTTATTTAATGTAACAATAACCCGAGTCGTAAACCCGACCATTAAATATATAATAAAATAAATAATACCCTACTTTATTCAAATCGTAAAAAAAAACTTGACAAAGACGTGACAAAATCGGCCAAAACCTCCTTAGCCCTTATGTCGAGGAAATAAGGTTCATATTGTAGGTTATTGTTGAAGATTAAAATTTACATTGTGCTGTTTTTTTTAGCGAGAATGTATGATTGCGTATGTTTTACGAGTGTTTAATAAAATTCGACACTGTATGTACTGGCAGGTACAAAATATATTCCAAAATATTTTATAATATTTATTTTAAAAAAAACTTCCTTGCTGAAAAGTAGCCTACATTTCATCATCATAATTATCATCAGCCTATGTTCGTCCACTGCTAGACATAATATGGCACGCCACTCATATTAGTCCTCAGTCTTTCTCCTCCAATCGCTCCCAGTGACCCTCCGTATATCATCGCCCCATCTTGCCCATGAGCGCCCTACGCTACGTACTTTCCGAATGGGTGATAGAGTTTTAAAATTACTTTTGTAAAAAAATACGTGAAAACGTGCTCCGATGTAGCTTTAAACATTACTCATATATGTATTATAAGTTTTTAGATTTGATTTGTCTTTAAGAAAATCTCAACCAATTTATGTGTCCGCTAGTACCGAGTGAGGTTTATAGTGAGCATCATAAAGTGTGTAATTACCGGCATCTGTCGGCGCGTGTAACGCACTGGTTGATCTCACGGCGGCCGTTCCATCGGTTTATAGCTCGCTGGTCGCTCGGGTCACGAATCAAAGGGATGTGAGTTGTGTTTGTTTTACTTCCCGCGTGTGCTGCTAGCCTGGTACTTCGAGCTAAAGATATTATTGTGTTGGACGGAATTAGATGCACAGAGGTCACCTATTTTCTCACTTTGTGAGTTAAAAGTCATACACAAGACTTAAACAGAAGAAAGGTTTTATTATTGAAAGCAGGAACGAACAGAAAATGAAACAGGTTTGGTTAAAAAAGCAACAAACTCAATACAAAAGTCTGTTCAAAAATCCTCCCATAATGCAACGGGGCGTCATAAACTTCAATAGCCTTCCACGCCGAGTTAATTACAATATAAAAATGTAAATTGTCTCCCGTTGCCACCATTTGACGCCTAGAGGGATGCAATTTAAAATATAACGCGCTGTGTCAAAAATGAAAATATTCGTCCCCTTGACTTTAATAAAATCGCGCCCTCAATTTACTGCCAAATAGAAATTTCCGATTTCTTTCATGGGAAAGAAAATTGTTTTTTTTTCGCGAGAATTGGTGCCGATCGAGAATATTATTATAATTAAAGTTGTTGAATAGAAGACCAGGGCCCGGGAAGATGTGAAATAATCAAAAATTGTTCGCCGAAAGGAAATTGAATTCTGTAGATTTGCTTCCCTTCGGTAAATGGACTCCGAGCATAATGGAACAACTGCCGAGATCGAACTTCGCTTGACATATTTTTGGTGGAATTCATTAGTTTTTTGTTTGTTTCTATTCTTTAAAATTCCGGAATCATGTCAATTCTTGGTAATGTAGTATTTGGTTACCATCTAGGTATAGCTGGCTAAACCTCGTTGTCTCCGGTTTTATCCTTGACATTTGACATACTAATGCTCAACATATTACTTACTCGTAGATTTAAGCTTAGAACCTAATATATTTTATTCATTCAAAGTAAGAAGACGAGCAAGATGCTCTTCCTTCTGATGATAAGAGATAACGCTGCATATAGGTAATTAAAATATCAATAATCAGTTCAATGCCACCCAGTGCCACCTTTTTTATAAAAAAAATATAGTAAAACACACCAACGAACACACACACACACCAACGAACGCTTTTTACTTTTTACTCAAGAGTCATAAGATGATCCTTCAACCCAGTAATTTCACTAAGCTAATTGCTAAACAGGCAAATTTTCTATGTATAACCGCTACACACAACTAGTTTTATTTTTGAACAACGTCAAACAGTACCGTCGTGCTACACCTATGACATAAAAACAAACATTACTCGCAGCACATAGTAACCACATAGCTTCCAGTAATGATCACGCATCACGCCGCTGACGGGTGCGCCGGCGCCGCGTCTGGCTGCGGCCGCGGGCGTCAGCGAGTCTGATGATGCACTACATTGTTACATGGTGATAATTACCTTTATCTACAGTACCCTTGCAAATGGAAGTAAGTGGAGCATATCACACGCTTCAGAGTCCTTAAAACAATATGAAGGGCCTTCAGTTATCAGTCACCACTTTCTAGCAGGACTGAAATATCATCAGATCCAAGATAGGTACTTATTATGAGTTAAATAAATTGAATGTTGCATTAAACGTACCGTATTGTGTTGCTGAACAAATAAATTATGATGTTCTCGTGAATTAACACGATCATATTACTTAGCTAAGCTATCTGAGTAGAACAAATCCAATTAGGTACCAAATTTCAAAACAATCCGTTTTGAAGCTTTTAGACTTGAAGACGTAACAAACACACATAATATTCTCCCTGAAGTATCTTTATAAAAGAAAATTTTGTGAGCAACTTTCATATCCACTGAACTAATGAAATTTAGTTTCCGCTGCCAACTTTGAAACTGTAGCCTTGAAAGCCCTTTCTTTCCAATTTGGCACCTGGCAATAATCCCTTCGCCTTACATCAGCGTGGCCCTGGAGGAAACCTAACCTTGCCAAATTCAATAAGGCTGCTACTTTTTGCCTCGTTTTTATATCTATGTACCTACATAATATTATGTACTATGTACTAGACAAGTTGCCGCAAAAACTCTACACGTTTCTATTACCATACGAAACCAGACCAAGAACACTTTAAGACCTTATCTCAATAAACGTTCGTCTACTTTCGTCAATATGTTCCTAGTTGATGATGTTGTTAGTTGTATTGTGACAAGGGTGTAGAGCGGTGGCTGTTGAATAAACATGGCTCTATCATTGTATCATTGAGCACAATTGCCTGCTAACCTATGGTGATCAGTTTGCAAGGTCAGAGTGGGGACTGGGGAATAGTTTACTTTCTGATAGGTTTTGTAACCAGGCATCATTAGACGAATTGGTCCTTATATAGTTAGGTCTTTAGAATGGTCTGGACTAGGCTCTAGGTCCATAATTGGAAGATTTTCTATAGTACTAAAGCTTCATCAGATAAATTAATTATTGATTTATTGATCCTTGCTCATAATAATTATAATGAGTGTTTAAAAATGGGTTGGATGAAAGTTCAGGCGTGTACGGGAGATGGCCTATTTTAGGTATCTAGGTGTGGCTAGAACCAGGCTGAGTAGATAATTATGTAGAACTAGCTTATCGTATCTTAATTCCCTTTGTGAAATATTTTCTTAACAGAAGAAAACAACGAATTTAGCTATTCTAGGGTCAAAGCACGTGTTACCAATATTTAGATTTTAATCAGTCATCGGTTCAGTTTAGGAGTGAAGACGGAATAAACGCAAAAACTTCCGCATATATATGATAGCACAGTAACTTGTAAAACAGATATTATTTTGACAAATAACAAAACCAAGAAATACACAAGACATGAGGTAATAAACTAAAAGTCGATTATTCTACCTATCATCATACCTCTATCATATTTTTTTTTTTTTTTTTATGTAATAGGTGACAAACAAGCAGACGGCCCACCTGATGGTAAGTGGCACCGTCGCCTATGGATACCTGCAATACCGGGGGTACCGCTGGTACGTTGCCTACCTTTCAAGACTCTATTCACTTGCCTTTTGAAGAGTCCCATGTTGAAGCTCAACGGAAATACCGCAGGCGGAAGCTCATTCCACATTTTGCAGGTGTACGGCAAAAAGGAGCGACTAAATCGCACAGTGCGCGAATGCCAAGCATCAATAATGTGTGGATGGGCTTTAGAGCGGTGTCGGCTCGTGCGGTGATAAAAGCGCGACGCCGGGATTAGGTCGAATAATTCATCGGAACACTCCCCATTGTATAGGCGATAAAAGATGCAGAGGGATCCAACGTCCCTACGAAAGCTGAGCGGTTCTAGGTGTTCGGTAAGCTTGGGGTCGTTAACAATTCTGACAGCTCTACGCTGTAATGCATCAAGAGGGTCAAGCTGATACTTGGGTGCTCCATTCCAGAGATGGGAGCAGTACTCTACGTGGGGTCTGACTTGGGCTAGATAAAGAAGTAGTCTCTGTCTCGACGTAAAGTACCGCTTCGCCTTATTGAGCACTCCAAGTTTTTTGGAAGCGAGCTTGGCCTTACCTGCAATGTGACCACGGAACTGAACATTAGCAGAAATGTCAACACCCAGAATTCTTATGCTATCCGAGACCTTGAGAGGAGTGTCCTGAAATCGAGGCGCGTCAACAAAAGGGACTTTTTTAGCGGTAAACGCGCAAACTTGTGTCTTAGCTGCGTTGAACTGGACCAGGTTCAGAGATCCCCAATCCGAGACCTGTTCCAGGGAAGCTTCAACGTCAGACACCAGTTTGTTCCTGCATTCCTCCATTTCGGCACGGGGGGCATTGATGCGACCGCAATACTGAGCGTCACCAGTACTGTCATCCGCATAGCAATGCATACCACTAGTTTGTAGCATATCATTGATGTGCAAGATGAACAGTGTCGGCGACAACACTGAGCCCTGAGGGACACCGGCGTTAATCGGCTTACTGTCGGAGCATTGCCTGTCAACAACGACCTTAATGCTTCGATCCGATAGGAAGCTAGCAACCCATTCGCACAACCCCTCGGGAATACCATAAGAAGGTAGCTTGGAGAGTAGTGCCCGATGCCACACCCGATCAAAGGCCTTAGCGATGTCCAGACTAACTGCGAGTGCCTCACCCTTACTCTCTACGGCTTCAGCCCAGCGGTGAGTGAGGTAAACAAGAAGATCACCAGCCGATCGGCCGTGGCGAAAGCCATACTGGCGATCGCTAATCAGCTGGTGATCCTCCAGGTACCTAAGGAGCTGAGTGTTTATAACTCGCTCCATCACCTTACAGAGCAGGGAGGTAATGGCAATGGGTCGGTAGTTAGCTGGGTCAGAACGGTCGCCTTTCTTAGGGATGGGGTGAACAAGGGCTGTCCTCCAAGAAGTAGGTACTCTTCTATTTGTGTAGGAGTGCAGGAAAAGACGCGTAAGGACAGGGGCCAACTCGGGAGCACATGTTTTTAAGACAATAGCGGGAATATTATCCGGCCCACTCGCTTTCCGCACGTCAAGGGATAAAAGTTCCTTCCGTACAGCTTTCTGAGTGAAACGTACTTCTGGCATGGAACTTTCACACCGCGGGATAGTAGGCGGTGTGGCACCCCCGTCGTCGATAGTCGAGTTAGAGGCAAAGATAGAGCCGAGGAGATCGGCCTTTTCTTTAGCGCTATGGGCCAGAGAATCATCCGGCCTACGCATAGCGGGAAAAGCAGACTTGCAAAAGTTACCCTCAGCAGACTTGGCGAGAGACCAGAAGGCTCGGCTCCCTGTAGGGAATCCCGCTAGTTGATCGCCAATACGGCTTATATGGGCATCTCGGGCTTTAGCAGTAACCCTCTTACTGGACCTAGACTCGCTGTTAAGCTTTTTCTTCAAGGCAGTGATGTTGGGATCGTGACTAACGAGTGCCTCAGTCCATGATTTATAGGCGGTTTGTTTTTTTAGGGACGCTTCCGCACAAGATTTATTAAACCATGGACGGCTCCGCCCACCAACGCGCACAACAGAGCAAGGAATAAATAATTCCATACCCTGCAGCACAACATCGGCGACGGAGTCTGCACAAAAGTCTACACTGTCCGAAGAGAAGCAGAGTTGGTTCCATGGATAGGACGCGTAGAATTCGCGTAAGCTATCCCAGTCAGCCGACCCATAGTGCCAAACTTTACGCTTACCACAGGAAGTAAAGCGGGTACGATCATGGTTTGGCACCATCGTACGAACCAGACAATGGTCGGAGCGGCCAAGCGGCGCCTCAACCGAAACTTGGTACTGATCAGGGTGCGACGTCAGGAACAGGTCCAACAAGGAAGGGTCATGGCTCTCAACATCCGGTATTCTGGTGGGTTCAGAAACCAGTTGTGTTAAACTAAAGACCGAAGCTAGGTCGAAAGCTGCACGCCCCGCGTGATCGGTGGTCCTAGAGCCTAGCCAGTTGGAATGGTGGGCGTTAAAGTCGCCTAACACCACCAGCTCAGCGGAGGTGAATTGCTCAAGAACATGGTCAGCTCCATCCGAAATGTGCTCGAATAAACGAGTAGTCTCTGTGTCCCCGCTGTGTGATCTGTAGAGGCACACGTACACTCTGGTTCTACCACCATGGTTTGTACGCAGCCACAAAGTAGACAGATCATGATCTTCAAGACCAGAGAGACGGCGATAGCAAATATCTTCCCGGACAAACACACAAACTCCGGCACGACGCATGAATTTATGCTCGAGATTGTACCCGGGGTAAAGCAAATAGGAAGTCTCGGTTGGGTCAAGTATTTGCGTCTCAGTTAAAAAGAGTAAGGCTGGTTTAGTAGATTCAAGGTGATAATGAATCTCGTTAAGGTTAGCGTGGAGGCCCCTAATATTACAGAAATCCACTTGAAATGTGGAGTTGGTGACCGCTGTGTAACTCTTTCTATTTTTTGATCTGGCCATAAGGTGTGAAGTGAGTGGGGGTAAGGCAGCACATAATGTCTCCCCATCGAAGGGAAAAAGAGAGTTAGCGGTAGGGCATATGGCTGATTGCGAGAAGACAGCGAGAGTGTATAGTGGGCACGGGGGACGGAAGGGCCCCCGGTCCCCCCTGTGAGCGACTGCCGGGATCCACTCCGGTCTCCTACTCCGGCACGACAGCAACTCACAGGATTATGCGCCGGATGGCGAGACAGCCTCCCGGGGCGGAGATACAAAGAGATCCCCGGGTTCGGGTCCCCTACTGTCCAGCGGGCGGCCAGCGGACAACCGTTTCACCGGGTCTCCCTGGCCCCCGAGCCCATCAGACACGGCCGTCAACCCGAATTGCCTTCACCCAACCACGGGGCCCCAAAAATGGGGAGACAGAAAGTACTGCGGAGTGGGACTGGCACTCCCGTCAACGTGTCGGAACATATCGAAATCCGAGGAGTTCGATACTTGGCGGCACTCTCAAATCGGGAGGGTGGTAGCCATCCAGACGGACTACAGAAATAGCCCTACCACCGGCAGAGTTCAAGTGGAGTTGCAGTTCTGCGAGCACACGCATCAGGATCTGACACATGTGCTCGCCGGACCGGCAAGGAATGCGACGGGCACGCCTCCACGCTTATCCCTCACGCTTATCTACCTACCTATCATACATATATCTTTATTTACTTTCACTGAGTTTTCCTGCTTTATCAGAGATCTAATCTAGATGCTAGATAGCAGTAATCATAAGATATGTTATCCTACGTATACTATAGGTAGGTATATTATGTAGTAACCACGCGCGCGCCACGCAGTCTCCGCGTGTTTGGTCTATATTTAGCGTCATGGCCTACGCGATCCAACTCTCCCATCAAATGTAGCAAAAACAACATTAAACCGAATGTATTACAGATTTCTGGACTGTTCACTGTTCGCTTGTAAACATTCGGTTTGCTGGGATTTTCCATGCCTTGAACATGTTGCGATAGAATACGAGAATTATTTTATACAGTTCTTATAAGTGATAGCAATCATTAAAAGCATCGTTTTTTTTGTTCATCAAAGGTTATCCTTTGACCACGAACTCACGTGATGTTAAGCCACGATACGACTGTAGATGGTAACAGACTGAACACAAAAAGCGGGGCGTTTCTACATTGATAGACTTACCTCACCTTCTAAATTTAGTCCACTACTATCTTCGGGACATCATCACTTAAGACCAGGCTAACATTAGCTAGCTAATTTAATTTAATATTGCATGTGCCCAACAGGGTCCTTAGAAATACTTTGTGTAGAGTCTGGCCAGCGAAAGTAGAGACTCGATTTTTTTCGAAATTTTTCACATGGTCACACTATAGTGTTTCCACATGCACATATTTTGCCCCGTAAAGGAGTAAATTTAGAATACAATAAAATTATTACAATTTAATTTATGGTAGACTATTTTTGAAAATTTGATGACCTAGTTACATTTTAATAACATCACCATAATGTAACTATTCTGTCACTCGTCAAACTTATATCATCATACACTAAAGTCGCAAGTTTATGACTTTTGATTATATAAATATTTCGAAATAAACCAATTTAATTTTCTGTATCTTAATTTTCTGTATTAATCATTCGGAATCGGATAAATAATAAAATCATGGTTGTAAATCGTATGTTTTCTCCAATATTAGGGAAAATCAAAATCAGAGTAGTGCAACACTCGTATTTGCAAAATGGCGGCATAATGGCGAATTCATATTTGAGTTTGCTTGATTTGTGAAGAAATAAACAGATTTTGCGAGTTAAAATGAATAAAAAATTAAGAGTGAGGTGCAAAAGTTACTCTTCTTTATGATTTCTAAATATGAAGAGAAGAAAAAGGAAAGAGAAGCTGAATTTCAGCAGAAACAGGGTTGTTTACTGATTTTATAGGTGAGTGGTGCACAAAATATTTTGATACTTATAATAATATTATGAGCTCGTCCACTTGTATCCCCTTTTTATTCAAATTTTCGTTTCCTATAACATAAATTATTATAAATGTTACTTTTCAACAAAGACTTTAAAGAAAGTGTTTAAAAATCCCACATGCGCTTAACCACCATTTCTATTGGTAATAATTAAAAAATCTTACAGAAAATCTTATGTATAATTCAAAGGCTAAGTGAAGTGGAATAAAAGAACACGATAAAAACTCCCAACTAATTTCTGAAAGAAAAATCTTAACTTACTGGTAAGATTGCAGTAAGCTACATATTTAATTTATGTTAAATTATGTTGTTTACCTGATTACTCTCTTACATACATTATTTTATTGTATTTGTTGTAGAAATAAGCGTTTCAACATTACAAAATTGAAGAAGATTAAAAAAGAAGGTGCAGTTAATGAAGGTGTTTGGGTTACTCCGGGAAAAAAGAAGACCTCACCAATCAAAAGTGTCCAACCTGGATAATTTCGACATGGATGCTATAAAAAAAATAACAGCGACACCAACGACTCCGATGAACCACTTGAAGCGGATTTTTTAGATTCAGATTTTGATTAAAAATTAATAAAAATTGTATTTTGTACATAATTATATATTTTATTTTCTATCCTACTTATATATAGATGAATGTTTGTTACTCTTTTACGCCTAAACCTAAACGGTTAGACAGATTGAGCTGAAATTTGGTATTGAATAGCTCAGACCCTGGAATAATACATAAGTACAGCGGGTAAAACCGCTGCGCTGGGCGCAGCTAGTACTTTAAAATACTAAGCTTAAGGGCCACGACTGACTAGTAATATTTGTTTGTATTGTAGTATGTATCTAGATTTTGTAACGCGAACCATATTATGACCGCACTCATTGCGAATATTGTACCTTCATTACAAAGAAATCTTACACTGATCCACTTTTAGGTGGTTTTAGAGAACATCCTGATATTTGGTGAAGAATTAAATGAACAAGTTATATGAAAACATAATATTATTTTTATTATTTTAATCAAAGTATCAAACTTGTTCGTTCCAACTATACTATTATTTTGTGGGTTACCACACTCGTATTTTTTTGAATTTGCCGCGGTTTTTCAGTCTCTACTTTCGCTGGCCAGACTCTACCTACCGGTCTACCAGTGGGTCAACGCTCACTACACCCACCCGGGACCCACTCAGCACCGCCTCGCCTCGGCGTCCACCCGGCGTCAACGCGGCGTCCACGGGTGGACGCGCGTTGACGCCGGGTGGACGCCGCGCGGTCAACCCGTGAACGCCGCGTGACCAACGAGTGGACGCCACTTATCCACGAATTTAATTCCACAATAAAACCTTTTAAATGTTTAATAAATAGTTGAATTTATAATTAACTTAATTTTTAATATTAACTTAATCTAACTATTGAAAATAATATTAGACATGAAGTAAATAATAATTTATCAATTTAATTTACCTTTATCCTGCTTTTTTTCATGGCAAATTGCGTAATTTAAATAAAACTTTCGTTATAAGAAAAAAATCGTAATTAAATTTAATATTTCGTAAGTGAGAAATTAACGCCTGATAAAAAACTATTACTAATTACATAATCTTACTAATATTATAAAAGCGAAAGTTTGTGTGTATGTGTGTGAGTGTGTGTGTGTGTGTGTGTGTGTGTGTGTGTGTGTGTGTGTGTGTGTGTGTGTGTGTGTATGTTTGTTACTTTTTCACGCTTAAACGGATGAACCGATTGACTTAAAATTTGGTATGAAGATAGCTGAGACTCTGGAATAACACATAGGCTACATTTTATCCTGATAAATGAAACAGTTTCTGTAAAAATCAAATATATATTAAAAAAATGACAGTTCTGAAATTTGACAATTGATTGTCATTTTGACATTTACGATTTTCCATTGTTTTTGAAAAAATTGACAATTAATTGTCATTTTGACGTATTCGATTGTCAATTTTTTTTTGAGAAATTTGACATATTCGTTTTTAATTATTTTTTTTTGAGAAATTCGACATGAGATTTTTAATTTTTTTTAGAGAAATTTGACATATTCGATTTTCATTTTTTTTTTGAGAAATTCGACATGAGTTTTTTAATTATTTTTAGAGAAATTTTACATATACGATTTTTAATTTTAGAAAACTGCTGGAAATTTTAATGATAGTTTATGGTAGATTTTTTTTTATGAGTGCTTCATTTGTAGTTTATCAAATGGGCTTACTATGGGTGCTTCATTTAAAAACTAAATGGGCTTACTATGAGTGCTTAATTTGTGGTTTATCAAATGGGCTTACTATGGGTGCTTCATTTGAATACTAAATGGGCTTACTATGAGTGCTTCATTTGTGGTTTATCAAATGGGCTTACTATGGGTGCTTCATTTGTGGTTTATCAAATGGGCTTACTATGGGTGCTCCATTTGAAAACTAAATGGGCTTACTATGAGTGCTTCATTTGTGGTTTATAAAATAGGTCCACTATGGCTGCTTCATTTATGGTTTATCAAATGGGCTTACTATGGGTGCTTCATTTAAAAACTAAATGGGCTTACTTTGAGTGCTTAATTTGTGGTTTATCAAATGGGCTTACTATGGGTGCTTCATTTGAATACTAAATGGGCTTACTATGAGTGCTTCATTTGTGGTTTATCAAATGGGCTTACTATGGGTGCTTCATTTGTGGTTTATCAAATGGGCTTACTATGGGTGCTCCATTTGAAAACTAAATGGGCTTACTATGAGTGCTTCATTTGTGGTTTATAAAATAGGTCCACTATGGCTGCTTCATTTGTGGTTATTAAATGGGCTTACTATGAGTGCTTCATTTGTGGTTTATCAAACGGACTTACTATGAGTGATTCATTTGTGGTTTATCAAATGGGCTTACTATGAGTGCTTCATTTGTGGTTTATCAAACGGGCTTACTATGGGTGCTTCATTTAAAAACTAAATGGGCTTACTATGAGTGCTTCATTTGTGGTTTCTCAAATGGGCTTACTATGAGTGCTTCATTTGTGGTTTATCAAATGGGCTTACTATGGGTGCTTCATTTGAATACTAAATGGGCTTACTATGAGTGCTTCATTTGTGGTTTATCAAATGGGCTTACTATGGGTGCTTCATTTGTGGTTTCTCAAATGGGCTTACTCTGAGTGCTTCATTTGTGGTTTATAAAATAGGTCCACTATGGCTGCTTCATTTGTGGTTTATCAAATGGGCTTACTATGAGTGCTTCATTTGTGGTTTATCAAACGGGCTTACTATGAGTGATTCATTTGTGGTTTATCAAATGGGCTTACTATGAGTGCTTCATTTGTGGTTTCTCAAATGGGCTTACTATGAGTGATTCATTTGTGGTTTATCAAAAGGGCTTACTATGAGTGCTTCATTTATGGTTTATCAAATGGGCTTACTGTGTGTGCATTATTTGAAAACTAAATTGGCTTACTATGAGTGCTTCATTTGTGGTTTATCAAATGGGCTTACTATGGATGCTTCTTTTGAAAACTAAATGGGCTTACTATGGGTGCTTCATTTGAAAAATAAATGGGCTTACTATGAGTGCTTTATCAAATGGGCTTACTGTGACTACTTCATTTGTGGTTTATCAAATGGGCTATTATCGGTAGAAATTAGACTTATTATTCAACCAGAAACATGTAGAATATGTTCGACGCATTTCGTGAAATTCCGGTGAAGTTCGGATTTGACAAATGACCATTTAATGACCATTTATTTTTCAACCATGAAACCATTTATTTTTCAAATGAAGCACCCATAGTAAGCCCATTTAGTTTTCAAAAGAAGCACCCATAGTAAGCCCATTTGATAAACTACAAATGAAGCACTTATAGTAAGCCCATTTAGTTTTCAAATAATGCACACACAGTAAGCCTATTTTATAAACCACAAATGAAGAACCCATAGTAAGCCCATTTGATAAACTACAAATGAAGCACTTATAGTAAGCCCATTTAGTTTTCAAATAATGCACACACAGTAAGCCTATTTTATAAACCACAAATGAAGTACTCATAGTAAGCCCATTTGATAAACCACAAATAAAGCACTCATAGTAAGCCCATTTAGTTTTCAAATGAAGCATCCATAGTAAGCCCATTTAGTTTTCAAAAGAAGCACCCATAGTAAGCCCATTTAGTTTTCAAAAGAAGCACCTATAGTAATCCCATTTTATTACCCACAAATGAAGCACTCATAGTAAGCCCATTTGATAAACCACAAATGAATCACTCATAGTCATAGTAAGCCCATTTGATAAACCACAAATGAAGCACTCATAGTAAGCCCATTTGATAAACCACAAATGAAGCAGCCATAGTAAACCTATTTTATAAACCACAAATGAAGCACTCATAGTAAGCCCATTTAGTATTCAAATAAAGCACCCATAGTTAGCCCATTTGATAAACCACAAATAAAGCACTCATAGTAAGCTCATTTAGTTTTCAAATAATGCACTCATAGTAAGCCCATTTGATAAACCACAAATGAAGCACTCATAGTAAGCCCATATAGTTTTTTAAATGAAGCACCCATAGTTAGCCCATTTGATAAACCACAAATAAAGCACTCATAGTAAGCCCATTTAGTTTTCAAATGAAGCACCCATAGTAAGCCCATTTAGTTTTCAAAAGAAGCACCCATAGTAAGCCCATTTAGTTTTCAAAAGAAGCACCCATAGTAAGCCCATTTGATAAAATGAAGCACTCATAGTAAGCCCATTTAGTTTTCAAATAATGCACTCATAGTAAGCCCATTTGATATACCACAAATAAAGCACTCATAGTAAGCCCATTTAGTTTTCAAAAGAAGCACCCATAGTAAGCCCATTTAGTTTTCAAAAGAAGCACCCATAGTAAGCCCATTTGATAAACCACAAATGAAGCACTCATAGTAAGCCCAATTGATAAACCACAAATGAATCACTCATAGTAAGCCCATTTAGTTTTCAAATGAAGGACCCATAGTAAGCCCATTTGATAAACCACAAATTAAGCACTCATAGTAAGCCCATTTAGTATTCAAATGAAGCACCCATAGTAAGCCCATTTGATAAACCACAAATGAAGCACCCATAGTAAGCCCATTCGAGAAACCACAAATGAAGCACTCATAGTAAGCCCATTTAGATTTTAAATGAAGCACCCATAGTAAGCCCATTTGATAAACCACAAATGAAGCACTCATAGTAAGCCCATTTAGTTTTCAAATGAAGCACCCATAGTAAGCCCATTTGATAAACCATAAATGAAACACCCTTAGTAAGCCCATTTGATAAACCACAAATGAAGCACTCATAGTAAGCCCATTTAGTTTTCAAATGAAGCACCCATAGTAAGCCCATTTGATAAACCATAAATGAAACACCCTTAGTAAGTCCATTTGATAAACTACAAATGAAGCACTCATAATGAGCCCATTTAGTTTTCAAATAAAGCACCCATAGAGAGCCCATTTGATAATCCGCAAAAAAAACTACCATAAACTATCATTAAAATTTCCAGCATTTTTCTAAAATTAAAAATCGAATATGTCAAATTTCTCTAAAAAAAAATTAAAAATCTAATGTCGAATTTCTCAAAAAAAAAATGAAAATCGAATATGTCAAATTTCGCGAAAAAAAATTAAAAATCTCAAATGTCAAATTTCTCAAAAAAATATTGAAAAACGAATATGTCAAATTTCTCAAAAAAAAAAGAATCGAATACGTCAAAATGACAATTAATTGTCAATTTTTCAAAAACAATGGAAAATCGCAAATGTCAAAATGACAATTAATTGTCAAATTTCAGAACTGTCATTTATTAAATATATATTTGATTTTTTACAAAAACTGTTTCATTTATCAGGATAAAAAGTAGCCTTTGTGTTATTCCAGAGTCTCAGCTATCTTCATAACAAATTTTAAGTCAATCGGTTCATCCGTTTAAGCGTGAAAAAGTAACAAACATACACACACACACACTCACACACTCACAAACATACACACAAACTTTCGCTTTTATAATATTAGTAAGATGAAGTAAATTATAATTTAGTTTACCTTTATCCTGCTTTTTCCCATGGCAAAAAAAAACATTTTGTTGTTTTGTTTCGTAGGCTTGTTTTTGTACGTATAATTTAATAAAATCATAGAAATATTCCACGCATTTTTTTCTATTCTAAAAAATGCAAAAAAAAGAAATCGTAGTATAATATTGGAAAAATTGTATAATTTTCATTTCCAAGACAATAATTTTGTGATGCTCTCAATCCGACCCTGCTCATCAACTCGGGACCGACGCAAGGCAAGCATGCGAGCCGCGAGTTGTCAACGGGTGGCCCACCCGCCGTCCGCGCGCGGACGCCTCGCAGCCGAGGCGATGCGGCGGCGTTCCGGAGTTGATGTAGTGAGCGTTAGCTCATACAAATCCATATAAAGAATACTAACCGCGCGAGGCGAGGCGGTGCTGAGTGGGTCCCGGGTGGGTGTAGTGAGCGTTGACCCTAAAGACCATGTACCTAATTCTAAGAAGACAAATAAACTATTAAGTATTGAGCTTTATTCCTCTGGGACCCCGTCTACTTGACGGACACCGCGTGCCGTGTCGGTAACCAGTAGCTTCTTTAGATGGTAACCGCTCACCATAAGCTGGACCATCTGCTTGTATCGGTTTCCAACATAAAACTCCTGAACATAATAAAAGTTTAACTGAAATTATAATGTAACAATGCGTCATACAATACTACAATCAGACTAATCAAACTTATTTAAAAACCAAATAACATTTAAATCGTGCAGACGATTTAATGATTTCCTGACACTGTAATCCACCGTCCACGTGCAAAATAATAAAAGTGCAAGTTTTTCCTGGTTTTATTTGTAGTGTTATAATGACAATAGATTGTAGACGAGCCCACGCGTGGACTCCCGAAATATACTCATGTTTACGCCACGTTTGTGTGGATCTGTTTGCGTTGGATGCAGGAATGTCTGCAGACATTTTATCACATGCTAAATACTATGTGGATTAAAATCGGCTACTTAATGTTTAAAAATGAAATTCTTCCTTCTTTTCGAGTCGATCGGCTATAAGTTGTAATATTATGTGAACCCTACAGCTGCTTTGACCAATGCGTCGCCACTGTTATTGCGATATCATTGGCCTCGAAAAGGTCTTGCATTGTGCAAGCTGTAGGGCAACTTGGGCATTGCAGGAGGTGTGCCATTGATTGGACAGCACCATATCACACCTGTCGTCCTTGGAGAAACCCCACCTTACTCGGTTTTCGCGACTTCTTCCGACACCGGCCCGGTCTGGCTATAAAAAATGAAATGGTCCATGAGTTTGTTATAAGCCGCGTCTCCAGCTCCTGTTTTGGTTTAAACATTCAACATGAACATGACAACATCCAAAAAAATCTCGGTGTGGTCGACTTCTTATTTTCTCCAACAATAGTTTTTGCTTTTCATATCCGATGGAAAGCACGTACAACAAAACAAAATATCAATATTAATCAAAATCAACGAGATTTTATTTGGAAGTTGTCATGCTCATGTTGAATATTTGGACCAAAACAAGAGCTGGAGACGCGGCTTTTTATATCAAGTGTTAACCCATAGTACCTATTGCTGATGGGTTTCGATAGGTTTACCATTCTGAAAGCCCATAAAACGCACATAATAATATTATAGGCAGGTGATATGTTTAAAACTCTTGTATACGACTTGGCCTTGGCCTTGCAGGAGAATCAAGGCGAGCTGAAGCTGCAACATAATAATATTATGTTGACCACTAAAATTGTGATTTGACTCTGACTCTCTTACAGTATAGTTCTGTTGGAGTAGTAACATGTTTTTTAGGGTTCCGTACCTCAAAAGGAAAAAACGGAACCCTTATAGGATCACTTTGTTGTCCGTCCGTCTGTCTGTCTGTCTGTCTGTCAAGACCCTTTTTCTCAGGAACGCGTGGAGGTAACAAGCTGAAATTTATAGGAAATACTAAGGTCCATTGCCTTTTAGAGCTGTGAAAATTTCAAACTTCTAAGCCAACGCAATCAAAAGATATAGTCGAATATGTCGCAAATATCAGCAATTTTTCGACATTACCAAATAATTCAAAACCTACGGGGCACTTCCCGTAAACTCAGAATCTTGAAATTTGGCACGAAATAACTACTTAGAGTACAAATAAAGGAAAAATTGCGAAAACCATAATTTTTTATTTGCATCATATGAAAAAAATATTTTGAATAATTTTATACCTACTACCCTTTTTCTCATGAACGCGTAAACGTATTAAATTGAAATTCATATCAAATACTCAAGTCTATAATACCTTTAAACTGTAATAAAATCAAACCTCTATGTCAACGCATTCAAAAGAAACAGCAATTTTAGTCGCAATTTTAAACTCGCAACTACTCTCAAAAAATCAAAACCTACAGGGTACTTCCCGTGATTTTAGAATCTTGAAATTTGGCACAAAGCAACTCCTTAGAGCACAGATAAAGGAAAAATTGCGAAAATTGTACATTTTTAGTTATATCATAAAAAAAAATATTTTTAATAATTTCATACTTACTACCTTATTTCTCATGAACACGTGCAGGTATTAAACTGAAATTCATATCAAATACTAAGGTCTATTATACCTTTAAACTGTAATAAAATCAAACCTCTATCTCAACGCATTCAAAAGAAACAGCAATTTTAGCCGTATTTTTTAACTCGCGACTACTCTCAAAGAAATCAAAACCTACAGGGTACTTGCCGTTAACTCAGAATCTTGAAATTTGGTATGCAGCAACGTCTTAAATAAATCACAGGCACAGGAAAAATTGCGAAAACTGTAAATTTTTAGTTACATCATATAAAAAAAGATTTTTAATAATTTTGTATTTACTATCCCTTTCCTCAAGAACGCGTACAGGTATTAAATTGAAATTCATACCAAATACTCAGCTTTATAATAACTTTTAGCTGTAAAAAAATCAAACATCTATGTCAACGCAATCAAAAGAAACAGCAATTTTAGCCGCATATTTTCAAACTCGCAAATTTTCAAAACCTACAGTATATAATATTTTATACCCACCTTTCCTTAGGGTTCCGTAGAAACCCGTAGGTTTGTACGGAACCCTCGATGCTCGAGTCCTACTCGTACTTGACCGGTTTTATTTTTCATTGTCTTTCATGATTAATTACAAGTACTCTTGAACAAGTCTAGACTGAAACAATGTAGGAAGTAACCTACAAGTACTAATAGATAAAGTAGGTACTTACATATGTACACTTATATCCAACTAGACAAATACCTAATGTAAACCACGTGTAAGTAGGTGCGGTGCGAACAGACAGACAATGAGACCACATCGCTTATGTAACTCGTCCTTGAGGACTAACACACGTGGCTCATTATCTATATGTTAAGTGCAATTTATTGACTATTAAGTCTGTTTGTCTGTTCACGTGGTTAAATAATACCTAGTTAAAATTAGATTAGTTTATAACTTAGGTAAGCTTGTTAACAAAGACTATGTCGCCAACTAGTTCATTTTTACACGATATTTAGAGATTTCATTCATATTTGATTAAAATACCCATTTAAATTTGACGTATTTCCGGTAGGTAGTTCCGGTTACCGGGGGTAGACTTCCTTTGCAGGAGGTCGTCTAGGTGGGTACCCCAACAGTGTCAGTTATTCTACCGCCTGAGCAGTAATGTGCAAACATTACTGTGCTTCGGTAGGAGGGCACTGTAGCTAGTGAAATTACTGGGCTAAAGAGTCTTAACATCTTATGACTCTTGAGTAAGAAGCGTTGGTGCAGTGCACCTAGAATTGCACATCATTGTGAAATTTTGGGTAGCACTGTACTGATTATGGGCAGCGTTATCTCTTAACATCAGGAGAGCGTCTTGCTCGTCTTCTTACTTCTCCACATAAAAAAAAAATCCGGACTCCATTTATTCTGGCGACTGGTTGTGACCAAAGTCCCCAATATCACTAGAGACCTAAATTTCTGATTTTTTTTTGCATATTTTGAATGTAGGAATAGTTTATTCGAAGTGCCCAACTTTAAATATGAGTCATAGTAATTATGCAACTTATGCAACATAATACAAGTATATTAATTTATTATGTATAAGCTATAAATATAAAATACATCACGATATGACAGCAATAACTACACAATAACCGGATAAATGCAGTTTAACTCTCATATAAAATATATAATTATTAGGGATGGGCCGAAGTTCGTTTTACATTCGGTTTAACTGAATTTCGGCAGATTGAACCGAACTTCGGCATTCGACCGAATTTCGGTTCAACCACCCGAAATTCGGTTCGTATGCTCTACGCACTATCCTGCTTTAAACTTGCTTTAATAACAAACACAAGTTAATGACATGATGATACTCGAAATTTAAGATCGCTCATTCGCTCGCATTAGATAAATTTTGAAAAATAAATCCCACCAAAAACATTCTGTAAAAAACTAGCCAAGTCTCGATGGAGCTGCTTGTTTATCTCTAAAAAGTAATGAAATCTAGACAAAGTCGTGCCAAGTATAAGGTTCCTTACTGCGATTTCTTTATTATTATAGTTAATGTTGTGTGACTTGGCCGTTGAAGGCTACACAAGGGTACAAAACCAGATGCTCCATGACACTTGGATCGCCTAAACATAAGTATTATTGAAATACGCAGCTTTATCAAGCCTACAATTGACTGGTTATCCAATCAACGTTTTCCAAGTGGAAATTTTCTATCGTGAATGGATAGCGGACAGATTGGTGCAATAGTGTCATGGAGCACCTGGTATAATACCCTTGTGTTCCCTTCAACGGCCAAGTCACACAACATTAACTATAATAATAAAGAAATCGCAGTAAGGAACCTTATACTTGGCACGACTTTGTCTAGATTTCATTACTTTTTAGAGATAAACAAGCAGCTCCATCGAGACTTGGCTAGTTTTTTACAGAATGTTTTTGGTGGGATTTCACTTATTTTTGTAGAAACGCTATATTATAAGGTTATCAGAAATACAAACCGTAAGCGCGTTTTAAAATACAGTCAGCGCCATCTAGATACGTGTGCGTTCACTCTTAGTCCAATGCATCATAATATTATACCGGGAAGTGGGCCTAATTAAACTTGCAAGATTTAATTACAGACAGACAGACCGACAGGTGAAAGTAAATAAAAGCTTGTAGTAAAGGCGGATGTCGATCTCTTCTAATAGTTTGGTTGGGCTCTTATTTTAGTTGGCAACGCTAGATATCGCCTGATCATAACTGACGATTTACGACACATATACACACACACACACACACACACACACACACACACACACACACACACACACACACACACACATATATATACATATACTATGCCCTAAATATATTTTGAATTAATAAGTTGGATATTACACAATTTTAACCATTGACTGCAAATGTAACTTTGTAATCCTATACATTTATATGAGATTACAAAGTTATTTATGCAGATGAATTATCTCGAAAACGAGACCGAAATTGCATGTTTTTTTAGTTTTCCTATGGCTTATACAATAAATTCTAAGTATGTACCAAATTTCAGCTCTCTGAGTTTATGGGAAGTACTAGTTCTATTTTGATGATCATGAGTGAGTGAGTGTCGAAAATGCGAAACTTTGCTTTCGCTTAACTTCGGAACTTAATGACCTACAGACTTGAAATTTTGGATTTTAAGTATGTAATTATAGCTTACTGGATGACGAAAATTTCTGTGTTCTGGTCTTATCCAGAGGTTCTCAAATAGGGGCCTGAAAATGCGACGAAATGGTTCCTGTAAAGATGGTACGGCAGTGCTTGCTTCGCGCTCGACTTGGCGGGGGCACTACCGTGCCCCCAGATTCATAGATTTACAAACATTTTCTACCGACGAAACCAAACGGAGGAGGTTAACAAGTCGACGCATATATTTTTTGTGGCGCTTATTAAACGCTCGGCATTTTTATTACATGCCTGTTTGGCGTCGGCTCAAAATTACTTAGGTATAGTGACATTAGTACATTATATTATTAGGTAAATATTTTTAATAACGCGAGCCTGTCATTCTCGATAAAGCGCGGCAAAAGTGAACCGAAGTTCGGCCGAATTTTGCCGAATGTTCGGCCGAAGTTCGTATTCGGTTCAAACCAAATTCGGCCCATCACTAATAATTATGTGTTAAAAGATAGTTAATGAGGTAACAGCAATATGACTCATTCAGAGGAAATTACGTAAGTTATCGGTTTTATTGTTATTTTATATTATAGGTAAACGATAACCTCGAGCAAAGTATTTATTTCGAGTAAAAGTTAGTACATTATGTTTATTGATTTTTTTATAGTTATACGTAACTAGCTTTGCAAATTAAACGTAATTATTGAAAAATAAATAAATAATTTATTCATAAAAATAGATACTTATTAGTGATGGGCCGAATGTGGTTTGAACCGAATACGAACTTCGGCCCAACATTCGGTAAAATTGCAAAATTCGGCCGAACTTCGGTTAAGTTTTATCAAGCTTTATCGAGAATGATAGCTTCACATTATTAAGGTTATTTATTGTAACAGAAATCAAATACCTAATTTCTAGAAAGTAGAAAATATAAATAAAATGAAAAACCAATAATTTATTAACCAACCTCCGTTCTTAAGACTCGTTCTTCCGTGCTCGACTCTCTCGCTTGATAAATTTTGAAATATATATTTGTACCTTTTTAAAAATGTCTCTGAGTAAAGCTGTAGATACCTAATAATACTAATGTCAGTATACTTAAGTAATTTTGAGTCGGCGCCATACAGGCAAGTAAGAAAATGCCGAGCGTTCAAAAGGCGCCATAAAAAATATACGCGTCGACTTTAAACCTCCTCCGTTTGGTTTCGTCGGTTGAAAATGTCTGTAAAATCTATGAATTTATATTTCAAAATTTATCTAATACCAGCGAATGAGCGATCTTAAATTATCAGCATGTCATTAACTTGTATTTGTTTTTTATTAAAGCAGGATAGTGCATAGAGCATATGAACCGAATTTCGGCTGATTGAACCGAAATTCGGCCGAATGCCGAAGTTCGGCTCAAGCTGCCGAAATTCGGTTAAACCGAATGTAAAACGAACTTCGGCCCATCCCTAGTACTTATACATACATACATTAAATCCAATGATACAGAAACATTTGGGTGCAATAAGGAGGTGTCATGATGGTGAAAACTGCTCTATCCGAAACTAGACTTGTGGTGTGTCTTCGGTTAAAGCAAGATTCCTCATATTTTGTGAATTGTGAATCATTGACAAAAACAAAAACAATTTAATGTATTCACTGTACCTACATGGGCCTATTACAAAGATATCTTAAATTAAGTATATTTATGTCATAATACATAAATATGTGTGTGTGTATATACTTATGTTTATGTCTTATGTAAACTGTAAGTGCCTAGCTTGCCATCTCTATAATTTTATATATATTATATAAGTTTTCATAACTCAATAATGAGCCTTATCAAGTGCCAATAATAATACCTACTTGTAAACACAATTGACTTTTATTTCCACTTTTCCTCTTGAAAACATTCTCCAAGATAACAAAACAGCTGGATTACATCATCATGTTATTTTCCAACGTATATTTTTAAAAATAAACGAAAAGCACAAGTTTTCCTTAATTTAACATGTTAATTTAATTCATGGCTCGTTAAGGAACTGGTATTTTAACAACTTGGTGCTAAAAACATAGTAGGTAGCTATAGGTGCCTAGTAACCTATATTTGTTGACCTTGGTTATATCGCACATGTTGAAAACATAATATTATTCTAAAATATCTTGCTATGTATGAATTATATTTGATAACTATGAAATATAGTATGATCATGCTAATATTATGTACTTACTTTTAGGAAAAATATTTGTTTTGCTATTTATGCTGTTATAATACATTTTATATTCACTTAAATTTGTAACCTTTCTATATGATTTGGTTACAATTAAAAGGCAATTCTTGTGTTTTCTGAAAAGTGTTTAGATATTACAAAATTTTCCGTAAAAATCATTTTGTTTTCGTGCTATTAAATTTTGCTTTACTTATAATATTATAATCTATAGCTATGTATAGAAAGTCTTATCGTGGTAGTTTTTGTATTACCTTGTATAAGTCATCGTACCGATAAATGATTTCTTCCGTTCCTAAAATGTTCCTGAAGTGAAGTAAGCCGGCATGCAGTTTAAGACTGTTTAACTATGTACATAATAAATGTGAAGTTTGATCGTGGTGAAGCCATAACCGCGAGTAAATATTGACACAACATATGTGAGGCGAATGCCTGCTATATACTAACCAGACACATAATACTATGTACCTACTGTAGGCGAATATATAATCAATTGGCGGCTCTTGGCGCCACTGTGTTTACATCAAATAGACTAAATGGTTACGAGTACTTTAGATTATTTTCAAGATTTCGATGGAAGACTTATACCTCTATATAAGATTTCTAAATAAGTATAAGATACTAGCTGCGCCCAGCGGTTAACCCGCTGCACCTATGTGTTATTCCAGGGTCTAAGCCATCTTTACCAAATTTCAGCTAAATCGGTCCACCCGTTTAGGCGTGAAAGAGTAACAAACATACATAAGAGTACATTCAGACATCCATACATTCTTACAAACCCTCATAACTCGCAAGAAAGAGTTGAATGAGATCTGAAAGGAAATGATGAGAAGAAGAGAATGGCAATAAGGAGGACACAGACAGAGAGACGGAGGGTACAGGGTACAGCCGGAGGGTACAGGGTACAGCCGTGGACCAAGGGTTGACTATGATGCAGCGGGATGAGTGCTTCAGCGTGACCGTAGCAAGTAGCAACAAATGGTAATGGAATGGAATATTCCCATCTGTCTCTGATGGGAATGTTCCAATTTAGTGGCTTCCCGCAGGCTTTAGTGGCTTTTTAGTGAGAAAACCCTCAACGTGTGTCCATTCTTCGGCGAGGGAGACCCTTGCTATCGCAGCATAGGGAGATGCGTCGCGCATATTTCTGTGTAAAAAGAGATTGTAAATGATTATCAAGATTACTGAGGCTAAACGAAACACAAAATCTTTGATTAAGGTCTCCCAGCTATAAAATCTCTTTTCCCACTAGTTCGTATACTTGGCACCAGCCAAAAGATGCTAGTAACAATATAATCTGTAGATATTTGCTTACAGAGTTATATAAGCGGTTATCGGGCAGCTGTGCCCTAATTCATGTGTTTACATACAACATATGTATGTATACGACTGTATGTCTGCTGGCTCGCTGTTATCTACTGCGGATATATTGTGATAAAAGTATGGCTTGTTATTTGGACTATATTTTAATTTATTAGACTTGTATGATCAATTAAACCACTGAAAATTAATAAAAAAAATAATGCGCCACATTGAATGACAATAATTCCCGACTAAGTCCTCCCGTCGCACCTCCTTCGCGGTCAAAGCTTCGTTGAAAGAAATTGCACTGGAGCTGCACAGGGTTCAAGTTCTTTGGCCAGGATTATTTATTTCATTAGCTTATTAGTATTAAAAGTATGCCATACAAATTAACTTTTTCTATAGTATACTATACTTACCTGCATTTCACGCGAACATCCACACATTATTGACGCATTTATAATATTGGTGGAATTTATGTTCTGATCACGGAATAAGTTTTGCTCTTCGCCAGGAGTGGTTAGAGAAGGAATATCAGTTGAGTGGCGTCCTGTAGAAGAGATCCATCAAACCCATTACAACTTGGGGTCAGCCCCTTCGTGGTCAAAACGTCAAGCTGATTAAATTTTATGGAACCCTCAGTCCGATGAAATGAAATTATAGTTATTATATTATACCAGAATCTAAGTTATATATAAACACTCAACTTCAACTCAATCGCTTTTGCGTGAAGAATTAACAAACACATCCAAACTTTCGAATAATTTATAATATCACTATAACTAGGAAGTCGATAAATATAGATATCTCAAGGTCACGCAAGAGGATCCACACCATCACTCCCATAAAGCATGCTCCTCGTAATGTGAAGTACATACAAACAAACTAACTAACAGGTATACTATGTATTGACACGTGTTTAGAGTACCACCACCTACTGTTCATGCGTTATATTATATACCTATCCTATACTATACCTACATTTTACATTATTTATCTACCTATGACCTATACATATATATGCTTTATGTTACAAAGATGCAAGGTCAAGTGGAATGTGGAGCAGAATGGAAGCAGGAATTAGGAAGCAATTGGATTAAGGGATTTGGTAAAGAAACTCTTTGGTTTCCAATGCATTGGGCTTGAGACTGAGTTTAGAATCTACTGCAGACAAAACCCTAAGGTTTGTTGTGTATGGATGTATGGAGTTTGTCTGCGTAACGCGAAGATCTTACTAATATTAAAAACGTGAAAGTTTGTAAGAATGGATGTCTTTATGTCTGGATGTGTGTTTGTTATTCTTTCACGCCTAAACGAGTGGACCGATTGAGCTGAAATTCGGTATCGAGATAGCTTAGACCCTGGAATAACACATAGGCTACAACAGCGGGTTAAACCGCTGGGCACAGCTGGTATTTTTATAAATTTTAGTGTTACAAAAAGTGTCTTTCATCAAACATTCATCCAAACCATGCCATGGTCCATTACAAAATCCATTTAACTTATAATCTAGTTAAGTTTAACTCAAACAAAGCGTTAAAAGTTGAACCACAAAAGAATAACAAATGTAATTCAACGTTTAGATCCGACCAGTTTGACGGTAACCCTTTCTAATTCGCCGTTTAAATGATAAAGGCGAGTTGATGGGGTCCATAAAAAGTGGGGTTTATTTAGAAAAAGAACAAGAACTGGTTTATCATAGAACTGGCCTCTCCACTCTCCGCCCACTGAGACTGGCAAGATAGAATGGTGCCTCGTTTGGTGCGGTTTAGTGGACATGTGCTTGTTGTTTTATTTTGCAGAAACGTACCACTTGAATTTGGCTTTTGTAAAAAATGAGCTTCACAAAATCGGTATACGAAAATTTATGTCAGACCCTTTTAACCCATAGGTGTACTTATTATTTTAATGTATATTAAAATTATTAATTAGAAGATATTGTAGTGTGTAGTTAATATGATTCTTGTAGGTATACTGATGTTATTTATTTATTATGTTAATGTATGGATAGAAATAACAATACATAGATACCTAGCATAAGTATGGAGTTTTTATATTAGAGAATTATATTACTTAAAAAAACAGGGCATTTTATTGTAGACAATGATTGCTATTTTAATAACTATAAAATAAAATAAACCACTGTGAGAACTTCAGAGGTACCTATTGTATTTCTATTTTTAAATATTTTCTGAATAATTTTCTATTCAATGGTTATTTTGGGAAATCTATATAACTGCTATATGTTATACCTAATTAACGCTTCGGTGTTTAAGAAATATAAAAGAAAAGAGTGACTCACAGACTAACTGATCTATCATGTCATACACAGCTCAAACCGATGAATGGATTAGGTTGAAATTTGGATTGAAACGAATAAGTTTTTTTATACACCTTCGAAAAAAATTCCCCATGCATAAACATAATCTTGTGTAGTATAAAGTTTTTTTTTTATTTGCTAGTCAAGTCCCTTCATTCCAGTGACTCGCTAGTTCAAACGCTCCTTCCAGAAAGATGCATGAGTCGATAGCGTCGTCGAATTTACATCACTTTGCATGTAGATGGTGATGGTCGATGGTGATGGTGGATGGTGAATGATACCTATGCCTGTCCGGTTCCAGTTTACGGACCATTTGGTCGTTTATAGATGCCGGCGACCGTTCGCCGTCGCGTAGGCACGGGCCATGGCTTTTTAAACGATTTGTGAAGATATATTGAATTATTTCTGTCTGTATTATGGTAAATATACAGACTAGTATATTTACTAGTAGTAATCATATTAGATAAATCTAAACTGACTCCGCATTACTAAAGAATACGTTTTCGCGTTCAGTTTTGAGAGAGAGCTTAATTGTAGAGTCGGTCGGTCGTCTTTCGTACCTATGTAGCATTAACTGCTTATTTTTTTTTTTTTTTTTTTTTTTTTTATACAACGAAGTAAGAAGACGAGCTAGACGCTCTCCTGATGGTAAGATTATATATTTATACCATAGGTGGTAAAAACAGGCGATCCGCTTGATTATTCGTATGTAGGCTTGATATGATTTTGACCCTGCACACCTTAAGCTATTTTTCAGGGAGAAAAAACATTGGATTGTAGTATCTAAAAATGCTTTTTGATTTTGATTGTAAACTTGGCTTCACTTTGCAGTGCACTATCTGATATTATGTTGATATGGTGTGGTTAAGGTAAATATTGGCCATTATGGTAGTTTAGTGAAGATGCATTCGATGGCGTCTACCCTGAGATGTGTAGGTGTGTATCAGTCCTCTCGACCCGAGTCAAAATACCGCTAGCGCAAGTAAATGGGCTCATTCATATATAACATCACGTTTCTAATTTATATTATGTTGCTTTAAGTTTCATTTTGGCCACTAATTGGACACAATCTTCGGAACAAATCTCGTGATCTTTTAATTCTAGGTGGGTTGAAGAGCTAAATTGCTGTTACCGACAAAAAAACTCATTTCAAAGAAGGAATAAAAATGATTATTATTTTAATGATTATAATCTTAACTGACTTCAAAAAGGAGGTTATATAATTCGGTTTGTGTGGACTAATTTACCTACCTCTAGTATTGTCAAAATGCGAGAAATTTACACACGGGATAATCCTTTCAGTTTAAAAGCTTCACGAAAGTAAGTCATGTAAATTTCTTACCAATATACCAAATTTCCGAATAATTTGTTCTTAAATTTCTCCAAAACTACATAATATGTAACTTATCTTAACCGTTCTTTTTATTGGCTTACATTTAGACCCACTTAGGGAACAGTAATTTGTTAAGATATATGAATCAAACATGCGTTATGCCTTTAGTTTTTGCTATGTTAAACACGAATACCATCATAATACGTTTATTTATATTTTGTATATAAAAAATATTAGGCAATATTATATTCTATATTCATGTACTTATGTACCATAATATGGTAGGTATATTATGTATAGTGTAATTACTAGTTACTACCGATCCTAAAAAACATAATAATCCCATCAATTACTATAAGAACATTCGCCGAGCGGCGGTGGGCGGTAGTTTTTACCAAACTTACTTCATTGTTCAGCTTGACCTCGACCAATTACTGCGAGTCTTATGAAATATATTATAAAAAATATATATTAGAATATCACGACTAGAATAAACTTTTTGAAAATGTTTCTCTTAATAATATACTTATTTGTTAAATAGGTATTTTATAATAGAGAAAAAGAGCGACTCTCTCCCTACGAAGCTCCTAAGATAAAAGATAACTTTATTCATCATATTTATATAATTACAACATCATTGTTATTTATAGCTTTTCACATAACAAACTAAAATATATCTTATTCCTTAGGTAAAAAGCATAAACTTGTTTATCTCCTATAAGATGTAAGATTATACATAAATGCAACAAAGAATACGATATTTATTTTAATTGAGATTAAAACTGGTTTCGACGGATGTAAAATTAAGAATAATTTTTATGTTTTTTGCTCTTACTTATAGAAATGACAGAGTTGTAATTACATACACTTTTCATTAATAGTTATACAGGGGTGATTCTGTAACGAGGCAACTCGAGAGCTAATTAGCGTAGCAACACGAAAGCGATTTGATGATTATCAAATTCATGATTTTATTGTAGTTATTCACCAAAGTTATATTTTATATTCAATGAGACATTATTTCAAAGACACAAATTTAAATATAATACATAATTAATAATTTCTCATTTTATCAAAATCACTTTAGAATAATTAAATTGAAATAAACGCCAACATAATTACATTTTTTTTTAATAATTAAAAATCGCGTTTTGTTTACTGAAAAGTACCTAGTAGGTACCTACTAAACTATGTGAAATATCAAAAAAAAAAAAAGTTACATTTCATTTCATAACAGAATGTTTGTTGGATTTTTTTTCAAAGTTTTGACAGCAAGCGACACGAAGACTTGTTGAGTCGCTTTGACACAAATTTAATCAAATGTAACCCTCTTGTTTTTGTACCAGTTTTTATATCAAAGTTGAATATAGATACCTGTAATGTATCTAACTATAGATTATATTATATTATACACCTACGGATAGTTTTTGCTTGTTATACGTAATTTAAATATGGTTATGGTTTTTGCAATTCTGATTAAGCGTTGTTAAAATTAAATATGAACATTCGACAACACGATCAAATATTATTAATTATTACCTACAATTTAATTGTAACTTATAATATTTTAAATAAATTAGAATAATGCAAATACTTTTAAACCTTTACCCGCTGCTGTAAACTAACATTTGTGGTCTATATCTAAGCTACTTCTTCCAGATCGGTTCAGTAGTTTTGTCGTGAAGTGGTAACAAACAGTCATTCCGTTCTACTACAACTCTATGTATGTTAATAATAAGTTGCAAGCTTCTCGTTTTTGTGTTATCTTTATCTTATAATAATAATTAAGGTTTATAGTTTATACTACAACAGAACAGATATTAACCTTGTTACACTGTCAGAGTCAAATCATAATACAGATTGTGTGGCTCATGGCCCATGGGCCATGACCCATGGCTAACCTACATATGTATAAGTACGCTTATGTGTACTTATATGTTACAGTTTCAAGTCACTGAGTTAATAATAAGCATAGGTAATATTATGACATTAGTAAGATTTGTTCTATTACCTATTTCAAAATACACAGTCTAATAAAGTTGTTTTTCATCTCGAGATCCAGGACATTATTATGTATTTTTATAACTGATAACCTAAACCGATAAAAGGTGAGCTTCAAAATACGACTTAATTTATTACATTTAATAAAGAATCACTTATAAATAAGGCATGTACATAATAGGCTGCTATTTATGAGGCAGTCGACAAAGTAACGGAGGCTTCAATAACATAAATAATGTACATCTAGAGAACTAAACGGAAATCAATGTACAAACCTGTATCTATACCTACCTACTATGAATGTTTGTATACTCGAGCCTCGATTGTGAAAACTGGCTTCCACAGCTGATCTGAGAGAGATGGCATATGTATACTTTTACGAGAGAGAAAGGGTTGGGATTTGGTTACGAATTACTCAGTGGAAAAAGGATCTATATTCAAAACTAATTCATATAAACATATGACTTATGTTTAATGCTTAAGGTTCATATTCCTTTGTAGAAAATTCGTAGTTACTCCGTTGAAAGGCTCCAGTTAGCAGCGAGAAACTCGAAAAACTGGTCGTGTCCGGAGGCTTGCCTCGTTTCAGGGTCATCAAAACACAAAAAACTCATTTAAATTATTATTAAAATTGCGCATTATTGTTTTTTACTGGCTGAGATTTAATTGAATATACTTCCTTCGAAGACTAATGTAGTAGATATGCGGCTGGGCGATGATAATTGATTTCTGTTCTAAGTAGCTAGAAAAAAATTATGTAATTATATATGTTTGTTTTTATGTAATATATAACGATGTATTTTATGGCAATGGAAGTACAGTTTTTGCTGCGAAGATTTATGAATTATTTGATTAAATATAAATATGATAAAATGACCGCGTCGAATGTATAATTTAACACCTAGAGCCTGATTGACACCTACTCATTTAAAACTTGTATTATTATACCTCTTGTTATTTCACAAAAAATCTTCGTAATTACAAGTAGAATTATATATTAAAAATAATGGATACACTGATACACATTTTTCATTTTGCAAATCAATAAAAACGAATGGGATACAACGCACTTAAGTGGCTTTATGGGGTTTCATGAGTCTGGATATCAATGCGTGTAACTTGGCTGGATCATTTCATAGCAAGGTGTGACGTTGCGCACCCTACACATCTGTATATATTATGTTAGAAGCTAAATATCTCAACCATTATTTTTACAAAACCCACTAAACCGATTGCTATGCAACTCGGTAGCTGGAAACATGAAACACAGGCTATTTTTCATCACGTTTTTTTTTCAAGGACACACGATGAAAACTGCGGGCCTCAACTAGTTGTACAATCAGTTGTCAGTTGACACCCCTACGTATTGTTGTTGCTACCGACTTACGCTTCTTTTTCTGGATAAGGCATCGCGTCGTCAACTCGTATTGTGTTTATATAGTATACAAGTACATATAGTATACTAGTATATACAGTATGTTTGTACTCGCTGTGGCGATGTATCTGTATGATGATGGTACACTTCTCAAATTATCGGAGATGTTTATTTTTACCTGACGAATGAGGTTTTTTCTTTTGCCAGTTGTTATTGTAACAGAGATCATTTGGTGGAGTTTGTGTTATGAACATTATGAATTTACTATTCTATATTAAATAGATATAGATGGTATGTTTTCTTGAACGAACTTGTTTTCGTCATAAAACCTATCCGTTTAAATCAAATCCGTTCTGCGATTTGAACTCCATAGCCCATGCTATGGCTATGTGTCGATAGTGTCAATCAATCAGTAACGTTTTTCATGTATGTTTTTTTTTAAAGTCTGCGTCGGATAATCATTTTTTTATTGTAAATGCCATCTGACGTGGCAATGCTGCCATCATTCTGATCACACTGCCATCTGACAGTGATTTGAAGCATGCGGATTTTCTGGAGATAGGCGTCTTCTTTGCTGCTGCAGTTTGAATCTAGTGTCTGTTGTTCTTCTATTTACAAGCTTTTATTTGACTTGCAATGTATTATAACTTAATTTTAAGGCAGTTAGAGTCAACAGATTTAGCTGCTGTTTTTTTTTTTTCAAAACAAAGTTAACCGGTCGGCTATAATTCCTACTTACTTATAGTACCTACCTATATTATCTATAGGTAAAAAGTGTAGTATGTCCGTTCACCGGTAACCGGCAGTAGTATGATATATAGCTATAAACAAGTTCCGTAGATATCGTAAACAGAGCTACAGTTATAGCCATAAACTCGAGATAAATATAAATATAGCCACGAACGGTCGCCATTGCTGTTAAACATTATATCCGCTCCCAAAACGGACTAAACTTTTATAAGAACCGGATTAAATACATAATATGTTTATTCATTTAATGTAATAAAATGACGAGCAGTTTTTAAATTTTATTTAATTCAGGCTTTGGGTAAATTATTTTTTAAGTTTTTGTATTTAAAATGAGGTGAATAGAATATCTTCTTATATATAAAAATACTAGCAGCGCCCAGCGGTTTTAACCCGCTTTTCTATAGCTTTTGTATTTTTCTAGGGTCTAAGCTATCTGTATACCAAATTTCAGCTCAATCGGTCCACCCGTTTAGGCGTGAAAGAGTAACAAACATCCAGACTTCCATTCTTACAAACTTTCACGTTTATAATATTAAGTAAGATAATTAGTAAGATATAAAAAATCTCGTGTCACCGTGTTTGTTGTCGAATTTACTTAAAACCTTGTAATAATATCCTAAACATCTTAATCAGATCGATAGATGAATGTTACCAAGACGATATTTTAGAAAATGAATAAAAAATACTGTTAACACACTGAGATTAGAACTTAGAACCCAGCGCCTCGGGATTAAAAGCCGGACGTATGACCACTGGACTACGGATACAGGGCCTATACGTCTATAAGATATGAAGGAGATAACTTGGAGCCCTTCCAAATGATGAAAGTGATTAGTGCATGAAGTGGCAATCTAAGCCAGTAGGTACCCTACCTACATCAGGGCAGGGTCCAGTGCGCAGGCGCGGCGTGTCGGGTAATATCCGAAACCTCTAATTACCACTAATGCTTGTCATAACCGTTATACCACAACACTCACTTTAACTAGCCTTGCAGTACCTCATGTACAAAATATACCGATTTTAGGAATTATCAGCCTTTTTTGTCCACTGTTGGGCATAAGTGGGAGAGAACCTTGCTATTTTCTTTCACCGACAACCATTCTCTGTAATAGACTTTTTTATTAGTAGCCATGGTCCATGGACCATGGACCATGTTCCATGGTTATCCCACTGCAAGACAAAGGCCTCCCTATCTTCCTTCCACTTCTTGTGGTCTAGGGTTATTTCTGACTAGTTTTTGCAAATAAATCTAAATTATCCCACCAACAATTTTATCTAAAACTTAAAGTTGTAACCGTCGACCGTCCTAGAATACGAGTAAAAAGTCCATATTCCATATGTTCCAGATTTCCAGATACGTGCCGATCATCGAAATCAGTTCAGTGGTTTTTGCGACAATATAAGTAGTATATTTATAATAATAGTCTAAATATATATAGTTATAGTACTGTCTGTCAGTAAGCTCAACAGCCCTGTATTTCCTGAAGTGTCGCCGCTTACCGCAACTTGTATCTAACTTACACTAACTTACAACTAACTTTAACTAGTTTACTTGGTAATGCGCCCGAGGGCATCATTTATTGTATTTTTGGACATTAATTATTTTTAGCTGTTCTAAGGATTCCGTAGTTTCGGGTAAATTCACTTGAATCTCGTCCCTTCAAGGAATTTACCCTTTCTAAACCCTCCGCCCTTATCTAAGTGGAATTTTATTTTGGACAAAAATGTTCACGTTTAACGAAAAAATATCGTGAGCTTTCCACGATTTACCTTTTCTGTTTTGAAAGGTTTAATATGAAGGTAGAGGAAACTATCCTGACAAGTGAATTAAATAAAAAATTTAAAAAACCCCCAACGCAATACGTAATTCACCATTTTTTTGATGCCGGCCATCTTGGATTTTAAATTTATATAGTGGGCTGTATTCTACTCGTTTAGCCCTTTCATTTGATACCCATATTGAGGGGGTCGTGGAAGAAAAAAGTAATCCGCCATTTTGTAGCGGCGGCCATCTTGGACCGATTTCCACCAAACATGGCTAAGAACACTCTCGACTAACTCTACTTTCAAACAAAAAAAAACTAAATCAAAATCCGTTCATCCGTTTGGGAGCTACGATGCCACAGACAGATAACATACACACAGACATACAGACACGTCAAACTTATAACACCCCGTCGTTTTTGCGTCGGGAGTTAAAAATAGGGGGGCATCATAATATTACTTATTAATTCTCAAAAAACTCTCTCGTCTTAAAATTTTTACACAATCGCAATATTTTTATTGTATATCTTAAATCAATAAGATTCTCTGGACCCCTCTGACAATGTACTTGTTATCCAAAGGTAATGTTGAAGGTCCCTCAGCTATGATTGGCGTCTTCAAGGAGCAGGTTTCAAATACAAAGGACAGCTTCTTCCTATTGTTGTTTATTTTTTATTTTTGAGGAGAAACTTGTATCGAAAATACGACGATTTTGAGTTTCACTTATCTCATTATTATTACCATTTATCATTCCATCTCATCATGTTTGTTGCCTGTTCTTTAGTACCTATGCTGAAACGTCACCAATTGAAAGTATTTTCTGCAGGAGGGATAATAATTGTATTTAATGTTAGTTACAAATAGGTTTCAAAGCTTCAAGTCTCTCAGAACCTATTTACTTATTCTAATATTGACCAATTTCTCAAGATAAAAAACATTTACTTCCACAAAGTCCTCTATCCTTCTACAAAGAGTTCCCAAAAACACCTTGTCTAAATAAATGTACCGCACGGCCTACGCAAGTGTGACGTCACTGATCTCAAGAACAAAGCGTCCTACAGGAGAGCTCACCCTCTCTCTCGCACGTACACCGTTAGAGAGGGACGGCACTACACCGGCCGAGACCGGTTCAGACCGGCCGAACTAGTTACAAACATTAGTTTTTGTACAAGTTTTTGTAAGCTCGATGTATGGAATATGGACACGAAGTTGGTTTGTTTTGTTGTTTCTGAGCTTTGGCTTTGTTCTTTTTATCGCTTGTAACCATAAATATAGTTATTGTAACCCACAAAATGAAAAATAGGTAAGCAAGTGGGCACCATACGTCCAAGAGACCTGTCGTCATGGAGGACGTTGTTTATAAATTACCTACTTTCCGCACCTCAATCAAATTAAAATCTAAATTCTGGGTGATATAACAACAAGACTTCACTGAATATCGTGCCGGAACACAGCCATACAGTTTAACATGGTCACAGATAAAAGAATACTAGTACAGATACCTCATCTCATACATTGAAACCGGACCGCCCTAACTCGGGCTATTCTGCGGGCTATTTAGTTTGACCTCTGTTGTCGCGAGATGGCGCTACGACAGGATCGATTTGCCATCTATCGCGTGCCTATGGATTTACTAAACCCTTAATAGTAAGGGGCCAACAGATGGCGCTAGTTTCATCGAATACAGTAGAGTAGGTAGCTGAGCAAGGATTAAGGAAGAGTAGGTAAACGCTATTTTGTTTCAATATAATATTATTATCTGCGCGTATCTCTCGCCGTTAGAACCATAAGGTTAATTGATTAGGATGTATGATTTATCAACTATTGATATCGAACCTTATGGATAGGTACTTAAGTATCAAAAATAAGGTCGGATGTTAAATAAATCTTACTAATATTTACGTAAAAATTTGTAAGAATATTCGCACACGTAGTACAATACCGGGTCAACTCAAAAAGTATTATTACTGCAATTGCAATTTTATTTATACTTGTTTATTGTAAAAACCATAGGAAAACTAAAAAAAAACATGCAATTTCGGTCCAGTTTTTGAGATACATTAACTGCATAAATAACTTTGTAATCCCATATAAATGTATAGGATTACAAAGTTACATTTGCAGTCAACAGTAAAAATTGTATAAAATCCAAATAATAATGTCATAATATATATGCCGTAATAATGTATAAAGCCAGGGAGGGATTATCCCGCCTTTTAGGTTTAGTCTGCTCCCATCAAGGGAGCATCGTTACATAAGATCAGGCGATATTGTGGGCAAAGGCTAACTTATAAGGAATAAAAAAAACAAAAAGTAGTGAGATACCTCCAAAAACATAACTTGTAAAAAATACCAAGTCTCCTAACTCGCAGTTCTTCTACCGTAAAAAGTTGTGAGATCCCTGTATTACCAAGACGGTAAAATCTTTTGTGTTTTAAATTGGACGTAGTTAAGCGAAAATGTTCCAACCCACAAGTCGTCCAAAAATGAGTTAGATAGACTAACCCACTCAGTTTGATGTCTTCTTTCATTTGGGAACAACGTTTTCAGGCTACAAGTGACATATCCTGATATATGTTTTGTCGATATGTTCCATCCAACATTTTCCTAAATTAAAATGGTTATTTATTTTATAAAATGTATCTATCCCTTGATACATTTTGTTAATAATATTTTACCACCATATACTTGTCTTAAATGTTCCGATCATATTGAAACATTTTTGCAAAATAACCATAACAATCATTTTACTAGATGCTGTTCCAATGTTTTTGGAATGTTTTAAAAATATAACATAGTCAAAATCATCACTTTATTTTCTTGAGAAGAATGTTCCAATATTTTTGAAATATTTTAGAAAAATAATATTATAATGATCTTTTCACTTGAGTAGTTTGTTTCAAAGTTTTTGGACCATTTCAGAGTTTTGAGATCAATTTTCTCTGCCACTGTTTTCTGGTCTATAATAATAACTTTGAACTAGATATTGTTGGATATGCAGGTGACAGCACGGTAGTAGAGCGATAAAGATCAAGCGCTAAAGCCATTGGAGAAGAAACCCAGATAATATTATGTAGGGAGTCTATGGTCAAATAGAGCAGTTGATATTAATTCGGTTTAGTTAATTAAAAGAAACCCACAGCTAAAAGGAGTTCATTTTAGTATTAAAACTCCATTCTTTTTTAAGTGTATTCTAACTATTACCATAAACTATAAAATAAAGAATAGACCTAAAATAAATCTATTTCTACTGCTTAATGATTCTGTGTTACATCAACTGAATTGGCTATCGGGCAACTGAATATTCTGGTAAAAAACGAGGCAATACATGAAGTGTAGGATATAGGAGAGTTACTTATTCTCTATCTCGTACAAATCTAGTTTTTAATGTAGTATAGTCCTCATTTTTGGGATGGTACTATCGGAGACGAGCCATAAAGCTTGTGGCGACCTAACAGTGACCAAATGCTCGTGGAATGTCATCTCCAGAGCTTTGAAAACCGCAGAAGAAAAAGTCTTTGACTTTTTTCATAAGATTCATTTTGGAGGGTATGCATAGAAATTACATCAGATCCGATTTTACAGCATCAAACGGCAATGCGGAATTCATACTTATTATAGTGGATGTAATGTATTGAGCGTTTTGCTTCTACAATTTTGTCATATTTGAAATACATGGCTGTCATCCGTCTTTTTCTCGCGATACAAATTGGCCATCTTCAAGACATGGGTTTTTTTATAAGTACTGGCTGCGTGTTGGGTCACCCGGATATGTTACAGAACTTCGGCGGATATGTTACAGAAGTTCGGCGTTTCATGATATTAGTAAGATAAATAGTCATTTTCATAAAAAAAACCGCACATTATTTTGTAAGGGTTGCTTCTAACAAACATAATTTACGACGTAAGTAATACCTTAAACTATCAATCGCCCACTAATTAGTCAAACAGTGTGTTTGATTCATTTTTCCAGTTAACTCCTTTAATGAAAGAAAATAAAATGTTTATTTCATTTACTATTTGATCAAAGTAATAATTAAATGTAATGATTTAACATGAATTTATGTTTAATTTGAATTTTAAAATGTTTCATTAGTTGTGGATTGTTTTTGCAAAATTCATAACCTACATATTAGTAATATAGCGAAAATGTTCCAGTACCTATTTTTTTTATTACTAAGCTAAAATAAATGCTATTTCAAAAAATAAATTACCATTAAAAAATACTGACATATTCCTACAATAAAACTCATTATTATTTTTCTAAAATATTTCATAAATATTGGAACACTCTTTTCAAGAAAATAAGATGATGATTTTGATTTTTATATTATATGTTTAAAACATTCCAAGAATATTGGAACATTATCTAGTAAAATGATTGTTACGGTATTTTGCAAAAATGTTTCAAGATAATCGAAACATTTGAGAAAAGTAGGTAGGGTCATTTCGCTGGTTTGCGACCAATTAGTGGAGTTCCCCACTTTAGGTTAGCTTATTAATATGAAAAATCTTCTTGACAGTTATGAAAAATCTTTCTTGCGGATCTATACATGATCAAGTTTTATTAAAAAAATTAAAAAGTAGTAGTAATAGTATAAAAATTTGAAGAAAAAAAATGTTTTCTCCAAAAGTAGCTATTTCACTAGTTTGCGGCCACTTTTGTTAATATGCGACCACCCTCATCTTAGTTTACGGCCATTAAAATTCTAACAAAATGTCGATAATTATTTTATTTAATAAAATAATATGAATTTTATCTTCATTTATAAACTCCCCCCTCTCTTCTTTTTGAAATGTTCTATTGTATTTTTTTTCATATTATTCAAAATATTTTATTTTAAAAACCATGCTTAAAATCGAGGACTCCATCATGATTGTCAAGCCATATCGTCCCACTGCTGGGCAAAGGCCTCCTCCCCTTCGTGCCATGCAACTCTATCCTGAGCAGTTCGCATCCAAGTCTTTTCTCCGATCGCTGTGATGTCATCAACCCAGTGTCGCCAGACTGTAAAATCCAGCAACGCATCGGCGCATTGGGATCTATGGTGTTTACCCCTGCTTTATCATTTCTTACTCTTCGAAGAAGTCGATAATTAAAGCGGTGACCCCACTAAGTTCTACTTCTCTCTCTTACTATGCTGGCTATTGATAGTGCATGCTGACAGACCCTAACTTGGTCGTTTGCTGATCCTCTTCTGAGAAGTCCCCTTCTCATTCTCTTAAACACCAACATGGCCCGGTACCCAAACTTGTACTCTGTTGCTGCAGCCTTCTTTGTTCAGAGCCTTTGCAGCATCCAAGACTAGTTTTGAGCTGAGGAACGAGGAGTCTGCAGAAACTTAAGGCCTTGACTGTTACTGAGAATATAGATATGATCTTATCTTTCACATTCCTCTTTATGTTTTCTTCAGCGCATGCTATAATGGCATACATCTCCGACCAAAAAACGGTAGTATATAGACCCAGACTGTTATAAAGTTTCCAAGTAGATACCTGATGCTGTACCGGATCCCGTTTTTGAACCATCTGTATACCAAATGCGACCTGCGGCAGTCTGCATCTGGTTGCACTTAGAGTATGTAAAACGCTTTCATCTCCTGTTGTATGTAAGTTCGGTTCTAAGCCAGCATGACACGCTGCCGTAGGAAAGATTGGGCGTATCATTGAAGTGTAGATGAAGACGAAGTCCCCGGGTGTGGCATACGCTGACCAACACATAGTAAAGCCCTTATAGCTTTTTCTGTCACCTTCTTGGCGTGCAGATTCCATGTGAGCTCCTTCTCTAACGTGCTGGAATATTTCACGTCTTGTCGTTACCCATAGATCATTCCAACTCTGTGCCGAATTAAAGTGACTTTTCACTTTCACGATTCTTCCATTATCTTTAGAGCCTGTAGCAAAATTTTGGATACAATATCTAGAAATTCGTCATTGATCATTACCACTATAATATCATCTGCGTATCCCACAGCATATCATGTTCCACTGTTTAATTTTGTAAGGAAGGAACCATTCAACTTTTTTTTATACAAAATAGGCCTACGTTTGACCACATCCCACCTGATTTAAAGTGAAAATGCGGTCGACGATGGAACACGTATGATGCCTAGAAAGGTACCTATTCACTCTTGCCTTGAAGATACCCAAGTTGTACCGCTCGGGAAACATGGATGACGGCAAAGTGTTCCAAATGCGATCAGTTCTCATCAGAAACGACGAAGCAAAACGCTTGGTGCGGGCTGTTGGTAGCCCGACTAAGTAGGGATGCCGCATTGCCGTCTGCCGTGACGTCCGTCGATAGAATGGGCGTGGAGGAATTAGTGCGTGTAATTCCTGCGCACACTCTCCAAAATTAATCCTATAGAAGACCGAAAGCGAAGCGACCATTCTACGACGTTCAAGGCTCTGCAGCCGAGATTCCGTAAGCTTTTGGTCACCTACTAGCTTTTTGGCACGTCTCTCAATTGACTCCAGTGCCTGAAGCTGGTACTTGCAGCACCATCCAAAAGATGAGAACAGTACTTCAAACACGACCGGACTTGTGCTTGGTACAGCGTTAGCAGCTGTCCCGGTGTGAAGTATTGCCTCACCTTTGCTAGAATACCCAGCTTCCTGGCGGCCAATTGAGCCTTAGATTCGATGTAACTCCCAAAATTAAGGTCAGGCGTGAGAGTAACTCCTAGTAACTCAAGCTGGTTAGTTATCGGTAAAGAAACATTTTGGAAAGAAGGAGCTTCAATGAATCGACTTCTTTTAGCGGTAAATAGACACGCCTGGGTTTTTGTAGCATTAAACTTAACCAAATTAGCTGCTCCCCAATCGGAAACAGCTTCTAAGGCCAAGCTCATACGCTCAACCATGGCTTCCCTGCATGACTGGACTTCATCTCCGTTGGCCTCCCTACCTATCACCACCAACCCTCCCTACCTATTCACCTATTAGTTTCTCCCCGTCTTTCCCTAGTCCTCTTATATTTAAATTCGTCAACTCTTTTAACCTTCTACATATTTTTTCTTATACCGAATCCTCCTGCACGGTTATCTCTCAGAGCTAATTCGTATTTTAACTGTCTCCTTTTTCTTAAGTGTTGAGCACATTCTTTAACACAAACTGCAATAATATGAACTTAATTCAATTGGTCGTATAATGAAGGCATCAAATGACCACATTCAGTAAGCGGTCATTAATTTCCCATACATTTTGAGGCGGTCGCAAAATGACGTTCATCCAAGTTGCAAACTAACGTCTTGACGTTAGTTTGCGACCTGGATGTGGATGTGTGGAGTATTTGTACTATTTGCGAATATTTAGATGGCCGCAAACTAATGAAACCAAAGAAGCAATTTAGCAAATGTGAAAAAGGTTAACTGAATTATAATACCTTCAATATTATGGAAACCAGAAGGAAATAAAAAAGTAAACCGAGTAGTCCGTTTGCGACCATATGGCCGCAAACTAAAATTTCATTTATTTTATATTTTAGTTGGCGACCACTCATTATTTTACCTATTTTTAAATAATTTTGTTTTAAAAATTGTTAAAATACGTTAAAAAACTATTATTAAAGCAATTTAAACACTATCACTCAGTAATACATGGATAAATCATGATATACTTACTCCGAATGCATCACGTGCTCACTATTTTATTTGTAATTTTGTACGAAACTCAACACGCTTAGTGTAGACACAAAAATCAACAGTGATTTGTTAAAATTCTGATAATGCTATACGATCGTTATATGTTGACAAGGATTAGCCGTCTATCCCTCTCTGTCAAGGACTAAATTTTATTTGAAAAATAGAGATAGACGTCTTGTTTTCTAAGAATTTCTGAAGCTAAGTCGCCGATTGGCCGCAAACTAACGCTGGCCGGGAAACCGGCGAAATTACCCTATATGGTGGTTAATAACATTATACTAAAATGTTTCAAGGGGATAGATACATTTTAAAAATTAAATAATGATTTTAATCTAGTAAAATGTTGGATGGAACATATCGACAAAAAATATATCAGAATGTGACATATTTCTAGATATTTATTGTAGTCTGAACACGTTGTTCCTTAATGAAAGAAGATATAAAACTGAGTGGGTTAGTCTATCTAACTCATTTTTAGACGACTTGTGGGTTGGAACATTTTCGCTTAACTACGTCCATATTAGAAAATACTACCTACCTAGCAAATGTAAAGCACGTAGGTACATATTATTAGGTTTTTGAGTGGTCGCCCCTTTAAGTTTAGGTTACTAGTATTCTTTTATCTGTGTTTAGGATTTCACATTAAATGAAAACAAAATAGCAGCAAACTTTAAAATTTCTTGCTTCTAGTTTTATCTACCTACCTTTTATGATATTAGCGCGAAGCCGCGTGACAAGCAGGTTCGCATACTTATATAGGTAGGTCTATCGTAGATGGGAAGTGAGGTAAAGAAAAGGAAAATTAAAAGAAATAAAACACAATAGTCTAGCAAAAATTAAATATATATTTAAACAATTAAATTTAAGATAAAACCGAAATTGAAATAATATCATTTTTTTATAAGTACAAGTGCCAGCAACAGCAAATTGGTAAATTACCTATTTCTAGTCACCGAAGTGAAGTCGAGAGTGTAGTTGCAAACGATATGCGATAATAGCCAATGGGCCCTCAGGTCACTTCTTTGCGATAGTACTCAATGAAAATCCTTAATTTTTTTATTTAACTGTAACCAAACATATTGACGTGTGACAGAAAGACACAGAAAAATTAATTCTTTGACTGGTGATATTTTTTTATTTATAGCGAAAATAAATTTATAATAATAATATGGAAATCAAGGAAAATAATGTTAAATCGTTTTTTAAAGTATTTTTGAAGAATGTCATAACAATTTCATATTATAGTTTAGAGTCCTTTTCACGAAAGAGGTCCTGCGGAATTTTGCGGAACTAAATTGAATTATTTCGATAATTACCGGACTTTATGTCCTAAATATTTTTTATTAGTTAAACAAATTTAATAATAAATACATATTTAATTAAGAAATTAAATTTGAGATATTATGAGGCATTGAAAAGTTATAAATAAACTAACTTTTAAAATTTGCGATAGTGGCGCCCCGCAAAAAGGACTCCTTTCGTGAAAAGCACTCTACTTAATTTATTATAATAGGTACGTACAAAAAACGCAAGAAAATTAGAAACAGCGCCACCTACATTACGAGACAACTATTTTGAACTAAGTGAACAGTGCTTGTGTGCCAGTCTCAACGTAGTACAAAATAATTTCCGCCAGGGTAACGCCGATAATTATTGAATTTTGTTAAATTATCGAAATTTAAACTTAAAACAAATTATTTTCATTTAACTATGCTAAGGGGATTTTTTAAAAGTAGTAAATACATTCTATATTAGTCTGTTCTAAATTTTTCTCAATCGTTATTAATAAATCGATATATGTAACGCCATCTAGCGAAATTATTTTGAACTAAACTGCAACTGTTCCTTTTCGGTCCCCATGACATGGTGTTCTAGATTTTAGAGTCACGTATGAAGATGCACCACTTTACCCCTAGAATAGTGGTTCAAAATCCGCTTGCTATAGCTGATTGATTCTATCGTTATCAGACTAGCAATCTAGTAACCCTACAAAGCAATCCATTGACCCCTATTTATACATAGCTTTAACTTTCGTATGTTTTCTTTGATGGTCAACTATAAATGTTGGAACATGCCCAAAGTCCATACAACGCTTTCCAATACAAACAAATGTATCATTTTGGTACCTTAATGTATCAAAACACCATAAAATCGATCATGAAAGCTGATGGTGAATGGTGATGGCTTCCGGAGACACCATGCAGTAATAAATGGTAAACTCTGTTTTCCCATCAAAATAATTCCTTAATAACCATGGACGTGAGTATTTATGGAAAGGAACCGTCCTATCAAAGAAATGAAGCACTAATTGTAAACATAGCTCGCGTTTACGTGGTCCGACGTCTAAATAAATAGTGTTAAATTAATGAGAAATGTGTGAAATGACGAAAATAATATTTTCAGTCGAATTTATACTCAACAGGATATCCTACTTACACTGTCAGACTCAGATCACAATTATAGGTTGTGTGGCCAACCTATATGTTGTAGTTTCAGGTCGCCAAGATTACTACACGGCCTGAAACATGACCTTACGACTGTCTCCTACACATCTAATAGAAAACAAGTGGGACCCACAGTTTTACGTCCCTTCCGATACAGTAGCGTCCAGGCAAAAAAAATTGTCGCACTGAGATTTGAACCCAGAGCATACAAGCCACTACGACCGCTGGGCTACGGATATAGAATATACAAAGGACAAAAAAAATGTTTTGCAGATCCTTAATAACATTAGTTAAGGTACAAAAGATTTGAAAAAAAATAAACCACAACGCATAACCACGCCACATAAAAACTGAAATCAATTTAGTTGAGTTCGTAACGTAACCAATCGGTAAACGGTTCAATATACCATGGGCTAATATAACGCAGGCTTTTACACTGTTTTTAGGGGGCTAATCGATTTAGGCGTTACAGAAATACACCAGTAATAGGTAGTGTATGTACACAGTGGGTATGCCTTACCTACCTCACACAGATTAGGTACAGATCTCGGAAACGAAGACGATTTTATTGCTACTGACTACTTACTATTAACTAGTCACACCAAAACGTGATCAACACAACGAGAAAAAATAATAATAGCCATAAAACCTGGTGGTAGGCACACCAAAATGTGATCAACACAACGAGAAAAATATTAAAAGTCATTAAAGCTGGTGGTAGACTTCGCTCTTAGCAGTCACCACCCACTGGACAAAACCGTGTCACCAAGCGGTCATTGTGGCCGTAATTCGTGATCCGGCATGATGTTCAGTGAAGCCATGGATTTATCCCGCCTTCCAGGTTTAGTCTGCTAGCATCGTGTCAAAGGGTAACCTGTAATGAACAAAACGAACATTTTATTATCCTATATCCTAATATTTTAAAGGTGAAAGTTTGTAGTGTTCTTTCACGCAAAAACTTTTAAACTTCACATGTTGATAGCTGGAGGCTGGAACTCTGAAAGAACACATTGGCTACTTTTTATCCCGGTTTTGCTACGGGATCGGCACTTACGAGAGTGAAATCACACAGTATTCTAGTAACCCATCATTTGTGAATGGACATATTGGTATTTTTTGTAGAAAAGAATATTTATGAGGGACTGAAAATAGTCCAAAACCCAATTGGGTTTCAAAGGCATTTCGCCCACGCGTAGCCCGCGGCGGTAGCTAGTATATATCGTAAATCCTATGATAAAACATAACTTATATGGTGTCTACTCGGTAGCTAGCACAGATAACTTATTGAAAACAGATCAGCTTTCATAGGAGTTGTGTATCAGAACAACAGAACCAGCAGCCACACAAAAAAACCAACGCGAGAGCTATTCTGACAGCTCACACGTAGATAGTGAGTCCCTGTATTTGAGATACGGACATACAATCAGAACCTTCCTGGCTTCACTGTACAACATGGTGAAATACGGCTTTAAAGACCCCATAGAAACAACTGCTTCATTAATAGTGGACGGTAACTATATGGCCGAAGCCAAAGATCTCTAAGTAGGTATTATTAGTATTAGTCTAGATATCGGAGCCTATCTCATCCTATTCTCCTATACCTACCTCTAATCAGAAAAATAAAGTGTCGTGGACATCGTTCTAGCTCGTTCTGGCAATGTTCCCAAGCTTGTCGCGTCCATTCCTCTTCCCTATCTATTCTGAGGGAGTATATATAGTATACTTACCTATATTATTAAAGTACCTATCAGATATGTGTGTATGTAAGTCGGTAGCAAGCGAGGAGTCGGGACCGGTTCTTCACTCGTTTAATTTTTTGTTGCGCTTGTTTATTTTGTTTTTGTAAACCGCGGAATTAATAGCCATGGCTTTATCATTTATCTTCTCTAAGGGCGGTGACACACTCCGCTCTGCCTGTGTAGTTTACTCTACAAGTATTATATACAGTGCTACAGCTAGGGTACAAGCTTTCTAGAATACAAGCTAGGGCTTTTGTGGTATTATAATTTCTAACGCGTTTCTTGAATAAATATAAGTAATAATAGTAAGTGAAGGAATTCATGTGTGCTTATTTGATTAATATTATAAAAGGAAATCGTGTCTGACTGACTGGTTTAAAGAAGTATCATCGCATAGCTCAAAGCGCTAAACGAATTTGATAATACCCATTTGCTATTTATAAAATTATTAATTATGACCGTGTGACGTAGACATCCGCTAAAAAGCGATATTTCAATGTCAGTCTGAGGTACTTTAGTTTTTTCGTAATATTAAATTCTTAGACACACACACACATTATATTTTCAATTGTAGTAACACTACAATTGACTCTACTGTAAGGAAGCATAATTATTTATCTTGTTATAGGTACTTCGTTGCGCGTTAAAAAATATTTATTTGTGCGCTGTGTGCCCCCCCGCCTTAACACCGTGGCAGCATTTTATTTTATTTTCTGGTCGCTTCATCAATTTTAATTCGAAATCTTGTTCTCAGATTTTAGGGTTCGTTTGGTTTGCAATTAAAACTTTAACTTAAAGAAAATTATTAAATAAAATAATTACGTAATTATTTTCTTTTAATCCCACAAATATCATCCTTCTAATAATTCGAAATAATGGATGTGTATGTGTTTTCTTCTTCACATCTAAGCGATTGAACTGATTGAGAGAGTTAAATTTGGAATTGAGACAACTTAGACTCTGAAACAACCTTGCTTGTTTCATTTTGTAAACCCGATTTTGTAATCCATAGTGTCCAAAATATACCGATGAATTAAAAAATATCTCAACCTACAGAACCCTTGGTCCAAAACTTGCGTGTCTCTTATCAGAGCCGTGTTACCTGTTATCATTAATCAGTATAATCTCAACAAGTTGCTACCTGAACTCACATCATCTCGGAACACAAGCTACGCACTCGGCCTCACCCGCGTTATAACATAACATATAGAGCTTGTGAAACTACTAGGAAAAAGAGCCTTCTTATGACTCTTGAGTAAGAAGCGTTGGTGCAGTGCACCTAGAATTTTACATCATTTTGAAATCCTGGGTGGCACTGTACTGATTATGAATAGCGTTATAAGTTATATCAGATATCTTTTACTAACAGGAGAGTGTCTTGCTCGTCTGCTTACTACCAGTGCCGGCGTTAGGGTAGGGCGCGGTTGGACGACCGCCCAGGGCGCCGGATAAAAGGGGCGCCACAGGCTCTATAATGGGGCGCCCATGGCGCCCCATTCGTTCTGAAAAATTCAATATTCTCGGTGCTCGTAGCGAGCTGCTCGCGCTTTTATAAGAACATTTAGTTTCGTTGCCACTTGGAGCAAGCTAAACGCACATCATTCGTGCTGAAAAAATTCAAAATTTTCTCGGAGCTCGCAGCAAGCTGGAAAGGTGGATTTTTTTTAGATACGCCCATGATTTTGCCCATCGGATTCGGCCCAGAAAAAATCCTGGAATTTTTTCCTTTTTCGTTATTAGTATGGGTGTGAATTGCTTTTTAGGGGGCGCCGTAGAAATCTCGCCCAGGGCGCTGGTAATGTTAAAACCGGCCCTGCTTACTACTATGCATAAAAAAGAGCGACAAGAACATCAATTGTAACACGTTTTTTCAAATTTTCAAATTTTAGCTGTTCAATAAAGAGTCATTTAATTAAATCTTTATCTGATCTATCGGGTAGTTCCCGTTCGTACACACCCCCATCGTTCACACTGTTACCGAACGGGAAAAGGTCAAAAAAGATGTTTCGCTCGGTCACAGTGTGTACGATCGCTACTTTTTTTTCCCAGTCGTTCACACCGTCGTTAACAGTGTTAACGATCGGGAAAAAAAAGTTTCGATTGTTCGCAGTGTGGACGAACGCTACTATTTATTCCCACTCGTACCTAAATCACACCTGAACTAACTTTTATTTAAAAAGTTCTGCTAGTGGAATTGCGCGCACTTCGTGGCGCATAAAACAGTCAAATAATACCTACATTTATTGAAGTAAAACTTCTTTAGGCGCGACTAGGGAGTAACTCAGATTTTTTTTTCTGACGGAAGTAACGCTTACTATAGTCTGTGTAGTTTCCGCCATTTAAAAATAATAATTCTGATTGGTTGAAAACTTCTTTAGGCGCGACTAGGGAGTAACTCAGATTTTTTTTTCTGACGGAAGTAACGCTTACTATAGTCTGTGTAGTTTCCGCCATTTAAAAATAATAATTCTGATTGGTTGTAAGTATATGTCATATACTACACGCTTCTTGACTTATACGCCAGCTAGTGGCAAATATCATAATCAATTAGGATTATTTATTTCCAAATTTTCAAACGGATCAATTGTGAATAGCAAAGTGAATGAAAAATTCATCAGTTTTAAAAACATTATTTTAAATTGCAAATTTTTTTTGAAAATCTCTAAATATACTTGTTTATTTATTACTTTTAAAATAAGTAAATTAAAAATAAATTTTCTGACAATTGCGACATTTTATAATATTCAATAACAAGGTTATATTGACATGTGCTGATCTAACCTTCAATTTGCTACTCTCAATTATTTTATTTAACAAATGAAAGTATTTATAAAATATGAAAGTTATATTAATGAATTTTAAATAAATTTGATTTATCTATGAATACTTCTCGACTTCATTCAACAACGCGTTTCGGTACAACGATAGATGCTGTATTTTCAAGAAAAGTAGCAAATTTAGAGAGTAAAATTTATGTTTCACATTATAGTTACCACAAACCTATAATTTCGTACGTAAGAAATTATGATGACATTCAATTACCTGTTTCGAATGAATAATATTAATATAACATTTAAATAATCTTTGTAAAGCACATGAATAATAAATATAATTAAATTATAATATAATATTTATTTATTTAAGTTAATATTTAATCATTTCAGTGATATATGTCGTCAACGCCAAAGAAGTTTTACTTCAATCGCGCGTAAAGGTTACACGCACACACTTTTTTTGTTTCATTTATTTTATTAGTTATACCTAATTTGGTACCACTGCATTTCAAATCTGTAATATCTTCGAAAGTATTCATTCAAATTACATGCTGTAAAAGAGCCATATTTTTCTATATCAAAAGAATTTATACTACATACTTAATATAAAATCGCTTCGTTTATAAATAAATAAATATTTCAGAAGTACACACAGCGCAGCGTCACCTAACCCCAAACTAAGCAACTTAATACTTGTAATATGGTGGTTAGGGTAACGGATATAATACTATATATTTATAGCGAGCGTATCAATCTTTAAGAGAGAAAAGAGTGCACCAAATTCATCACTTTATGAATTGATTGTCACGCGTTTCGAAGTGCGCGCGGGTCAGCTAGTATAATAATATATATTATGTATTAAGAAACAATGTTATTCAGATTATTGTATTAAAATTGGTTGATTGTGTTGCCTTTACGGCAAATAAGTACGGCGATACCGCGCTAGTAATAATAAGGCATAGTTTCGCATACCACCCCAACCGCATATCCTAATTACGGAGCTGTTTACTATAATAGAATATCAAAGTACCCACTTAGGTACAAACTACCGTTAAAAATAGCAATAATATCTCTCATTGGTACCTTAATTTTTTTTTGCATCTTGACTAGATACAAAAAAATTAGGGACGAGTGGGAATAAAAAGTAGCACTCGTCAACACTGTGACCGAGCGAAACATCTTTTTTGATCTTTTCCCGATCGTCAACAGTGTTTACGACCGGGTATAACTGATCGGGAACGTTTCGAAAAAAAGTAGCGACCGTACACACTGTGACCGAGCGGAACATATTTTATGATCTCTTCCCGTTCGGTAACAGTGTGAACGATGGGAGTGTGTACGAACGGGAACTACCCGGATCTATCGACAAATAACTCTTCATTAATACGTTACATAAATGCTTAGGTACAACCAACATTAAATGAGTAAAGCTAACCCATTAAGTTAATGGTGTACCATGGTGGCCGGTGGTTGTATTGTACCTACTGGTAGGTAGGTACCTACCTGCGGGTCCGTTGAAACTTGATATCGACCCACTTTGGGTCCTTTACACGGAGATGGCACAGCTGGCTGAGTTAAGTTGTGTTCAAATATCGGTAAAAAATTAAAAGCTCTCTTGTAGATAACGGGGCTCACGGAAGTCGGAAGGTACATTCAGGTGCCGTATTACACCTATATTACCTACTGCCTACTGATAAAAGCCTATTGTAAAGTTAGCCAATTTTAAAAGGCTACAATAATAGTGTTTTACTGCAATTGCAAGTTAATTGTTACATAGTAATTATTAGTATACATTTTGCGGCTCTACAGCCCGTTCGTAATAAGTTGTGTTTACTCGTTTTAACTACGGAAACGATGAAAATCGCTTTAATCAGGTAAATCCACAGGCACAACTTGTAAATTATAAACTCTCCAAGAAAATCCAGCCCCATTTTGTGAGAAATGTGTTAAAATTCAGCCATTTGCGTTGAATTGGGTGCGATAATGGCGACCGTCGCTAACGAGGCTGACAAACGAGCCTCGTTGTTGCCCGATACCCCCGCGTAATATCCTCGAGCCGAGTCCATATTACACTATACTGCACTCGGGTAGGTAGCTATACTGGCAACTCTTGTGTAGCTACAGAATATATAAGGGTTCTTTCTAGCGAACCAACACTCACGCATGCATCTTGACAAGATAAATCTCAATGCAAAGCAATGGATTATCGCACTTGTACATTAACTTTCTATCGTTACTTTAAATGGATATAAAATACGAGTAACTACCAATGTCTGTTTATAATAAGGTTATTTAACACTGCAGCGAAGAAAAGAAAAGAAAAGTGCTTGAGAAGAACGTCCAAGATATACAATAAAAGCTTTTAAAAAAATGGAATAATGATTTTTTTGCTTATTCTTCCATCATCCTTCTACTATCACAGAATGGTTCTCAGGCATGATGAAACCGACAAATAAGAGTTGACTTCTCTATCATAGGTAGGAATAGGAATGTTGTCTGAGTAAACTAAAATATTTATCTTGTAGAGCTGACCTTCTGTTAGCACCTATAGTGCGTGCACAGGTGTGTCGGTAATGTCGGTGGTATATCAGCGGAATGGCTCCAGAACAGAGCTGCAGGGATTATGAGGAGCTCCTCCATCATACTTGCTGCTTGTTTGCTTGTTCATCATAGACTGAGTTTACTAGAGAGTACAGCGAGAATTTTTCTTCTGTCTTTTAATATGTTTCTCAAGTACCCCACGATCTAGTATGATTCACATAATTATCCTAACAAGGAAAGGAAAACAAGTGAAATTTAAAAAATACTTTTTAAAAACAAGCTTTAATTATTGTTATCATCTTACATCATAAAGTACTCGTCAAGACGAATCAAATGAGCCCAAACTCGATGGGGTTGCGTTGTTTTATGACAGAGTTCCTTTAGCCACCTTCCAGCTCCATCATCAGATCAGCTCGATGTCATAAAAATATTGCATTGTCATCCGATTTACACACGCATGCAAATTTTCAGCTCAATTGGAAACCGGGAAGTGGGTCAAATTAAACTTGCAAGATTTGATTACAGACAGACAGACAGACAGACAGACAACAGACAGGTGAAAGTAATATAAAGCTTGTAAAAAAGGTAAATTAAGCAAGAGGAAGAAGGTTTGTCACCTAAAGTTAAGTTAATCAACGCGTGTGGGAGTATAAATGAAGTACCTAGACACATACTTATCTAATAATACCTACTTACCACTAAAATGAAGACTGCCAAGTGTGTGTCACGGCCATATAACGCAAGCAGAAAAGGTAGCCCGGTACAGGTATTTTTTTTTTTTTTTTTTTATGTGATGAAGTAGAAGACGAGCAAGACGCTCTCCTGATGTTAAGAGATAACGGCTGCCCATAATCCGTACAGTGTTACCTAGGATTTCACAATTATGTGAAATTCTAGGTAACACTGTAGGTATATTTAATAATCTGAGTATAGAACTCCCCTTTTAAACCAAACGAAAATCTATAATGACTTAATTATTAATTACCGACAAACGACAACCCTCTTATTCCTCGAAGCATCATAATGGCAGCGATGTGATGGAAAGTTCCAGTACATTTCCACCGCGATGATGTAAGCAAATTACTCCACCGACTAATTGGCTTCAGGCTCAATACCGACCAGCATACCCTGACCCCGGCAACAGATGCTTAGAAAGGAAACTGTTCGAGCAGCGCTGTCGGCGCGGGTCAGCTTACACTGGTGCTGGTGATAAACCGAACTTGACTCGATCCAAGGTTGTGACTCCATTGTGACTGACAGATATTATTGAACGCACTTACATACAGATATATCTACACAATGAGAGTTTAATTTGGGAGTAAGATAGGCGCGGTAAAAAGATACGAATAATAATGCTTATAATCTAGCAAGTGGTACTTATCTTCAAGATCAGAACTAAGAAAATAACTTTAGATTTTTAACATTAGAGCTAATTATTTTCATTAAGACATGTTTAGAATCGATGACTATAGGTACCTACTTAAAAAATCTCCGAAATTTGTAGGAAAAATAGAGAAAATCCTATCTCTACATTTTTACTCGCCAAATTCAAGTGTTGTTCAATTTTACTTAAAACTTTACTAAAGATTATAAAAATAAACCAAAGGGACAGATGTTTTGCGTACATTTTGGCTGCTAGGTAAATTATTAATTATCCAATATCCGACATTCCCAGTAAGATGCTATCTATTGTTATTAGAGCAAGAATTTCTTCATTTCCATTGTGGCTTGTGACGTCATCCTACAGTATTCAGTTGATGGGAGTGGTCCATCAATTCCCATTAAGTATTGTTAGCGGATGGTGTGATGGTAACCGGCGACGGCCACGGTGATGAGTGATGATGAGTGATGAGTGATGGTGGACAGCGGGCGGGCCGGTACCATTGTGCTACTGTCATGCCGCTTGTCTAATACCATTGTAATTAAACTGAATCCTATTTGTAGACATACCTACTATCTAATATCTTATGCTGTACTAGCTGCGTCCAGCTGTTTTACCCGCTGTACTATATAGCCTATGTGTTTTTCCAGGGTCTAAGCTATCTCTGTACCAAATTTCAGCTCAATCGGTCGACCCGTTTAGGCGTGAAAGAGTAACAAACATCCTGATCCAGACATCCATTCTTACAAACATTCACGTTTATAATATTTGTAAGATATGTATCTATCTACTTAGTTTCTTATGGTGTAGGTACTAAATAAAAAAGAAACAATGCTTCCAAAAAAACTTACCTATCATCGTAATTGTTACGTCCTACTAATTAATATTAATGAAAATGTTTTGATGTGTCTGTTGTTATAGGTGTCAGTGTGGTTAGTATCCTTTTGGTATGGAATACGGAACCCTTAAAACGAGGGTAATGTAACAACCCTCGTTTTAAGGGTTCCGTATTCCATACCAAAAGGATACTAACCACACTGACACCACAATACTTATTAAGACTACACTGTCAATCCGTCCGTCTGTCTGTCACCAAGCTCTGTTTACCCATTTACTTTTGATTGCATAATTCTTTTATCCTAATAAAAGCTATTAAACTACATCATTAAGACTAAATTAATTAGTTTACTTACAATGAATCATAGCCAAAATAAATCTAACTCTATTATCATAATTAATACTAATAACAAAACCAACATTAATTTATACGAGTAGTTACATACATTATAGAACTTTGTCATAACAACCATTTCGCATAATGTTAGAATAGTCATAAATTGGCATAAATAATGACAAAATCCGCGATTGTGTGCGTGTCCTGTGTCCATTAATCATAGAATACCTATGTTTAAATCAGTCATGACTAATGACTCACGATTCGGTAGCCGTCGACAACTACACGTGTTTCTACATGGGCCATTTTTAATTTACACTTACCTACCAAACATAATGTTCAAGTCATGTACGAGTATGACCTGTAATGTTATAGTGGTCGAGTAGGTATATTCTATTTCTGTCGATGCAAAAACCGAACCAATTTGAGCTGCAACAAAAAAATTAAATATTGCTTATTCATATCACAGCATAATATTAAACAGTCGAGAAAAAAGGTCAGAAAAAATTTAGATACTCAACGATATGCAACTGTATACAGAATCTAACTACAAAATACAAATTTACACACAAAATTTTCCTATTTTATTCCCTGTCTAAACACACTTCCATCCTGCATCCTATTCGAATCCGAACGCCGATTCGAATCCGTCAAAAGAATGTTTTGAATTGTAGCTCACGAACCACAGTCATCCGATTCGATCCGATCGAAGTAGCCGTAGCAGCTTTCATGTTTTGTATGAAAACTATAATATTGATGGATTCGGACCGGGTTTAGATCGGATGTCATGCAGAAACGCTCATAAAAGTGCAGATTTATCATTGAATATATCAGGAATGTGATATATAACAGAAAAAAAAAATTGTAAAAAAAAAAAGAAAAAAAATACTAATAACTAATTTTCTAAATTAATAAAAGGAAATGTGTGTGATCAATTGACTAACTGCTGATCCAGGCGCGGATCCAGGGGGGGGGTCAAGGGGGTCATGACCCCCCCCAAAATCCTAGTCGGAAAAAAAAACCGATCGTATCAACTGGTTTTACGCTACTTTTATAGATAGAATTAAGAAATTTTCTCTTAGCTGCAAGCTTTACGTACAAGTTCTTAAAATTGTTTCGCTGTTTTTTAATATTTTTTTTATCAAGCTACTTTTTTTTCGGTCCTCGCCTACGAATTATCTGTTGGTTCTCGTAGCAAACTGCACAGTATCTTTCATATTTAGGATTAATTGCATTATATTAACTGCTGCAAGCTGTTCGCGCTTTATGTCGTCTTTGCAGCTAAGTCTTTGCGCTTGCAGCCAGCTGCTCGCATGTATAATACTCGTAGTATTATTTTTTGGCTCGCAACGAGCTGCTCCCGCTCTATAAATAAGAATATTTAATTTTCATACTGCTCAGAGGGAGCGAAACTCAGATCATTCGTCCTGAAGATTCAAAATTTTCTCGAGCAGCTCGCGCATCATTCGTGCTAAAAATTCAAAATTTTCTCGACGCTCGCAGTGAGCTGCTCGCGCTTTTATAAATAAGAATATTAAGTTTCCTTGCCTCTCGGAGCAAGCTAGACGCACGTCATACGTGCTAAAAAATTCAAAATTTTCTCGGCGCTCGCAGCAAGTTGCTCGCGCTTTTATAAAAAAGAATATTAAGTTTCCTTGCCTCTCGGAGCAAGCTAGACGCACGTCATACGTGTTAAAAAATTCAAATTTTTCTCGGCGCTCGCAGCGAGCTGCTCGCGCTTTTCTAAATATGAATATTTAGTTTCTTTGCCACTCGGAGCAAGCTAAACGCACATCATTCGTGCTGATAAATTTAAAATTTTTTCGGCGCTCGCTGCGAGCTGCTCGCGCTCTATAAATAAGAATATTTAGTTTCTTTGCCACTTGGAGCAAGCTAAACGCACATCATTCGTGCGGAAAAATTTAAAATTTTCTCGGCGCTCGCAGCTAGCTGTATGAAGCCAAACCTCTTTAAGACTGAATCAAATTTCTTGTTCCAGCAGCGAGGTGCTTGTTTGAGACCATATAAAGATTTATTAAGCTTACATACCTGTGTCTCACTGCAAGCCAAACCTTCAGGTGGACTCATGTGAATTGTTTCTTCCAGTTTCCCATAGAGAAAAGCGGTTTTTACATCCAGTTGCATGATTTGCAGGTTATTTGACACAGCTTCTGTCAACAAAATTCTTATCGAGTCATACCTGACAGTTGGAGCAAATGTTTCCTTGTAGTCGATACCTTTGGTTTGTGCAAAACCTTTTGCACACAGTCTTGATTTGAACCGTGGACCCGTTGGTTCGTCTTTTATTCTAAACACCCATTTGCATCCAATTAATTTGGCATTTGGGGGCTTTTCTACCAATGTCCATGTTTCATTTTTCTGATGAGCTTCTAATTCTTCATCAATTGATTTTAACCATTTTTCTTTATTTATTGAACTGATGGCTTCTTTGTATGTTTCAGGTACGTCGGGCAGATATGTGGGAAGCTCTCCATTCTGGTAAGTATTTTCAGGAACTTCTGCTGAGTGGATATCTTTCTGACTGCACAGGTAAGTACTTTCCTCTTGTTTATCTAGGTTTGATTTACTTTGTATTCTATTTCTAGGTCTTAAGGTAATATTTTCCCTCCTTGGAGTTTCAACGCTGGCATCAGGTAAGTATTCACTTTCAGAACTAGTTGGGCTTCCAATTACTGTATCATATGAACTTTCCAAGGATATTTTGTCAGATGAAATCTCTAAATTTATTTCATTTTCTTTTTCAGGTCCTGGTGATAATTCTACTGGCACATAGTCCCTTTTAACGGTTGATTCCAAGAAGATAGCATCTCTGCTTTTTATTACTCTCCTTGTGTTGGGTATTATAAACCTGTAACCTTTGGTATTATCACAATATCCAATGAAAATCATCTTGTATGCCTTGGGGTCCCACTTTCTTCGTTTTTCTTTGGGCAAATGAACCATGGCTTCACAGCCAAAGATTCTCATATGATTTACATTTGGTTTCAGACCAGACCACATTTCTTCAGGAGTTTTAAATGATAGTGATTTTGTCGGCGAACGGTTGATGACATAAGCCGCAGTATGTACTGCATCAGCCCAATACATTTTTGGCAGATCTGCATTTAATAGCATACATTTTGCTCTTTCTATTAATGTTCGATTCATCCGTTCTGCTGTACCATTTTGCTCTGGAGTATATGGTGTGGTAGTCTGATGTTTGATGCCGGTACTTTTTAGGTAGCAAGTAAAGTCTGCGTTAACATATTCTAGGCCGTTATCTGTACGGAGCGTCTTGATTCGTGTGTTCAGTTCATTTTCAACTTCATTCTTGTATTCTTTGAATTTTTCAAGAGCATCAGACTTTTTGCTTAAAAAGTATACATATACCTTCTTCGAATGATCATCCAGTAATGTGATGAAATACTTGGCTCCGCCAAGAGTTTGGGTCTCCATTGGCCCACAGAGGTCAGAGTGAACCAATTCCAGAAGGTTTTTGCTCTGTGACCCTTGACCTTTGAATGGCTGACGTGTTTGTTTACCTTCACTACACGTTATACAGTTTATATTCTCTTTCATCTTGTTGAGATTCAAATCTGCTGTATTTCCTGGCATTTTATTTAAACTCTGAAAATTTAAATGCCCCATTCTCTGGTGCCACTTATATGTGTCTTGTTCAACATCCGATATGCATGCTTGGCCCTCGGGCATATTCAGCCGGTACATATTGTTGATCAGACTAGCTGTAGCTACTACTTCATTTTGACTGTTGAGTATGGTGCAACCATTTTTATTGAACTGCACATGGCCACCACATTTTATGATCTGACTCACTGACAGTAGATTAGTAGCCAAATTTGGTACATATAGCACATTATTTAATAAAACTTTGTTTTCTGAGCCTTTATCATTTAATACATCAAGACTGACTTGCCCGGCACATTCCACAGGTAGCACTTTATTATCTGCAGCCCGTATGTTTTTAATTGAAGAATCTGATTTTGTCCGAAGCAAGTTTCCATGCTTTGTCATGTGAGCTGAGGCACCCGAGTCAATGTACCATGCATCTTCATATTTATCTGAGGTCATAAAAACAGCAGCATATGAGTTATTGTTATTTGCTTTCTGTGTTGATTTTGTTTTAGATTTGCATTCAGGACTCTTATGACCATATTTGTTGCATGTATAGCACCTCGGGCCCTTTGAATCTCTTTTATTATTATAATTATTATTCTTCTTATAGTTTTTGTTACTTGCAAATGCTGTCGAGTCGTTTGCAGATTGTCTTACATCTTGTAATAATTTGGCTTTTACAGAATCTGAAGTTATCTTCATACCGGAGCTCTCAATTGCAATTATCATTGGCTGATAAGATTCTGGAAGACCGGAGAGCAGCAGTGTACCGAGCCACTCATCATCTACCTTAAAGCCAATGTTCCGGAGCTTATGAGCAGTCGATATTATTTTGCTCACATACTCTTCTATGTTTTGACATCCACTGAGTGTTGTGTTACAGAGATCTCGCAGCAGACCAACTCGTCGTGTCAGCCCGGAGTCGTCAAATGCCGAAGACAGTTTATCCCATACTTCCTTGGCTGTGTTCGCCTCTTGTATGTGTACATAGTTAATGGGATCTACCAAGAGTATTATCTTTGACTTTGCCTTCATATCCCGTTTTGTGTCTGAAGTTCCCGCCGAGTCGTTTTGTTCGACGCAGTCCCAGAGTTCTTCGTGTTGAAGATACGTTTGCACTGCGAAACGCCAGGTCGCATAATTATCACGGCCGGTTAACTTTGGAATTAATGCCATTGTATTATGTCCCGCCATTTTCGCGATTAATTACTCGGTTCGAACACGAAAATGATATAATATGCAAAAATGTCACACGTGAGTTTGAGGTTATTTTCACTTTTATACTTTTTGGTTTCACTTTAAATGTCTTTGCACTGATATTATCGGGCTTTCCGGGCCCTTAACCTGATAAATTAAAAACTGTTTATCCGTTTTAAGTATTATATTAATTATTAAAACAAAAACAAATTATTTTACACCGGCACTTGGGTGTCATAGGAAAAAGCAGAGAGAGTAGAGCGAACGCATAGACTAAAAAACATGAGTAATGTGCAAGGCGCGAAATTTAAATTATTACATATACAACAATAAGAATATTTAGTTTCTTTGCCACTCGGAGCAAGCTAAATAATGCACGTCATACGTGCTGAAAAATTCTAAATTTTTTTGGCGCTTGCATCGAGCTGCTCGCGCTTTTATAAGTAAGAATATTTAGTTTCCTTGGTACTCGGAGCAAGCAAAACGCGCATCGTTCGTACTGAAAAATTTAAGATTTTCAAAACTACGCTGAAACGAGTCTCCAAAACAATTTTTAGTTTGAAAAAAATTCTAGCCGATGACCCCCCCCAAAATTATGGTCTGGATCCGCGCCTGTGCTGATCTATCAACAATCAACACACAGCACCAACTTTTATTTGGCACAGAGATACAGTGACTTAGACATGGGTTTAGAAAGGATTGATTGGAGAGAAGCCGCGAGCTTTAACTAGTTATATTAAAAAGGAAAGAGTGACTGATCCATCAAGGCACTGCCTACACCGCTGGACGGATTGGGTTGAAATTTGGAATACAGATAGGTTTTATGACATAGACCTCCGCTAAGAAAGGATTTCGCCATGCGGGCAAAGCCGCGAGCATTATCTAGTAATATAATATTAGTAGGTACATATATAACTAGTGTATAATATGACGTAATCCAATCAGCAGCTATGAATGTGTCCTGTAAGTCTCATAATCTGCGGGCTGGTCCCGAGAGACTGACTTGAGAGGACTTGTAAGGCTGCGTTTACACTGCCTTGCTAGTACCAAGTTGGTACTATTAGATAGATAGATAGATAACCCTTTATTGAAACACAAAAGAAAATGTACAAAAACAACTCATAAACTAAAACAATACAAAAGCTATGTGTTACAATTGGCGGTCTTATCGCTAATAGCGATATCTTGCAGACAACCGTGCAGGGAGAGGAGAAATATAACCTAAAGTTAGTCAATATATTTCTCACAGTCTTATTATATATGGTTCAGATGTGTAGTTAAGCGATGCGCAGGATCACGATGAATTAATGGGAAGAAGTCGAATGATCAGCTTCCCAAGACAACAGAAGTTTGTGTCAAAATGGAAAGACTCGTGTCTTCTTTCGGTCTGCACTGATTATGCCGGTTCACATACAAAAATCATAATAATAATATTTAATATATTATCCAGTTAACGATTTTTACTTATCTAAGTGTATTTTGTTTTTAAAATTATCGAGCAATAAGTTCAAGGTTGTATGTTCAACTATAGCAATAATTTAGAATATTCGCAAGTCCAGTGCAAACTCTCCTTTATCCTCCGGCTGGAGTTCACGCTGTCACTTGAAATCTCAATCTAAAAAAATGTAAATGTTCTCCCGAAAGTTTTTGTCGATGTTTTTGCGTCAGTTTTTGTTGCATGACATCAGACATCGTGGCGAGCCGCCTGTCTCTAGTCTCTCTATATATACCTGCTCGACAGTACGTTAGCTTATTATACGTATTAAATGATAAAAGCATTATTAGTGGCGTTACCTACTGCCCGCACCAAGCGTTTTGCTTCGTCGTTCTGGTCGCGTTTGGAACACTTTGCCGTCATCCGTGTTTCCCGAGCGGTATAACTTGGGTATCTTCAAGGCACGAGTGAATAGGTACCTTTCTAGGCATCATACGTGATCCATCGTCGACCGCATTTTCACTTTCCATTAGGTGGGATGTGGTCAAACGTAGGCCTATCTCATATAAAAAAGCATTTTATAAATTGTACATAAAATTATCTATAGGACAAAAATTGATTTGGTTTTTTTTTGGCTTCTGCTTTGCGTGCGAGCGACATCGCACGATATAACGAATTTTGTAATATAAACTGATAGCGTTAACTTTTGAAAATGTTTCTCAGCAAAGCTCTAGAAAAGTTTTCTCTGTTTTTAGAAGCTTCGGTGTACGTACAACTAGAATCATTAACTAGACTAGAATCAGAGTATTTGTTGCTGTATGACTCTAAAGATCATTAAAAATGTTTGTATAATATGAAGTAAGTTTATATAAGAGAGAGGTACGTACCCGACTGATATATCATATTATGTATATTGAAACAGATAGAGTATTAACATACAATGAACTAACAAAAAGTCAGAGAAGCCGGCTCCGGCTACATTTGGAGCTCACTCATCACTCGTCGAGCCACGAGCGCAAAATATAACACAATATATGTAGGTGTAGGTATACCGACACGTGGACAATAGGTCTTAAATAATGTTATAATATATAGAGAATAATTTAAAAAACATGTAAAAAAGTAATTTTGTAGCATATCTAAAAATGAAATTAAAATAGTATTTATACGGTTGATGTATTTTTTTATTGATACTGGAAGGTTTAGATTTGAAATGATGGTTAAGTCTCCCTTTTCGACGCAATAGTAGAGTAGACGCAGTCTAACTAATGTTATAAACGTGAAAGTTTGTAAAAATGGATGTCTGGATGTCAAGATTTGTTACTCTTTCACGCCTAAACGGGTGAACCGATTGAGCTGAAATTTGGTAGATATACAGAAAGCTTAGACCCTATAATAACACACATAGGCTTTAGAAAAGTGGGTAAAACCGCTGGGTACAGCCAGTAAGACATATATTATACGGTTGATCTATCTTTTTACTGATACTGGAAGGTTTAGATTTTAAATGATGGTTAAGTTTCCCTTTTCGAGGCAATAGTACCTCAATATCTAAATAAGTATAACCAACAGAACGCCACGTGACCAACATTCATATTTAACAATATACCTAGTCAGGTCATAAGTATTGTCACACAGTAAAAACTTTTCTTTTAGAATGCTGGCCACAAAAAAGTTTATTGAATTCGAATTTCGAATTGTTCATGAAAATAAAAATGTATACTTTTTAGAATTTTACTCATTTTTAAATATGGAGTGGACGCTTAAAGAAGACCGTGTTGCAGTTATTGCGTTGCATCGTTGCGGTTACGCGCCAATTCAAATTTTTGACATACTGAAAAATTTGAATATAACCAAAAGATTCGTTTATCGTACCATCAAACGATACAATGAAGACTCTAGTGTAGATGACAGGTCAAGAAGTGGTCGCCCTCGGTCTGTTAGGACTCCAGCAGTGATAAAAGCTGTGAAGGCGCGATTTCAAAGAAATCCCAAACGTAAGCAGAAACTGTTGGCCCTTCAGATGGGGTTAAGCAGAACCACGGTGAAAAGGGTGTTAAATGAAGACTCAGGGCTTCGGGCATATCGAAGAAAAACAGGACATCGTTTAAATGCTCGTCTAATGGACCTGAGACTGAAGAGATGCCGCGCTTTGTTGAAGCGGTACGCGAGAAAAAAATATCGAGAAATTCTTTTTTCGGATGAAAAAATTTTTACCGTAGAAGAGAGCTACAACAAACAAAATGATAAGGTGTACGCACACAGTAGTGAAGAAGCGAGCAACCGTATTCCGCGTGTCCAACGAGGTCATTTTCCATCCTCGCTCATGGTATGGTTGGGAGTTTCTTATTGGGGCTTAACAGAGGTACATTTTTGTGAGAAAGGTGTAAAAACGAATGCAGTTGTGTATCAAAATACAGTCCTGACGAACCTTGTGGAACCTGTTTCTCATACCATGTTCAATAACAGGCACTGGGTATTCCAACAAGATTCGGCGCCAGCTCATAGAGCGAAGAGCACACAAGACTGGCTGGCGGCGCGTGAAATCGACTTCATCCGGCACGAAGACTGGCCCTCCTCCAGTCCAGATTTGAGTCCGTTAGATTACAAGATATGGCAACACTTGGAGGAAAAGGCGTGCTCAAAGCCTCATCCCAATTTGGAGTCACTCAAGACATCCTTGATTAAGGCAGCAGCCGATATTGACATGGACCTCGTTCGTGCTGCGATAGACGACTGGCCGCGCAGATTGAAGGCCTGTATTCAAAATCACGGAGGTCATTTTGAATAAACTTTATTGTCATAAGAATCTATGTTTTGTAAAGTTCATTTTGGTATATAAATGGTTACATAATAAATAAACTTGTTCCAATAATTTTATATTAAACATGTGACAGAATTTATGACCTGACTAGGTATATGAAGTATATGGAGGTTCCATTACTATTCACAACACAACACACACGCTGTGATTATAATCTTTAGCAAGGTGTCCTATGATGTCACCATCTGTAGGTACCTAGTTACTATTTACACATAGTACGAAAAAACTCCTAGATAATTATGCTATAATACTAGATGCCCATTTGGTAAGCCCGCTCGCTACTCGCTTGTACATTGTACACAGTGGTTTTTATTTTCGCCGGGAAAAAATGCATTACGCATACCCTCCATTCTCCATACGGGGGTATGGGAGGGTTATGTGGGACTCCCCGTGCAGAGCGACTGCACGGTATACACACTAAAACAACCCGGCGGCACTCCCGCATCGTCTGTGTGACGGAGAACTGGAAATCAGCAGAGCCTTAGCACCCAGTCCCCCTGTACACAGTGGTTTGTGGTAAGATACTACTCTAAATAATAAAATATTTGTTTTCATAAAAAAACTTTCAATACCACGTATGTGTCTTATATATAGTGTGCCTACTGCTGAATCGAGTATAAATAATGAATATTAAGATATTTATACAATTCATACTGTCACATTTATATAATGCAAGTAGAATATATTATGCTTTATCCGCATCTATTTATTGCTTTTTATAATTCTCGTGTCTGAGTAAAATGTTAAACGAATGCATTACCATTCAATTAGCATCGCATCGTGTTTGCATTGTCTTTGCTATCATACCATTATACTCTATAGTACTCTATACTCTATACCCACACAATGTTTACTGAATGCATTATAATCTTCGCTTCAAGTTTTCCATTTGTTTATAAAATTCTACTAGCTTCGCCCAGTGATTCTACCCTGATGAAAGTATATTCATATTTGCCCTCAGGTAGATTGTCCTCGGTGGTGTTTGAGTATTCCCAATTGCCGAGTGGGGAGAATGGCCATTTGCTGTTTAAAACGATTTGAATTGGGAACTATAATTTCTCAGTCGCTATTTGGTGGTTACCACAAAGAGGTTAACCGCATTGATTAACGCAATCGATGTGGGGACTAATATGAATATATACATATGTTTTTACAGAGTCTAAGCTACCAAATTTCAGCACAATCGGTTCAGCCGTTTAGACGTGAAGAGGTAAACAACACAGACATCCACACTTTCCCATTAATCATATTAGAAGGATAGGTTGTTAGGTGTATCTGTAGACTTTAGCTGTTAGATGTGATGTGTTAGACCTCCTAGGTCTTGTTGTAACACTATACCTCCTGTTTATTGACAGCTGGGCAAATTGAAGCACCTAGGTAAGGGTTTACTTATCTGGTTATTGTCATTATTGTGGACGTGGTTTTGAAACCTCGCTGATATCCGCACTTTAGTCTTAACATTTTTTTTAACAAAGGAAATCTAAAGAAAAGTTCACAATTAGTCGTTTTTTTACGGATGTTCACCGATTAGGTACTCACCTGAATTTATGTTTTGACAAAGGTCTCATTTAAATTTGATCTCAATTGGCCAAGCGCTTTTAAGTTATGAATAATTAAAATGAGCGTCTCGCCTTCGCGTATTAAAAGTTTTTTTTAAATTAATTATATTAAGTACTTTTACGAGTATGTGTATGTACAATTTTGTACCTAATATTTACTTTTTAATTATTTACAAGACGCTTTTAAGAAAATTCCAAAATAAAAGAGATATCCTACAGCATTTACCTATTGTCTCACTAAATCTCATGTACAGTCAACTACAAAGAGATGTATCCATGTTAGGCTCACAAAATGAAGTAAATTTTCATTTGCCACAATGAACTACCCTTGGTTCGTGACATTTCTAGCAATCAAACTTTATAATATCATCATCGACTCGTTTAATATGCAACAATGATGTATCCCGCTACTTTTCCTTAGGTGATACATAATAATAGCATTTAAAATGAATCGAATATAGTATAAGATTTGGTGGATACTGAAAATGTCACGAAGTAAGGGTAAATAATTTTTGCATACTCAAAGTTCCTTCATTTTGCAAGACTAACATGGATACATCTCTTTGTAGTTGACTGTACCATGTAAGTACCATCCACATGACTTTACAATGTAACATATCATGTTCAAACAAACCGCACATACATACATACACATACATAATATTATGTATGTAAACAGAGGCGAGGCGACGGTCCGTCTGTTCTTACATGAGTCATGACCATCAAGGTTGCATGTAACTCTAGAACACGACCACTCTTAAACTGCACTTCACCGCCATACAACATGTTCCTGAAGTTTATCACCATATTGTAATACTGGATGTCCTTATAGATACAACTAGGTACATATATACATAGATCATTCAGTGGTCATATTACCGTGGTAACAAATTTCAAGATTTTGTATGGCAGGGAGGTGCAGTTTAGAACTGGTCGTGTTCTAATACATACATTATGTATGTATGTGTATGTATGAGAACAAAGAGGCCTGTGCCTGTGCCTGTGGTGTCGTTAATGAGCCGCTATTGAAGCTAATTCTAATAGATTACCCGCCATTATTATACCCTGTTTGAAACAAGTTATTGCTTTGTTGGTTTCATCGAGTGGGCTACACTTCTTTTGTATGAAGCCAGAGAGTAGAGAGGGGGTTATCCCACCTTCTAGGTTTAGTCAATATTTATCACTCGAGATCGTCATGAAAGGCTAACTAACCGCTATAATGCATTAAAAAAATAACTGAAAAGTTTTTCCTAAAGAATTCTCCCGATATTTTTGGATTATTATAATATAATACCTACAGAAAAACACTGGGCTAATAGACGTCTTAGGTCTGAATACCTACCTAACTACTACAGCGGCTCGTTATTCATAGGACTTCGTACTTTGTACCTATTGAATGCCTAGGTCCCTGAATATAAGGCATACCGCATGGCCAGGCGAGCATTGGACTTTTCTCATTCATCTGATCGTAGAAAAAAAAATTTTTTTCATTAACTTTGATCTTGAGAAGATATATTATTATGTGTACATACTCGTATGTATATAATAGTAATATATATTCCATACATCGGATACAGTTACATCCAGTTATTTATTATAACAGGAAGGTAGTTGTTTGCTACCTCTCGCAGCTGCATCTAGCCGCTAGATCAGTCTACACTCAACACATCACTAACCTCTGTGTCAAGGGAATAAGGACCAGAATCGCTCAGCACGAACCACTTTATAATACACTTTCAAAACATGCCACCGATTCAGTACCCTGTCGCAATACAAACTCTATTAAAACACGCAAATATTGGTTGAGTAGTGAAGAATTGTTACTGTGACATGGTTCCATAAAGCGCATGATATGTTTGTAATTAAATACGGGTAACCTTGATTGACTGTTGTGATCAATTTTCATTCTATTTACAGTCATCTAGACTTGTCGACGCTAGGACACGTAGGAATCTACGAGACTTAGGTACTAGGCAGATTATAGCTGCCTGGATTACCTAGATAAACATGTGAAAGGAGAAATCTACATGAATGATATAAGATTAGATCAGCTAGTGCGTCAGTTCGTAAACTCAAGCGTGACTATTAGAGTTTTGCCTAATTAAGGAATTAGTAGGTAATGGTTTTTAATTTTTTTGGAGTTTGAGCACGGTTAACCATTTTTTGTATTGTTCTTAGGTGACATTGCGATTAAGATATTGAGAATGAACGAGCTATTACAAGAATTAATGAATATATATTATATTGCTGGACGTACACACAGCGCCATCTAGTTCCAAGCTAAGAAACTCAATGTTAGTGTAAGGCTGCGTTTCCACCAGAGATGTGCGTGCAGCGTTATGGTCGCTGGCTACGATATAATATAAAACAGATATTAAGAATTAAGATTTATAAACTTCTCTTTTGTAAGTATGTACACAGATAGAGAAAATTTTGCTCCTGTTAATTCAGAAATGTTAATCCTATCAAAAACATAAATGTGAAATTAGAGCCAAGTTCAATATTACGATATATGTATTATGTAGGTACCTATGCGTTAGTTGTTTGTTGACTTCAAAAACAAAAGAAGGGAGATCTAAATTGGTGCCAAGTTCAATGGTTAGTCCTGAAATATATTTATAACATAAAATATTCTATTACAACTTAAAATATTATTTCTTCTTATAACTTAAGATAAATATGTTATTGCCTGAGATCTAATTTGGCTTGTTCTCATATACGACATATTATTAAGTAGATACCTGCATACAAAAACAGTCACGAAAGAGCCCTATGTTCCACGGCGGCTAGTTTTATAGACAGTTTTAGAAGGCAAGTTAATTATAATATTTCGCATAATACAATATGAGAACAAGCCAAGTCAGATCTCAAGCTATAATATATTTATCTTAAGTTATAAGAAGAAATAATATTTTAAGTTGTAATAGAATATTTTATGTTATAAATATATTTCAGGACTAACCATTGAACTTGGCACCAATTTAGATCTCCCTTCTTTTGTTTTTGAAGTCAACAAACAACTAACGCATAGGTACCTACATAATACATATATCGTAATATTGAACTTGGCTCTAATTTCACATTTATGTTTTTGATAGGATATCATTACTTTTTGTACAGAATTTAATAGTAGGTAGGTACTTATCCATAATTTAATGATGTATACCTAATGCGCTGGCGTGGTCCGAAATACCTATCATTTAATTGTATGTAAGTATACTAAAACCATGGGGACCGAAAAGGAACAGTTGCAGTTTAGTTCAAAATAATTTCGCTAGATGGCGTTACATATATCGATTTATTAATAACGATTGAGAAAAATTTAGAACAGACTAATATAGAATGTATTTACTACTTTTAAAAAATCCCCTTAGCATAGTTAAATGAAAATAATTTGTTTTAAGTTTAAATTTCGATAATTTAACAAAATTCAATAATTATCGGCGTTACCCTGGCGGAAATTATTTTGTACTACGTTGAGACTGGCACACAAGCACTGTTCACTTAGTTCAAAATAGTTGTCTCGTAATGTAGGTGGCGCTGTTTCTAATTTTCTTGCGTTTTTTGTACGTACCTATTATAATAAATTAAGTAGAGTGCTTTTCACGAAAGGAGTCCTTTTTGCGGGGCGCCACTATCGCAAATTTTAAAAGTTAGTTTATTTATAACTTTTCAATGCCTCATAATATCTCAAATTTAATTTCTTAATTAAATATGTATTTATTATTAAATTTGTTTAACTAATAAAAAATATTTAGGACATAAAGTCCGGTAATTATCGAAATAATTCAATTTAGTTCCGCAAAATTCCGCAGGACCTCTTTCGTGAAAAGGACTCTAAACTATAATATGAAATTGTTATGACATTCTTCAAAAATACTTTAAAAAACGATTTAACATTATTTTCCTTGATTTCCATATTATTATTATAAATTTATTTTCGCTATAAATAAAAAAATATCACCAGTCAAAGAATTAATTTTTCTGTGTCTTTCTGTCACACGTCAATATGTTTGGTTACAGTTAAATAAAAAAATTAAGGATTTTCATTGAGTACTATCGCAAAGAAGTGACCTGAGGGCCCATTGGCTATTATCGCATATCGTTTGCAACTACACTCTCGACTTCACTTCGGTGACTAGAAATAGGTAATTTACCAATTTGCTGTTGCTGGCACTTGTACTTATAAAAAAATGATATTATTTCAATTTCGGTTTTATCTTAAATTTAATTGTTTAAATATATATTTAATTTTTGCTAGACTATTGTGTTTTATTTCTTTTAATTTTCCTTTTCTTTACCTCACTTCCCATCTACGATAGACCTACCTATATAAGTATGCGAACCTGCTTGTCACGCGGCTTCGCGCTAATATCATAAAAGGTAGGTAGATAAAACTAGAAGCAAGAAATTTTAAAGTTTGCTGCTATTTTGTTTTCATTTAATGTGAAATCCTAAACACAGATAAAAGAATACTAGTAACCTAAACTTAAAGGGGCGACCACTCAAAAACCTAATAATATGTACCTACGTGCTTTACATTTGCTAGGTAGGTAGTATTTTCTAATATGGACGTAGTTAAGCGAAAATGTTCCAACCCACAAGTCGTCTAAAAATGAGTTAGATAGACTAACCCACTCAGTTTTATATCTTCTTTCATTAAGGAACAACGTGTTCAGACTACAATAAATATCTAGAAATATGTCACATTCTGATATATTTTTTGTCGATATGTTCCATCCAACATTTTACTAGATTAAAATCATTATTTAATTTTTAAAATGTATCTATCCCCTTGAAACATTTTAGTATAATGTTATTAACCACCATATAGGGTAATTTCGCCGGTTTCCCGGCCAGCGTTAGTTTGCGGCCAATCGGCGACTTAGCTTCAGAAATTCTTAGAAAACAAGACGTCTATCTCTATTTTTCAAATAAAATTTAGTCCTTGACAGAGAGGGATAGACGGCTAATCCTTGTCAACATATAACGATCGTATAGCATTATCAGAATTTTAACAAATCACTGTTGATTTTTGTGTCTACACTAAGCGTGTTGAGTTTCGTACAAAATTACAAATAAAATAGTGAGCACGTGATGCATTCGGAGTAAGTATATCATGATTTATCCATGTATTACTGAGTGATAGTGTTTAAATTGCTTTAATAATAGTTTTTTAACGTATTTTAACAATTTTTAAAACAAAATTATTTAAAAATAGGTAAAATAATGAGTGGTCGCCAACTAAAATATAAAATAAATGAAATTTTAGTTTGCGGCCATATGGTCGCAAACGGACTACTCGGTTTACTTTTTTATTTCCTTCTGGTTTCCATAATATTGAAGGTATTATAATTCAGTTAACCTTTTTCACATTTGCTAAATTGCTTCTTTGGTTTCATTAGTTTGCGGCCATCTAAATATTCGCAAATAGTACAAATACTCCACACATCCACATCCAGGTCGCAAACTAACGTCAAGACGTTAGTTTGCAACTTGGATGAACGTCATTTTGCGACCGCCTCAAAATGTATGGGAAATTAATGACCGCTTACTGAATGTGGTCATTTGATGCCTTCATTATACGACCAATTGAATTAAGTTCATATTATTGCAGTTTGTGTTAAAGAATGTGCTCAACACTTAAGAAAAAGGAGACAGTTAAAATACGAATTAGCTCTGAGAGATAACCGTGCAGGAGGATTCGGTATAAGAAAAAATATGTAGAAGGTTAAAAGAGTTGACGAATTTAAATATAAGAGGACTAGGGAAAGACGGGGAGAAACTAATAGGTGAATAGGTAGGGAGGGTTGGTGGTGATAGGTAGGGAGGCCAACGGAGATGAAGTCCAGTCATGCAGGGAAGCCATGGTTGAGCGTATGAGCTTGGCCTTAGAAGCTGTTTCCGATTGGGGAGCAGCTAATTTGGTTAAGTTTAATGCTACAAAAACCCAGGCGTGTCTATTTACCGCTAAAAGAAGTCGATTCATTGAAGCTCCTTCTTTCCAAAATGTTTCTTTACCGATAACTAACCAGCTTGAGTTACTAGGAGTTACTCTCACGCCTGACCTTAATTTTGGGAGTTACATCGAATCTAAGGCTCAATTGGCCGCCAGGAAGCTGGGTATTCTAGCAAAGGTGAGGCAATACTTCACACCGGGACAGCTGCTAACGCTGTACCAAGCACAAGTCCGGTCGTGTTTGAAGTACTGTTCTCATCTTTTGGATGGTGCTGCAAGTACCAGCTTCAGGCACTGGAGTCAATTGAGAGACGTGCCAAAAAGCTAGTAGGTGACCAAAAGCTTACGGAATCTCGGCTGCAGAGCCTTGAACGTCGTAGAATGGTCGCTTCGCTTTCGGTCTTCTATAGGATTAATTTTGGAGAGTGTGCGCAGGAATTACACGCACTAATTCCTCCACGCCCATTCTATCGACGGACGTCACGGCAGACGGCAATGCGGCATCCCTACTTAGTCGGGCTACCAACAGCCCGCACCAAGCGTTTTGCTTCGTCGTTTCTGATGAGAACTGATCGCATTTGGAACACTTTGCCGTCATCCATGTTTCCCGAGCGGTACAACTTGGGTATCTTCAAGGCAAGAGTGAATAGGTACCTTTCTAGGCATCATACGTGTTCCATCGTCGACCGCATTTTCACTTTAAATCAGGTGGGATGTGGTCAAACGTAGGCCTATTTTGTATAAAAAAAAGTTGAATGGTTCCTTCCTTACAAAATTAAACAGTGGAACATGATATGCTGTGGGATACGCAGATGATATTATAGTGGTAATGATCAATGACGAATTTCTAGATATTGTATCCAAAATTTTGCTACAGGCTCTAAAGATAATGGAAGAATCGTGAAAGTGAAAAGTCACTTTAATTCGGCACAGAGTTGGAATGATCTATGGGTAACGACAAGACGTGAAATATTCCAGCACGTTAGAGAAGGAGCTCACATGGAATCTGCACGCCAAGAAGGTGACAGAAAAAGCTATAAGGGCTTTACTATGTGTTGGTCAGCGTATGCCACACCCGGGGACTTCGTCTTCATCTACACTTCAATGATACGCCCAATCTTTCCTACGGCAGCGTGTCATGCTGGCTTAGAACCGAACTTACATACAACAGGAGATGAAAGCGTTTTACATACTCTAAGTGCAACCAGATGCAGACTGCCGCAGGTCGCATTTGGTATACAGATGGTTCAAAAACGGGATCCGGTACAGCATCAGGTATCTACTTGGAAACTTTATAACAGTCTGGGTCTATATACTACCGTTTTTTGGTCGGAGATGTATGCCATTATAGCATGCGCTGAAGAAAACATAAAGAGGAATGTGAAAGATAAGATCATATCTATATTCTCAGTAACAGTCAAGGCCTTAAGTTTCTGCAGACTCCTCGTTCCTCAGCTCAAAACTAGTCTTGGATGCTGCAAAGGCTCTGAACAAAGAAGGCTGCAGCAACAGAGTACAAGTTTGGGTACCGGGCCATGTTGGTGTTTAAGAGAATGAGAAGGGGACTTCTCAGAAGAGGATCAGCAAACGACCAAGTTAGGGTCTGTCAGCATGCACTATCAATAGCCAGCATAGTAAGAGAGAGAAGTAGAACTTAGTGGGGTCACCGCTTTAATTATCGACTTCTTCGAAGAGTAAGAAATGATAAAGCAGGGGTAAACACCATAGATCCCAATGCGCCGATGCGTTGCTGGATTTTACAGTCTGGCGACACTGGGTTGATGACATCACAGCGATCGGAGAAAAGACTTGGATGCGAACTGCTCAGGATAGAGTTGCATGGCACGAAGGGGAGGAGGCCTTTGCCCAGCAGTGGGACGATATGGCTTGACAATCATGATGGAGTCCTCGATTTTAAGCATGGTTTTTAAAATAAAATATTTTGAATAATATGAAAAAAAATACAATAGAACATTTCAAAAAGAAGAGAGGGGGGAGTTTATAAATGAAGATAAAATTCATATTATTTTATTAAATAAAATAATTATCGACATTTTGTTAGAATTTTAATGGCCGTAAACTAAGATGAGGGTGGTCGCATATTAACAAAAGTGGCCGCAAACTAGTGAAATAGCTACTTTTGGAGAAAACATTTTTTTTCTTCAAATTTTTATACTATTACTACTACTTTTTAATTTTTTTAATAAAACTTGATCATGTATAGATCCGCAAGAAAGATTTTTCATAACTGTCAAGAAGATTTTTCATATTAATAAGCTAACCTAAAGTGGGGAACTCCACTAATTGGTCGCAAACCAGCGAAATGACCCTACCTACTTTTCTCAAATGTTTCGATTATCTTGAAACATTTTTGCAAAATACCGTAACAATCATTTTACTAGATAATGTTCCAATATTCTTGGAATGTTTTAAACATATAATATAAAAATCAAAATCATCATCTTATTTTCTTGAAAAGAGTGTTCCAATATTTATGAAATATTTTAGAAAAATAATAATGAGTTTTATTGTAGGAATATGTCAGTATTTTTTAATGGTAATTTATTTTTTGAAATAGCATTTATTTTAGCTTAGTAATAAAAAAAATAGGTACTGGAACATTTTCGCTATATTACTAATATGTAGGTTATGAATTTTGCAAAAACAATCCACAACTAATGAAACATTTTAAAATTCAAATTAAACATAAATTCATGTTAAATCATTACATTTAATTATTACTTTGATCAAATAGTAAATGAAATAAACATTTTATTTTCTTTCATTAAAGGAGTTAACTGGAAAAATGAATCAAACACACTGTTTGACTAATTAGTGGGCGATTGATAGTTTAAGGTATTACTTACGTCGTAAATTATGTTTGTTAGAAGCAACCCTTACAAAATAATGTGCGGTTTTTTTTATGAAAATGACTATTTATCTTACTAATATCATGAAACGCCGAACTTCTGTAACATATCCGCCGAAGTTCTGTAACATATCCGGGTGACCCAACACGCAGCCAGTACTTATAAAAAAACCCATGTCTTGAAGATGGCCAATTTGTATCGCGAGAAAAAGACGGATGACAGCCATGTATTTCAAATATGACAAAATTGTAGAAGCAAAACGCTCAATACATTACATCCACTATAATAAGTATGAATTCCGCATTGCCGTTTGATGCTGTAAAATCGGATCTGATGTAATTTCTATGCATACCCTCCAAAATGAATCTTATGAAAAAAGTCAAAGACTTTTTCTTCTGCGGTTTTCAAAGCTCTGGAGATGACATTCCACGAGCATTTGGTCACTGTTAGGTCGCCACAAGCTTTATGGCTCGTCTCCGATAGTACCATCCCAAAAATGAGGACTATACTACATTAAAAACTAGATTTGTACGAGATAGAGAATAAGTAACTCTCCTATATCCTACACTTCATGTATTGCCTCGTTTTTTACCAGAATATTCAGTTGCCCGATAGCCAATTCAGTTGATGTAACACAGAATCATTAAGCAGTAGAAATAGATTTATTTTAGGTCTATTCTTTATTTTATAGTTTATGGTAATAGTTAGAATACACTTAAAAAAGAATGGAGTTTTAATACTAAAATGAACTCCTTTTAGCTGTGGGTTTCTTTTAATTAACTAAACCGAATTAATATCAACTGCTCTATTTGACCATAGACTCCCTACATAATATTATCTGGGTTTCTTCTCCAATGGCTTTAGCGCTTGATCTTTATCGCTCTACTACCGTGCTGTCACCTGCATATCCAACAATATCTAGTTCAAAGTTATTATTATAGACCAGAAAACAGTGGCAGAGAAAATTGATCTCAAAACTCTGAAATGGTCCAAAAACTTTGAAACAAACTACTCAAGTGAAAAGATCATTATAATATTATTTTTCTAAAATATTTCAAAAATATTGGAACATTCTTCTCAAGAAAATAAAGTGATGATTTTGACTATGTTATATTTTTAAAACATTCCAAAAACATTGGAACAGCATCTAGTAAAATGATTGTTATGGTTATTTTGCAAAAATGTTTCAATATGATCGGAACATTTAAGACAAGTATATGGTGGTAAAATATTATTAACAAAATGTATCAAGGGATAGATACATTTTATAAAATAAATAACCATTTTAATTTAGGAAAATGTTGGATGGAACATATCGACAAAACATATATCAGGATATGTCACTTGTAGCCTGAAAACGTTGTTCCCAAATGAAAGAAGACATCAAACTGAGTGGGTTAGTCTATCTAACTCATTTTTGGACGACTTGTGGGTTGGAACATTTTCGCTTAACTACGTCCAATTTAAAACACAAAAGATTTTACCGTCTTGGTAATACAGGGATCTCACAACTTTTTACGGTAGAAGAACTGCGAGTTAGGAGACTTGGTATTTTTTACAAGTTATGTTTTTGGAGGTATCTCACTACTTTTTGTTTTTTTTATTCCTTATAAGTTAGCCTTTGCCCACAATATCGCCTGATCTTATGTAACGATGCTCCCTTGATGGGAGCAGACTAAACCTAAAAGGCGGGATAATCCCTCCCTGGCTTTATACATTATTACGGCATATATATTATGACATTATTATTTGGATTTTATACAATTTTTACTGTTGACTGCAAATGTAACTTTGTAATCCTATACATTTATATGGGATTACAAAGTTATTTATGCAGTTAATGTATCTCAAAAACTGGACCGAAATTGCATGTTTTTTTTTAGTTTTCCTATGGTTTTTACAATAAACAAGTATAAATAAAATTGCAATTGCAGTAATAATACTTTTTGAGTTGACCCGGTATTGTACTACGTGTGCGAATATTCTTACAAATTTTTACGTAAATATTAGTAAGATTTATTTAACATCCGACCTTATTTTTGATACTTAAGTACCTATCCATAAGGTTCGATATCAATAGTTGATAAATCATACATCCTAATCAATTAACCTTATGGTTCTAACGGCGAGAGATACGCGCAGATAATAATATTATATTGAAACAAAATAGCGTTTACCTACTCTTCCTTAATCCTTGCTCAGCTACCTACTCTACTGTATTCGATGAAACTAGCGCCATCTGTTGGCCCCTTACTATTAAGGGTTTAGTAAATCCATAGGCACGCGATAGATGGCAAATCGATCCTGTCGTAGCGCCATCTCGCGACAACAGAGGTCAAACTAAATAGCCCGCAGAATAGCCCGAGTTAGGGCGGTCCGGTTTCAATGTATGAGATGAGGTATCTGTACTAGTATTCTTTTATCTGTGCTACTACACTTGATGCATAAACAATAATGATGGCCGACAACTGTGTAGGGAGTGAGAAAGAAAGGACCGGCTTCGTTCTCATCCCTACTCCGTGCTGTTTACTGGGTCAGAAGTGACACCTGTAGACATCTGGCGGGGATAACTAATTAAATGACGATTGATCAGTTTTCGACCGGAGAGGAAAAATGATTAAATTACTAAAATGGCTATTAAAAAATAAGGGTTGATCGTAGAAAGATAAAAATTGAGGATTGTATGTATTTTTGTATGTTGTATCATAAAAAAATAGAAATTAAAAATTTTGTCTACAAAATAAAAAATAAAAATTTTGGGGTGGACTACCCCTAACATTTAGGGGGATGAAAAATAGATGTTGGTCGATTCTCATAGATACCGGATAAGCACAAAAAATTTCATCAAAATCGGTCAAGCCGTTTCGGAGGAGTATGGCAACGAAAACTGTGACACGAGAATTTTATATATTAAAGATAAAACAAAAATATTTATCTTTAACAAGAGAGATACACAAGTGAAATTAAAAATAAACTTTGAAAAAACCAACTTTATATTATTACCATCTAGCACCAAAGTACTCGTCAAGACCAATCGAATGAGCCCAAACTCGATGAGGTTGCGTCGTTTAATTACGAAGTTCTCATGGCCACCTTCCTGCTCCATCATCAGATTAGCTCCATGTCATAATAATATTGCATTGTTAACTGATTTATACATGCATGCCAAATTTCATTTCAATCAGAAAACTGGAAGTGGTTCAAATTAAAATTCCAAGATTTGATTACGGACAGACAGACAACAGACAGGTGAAAGTACATAAAAAGCTTGTAAAAAGTCATTATACCGTGTTACTGTGGTGTGGATATTTCGTGGTGTCCCCGATAATGTGAAAGTGTTCCTTGGTGTGACACAGTGTGTGTGCCTGACTGGTGTGGTATACGAGCCTAGCGAGCTGCGTGTGTGTGTGTGTGCGTGCGTGCGTGTGTGTGTCACATAGTTGGCTCACGAATCGTGCGTCTGAGTACATGTCGTGCACACCACTCCAGCCACAAAAGTGTTGCAAAAAGTGTTTGCGTCAGTGAGAGAGGAGCTGGCACCGCTCCGGCGCGTGCGCACGTGCGCCGCCAGCACCGACCGCACCCCGCACCACGCCAGCTTGTGGATTCTGGACCTGAATCTTTTAGGTACTGCCTTTTTTTTTTTTCAAAATGTTCATGTAATTTGACAGCGAGCGACTCGAAGACATCGAGTCGCGCTTGGATCATCTCCCCGTACACGCAGCTCGGTGGATACCTCCTGTCTCGTGCTGTCACCTGTCGCATCAATATCATTGTGTTCTGTGTTCCTGCAGCGAGCAGTCAGCGAGATATGTTGACAGAGATGTATTGCAACAATAACAGCAGAGCTATTGTAGTCAGAGACGGCATGGCGCGGTGTGACTCTACTGCAGGGATGCACAGACTTATTAAGACTAGGGGCCACTCGGGCAAATCATGAACTGATGGCGGGCCGCCAGAAGTATAGGTAATTAAAGACAATAAAGAATTGATAATAATGTATTAAAATTGAAAAAGAATTTATTAAATTGAAGCGTGGCACTGTATAGTGCTTACTATCTTTTTTATATTTGGCTCAAATTTACTTGTAGCAACACGTAAAACTGCTTCCAAACTTTCATTTGCAAGGCGGTTTCGATTTTTTTTTAAATATTATTTAGTATTGAAAAAGTTTGTTCACATTATATAGGTAGAACCAAATAAGCTGGCACATTTCAGAGCGTTTATGCACAACTCTTTGTACATGTTTTTATCAATGCAGTGGTAAAAGTTCAGCAAATCTCCTTCGTTGAATTTGTTGCGTAAATCTTGGTCGTTTTGAATGTCAATAATTTCTAACTGCATTGACTCTGGCGCATTTTCAACTGAAATCGTGAAAGGATTGCTGAATATGTCCAACAGAGGTTTCACTTTTTTTAAGTCCGAAAATCTGTCTTGAAAAGATTGAATCAAAATATCTAGCTTTTCTACATAGGTAACTGAAATTAATCGCAGGTTTGTTGAATTTTTCAGCCATTTTCTTATAATTCGGAAAATGATTGTAATTTCCACAATGTACGAGTATTATTTTTGCTGTCGGCGGGCCATCAGTATTCCACCGGCGGGCCGCATGCGGCCCGCGGGCCGCGGTCTGTGCATCCCTGCTCTACTGACTATTGCTGTACTTATTTAAATCGAGAGAGGAGCGTGCTCCTGAGAGGGGTATTTTGGTATTGGTATACGGGCTGTTTTCCGCAATTAGGCCGCCTTGCCCATTTTGCGTGCGGGTGGGGTGTTGTGTCACTCGAGCCACCCAAGCTCCCGACGAATCTCAGCACGCCTCGCGGGTTGCCGACGATCTCGGAGAGCGACCTCGGGGATCCGAGGTGTTGCGCCCTGTATTGAGCCACTCCTGTACATTCAAGAAAGACATGAGCCGCTGTCTCTTCCTCCTCCAGGCATGCTCTGCAAAGAGGACTGTCAGTAATCCCTAGAGTAAAGAGATGCTTATTGAAAGCGCCATGCCCTGTGATGACACTTGTCATCGTCCGTATTTGGGGTTTACTCATACGGAGGAGCGCTCGTGTTAGTCGGCTATTTACCTCAGGTAGGGCTTCCTTTGTCTGTCCTGAGAGGGGAAGTGTGTAGGATATAAAATATAGGTACCTACTTATCCCTTACTTTTACTTACTCGTTAAATATACTCAATACTCGCTGTACTTAAAGTAAACAAGCCTCTACACAGCGGAGTTGTTGTTGTAGAGTTCATCCCACCAAAAACATTCTGTAAAAAACTAGCCAAGTCTCGATGGAGCTGCTTGTTTATCTCTAAAAAATAATGAAATCTAGACAAAGTCGTGCCAAGTCTAAGATTTCTTACTGCGATTTCTTTATTATTATAGTTAATGTTGTGTGACTTGGCCGTTGAAGGGTACACAAGGGTACAAAACCAGATGCTTCATGACACTTGGATCGCCTAAACATAAGTATTATTGAAATACGCAGCTTTATCAAGCCTACAATTGACTGGTTATTCAATCAACGTTTTCCAAGTGGCAATTTTCTATCATGAATTGTTAGCGGAAAGATTGGTGCAATAGTGTCATGGAGCACCTGGTATAATATCCTTGTCTACCTTTCAACGGCCAAGTCACACAACATTAACTATAATAATAAAGAAATCGCAGTAAGAAATCTTAGACTTGGCACGACTTTGTCTAGATTTCATTATTTTTTAGAGATAAACAAGCAGCTCCATCGAGACTTGGCTAGTTTTTTACAGAATGTTTTTGGTGGGATTTCACTTCTTTTTGTAGAAACGCTATATTATAAGGTTACTATAAGGCCGACAGGCAGACAGGCGAAAGTAAATAAAAGCTTTATACAATTTCAACCACTGACTGCAAATGTAACTTTGTAATCCTATACATTTATATGAGATTACAAAGTTATTTATGCAGATGAATTATCTCGAAAACGAGACCGAAATTGCATGTTTTTTTAGTTTTCCTATGGATTATACAATAAATTCTAAGTATATACCAAATTTCAGCTCTCTGAGTTTATGGGAAGTACTAGTTCTATTTTGATGATCATGAGTGAGTGAGTGAGTGAGTGAGTGAGTGAGTGAGTGTCGAAAATGCGAAACTTTGCTTTCGCTTAACTTCAGAACTTAATGACCTACAGACTTGAAATTTTGGATTTTAAGTATGTAGTTATAGCTTACTGGATGACGAAAATTTCTGTGTTCTGGTCTTATCCAGAGGTTCTCAAATAGGGGCCTGAAAATGCGGCGAAATGGTTCCTGTAAAGGATGGTACGGCAGTGCTTGCTTCGCGCTCGACTTGGCGGGGGCACTACCGTGCCCCCAGATTTCGTTCGCCCGCTAACGCTGGAATCTGGAGTTTGTTACAGGTTGTATTTGCATAGGATAACATTCGAATTGATTTGTAACCACTGACCACATTACAAGGGAACAATATTAAGAAGGTAAGTGCTTAGTACGTATCAATAGGTAGCACATAATATTATCATAAAATAGGTAGGTACTTACCTATATGAACAGATTTGACCAGGTAGGTGTAGAGACACCCCACTAGCCTGCAGGTCGACATACTATAATAATAGAACCAATGTATATAAGTACCTACTAAACTTCATCGGTAGGTACGTATACCCAGCTCCGTCGGGAACACTCCATGTGTCTGAATGCTCCGAGTCTTCAAGAATAACCATTATAAAACTGACAACTAGAACAATCAACGTAAAAGCGTTGCTATAAATCCTGCCTCCCTCCCCCCTCTCCGGCGGGGGGCGGGGGAGATAAATCTTCTAATTGTATGCAAATGTTCGTTTGACTGCTTCGCAAGTGATAACAAGAGGTTCAGGAACGACACAGGGCCGCATCCAGTGCCGGGGCCAGAACGGGGGCTGGGGCGGGGGGAGCATTCGTTAATTGAATGCTCCCCTCACCAGTCACGGAGCCCGCCCGATGCAGCGCTGCGGCATAATTTATTTTACGTATCAATTTAGCTTACGAAAGTCACTTGCTTTAACGTTATACATATCCCATGTGTTATTTGTGTTTTATTTAGGACATGTCAAGATATATAACAAGCAAGTAGGTTCATAATAATATCGACGAGGTAAGTAGTATGTACAATGCACATGTCGGTATGTTGAACGTTTGCCAGGCGCGCGGCGGCGGGAGGGCTGAGTGCGCCGGATGAAGCAAAGTTCACGCGACCGTCGCCGAGCTACTTGGATACAATTAGTGAGCGATCTAACGCACCACACACACACACACACATCGACACCTCACTGCGAAACAATACAAAAAGGATCGGTCGTAAGTCTTAGCTCATTACATATATACCTACCCCCAAATTCGCCACAAGAACGAATTAGGTACTGGCTTACTCACACACTTTTCGAAGCTGCTTATTTTATTTTCTAGCACAGTGTCAGTAGTCAGTGCACTGGCGAAGCCGGTTCAATCACAAAACTCCAAAGATGATCTCTATCTAATTCTATTAAGGAATCAAAAGTATAACCTATACTTAAGTGTCTTTTGCTACATTTTAGTTCCACTAACGATTTTATGGCCGACATTTGTGTTTAGTGGATTAATGAGGCTATCCCACCTCCTCAGTCGGTCCCTCAATGTTGAGGATCGTGACTTCCTGCATGCTGCTTTGTCCAAACTATTTTCATCCACTGGTCCTGATCTTTGGCCTCGTGGAGTGCTATGTTGACGGAAATTTCCAGCTGTTGCGTGACCGGGTCGGACCACTGTTTAGAACTTCTTCCTCTAGGCCTCTTGTCCTGTACTGCTTCCAGATTGTCACCATTTCTGCGCGCAATATGACCGAAGTATTGCAGCACCCGTTGTAGACATACAGATGACAGTCGATTCTTGTTATCTAATCTTAGTTCTTTTAAAATGGACACATTAGTACGGAATGCTGCCCATGGAATCCGCAGCATCCTCGACCAGTACCAATGAGTCTATAATGAACATGTAACGCACGCCTAGTGTATAGGACATAGTATAGTCGGTAGGTGCAGACTGGGTGGCGCGCGCGGGCGCTGACGCAACACCAGGGCAGCGCTCCAACCAACGCCGCCGCACTGCGACAGGGGCGCATCCCGCGCGTGTACTCACACCAACTGGAACCATGTCGCACTCACTGCACGCCTTCATCAGCTACACGGGGCATTATGTCATTATTCTATTTCACTACATTACCTGCCTCTTGACGCACACATCACTAATTATATTGCTTATACACCACATTATGTGCGGCGGGTTTCGTTTACAATGACAGTTCAATTACGGAATATTACTGATCTGATGGCAGAGACATTTGGGACGGGAAACTTTTCAAATAGTTTTTGGCAACAGAATTGATTGGTGACAGTGGTTCTTAAATAGAGGGCCGTGGCCGTGATCTTGGCCCGTGTGAGGTGCCCCCTCCCGCCGGCCCTGACCCCGGCCCGTGTGAGCTGTCCCTCGCGCCGCTGCTGTCGCTCCATGGCTTCATGACCCGCCGCTGCGCCGCCACGGACCACTCCTGCCTCTTGGCCACTGATCCTGACCACTCCACAGTCAAACTCTCAGAAGGTGGCTCACCGATGCACAATAAACATCACATGTCCCTTGTGTCCACACGTGTTGTTCACAAATGACCACAATGACAATGGTTAACAATAAATATGACCCAGCTTTGTGGAGTGCTTGATGAACAATCGATGTAGCTCGCTAGTGCTGTCCTCCATATCCGCTGGTAGAATTTTACCGAACAGGCGCGTTTCTCTTTCTAATTTGATTTGATAGATTTGAAAACTAAACTATTATCAGGAATAAAAGTTATCTGTAGGTGGGACATAGTAAAATCCTAACCGAAAAACAATAATTGATTTTAAATAATTGTTTCAAGTATATTTGCTATAGGCATGAGAATATGATGGCTTCACGGTATCACGCAGGTCCCATCACAGCCGGCGTGCGTGTGTGTGTGTGTGTGTGTGTGTGTGATGGTGGTGTGTTGGCGGTGCGGTGGGAACGGAGACCAGTGACCACTCACCACTCGCCACCGCTGGCTTGATTCGTAACGATTTGTTTAGGGGCCTGCGTGATGGATGCTATAACTATTAACTCAATCTACTGAGACATTAGGTAGCTTTAGGAGCTGGTGAGGATAATCGAATTATTTATAGCGAGATGGTATACCAATAAAATAATCCATATTATGTCAGTTTATAGATAATGGCGAAAAAGGGGAAGAAAGAGAAAGATCACCGAGTCCGAATCCCGGTCACTGACCGACCACTACTGATTAGATTAGTTATGTGCGGTTATTGTACTCCTTATACTGATGTTAGGCTGTGGCCTCGGCTAGTTACCTACCACCCACAGGACGACCTGACACCTGGACACTTGACACCTGCGGTCCCGCCACATTCTCCAGGTGGGCTCAAATGACAGAAGTCCGCAGGATTGATTGGCAGGCAGTAATTATCCGGTCACCGCTTCGACAAACGTTACGTGTATACCTACGTAAGAACATTTCTCGGTAAGCGGAGAAAGGGATCTATTTAGGTACGAGTTGCCAGAGTTCCCAGAAGGGGTGGGCCTTGACGGCGAGCTGGCAAGCTCCTCGCACGCACACTGTCGCACGGGGACTGCTTGAGGTTGCTTTGTAGGAATAGAACGGCTAGCATCGGACTACTGGGGCAGATCGGGAGACGACAGTTCACAATAACGGCAGAACTGACGAGTTAATAACACAGGACACAGACATCCCTACTCCCTACCAAGTGCAAACATCCTTTGTGGTTTGGTTTGGTTGCTAGGATAAGAGAGGCCCGCGGCCCGGGATGTTTTTAGACTATCCACTATCCACCAGCTCCAGGTGTCGGTGTGCCTACGTGATGATGTGTACGTACACGCCACGTATGCACGTGTGTAGGTTGTCCCGTGTGTGCGTGCAGCGTCTCCTTGTCTGCCGGTCGTCGGTCGTCGCTGGAGCTATTCTCGTACACAAGCATTAGGACGCACTCACACTGATGCAACATTATAGGTAACACTTCGCAATGATAAATATCTGTGCTGAGAACAATTCATCAACATCAAGTCAACTTCATAATGAATATCCAGGGGCACACGAACCCTACCTAGGTAGTACAAACTATGGTTCAGTTATAGAGCTACATTTACAATATCAATCTCGACAAACATAGCACAAAGCGCTTCGATCTAATTAAGTACCTCACGACTAACTATCAGGTGATCTCGACTACTCCTTAGTTTATCTTTGCTCACAGAACCACGTACACTGTAATGCACCTTATACAGCAGCGCTGAAGGTTGACATTGCAGGTGGAGGTGTCAGGCCACTGTTACTGGAGCTTCCAGTAACAGTGCGTTGTCAGCGGGCGTGGAGTCTCCGGAGCAGGCGGTCGACTGGAGGACTCCACCAGGGGCCGTGGTGTGTTGGCAGGCGGAACTGGAAGTCCTCGCGCAGCAGGCTCCGGCAGGACACGGAGCGACACCACTCCACATCACCGGTGTAATTAGAACGATGGGATGCCTCCACTCCTCACCCGCGGACCCTTCTGCCCGACCAACAAGGGCTTTCCCTTGATGGACGAGCTCTTTGTTTGGAAGTAACCGTGGGGAAGGATCACACAGAAGTGTACTCTGTGAGGTGATGTTAGGGTGTGTTTTGCAATGCAGGAGTGGCAGCGGTCTAAGTCGATAGAACACATGCGCAGCGACGAGGGCTCAGTGGAGCGAGCGGTCGACCGAGGTTGGGCCGGTGGGGCGACGGGTCGGACGACCGGTCGGCTCGGCAACAACGATCAGCTGACGCGATGCTCCGAGTACCCCCCGCAGCTCGTCGCGTTGAAGGGCACATACATACACACACACAGATACATTTGTTCTGCTGCATCGCTGTACGTACTGATGTAACTCTAAAGCCATTTAAACATTGTTGACGTATACAGTTATTAGATATAGCCACGGTAAAGACTCTTTACCGTGATATAGCTAAGTTATTAGCTATATCCGATGGCTATATCAAGGTAAAGAGTCTTTAGTGTGTTTTCATACGTAAGCATAGATGGCTGTGTTGACAGTAAGCTCGTTAACACTTTTACATTTAGTATCAGTCAATTTATCAGGACAATACCTATAGTGAAGGATGAAGGAAGTCGATATATAAACCATACTGGAGCAGGTAGTGGGGTAGCTACAGACCCCCTCCCCCCCCCCCCCCCCCTCAGGGCCGCGGTCGCTTGGTGCCAGGCTGTATCTAGCCGCCCTGTAACACTAACTGCCTCCACCCCTCCTGGTCTCCTTTCCACTAGATAGCGTTACTAAATCTAGACACGCGGCAGCGAGTCAAGCCAAGTTCAAGCAAAGGAACTGGCGACCGCGCCGTGTGTTATATTACACGAACCGTCCAAAGCGCGTTTTGACGACTTTTTACACCCTCGTTATACAAAAACTATTACACATAGACAAGTCAAATTTGGCACATATACTTAAATATACGAACTATATCTCTGTTCCAAATTCCAATAACACAGCTCAAACGGTTATTTAGATATAAACATCCAGTAATCGGTGAAGTTAATACATACTGAGGGATAGATCAAAAGTAATATCCCAGTTCCAGATGACCTAGAAAGCTGAAATTTGGCATCCTGATAGGTAATGTCGTAAAAGCAAAGGGAAAAATCAGAAACTAGTATTTTTTTATCATTTTAAATTATTATTAATTTTTAAAAAATGTATGATATTAAAGACGCCTAGGAACGCATAAAGCAATACATGTTGCATGTTGCTATAATTTTTGTATAGGCGGCTATTTTCTGTTAGATACTACGATGTGCGCGCGAGTCCACTATTCCTACTAATATAATTATAAATATAAATACAAACTTTATACCTACTGTTCGTATGGATGTATGTTTTTTACTTTTTCACGCCTAAACGGGTGGGCCGATTGACTTTAAATTTGGTATAATAAAAAATATAGCTTAGACCCCTGGAATAACATAATATACACTACTGTACCAAACTGTATAGCGGGTAAAACAGCTAGGCACAGCTAGTCACTAATAAACAAGTGAAATTTTAAAAATACTTTATAAAAACAAGCTTTAATTATCATTACCATCTTGCATCATATAGTACTCGTCAAGACGAATCAAATGAGCCCAAACTCGATGGGGTTGCGTTGTTTAATGACAGAGTTCCTATAGCCACCTTCCAGCTCCATCATCAGATCAGCTCCATGTCATAATAATATTGCATTGTCATCCGATTTACACACGCATGTAAATTTTCAGCTCAATTGGAAACCGGGAAGTGGGTCAAATCAAACTTGCAAGATTTGATTACAGACAGACAGACAGACAGACAACAGACAGGTGAAAGTAATATAAAGCTTGTAAAATAGGTTCCTGGTACCTACGTAACCATTGTATATCCTATGTAAAACCTATCAATATATCGACTCACCAGCACAAGGCGGCTCAGTAACATAGAGGTAATAATATTAACATTGTTTACAATTAAATAATGTATGTATATCGCCTTAGGTACTAGTTGGTGTAAACATTTTAGATACCTACGTACCTGTAACGTATAGTCATAATATTATAGGTATGTAGCGGTATCTGGGGGCACGGCAGTGCCCCCGCCAAGTCGTCGTCATTACAAGTCTTGTCGGCTTAGGTTTCTTTTGATCGAAATTCTAATCTAGTTCCAGATGATCTAAAAAGTTAAATTTCCATCCAGGTAGGCGGAAGATATAAGATAGCTGGGTGAATATAGATAAATTTATCAGTAACTAGTATTGTTTAAAAATCAATTGATTAGGTACAATATTCAAATCAATAGTGCACATAAATGCTATATATAAATAAGTACTAAATTAATTATAGGTATAGGTATATCGAAGCACGGCGAGGCTCACGGGCCGCGGTGCGCGGTGCGACGGCCGTGCCATGGAGCAGTGGGGTGGGGGGAGGTGCAATAAAATTATCATTTGGTATTAATCTTATCATGACTGGGTGTCTTAAACCTATTACATACTAAAAAGTACTGTACAAAAAGCAATGATATCCCATCAAAAACATAAATGTGAAAAGAGAGCCAAGTTCAATATTACGATGTATGTACTCATAGTTAGTTACCTATGATTTGGTAGTTTGGTAGTCAACGACAAAAGAAGTGAGATCTAAATGGGTGTCAAGTTCAATGGTCAGTCCTGAAAAATATTTACAACAACATAAATTATTTTATTACAACTTAAAAGATTATTTCTTCTTATCACTTAGAATTAATATTATTTTGAAGCCCAAAGTTTGACTTGGCTAGTTCTCATGGGTACCATACGATGAAGTATCATTAAGATAAGACAATAGATATTTTATTGTACACCACATAATGTTACAGAAAATACATAAGTACATATCTAAAATTAAAAATTACAATGTACAAGTGGCGGTCTTATCGTTAAAGAGCGATTTCTTCCAGACAACCAATGGATGGAGGGGACTAATTTACACGATAAAAGACGGTGGCGCACTAATTAGCATTAAGTACGTTTAATAGTGATCAAGCTAAAGTTAAGAGAGTACCTACCTAGTATATTATGAGAACTGGCCAAGTCAGTCTTTAGGCTTCAAAATAATATTAATTCTAAGTGATAAGAAGAAATAATCTTTTAAGTTGTAATAAAATAATTTATGTTGTTGTAAATATTTTTCAGGACTGACCATTGAACTTGGCACCCATTTAGATCTCACTTCTTTTGTCGTTGACTACCAAACTACCAAATCATAGGTAACTAACTATGAGTACATACATCGTAATATTGAACTTGGCTCTCTTTTCACATTTATGTTTTTGATGGGATATTACTATACATACACTAGCTTACCCGGCAAACGTTGTTTTGCCATATAAATAATTTCCTAGTAATTTCTAATGTAGACAAAAAATAGCTTACTTATTGGAAGTATGTATGTATTTTAGAATGTGTATATTGTATGTATGTAAGAATGTGGTATATGCGTGAAATAAGCATTATTTTATGGAATTTTTTTCAAAATAAAGTAAAAAATTAAATTTTATGAAAACATTGTCTCATATAATTTTTTCATACAACCAATATTTCCATTGACATTTCAAAATAAAGATTCATAATGATTGATTTTTTGGAAACTATGAAAATCTTAATTGTTCAAAAACATTTTTTTAATAAAATAAAATTAAAATTACATTTTTATAAGATCAACAACATTTTCGATATAAATAAAAAAAAAGTATACTTACAACACAAAATCCGTTGTTATTGGAAGCTCGTGTCACGTGTTGAGTACTTTTGAGGTTATAAAATCACTTGATTAACTAATCGTGCAAAATACACTCAAAATTGATAATTTAATTATTATTGATAAAATAGGAATGATTAAAAGTTAATATGAGAGTTACACTGAGATAGCAAAATAATAATTGTCAACGTTACTACTACACTTGATGCATAAACAATAATGATGGCCGACAACTGTGTAGGGAGTGAGAAAGAAAGGAGACCGGCTTCGTTCTCATCCCTACTCCGTGCTGTTTACTGGGTCAGAAGTGACACCTGTAGACATCTGGCGGGGATAACTAATTAAATGACGATTGATCAGTTTTCGACCGGAGAGGGAAAATGATTAAATTACTAAAATGGCTATTAAAAAATAAGGGTTGATCGTAGAAGTGTGAAAATTGAGGATTGTATGTATTTTTGTATGTTGTATCGTAAAAAAATAGAAATTAAAAATTTTGTCTAAAAAATAAAAAATAAAAATTTGGTGTGAACTACCCCTAACATTTAGGGGGATGAAAAATAAATGTTGGTCGATTCTCATAGATACCGGATAAGCACAAAAAATTTCATCAAAATCGGTCAAGCCGTTTCGGAGGAGTATGGCAACGAAAACTGTGACACGAGAATTTTATATATTAGATACATATTACTATACTAATAGAAACAAGTCTATGTAGGTACCTATATAATGCCCATTTCTCAATGACAATGATGTTAAATTCTAAGTGCACTGCACCAACGCTTCTTACTTAAGAGTCATAAAAATATGTTAAGACTCTTTAGCCCAGTAATTTCACTAGGTAAAGAGCCCTTCTACCGAAGCATAGTAATGTTTTCACGGCACTGCTCAGGCGGTAGAATAACTGGCACTGTTGGGGTACCCAGTACCCACCTAGACGACTTATATTGGTTTGGAAGCCAACGTAAATTGGTTGTCATATATTACACAGGATATATAGACTAATAGGTACTTATTATCGTTTGTTTGAAGAGGGGTAAGAACAACTCGCATCGTGCCTTACTTACTGAGTCAGCATCCATCATCCTTAGCTACCAGGAGTCTAGAAGTTAGAGGAGAGTATGCAAGCAAGTTGGCACTGATATCTCATGTGAATGAGTGATAAGCGATGAATAACCACGAGAACAGGGGTGCGGCGGGGTGGGGGCGGGGGCGGGGTGGCCGGTATCGATCCCTCCGACCTTGGCAGTGAGTGAGGGCATCTATTTATAGCCTCCCCCCACCCCCGGCCACCCCTGCCCCCGCCCCCGCCCCCGCCCTGCTGCACCGCCACCACTGGAGGGCTGATCGTGAGCTTTAAACCAACTACACAAAAGGACCTTATCAATTTGTAATGTTATAATATTATAAGGAATTGAGAAATGTTAATAATTTCAGGCAATTAGCACATTACCACATACTAGTGGATTCGCGCGCACTTCGTAGCGCCTAACAATATAAAATATCTCTCAATGGGTTTTTGGTTATTCAGTACATTAGTGTAAAGGGCCTTATTGTGGATTGGGGAGGTAATTTATCATGTTTTGAGTGCAATATTATGTTGACAATTTCTAAAATTCATAAAAAAATAACCCTGTATAATTATTTTTCATTATCTCATTACGTGGATAAAATATCAGAATAATATTTTAATTAATCAAATGAAATCTAATTTATTACATTAAGAGAATAGAAGAGGAAACGTAACAAATTTTGGACACAGGAAGCGACTTTGTATTAGGGGAGACCGGGGATGGATGACCACATTTTACTAAATAGGTCTCATATTGATCGCGTTTTTGGGTATTTATATAATAAAATCATAATGGTTCGTCGAACAATATGATCGTAATTTCTTTCAGTATTTAGGTACTCATCATACTGTCATACTCATAATATATTTAATATTAAATCTGGAGCGATAAGTCTCTCCCGAGGTATTCCGTTAATATATGGATTATGGAATAATATTGTTTAAATAGGTACAGAAATAAGTATATAAAGAAAATTCATTAGTTTCAATTATGTATTTTTATTAGGAATCCTAATTAATTTTTACACTTAAGATATCACGGTTCCGTTAATTATTACAAAACCCATTACTTAGCAAAGTATAGGTTTGTGTGAGTCGGTACTGGAGATTAGAGATATTAGATATTATAAGAAGATACATATCGTAGCATCATGAACACAGGCCACGCGTATTTGTAATGTTGATTCAAATTAATTTCGTCGTGTGGTTTCTAATAGGTACGAGTGTATTTTGCATTAAAACAATATTATAATGGTGCAGTGTGTGTAGTGTGTAATGCGTGCAGCGAGCGGGAGTGGAGCGAGGCGGCGCGCGTGGATCTCTCAGGGGGAGCGCAACTACAGCGGCGCGGACGCGGCGCTCGCGGGCGAGCTGGCGCGCCGCCTGCGTCCGCTGCTCCTCGACCCGCCCGCGCACAACCACAGCGCACGACACAGCGCCCTGCTGCGCACCATCCGCCGCCAGCTGCGCCCGCCCGCGCCCGCCCACACCCGCCGCCAGGCCTACAAGGGTACGTGCCGCCCGCCCCCCTCCCGCCGGCTCCCTCGCCCTCTCACGCCCGCCTCCGCCCGCAGACGACCCGGCCGGCGACGAGTGGGAGCGCTCGCTGCTGCGCGTGGAGCAGCAGCACATCTACGCGACGCAGTACCGGCTCAAGGAGGCGCAGGAGATGGTCAACAAGTACTACGGCTCGGCGCAGTTCCGCATCGCCTACATCTTCCAGATGCTGGACGACTGGGTCACGGACCTGAAGATCGCTTACACCTACTCGCGCCAGTGGAAGCGCGCGCAGTACACCTCCTGGTTCCCCTTCACAGAGTTCGTCATCTACTACACGCACTGCTTCCGCAAGTACATGGACATCGTGTACACGATCGATTTCCTGTTGGAGCTCAACGAGCGCGTGCTCCACGAGATGCGCGAGATCATGAAGGACCCGGCGGCGACCGCCCCCGCCGCCGCCCCTGGCGCCCCGCCCGCCGGCTAGCCGGGGGCCTCCGTCCCGGGGGGTCACGTTGCTGAACTAATAAACATAATATGTGTGTACGTGTGACATCGTCGCGTTTGATTGTGGCGAGTGATGGTCGGGCCAGGGGTCAGTATTGCTCGAGTGCCGTACCCTCGTCGCGGTTATGGGAACTCTCGCTGGCAACCATAGTAAAAGAGTCATGGTTGCGAGCGAGGAGTCGTGGCAGGCCGTGGTCTCGTTCTGCGAGAGTGTCTTCTCTCAGAAGGAGATCGCGGAACGCGTACGGGAGGTCACCACCGACCTCCAGATGCGTGCCCGGAGAAGGGGGCGTCGAAGGCGTATTTTTCACGTCCTTCTCCAGCCCCCATAACCTGGGTCTGTGCGGGGAGTATGAGAGTACTCGTCGCCGTAAGACCAGACCCACGGGGCCCGCGCGGTGTTTCCGCGCGCTCCTTCAGAGAGGTTTTTTTTGGATGAGTGCTACGGCGTACTCGCCGCCCCGGCATTATGGCGTTCCACAGGAACACCCCCAGGTTTTTTCCACAACCATCTTCGGCGGGGAAGTCCCACATACCGCCCCGGGCCCCCGGCGCGGGGTGCTGACGTGTAACGCATTTTTCTCGTGTATAAAAGGGGGTCAGTAGGAGTGCGAGTCGGGCTCGGGCGGCAGCTTGGTGTCGGCGTCGAGCTCGTCCTCGGCGCGCAGCAGCGCGTCCAGCGTGAGCCGCTTGACTCTGTTCTGCAGGCGGCGCGGCAGGCGGCGCGCGCACTGGCACACGCTGGCGAAGAACAGCTCGAGCTGGTCGTGCGGCGGCGGGGGCGCCTCCCACGCCGCGCTGTCTCGGCGCGGCGCCGGCGCCTCCGTGCGCTCGCCCTCCGAACCCGCCTCCGACTCGTCCTGCTTGATGTCGGGCACGGCGCGCCTCCTGCAACACGCGCGGGTCAGGTGTGTGCGTGCGTGCGTGTATGTGTGCGTGTGTAGAGACACTCACTCGCGGCGCGTGATGTAAGGCAGCACGAACTCCATGCGTGAGTGGAACCGCCAGCGCTTGCAGGGCGCGCCGCCGCGGGTGCGCGCGCCGTGGTCGGTGCGCTTGAGTGCCTGCCGCATGCTGTCGCGCAGGATCTTCCACTCGCGCTTCAGGGACTCGCCTGACAACATGAAACACACGACTGACATTATACCGGTGACGTGCTGTGTGACGCTGCCGCAGCCCCGGTGCTGCCGGCCCGATGGGAGTCACGTGATCGACTGTGACGCGTGATTGTTCTGAAACCTGACAGTTGACGAGGTGGGTGCCAGAATATTTATTGTTGATATTGATGTCTACTATCGTTTTTAGGGTTCCATACCTCAAAAGGAAAAAACGGAACCCTTATAGGATCGCTTTGTTGTCCGTCTGTCTGTCTTTCAAGACCCTTTTTCTCAGTAACGCGTCATGATCAAAAATTCTAACCCATCTAAATTATTTTTATAACCGTTTTCTTATTTCTTACCCTCCTCTGTACAAAATTACAGCTTTCTAGAACTTCTAGTTTCTTCGTAAAGTCGCGGACAGACGGACGGATCGGATGGGTCAAACAAAGCGAAACTATAAGGCTTCCTTGTAGTCAACAAGGATGGAAGCCTAAAAAGGGGTCTTTGAAGGGTCTGAAGATTTGTGGCGTGTCAAAATGGCAGACTGATACTAATCTGCGAACATAGCTGACATCGATGCCATAAATACATGTTCTACCCTCGCAAGTGTTTACTCGTTGTTAAGTGTTTTAAAGTTGATCACGTGAATAAAGTGAACATACAGTGGTTTCGATGCGAAGCTTCATTAAAAAAAATCTTCTAACAATATTGGCTTGCTAGCTCTGCGTGATTAGGTCCTATGGAAATTTTTCACAGTTTCAATATTGCAATACAATAAAATTACCTTTATGACGTAATAGCTGCGTCCAGCGGTTTTACCAGCTGTACTAGTATTCTACTATATAGCCTATTTGTTATTCCAGGGCTTAAGCTATCTCTATACCAAATTTCAGCTCAATCGGTCCACCCGTTTAAGCGTGAAAGAGTAACAAACATCCAGACATCCATTCTTACAAACTTTCACGTTTATAATATGAGTAAGCTAAATGACCTCCTGTTTTGAAATCGGTCAAAAATATCGTTCAGTGTTAGGTCTGTTCAGTATTCTGAACTATAAAGGGGTAGTACCAGCCCCAGCCCGCCTCCTAACACATATATAGGTACTCGACCCTTTATTATTTTAAACAAAAAGAATTGACCGGGCGAAGACGCGGGCTAACGTCAGTACAAATGATAACAGGTAAGTAAAGATGCGGGAGCAGTCGGGCGGCGGGCGTCGGCGTGTGACTCACTGGTAGCGCCGAGCTTGTCCGCGATCTCGAGCCAGCACTTGTCTCGCACGTCGATGTCGCGGTGCTGGTCGTGCCGCGTGTCGTACAGCACCGGGTACCGCTTCACCTCGTCGATGAGGCGCTCGCGGTAACGCGTCGACATGATACCGACAAACACGAGCGATGCTATGCCACGCGACGCGATGTTACCGCCGAGCCTGCCTGCGCAGCACTGACGAGGCGAGCGATGCGATGCCACGCGATGTAGCCGCCTCGCTCGCTCGCGCACCACCGACAGAGACAGGCGACGCGATGCCACGCGACGTTGCCGCTTCGCTTCGCCGCGCGCGGTGTGCGCCGGCCGCTCGCCCCCGCCCCTGCCACTCGACGCGATTATATATATAATTTTATCTCGCATGCGAATTATTCAAAAGATACACATAATACAACGTTGAAGTAATAAACATCTGAATTCCTCTACGCTTATCTCTGTTAAATATGTCTAGATACGAGTATATCAAAATTCATAAAGGTGTGAATTTGGTGCCAACGGTGCCAATTTGAAAGCCTGTCTGCCTGTGTAGTGAATTTCAAATTGGTTCTAATATAGTCATAGATATGTATTCATTGTACTGTATACGTTTTAAACTAGATATTTCAGTTGCGATTAGCTAGGAAGGAACATCAACAATCAACACTCAGCACAGAGCACCATAGCTTGCTACGTGAGCGATACAACATTAGACGGGGCGAGGTGGCTGCGAGCTGCGAGCTAGTCGTGAACGTTAGTAGTCGAGCGTCGAACTGTGACCCAGAAAGCAACAGGCGCTCCGTCCCTGTCGCACTCACCGCCGCCCCGGCTGCCGTCTCTGTCTGCCGGCGTGCTGTCGACCAGCGCTGCAACTCGGCGGTTCACTTTATGCATTATTCTTGTAACCCAGCATAATTTTATGTATATTATTATATTAATCCTATAGATAGGTGATAATATGCTCGTATCATACACAAGTGTAAGTAGCTACATACAAAAAAATGTTAAGGGTCCAATGAGCACTGATATATACGAGACTAGGTAGGTAGGAATAGGACGTATTACAAATTTTACATCACCATGATACCTGGAGTTCTATTTGAAATCTGACTCGAAGGACCTAATTTACGGGGTACGGGAGAGATTTCAGGGTTTTCAGGGAAATACTGTTTGATAAACTAAATAAGTGCTCGTTCATCTGCTCTTATACATAAAACTTATATTGTTCATATAAGATCAGGTGTGAGGATACGAGGGCACCGCCGGCTCCTGCGTGTGCTGTGTTATTGTGTGGGTGCACGATCCACGACAAAAACGGAGGATTTGTACAAAGCACTAGAAATTCCCGTGTCCATAGAAACGGTCACGATCTCTATACATCAAGAAATACTGCACTTTTTGTATCCACACAAAACATGCAACGATCGACGTGGACCATAGCACTTGATCAATATCAATCTTGCTGCGGCGCAATACAGCCTGAAATCCCTGCCGTGCTGAGGAGGACTGCAAAAAAGCTTAACCGTAGGTAATATTAGGAAGATGAGGTACCTGCGAAAAGGTTTATATACGTTAGAATAGAACAAGTGCGGGACAGGCAGCAGGCACGTCTGCAGGACAGGTGCGTTATATTATAGCGGTATATTAACGTCTTTTACCAACTTATGAGATCCTGACAAGAGACACAATGTGCCAAATGGATAGAGTAGCGTTGAGAGCGTAGATTCGCTTTCAATGTCGTCAGTAAACTTTCCACCTAGATACATTTAGAAATATCGGAATATTTATTCTAAGGTTTTTAAAACCTGTGCTTGATTCAAGGGAGCAGAGACAATGAAACCTTGGAGAAACTAGGTATTGTTTTGATTGAGTCGATACCTTAGTATTCGTACCTGTATAAACTAATATAGGCGATACCTTCAGTAATGACTGGCTAAATTGCAACTTACCATATTTAATTCAATACAAAACAATAATAGGAACACAATTACAGGTTTCAAAGCCTTTTGAAGGGCATGAGATCATACCTGGTGCTATCTCTCTCTGCCGCTAGTGCCTCCACCTGTTGAAGCGGGAGGGGGATAGTGTAAATAGAGACTGTTGCTACATGCTCCGTCCCCGTCGCTCCCGGGGGTGGAGGGTATGTCCGTCTCTGTCTCGGCGCTGGCAGACAGGCCGTCGCCGCGAGCTCAGCCTTCCGTCGCTAAAGCTAGGTTCGCACTATCCGTAATATTTTTCTTGGTATTGATGTTTTTATGTTAAGTTTTTGTGGTGTATTTAGTTTGGCCTTTTTGATCTGATGTGTTTTTGTGATCGTTATTCTATCGGACGCAAATGCGTCGGCACTCAACACCAACGTTATCCCGTCAATTTATACTCCAACTTTTGCAGTTTTGCCAATAGTAAATTTCATACTCGTAAGTGGCAGGGCAGGGTTGGTGTTTGGTATATTCCTGTGTGTCAGACATCTTTTTCTTTTCCTTTATCTTCTTCGCACAAATCCTGAAACCGGGACACCCAGCATCAAAGCGGGACTTCTTTTCCACAGCGTGACAGGTCTCAAATTAGGACTTATGGTAACTTTATGTAATATTAATAACTTTAACGATATGTAAGTAGTTAGTCCTTACCTTATAGCCATTTACAAAGTTCCAACAAACTAAATGACTTATAATTTGTGAAACAGGTAGGTAGTAGGTATCCAGGTTGTGAGATAATGATTAATGACTAATAATAATGAGCAATGAGTGATTTTTTCGGAGTGTGTCAGCTTGGCTTTGAATCGTGTTGACTTTGGAGCATTGTGTCGGCCTGAGACTGCAGCTGACGATGCGAACTGCATTATTATGTTATTAAAGTAATTGTTTACCTATCTGTGTCACCGCCGGCCGCCATTCGACGAATTGCTCTGATTTTACCTTATTCATTATTGTGTGAGTCATAGTGGAAGAATACTGCTTGCTAGGTACCTATATTACAGGCATGCTGGGGTCCATCATGATGGTAGCATCATGACTGCCCATATCAGACACAGTGCCACCCAGTGGTTTGAAATAAATAACTATAACATTTTGCGAAGCACTGTACTGGAATTGCCACCATGAGATATTAGTTGTTGAACCTGATCATGGCCAGTAATGTCGCTGGTAACATTGCCCTGCAGTCCGGAACACAGTAATGCCAGCACGTTGCTTGGTGGGTGAATAACTTGGCAAAGGTGTGGTAAGTACTTCCGCAGGCGACTTCTGTAATGGAAGCCTACCGCTAAAACTACGAAAATATGTAGGCATATAGGTACCTATATGTACTCATTCGTAATTTCAAGAAGCAAGTTATATTCAAGTGTGTACAATGCCTTTTTAGAAGGCGAACACTTTTTGTCGTGATTATTTATAGATATTATACCTGATTCGTGATGATGTCATGTTGTGGTGCCACATTTCACTGACACCTGGTCTCAAAGCAGGACATCTCTCCCCGGTGGGACAGCTAGTATCAAAGTGGATGTTCCGTCCAAATCGGGAGAGTCCTTGAACTTTGAATATAGTTTAGTTTTGAATACGTATTCGTATGGGGTTTTAATTACCAACCAATAATTACCAACCAAATTCCTAACAAAATTGAACCATCATTACATCACGGTAGGGCTTCCAGTCGATGCTTGACACTTTCAGGCTAGCCAGTACCAGGGCACCTAGTTTAATGCCTAATGTCACAGATTACACCAGAGTGCGTTGTGCTACAAACAAACAATCATCTGCTTCTTGCAGATGATACAAAATGTTTCTTCTCACCGACAATGGGGAACAAAAACATCAAAAATGGCCGCCGCGCCTACTCGTTACTTGTTATACTCATTAATGATTGTATGGAAAGCCATTGTTTTTACATGGGAACCTACCACCGGCCACCACACACCATATTGAACTCTATGGCTGTACAAATAGGGTGCAGTATCCTTCGCGGTGTGTGTCGCGAGAGTCATCAGTGTATGCCATTGTATCGGAGAGCATATTGAAGAACTGTTTCTAGGCGCCGTTGCTGAGCGACTACACTTGCTTGGTTTCTTCTAATGGAATACTACCTTACAATAGACTTAGAATAAACTCTTTATTCTGAGTTAATGATGTTCATCATAGTAATGTTTAAATAACTACATTGGATAAAGTTAATCTTCTCTTTGTTACATTTCTACGAACTATACCTAAGTATAAAGTATTAAAATGGCCATACTTTTACAGTCTTCAAAGTTACCAACTTTATAGGGGTTGTAAATTTCGAGGAATTGGCACTCGTTTAAATAATCCTTTACTTCATCATTCGTTGTTTCAAGTCCGCTCGGTCTCCCCTGTAATAGAAAAATACAATTAGATTGGAGCTTATAATATTTATTTCAAATTCCGCGCTCAACCCCAACCGCACAAGTTTTTTCAATGTCCCACACTTCCCGCCTTTTTCTACGTCAAACATTTGTCATTTGTCACCGATGGTATATTTGCCACTAATTATTATTTAACTACTTTATAATGGTATCCATGTGGTAGGTAAGGTAAGATAAGGTAAATACAAATAGTTTATTTTGGAAAAGTATAACAATAAAACTAATGCTATGGAACGATGATGCCTGCGATAGTCGTGAAACTGTGTTGCATATACCAACGCCCTCCTCCTTTACGCTTGTGATACAACATTCCAGAAGTGATATGTATAGAGGTAAGGTAAGGTACACAGTGTTACATGAGCTGACCTTCACCTTGAGCTCCCATCAGCCCGTGACCGTGACCACCAGCCACCAGTGCCAGCGCTGTAACGTTATCGCTGCGAACACAATATGTAACCACTCCTATGATATACCTACATCTTACTTATATAATTATAAACAAAGATCATTATTAACGTGAAAGTTTGTAAGAATGGATGTCTAGATGTCACGCTGTTTGTTACTCTTTCACGCCCAAACGGGTGGACCGATTGAGCTGAAATTTAGTATAGAGTAATAGAGACAGCTTAGACCCTGGAATAACACATAGGCTGCATAAGTACTGCGGGCGCAGCTAGTAATACATAATAAGGACATTACATAGGTAATCAGGGAGCTGATCGAATCACTCGCTGTCCAATTTCAGCTTGATTTTCTTAAAAAAACATAAACTCTACCTTGGCCTACCACGGTACAGATAATAATAGTAATATCCTATCTTCTACAAACTTATTTATCTTTAGGTGTCAAATGTCTCCTCAAAATATAATAAGATGGATAATTCGATTAGTTTTTGTTCAACGGATAAAACATCGCAACTGCGACGCCATGATCTTCACTCAATGCATAGGAATAGGGAGGCAGTATCTAACCAAAGAATATTTAAATACAACATCTGTCTAAGATAGGCAAAAAACACAAAGGTATACTGTCTTACATACATTGATAAATTTATTATATTTATTTACATCCACAATTATTTATGTACATATCTTTTAACGGAGGACTAAGCATACTTTTTATTAATGTCGACGACTTTAATCAGAGACTTGAGACGTCAGTTTTCTTCATATACAATGTGGTACACTTTATTCCGAGTGGGGTACTCCGCCCCCTCCGCGACCTGTTTATTTAGTTTCCGTTTGTTAGTGCGGCCAATGTGTCCAGGGAGGGAGTCCTGTGGTGCCTCCGGGGACTGAGGAGCCTCCGTCTGAGTTTCAACGTTCAAATTTAACTTGTTATTAGACACAGACTGTTCCTCGGTTTGTTCTGTGCCTTCAGTGTCCGAACCAGATGATTCGTCTTCTCTCTCCAAGTTCAAGGTAGGCAGAGCGTCCTTTTTCAACAGTTTAATGATTTTGATAGAAGCCTCCTCGAAGTGCGCCGAGCAGACGAGGTAACTCTTCGCCTTGAGCTGCGTCCGCTGCAGCAGGTCTGGCCTGCTGATGGACTTTAACCACTTCCTGCGTCTGCAATCACAACAAACCATCTAAAAATGGTTTCATCAATATTGCTCACTTCTAATCAGGCAATTTTGTGACGCAGGGCTTGCAGTTAAATTTTAGCATACGATAAGATGTTATAACATAAACAACCGCTAAGAAGGGATTTCTTAACGAGATTGAAGCTGTGAGTGCCTTATGTTACCTATATAATAAAGAAAAACTAAACGAAAGCTGTCAAGATTTTCATACAATAAGTTCTAGACTAGACGCAAACAAGTCCTATACAGCTCATGCCTATTGTCTCACCTTTCGACGTCCTCCGGGAGTGAGAAATATGAGAGGTCCGGGTTCCTCTTGCTGTTATTCATGCAGTGTGCTGCGCAGCAGAATTTTGAGGACGTTTTGGGAGACATCCCGTGACTGTTATAATAAATGGAACCAATGTACGGAGCTCCGTCAGACGTCCGACCCGGGCGGCGCGCGGGGCGATACTAAATAATAATGAAACAAGGAGTCCCGCCGGCGGGGCGATGTTCCTACTTATAAGTTTATACCTATAGCTACAGTCGGGAGTGAACCAGCTCTAATATCGCCGGTGAAAACAACGCTGATTACTGATTACCATTATTTATGATTATCGAAATATCTATCTATGTAAATTAGTATCTACCTAATGACTAATATGCAGCTGAAATACTTGTGAGTACCTACCTACTACTGGTAACCCTCTGTAAACAATAGGGAAATTGTTTTTTTTTAAAGCAGGTTACCTAATAACTTTTGCAATTGTTTTCTACTTAGGTATATTACGAGTAAAATAAAACAAGTGAACTTTAAAAAAAAAACTTTTTAAAAACAAGCTTTTATTGCATTGTCATCCGATTTATACATGTATGCAAAATTTCAGCTCAATCGGACACCGGGAAGTGGGTCAAATTAAACTTTCAAGATTTGATTACAGACAGACAACAGACAGGTGAAAGTAAATAAAAGCTTGTAAAAATAAAAGCTTGTAATTATAGAGAGCGGCTATAATTGTTTCAGATTAGTTCACACCAGTGCTCATAGATGGCGTTAGTTGTTCCAAATGACTATAAATCAACAACTAAACGAACTATTAAAATAACAGTTTACCTATTATATTATAAGAGTTTATTTAGGTATTAGATAAACATTCAATATTGGAAGCTACGCAAGATAATAATAAATCATTTTTCTTATTAAATCTATCAATAAGAAAAATCCTATTTTTTTAAATCATAAAGAGGGGAAAAAAAAAAGTTAGAAAAAAAAAACCTAGGTATATTTCTGCTCGGTAACTTAACCATAAAAAGCAAATCACCAGCGAGGGTAACATTGTTCATCCAGTCTTATAATGCACCTCTCGGGCCGTTTACTAAAACATTACAGTAAAGTTGTTATTACGTCCATTGCAACTATATTTATTTATATTTTGTTTGTTCTTCAGCCATCCTTGGTATACACGTACATAGGTAAAAGGTATATCTTCAATAGAGACCAGAACAGCAATAACAAATGTAAATGAATGGCAGTGGTGAGTGGTGACCAGTGACAAGTGTAGCGACAGGTCGCCTTCAAACGATTATAATTACGGTCTGATTGTCCTGCTGCAGACTTCTGGTCGAGGATAATGGACGCTCACGTCTCAGCCAGTTACTGTTACTATGCACTGCTTCAATATCCTTATGCGTCAATATTGGCTGTCAGGCTGTGGCCGCGAAACCTAGCTAAATTGTTGTTCTATGCATCAACAACGTCGACCGCATATCTGCACTCACCATCACGAGGGATGTGGTCCAACTAACGTCTAATTAGAATAAAAATTACTATAGCGGTAAACACGGTCGGACTGTGGAGTTTTAGTAATAGCAGAGATATTAGAATAGGTACTAGTAATAGGATCCCACTTTAACCCTTTGGATAGGTACGGAACTCTAAAAAGATTAATATCAGAGTTTTAAGTTTAAAAATATTCATTACAAGCTCTCCAAATTTCAGCTCAATCGATCCAGCGGTTTCGTCTCTACGATGATGAGTCAGTCAGTCAGATTACCTCTTTATTATAATAGTGTAGATGTAGATTGGTCACCAATTAAAAAGTCTAAAATATTAGATGTAATAAAAAGTGCCTAATAGTAAAGAGTATCGGTGTAGAGAGGCGAATGGAAAGATGAACAGTAAACGTTGCGTTGTTGCTATGGCAACGGAGTGCCAAATTTTTTGCCACGCAATGATTTGCAAGTCCCGAGTAGGTATCAGGTACCTAGCGCAGTTTTTGTAGCATTATGTCATGGTCTCTCCGCCGCTATGTCGCGGCTAAGCCATGAATGTGGCTTCATCTTGGTTTAGCCGGCTGATCTTAGGTGTACGGTGTACCTGATCGCTGTTGGTAAGTCTTAGGTGTGTTGGGGTTGTTGTGTGTGATGCGTGTTCAAATCACGTCGGTGTCACCAATGTTGGGGTTGTCGTATGGAATAAAAGTTCTATTTATCACTGCATTTTTAATTACTGATTTACATCTGCGGCTTAGGGCCGCGAAGTTCCCGAGACGACTGCCGACGGAGGGGGGCGCCGGACAGTCGCTCTACATAATTTTGTGCTTACGTTGACAATACTAATGTCCATACAGGTGTAAAAAAATGTAAGAAATGACTTGTACTTATTTCAGATAGTATTCTTTTATCTGTGTTTCAGAGTTCAAAGATTCTCGGTTTTATAATGAGAACTGCCTCACAGTTCTCAGATATAAGTATAGCATTCACATTATTCAACAGTTTCGTCCGCAGTAAGCTGGAGTTTGATTCTATAGTGTGGGATCCGCGAGAGGCCAAATATACTCTTATGATCGAAAGGCTTCAACGCAAATTTGCCCGTTACATTTATAAAAGGATGTACGGATATTATCCGTTCCTGTTTCCGTCGCTTTTCGTATCCGGGATGATTGGTGTGGACACATTAGAATTCAGGCGCAAGTTACATCTACTCATACACTATATGCAAATTCTCCGCAACAAAGTGCACAATCCCGCAACGTTGGGTAAGTTGGGCCTTTTCGTACCGGATTATTATAGTCGCAGTAGGCGTCGGCGACCCCAGACGTTCTACCAGCCTATGACCCGAACTCTTCACGCAGGGAACGCTCCCACGCAGCGAGCGTTACAACTTCTTAATCTGTTCCAACATACGTTCCATGAGGTTGATGTATTTAATGACTCTGAAATTGTTGTAATAACTAAACTAAGATTATTTTTAAATAATTATTGTAGTATTTAGTGTAATTTAGTTAAGGTAGAAAGCGTTTTGGATCTTTCTGTAAGCTTTCTGCTCATCTTATAAATAAATAAATAAATAAATAAATAAATAAATAAATAAAGCAGTTCGTATCAGTGATAGAGGTTAGGTTTGAACAGTGACTACAGCGAGCGTGCTGCGGCAGCAACAAGCGATGCGCCAGGCGCGACTTGTCCTTATTACATAGTTAATTTTCGTTAATACTACTCACGTTTGTATATTACTGAAATATAGTTAAATAAAAATAAATAAATAAATGACCATTTATTGCCAAGCATAAAAACACATACAATACCTACATTAAGTTCCTAACTAAAAATTACAATAGTAATGGTAGAGACGCACAGGAACGACTTGCCCTAGTTAAGGTTACATTAATGAATTATTATTAATAGTTGGCAAAAGGAATGCATTCAGCATATACTGGGTGAATACTAGGGCTTGCATTCGAATATTCGAATATTCGAATTATTCGAATAATAAATTACGCCGAATATTCGAATATCAAACTTGCCATATTCGAATATTCGATAATTTTTTAACATTTTCAAACTCGGAAGTTAAGCTGGTATAGAACCACAGCTGAAAGGGTAACTACAAACAAAAAAACAATGGCCGGCCGCTTGGGCTATTTAGCGGGTAAAAAATCGAATATACTCGGGTTATAGGAGAACAATACAACACCACCACACGCGCCATGACGCTTACTCCCCCCGCCAATATGCATTCTCCTATTGCATTTTTCGTCTTTCATTTAGTAGGATTGCTCAAGAATAAAAAAAAAAAAAGGTAGCACTCCGGGAGTGCCGGCAGAAGTGAAAACTTCAATATTAACGTTGTGTTTAATTATAAGTACAAAAATACTATCATTTATGAGGTAGAATACAATGTTTATTTATTGCGCTATCGTACACAAATATGACAATTTATATGTTGTTATTTATAATATTATATCGTTATTTATATATTACATTAAATTTTATCTCTCAGAAAAATCAACTTCCATCCATAATTTCGACGACTTTTACACCATCGTTATTATCAGAATCATCATCGCAAATTTTTACAACTGATACAATTGGTTTATGATAACTGAAGTAAGAAACAAACAGTTTTGATTCGAACCTATTTAAGTGTCTAATAAAGACCGCATCAATAGTAGTTTTGTATTTCGTTGTGCTAAAATTGCGATCATTTGACATAGTTAAACCAAATTCACAGAGCAGCACACTCAAGCACGGTAGAAAGAGTGAGAGATAGTAGTTCCTCTCCCTTCCCCTCGATCTTACGCTTTTTCGATCAGCATCACGTGACCCTGACGCGAGTTTGAAAGTTTTTACCCATACAAAAAAAAGTGCTCAGCGCCGCTAAAGAAGTTTTCACTTCAAAAAAAAAATCTAGTCTAGCATTGTTTTTGTCTTGAATAGTGAAGAGATCTTCTCTTGATCAGTTTGTTCACCTCCAGCCTACGTGCCCCCAAAAACTAAAAACCCACTTGATGCTAGAACCCTAAACACTTCTTCTGACTCAATTTGAGATAATCCGCACGGATCTTGATCAGCATACATTCCAGGTTTCGGAGGTGGTCTTCAAAGGAGCGAGAGCTCCTCAGTTTCATGAACAGTGTCATTCATGTATATAAGAGACGCGTTCCCAACGAGTCCAACAAGCACCAACTCCAATAACCTCTCGAACGTTGCAGGCGCATTACACTATCTGAATGTCATTGGTACTTGATGTTGCCACAGGCCCTTTCCAGTAGAAAATGCAGTCTTCGCTTTATCCTAAGGGTCTGTTTTCACTTGCCATGTACCCCACACTTCTGATCGATGATGGCCATTTAATTCCTACTGGAGTGTCCAATGTGGCGTCGATCCTCGGTCCTTCCTAGTTATTTCATTTAGTTCCCAATTCCTGGTAATACAAACAAAAATATTAACTGCCATCCTTCTTCTAAACCAGTACAACAGTAGAACACCAAGGATGAGGATTCAATTAAATCATCATCATCATCTCTGCCGTAAGACGTCCACTGCTGAACATAGGCCTCCCCTTTGGACTTCCATATGTACCGGTTGGAAGTGACCTGCATCCAGCGTCTTCCGGCGACCGTTATAAGGTCGTCTGTCCACCTTGTCGGTGGACGTTCTACGCTGCGCTTGCTGTTCCGTGGTCTCCACTCGAGCAATTTTCGACCCCATCGGCCATCCGCTCTCCGCGCTATGAGGCCTGCCCATTGCTACTTCAGCTTGCTAATCCGCTGGGCTATGTCGGTGATTTTAGTTCGCCTACGGATCTCTCCATTGCTGATTCGATCGCGTAGAGAAACCCCGAGCATAGCCCTTTTCATATCGCTGTGCGACTTTGAGCTTCGAGATGAGGCCAATAGTGAAGGAACACGTTTCGTTGCCGTAAGTCATCACCGGTAACACATTGAATAAAGACTTTCGTCTTGAGGCACTGAGGTATGTCGGACGAAAAGACGTTGCGTAGTTTCGTAGGAAACCGAGTTGGATTCAGCGGTTGACCTCTTTCTCGAAGTTGGACCTACCTAATTGGACTATTTGTCCTAGATAGATATATGAGTCCACAACTTCGAGTACCGAGCCTCCAACAGATACTGGGGTGGGCACAACATTGGCATTTGACATAAGCTTCGTCTTGTCCATGTTCATTTTTAAGCCCACCCGTTGGGAAGCTCGGTTGAGGTCCGATGACCTCAACCCTCCCTCCCCCCTCCTCCCTCCCCCCTCCCCTCCCCCTGACCCCTCCCCTGAACCCTCCTCTGATGCTCGATAGCATCATGCTGAGTTCCTCCATCGACTTTGCCATGACTACGATGTCGTCGGCAAATCGAAGGTGAGTGATGTATTCGCCGTTGATATTGATGCCAAGTCCTTGCCATTCCAGGAGTTTGAAGGTGTCTTCCATTACGGCAGTAAACAGTTTCGGAGAGATAACGTCTCCCTGTCTTACGCCTCTTCTTAATGGAATCGCCTTCGTGCTCTGCTCCTGTACTCGGACTGACATAGTGGCGTTCTTGTACAAGCACTTCAACATATCAATGTACCGATAGTCAATATGGCATCGCTGAAGTGACTCGAGCACCGCCCATGTTTCCACCGAATCAAAGGCTTTTTCATAGTCCACAAACGCTAAGCATAATGGCAAATTATACTCTTCGGTCTTCTGTATAACTTGCCGCAGCGTATGGATGTGGTCTATGGTACTATAGCCTCTTCGGAAATCGGCTTGTTCGGGAGGCTGGAAGTCATCAAGTCTGTGTTCGAGACGGTTCGTGATGACCCTTGAAAACAGCTTATAAACATGGCTTAGAAGCGTAATGGGTCTGTATTTCTTCAAAAGGCTGTTATCACCTTTTTAATCATCTTCAATCACATCGTCTTTTATCATTTCTTCAATCATGGCTTCCCCTTTTTTCTCTTTTACTACTGGTAGTCTTCTTGGTCTTTGAAAAATCTGCCGCTCATTGTCTGTGTTGATCTTGTGTAACTAACGCGTTCTCGATATCAGTTTCATTGGTGGGGAAAATATCGCTGTAATTGGATAATTCTTGCCATCGCTGCATCCAAACATCTTCGTCATAAGTTCGCATCAATGTATGTTCCTTTCTTGATGACTTGTTCTACGTTACTTAGGTCCAGAACTTGCACCGAAGCTGTGTATCTGCAGCTTATTAATGCACGCGTCATCAACCCTTGGTTGATTATATAGCTCAAGTTCTCAAAGAACACATATCGATATTTCTTTCCACTATTCCTCGGCAAACGTGCTGGTGGTGGTCTCTGGTCTAGGTGGAAGTATGACTTTCTTGACGCTGTAGATCTCTCCTGACGTTCCCTGATGCCCCCTCCATAAAAATGTCCTCACAATCACACTCATTTCCTTGGATTCACGCCAATTTCGTTAAAAGAGAGTAGATTACGAAATATTTTTTTTTTCGAATAATCGAATAATATTCGAATATTCGAATAATGCCCGAAAAAAAATCGAATATTCGAATATTAATATTTTCGAATATTTGCAAGCCCTAGTGAATACCTATAAATAGACGTTCACCCAGCGCTGGTTAGTTATAGCTTAAAGTGTATCCGTGTTGGATACACTTTAAATTTTTTTAGATTGGCAGGCTAAATCTAGGTTTAGTCGCAATTTGGGCTTTAGCCGTAACATTTACAAGTATGGCCAGTATAACTCTAGCCTCTAGTCATTCGATATTAGACCTTATAACCTATACTATAAGGTGTATGTGGGGAACCATTTCTCGTAGTTTTTGTCCAAATGTGAGTGTGTCCGTGGCTCGTGATTCGTGATGGAGTAATGATGAACATTTTCTTCAATAACAATCTACTTTTTATGTACTTACGTAATGTGTTATTTGAAGAACAAAATACATCTATACAGCTACAGTTATAGAGTATTTAGACACGCGGCAGCGAGTCAAGCCAAGTTCAAGCAAAGGAACTGGCGACCGCGCCGTGTGTTATATTACACGAACCGTCCAAAGCGCGTTTTGACGACTTTTTACACCCTCGTTATACAAAAACTATTACACATAGACAAGTCAAATTTGGCACATATACTTAAATATACGAACTATATCTCTGTTCCAAATTCCAATAACACAGCTCTAACGGTTATTTAGATATAAACATCCAGTAATCGGTGAAGTTAATACATACTGAGGGATAGATCAAAAGTAATATCCCAGTTCCAGATGACCTAGAAAGCTGAAATTTGGCATCCCGATAGGTAATGTCGTAGTAACAAAGGGAAAAATCAGAAACTAGTATTTTTTTATCATTTTAAATTATTATTAATTTTTTAAAAATGTATGATATTAAAGTTTGGGACGCCTAGGAACGCATAAAGCAATACATGTTGCATGTTGCTATAATTTTTGTGTAGGCGGTTTTTTCTGTTAGATACTACGAAGTGCGCGCGAGTCCACTATTCCTACTAATATAATTATAAATACAAACTTTATACCTACTGTACGTATGTATATATGTTTTTTACTTTTTCACGCCTAAACGGGTGGGCCGATTGACTTTAAATTTGGTATAATAAAAAATATAGCTTAGACCCCTGGAATAACATAATATACACTACTGTACCAAACTGTATAGCGGGTAAAACAGTTAGGCACAGCTAGTCACTAATAAAAATAGGTTCCTGGTACCTACGTAACAATTGTATATCCTATGTAAATACCTATCAATATATGGACTCACCAGCACAAGGCGGCTCAGTAACATAGAGGTAATAATATTAACATTGTTTACAATAAAAATAATGTGTATGTATATCGCCTTAGGTGCTAGTTGGTGTAAACATTTTAGATACCTACGTACCTGTAACGTATAGTCATAATATTATAGGTATGTGGCGGTATATGGGGGCACGGCAGTGCCCCCGCCAAGTCGTCGTCATTACAAGTCTTGTCGGCTTAGGTTTCTTTTGATCGAAATTCTAATCCAGTTCCAGATGATCTAAAAAGTTAAATTTCCATCCAAGTAGGCGGTAGGTATAAGATAGCTGGGTGAATATAGATAAATTTATCAGTAACTAGTATTGTTTAAAAATCAATTGATTAGGTACAATATTCAAATCAATAGTGCACATAAATGCTATATATAAATAAGTACTAAATTAATTATAGGTATAGGTATATCGAAGCACGGCGAGGCTCACGGGCCGCCGCGCCGTGCGCGGTGCGACGGCCGTGCCATGGAGCAGTGGGGTGGGGGATGTGCAATAAAATAATCATTTGGTATTAATCTTATTATGACTGGGTGTCTTAAACCTATTACATACTAAAAAGTACTGTACAAAAAGCAATGATATCCCATCAAAAACATAAATGTGAAAAGAGAGCCAAGTTCAATATTACGATGTATGTACTCATAGTTACCTATGATTTGGTAGTTGACTTCAACGACAAAAGAAGTGAGATATAAATGGGTGCCAAGTTCAATGGTCAGTCCTGAAAAATATTTACAACAACATAAAATATTTTATTACAACTTAAAAGATATTATTTCTTCTTATCACTTAGAATTAATATTATTTTGAAGCCCAAAGTTTGACTTGGCTAGTTCTCATGGGTACCATACGACGAAGTATCATTAAGATAAGACAATAGATACTTTATTGTACACCACATAATGTTACAGAAAATACATAAGTACATAATTAAAATTAAAAATTACAATGTACATGTGGCGGTCTTATCGTTAAAGAGCGATTTCTTCCAGACAACCAATGGATGGAGGGGACTAATTTACACGATAAAAGACGGTGGCGCACTAATTAGCATTAAGTGCGTTTAATAGTGATCAAGCTAAAGTTAAGAAAGTATCTACCTAGTATATTATGAGAACTGGCCAAGTCAGTCTTTAGGCTTCAAAATAATATTAATTCTAAGTGATAAGAAGAAATAATATCTTTTAAGTTGTAATAAAATATTTTATGTTGTTGTAAATATTTTTCAGGACTGACCATTGAACTTGGCACCCATTTATATCTCACTTCTTTTGTCGTTGAAGTCAACTACCAAATCATAGGTAACTATGAGTACATACATCGTAATATTGAACTTGGCTCTCTTTTCACATTTATGTTTTTGATGGGTCACTATTACTACATCTATTCTACATTTAAGTAATTAATTTGTCATAAAAATCAAAGGTCAAATAAATAAATATGTTTCGAAAGAAGATTTCTTAAATTTCGCATAAACATTAAATTAATCAGTTTTTGCTGCAATTAATCGAATGATCGCGATTGTTATTATAATTATAAAAATCCTACAAACATAGCAACACAGTACACCAACTCCTGGTAACTGGTATTACAGTGATCCAGGGGACGATAACCACACATCAGGTGGGACTGCTTGTTTGCTACCTGGAGCAGATGGCATTAAACAGAGCTGGTGAACAAATGAAACGTGAACAGCTAACACACCAACACAACCAAGGGATTAAGTAGTTGGCAACCGTTGGCTTAATGTGGAGGACTTAGGTTAAGCCAACACGACCGACAAGCGTGAGCTATATTATGTATATTAAGTATTATAATCATTCATTGACTTTGTTTGGTGTGGTGAGGCTTTAGAAAGCCAAGAGTAATCCTTAAACGACCTGAGACATTACCAGCGAGTAAACATACGGTCAGGATGCGGATGGAGGACGGACGAGCGACGGTCGTTAACGCGTCTTCAAATATTATACACCATTCATCATCACCACCACTCCGCACCGACTCGCTAACTAACCATTACAGTAAGGATGTTCCACCAACACATGATATACTAAGTACCACACTAAAGAGCTCGTAAATTAGTGGAATTATGTACAAAAGACAAACAGAAAAGAATCGTAACCCATAGATAAAGTGTTTTTGTGTTGGCTTTTGGGACAAAGTTGTTTAATTTCATACAAATTTCTATCCTTACAGCTTCCATAAGAAGTTGATCTACTAAAGTGCAAATTGCCCGTCTCCCCTGCCTCTGGTGGCAATGATATCTCTTATCACTACAGAACAAGCCCACCGTTTCACTTCTCGCTACATCGTGCCCATCAAATACACATCCGACCCTCCTTCCAGCGCCGAACGACCTAACTGCTCTGCAAAGATAGAGGAAACTCAACCTTATTAACTTCAGAACAGGAGTTGATATGGTGTGTCGGGTGCGGTGAGTTGAGACGCGGGCTCCGGTGCCGTAGCAACTGGATGTTATGGTAAACAAGACGTCATCCGTAGCTACATGTGTTGGGTTGGAGTGCAATGGAAGCAACAGAACCGGTTCACCCGAGGGAGGGGGGAGGGGGGGAGGGAGAGGGGGAAGGGGGGAGGTATTTATAGATGGAAAACGATTTCCTACAAGTGCTTTTGAACTTTCTACGGATTGACAAACTGTAGTTGACACAACTGAAAATGTAGAGACACTTATTGATGACAAAAATTAAAAAAGGACTATATAAATCTAAAATAGCTTCTTGATCTCAAGTTTTTGTCAGCTCCAAAAATGACGTACTATTAGTCATCACAAGATATATTTCGCTCATTAAACACAGTTTTTGTTAATATTCTTCGTTTGGTCCGGCGTGAGGCGTGCACTTGTGCATAATTTATTCCCGTCGTCGTGAGAGCTGCATCGATTAATATCTGTGACCGAAATATCCTTCGAGTGGGGCTCCGTCGGTTATTACACGGTTATTTAATTGATTGCTACATAACATTATTGTGAGTAAACGTAAGATCTCGAGAGTTTGCTAATAATATCTTTCTTTGTCCAGATGACAAAAAGTCACGGCCGTAACATTTTTTATTTCCGTCCAAAAAACGTTTGACGTGGGTGTACGTCAGCCTTTTGTAGATTTAGATCGTTTCTATGTGAAGAAAGGAACAGTATAGTAGAGACTTGTTATGTTCGTACCCGTCCGCTCGATACGAGTTGTGCCCAATAATTATAAATAACATGGTCGTTGATCGGGACGACCTCATCCATATTGATAATGTAGCAGAAAACGCGAATTATAAAACTTGTCTCGAAGATACTGGACTCATAAAATAAAAGAAAGCCAAAGAAACCAATAAAACAAAAAATAATAATCTGATTAACCATCCTGCGGCCGTAATGTTTCCTGCCATTTCAAGAGAACCATAAAAACGTTAATCACCTTAATGTTAACAATTTGGTGGATGTCAAGACATAATAATGCTAATTAAAGGAGAACGAATGAACCAATCCGTAATGAAGAGAGTTAAACCGCGGCTTCCTCTCGTTAACTGCTATAACTGCGCCGGTTACAGCATCCTGAGGGTTAACTGATTGTGTTACTGCTTCAACTACACTCACTCTTATAGGTTACTTTACAAAATTAACTGAAACTTGAAAACTTCTCAAGTAGCGTGGAAATTGACACCATGATCTCCTGAGGCAACCAAAATTATGATTGTTCAATCAGTTGCAAAACTTACTGAAAATATATCAGGCAATATGACTTCCAGATACCTAGATACCAGACCTAGGACACCAGCAACCTGCCCTAGACCCTCTACGGGTTCCATCCATCCTTACAGAAGTCATCTCAAATCATCTTACATGCATCCTCTTAAATCTTTGACCAAGACATGATCGTTTTAGGGACCATACATCTTTCTATTTTGTTACGCAGTACTTTTTCTAGTCCTGTCCTGTGTTTCTAGTCCCTTTTTTGGAATCCTGATACCTTCGTACAGTGAAGTATTGTGTGGAAGTAATACCTAAGCATGTTTAACCATGAAGCAGTTGTTCTGCCGTGACCCCGGCTGCGTGACCTCTCGGTGCCGTATTGTTATTGACCTCGATCCACATTTGTTCGCCTCTTTTACCTCTTCAGGTGTATGTAGCTTCTCTAAGACTTCTATATCTTTGTTACTTTGCACTTTATTACAAGCTTTTATTTACTTTCACTTGTCTGTTGTCTGTCTGTAATCAAATCTTGCAAGATACATTTTTATTTCTACTTTTTTTATAAAGTTAAATCATAATTAATAGAGTTATTTTTTTATATGAAATATGTACCTAATCTCCTACAAAGTATCTAATATCTATGTACAACGATAGGATCTGTAAGTTTATTTAGACACGCGGCAGCGAGTCAAGCCAAGTTCAAGCAAAGGAACTGGCGACCGCGCCGTGTGTTATATTACACGAACCATCCAAAGCGCGTTTTGACGACTTTTTACACCCTCGTTATACAAAAACTATTACACATAGACAAGTCAAATTTGGCACATATACTTAAATATACGAACTATATCTCTGTTCCAAATTCCAATAACACAGCTCAAACGGTTATTTAGATATAAACATCCAGTAATCGGTGAAGTTAATACATACTGAGGGATAGATCAAAAGTAATATCCCAGTTCCAGATGACCTAGAAAGCTGAAATTTGGCATCCCGATAGGCATAGTCATAGTAACAAAGGAAAAAATCAGAAACTAGTAAATTTTAATGATTTAATAATATTTTTAAATTTAATCAAAATTGTTAATTTTAAAGTATAGTAATTAACTTGCAAATTAAATATGATCCACCTTCCGGTTTCCGATTAAGCTGAAATTTGGCATGCATGTATAAATTGGATGACAATGCAATATTATTGTAACATGGAGGTGATCTGACGATGGAGCTGGAAGGTGGCCATAGGGACTCCGTAATTATATGACGCAACCCCATCGAGTTTGGGCTTATTTGATTTGTCTTGACGAGTACTTTGATACTATATAGTAATCAGGGTCTGATGATGGAGCTGGAAGGTGGCCATAGGAACTCCATAATTAAGCGACGCAACCCCATCGAGTTTGAGCTCGTTTGATTCGTCTTGACGAGTACCTTTGTGCTAGATAGTAATAATAAATGCTTGTAAAAAAAAATTTCATGTTACCTACTATAAGTACAAACTACCTCTATGATTGATAATAATGGTATATGGTAATTTTAAGTATATACTTTTGTTATATTGTTTATGAGTCACGATAAGGAGTAAATACCTAATACCTATTCTATTCCACCGTCCCATGGCCGGTGCACCGGAAATAATTAAAATCAAATAAATATAAATTAAGTTCTAGTAAGCCCAAAGGGCTTGATAATTAATCTATATGATAGGGCTTACTATGACTATTTCATTTCTGATATGCGTCTGGTATTGGCTCAGTTATTTATTACATGTGGATTTTAAGAGCTTCACGTGAGAATAATATTATAACGAATGGAGTAGGTATTATACCACCTTTATTTTATTTAACCTTACTCTTATCAGTTTTAGCACAGATAAAAGAATACTAGTACAGATACCTCATCTCATACATTGAAACCGGACCGCCCTAACTCGGGCTATTCTGCGGGCTATTTAGTTTGACCTCTGTTGTCGCGAGATGGCGCTACGACAGGATCGATTTGCCATCTATCGCGTGCCTATGGATTTACTAAACCCTTAATAGTAAGGGGCCAACAGATGGCGCTAGTTTCATCGAATACAGTAGAGTAGGTAGCTGAGCAAGGATTAAGGAAGAGTAGGTAAACGCTATTTTGTTTCAATATAATATTATTATCTGCGCGTATCTCTCGCCGTTAGAACCATAAGGTTAATTGATTAGGATGTATGATTTATCAACTATTGATATCGAACCTTATGGATAGGTACTTAAGTATCAAAAATAAGGTCGGATGTTAAATAAATCTTACTAATATTTACGTAAAAATTTGTAAGAATATTCGCACACGTAGTACAATACCGGGTCAACTCAAAAAGTATTATTACTGCAATTGCAATTTTATTTATACTTGTTTATTGTAAAAACCATAGGAAAACTAAAAAAAAACATGCAATTTCGGTCCAGTTTTTGAGATACATTAACTGCATAAATAACTTTGTAATCCCATATAAATGTATAGGATTACAAAGTTACATTTGCAGTCAACAGTAAAAATTGTATAAAATCCAAATAATAATGTCATAATATATATGCCGTAATAATGTATAAAGCCAGGGAGGGATTATCCCGCCTTTTAGGTTTAGTCTGCTCCCATCAAGGGAGCATCGTTACATAAGATCAGGCGATATTGTGGGCAAAGGCTAACTTATAAGGAATAAAAAAAACAAAAAGTAGTGAGATACCTCCAAAAACATAACTTGTAAAAAATACCAAGTCTCCTAACTCGCAGTTCTTCTACCGTAAAAAGTTGTGAGATCCCTGTATTACCAAGACGGTAAAATCTTTTGTGTTTTAAATTGGACGTAGTTAAGCGAAAATGTTCCAACCCACAAGTCGTCCAAAAATGAGTTAGATAGACTAACCCACTCAGTTTGATGTCTTCTTTCATTTGGGAACAACGTTTTCAGGCTACAAGTGACATATCCTGATATATGTTTTGTCGATATGTTCCATCCAACATTTTCCTAAATTAAAATGGTTATTTATTTTATAAAATGTATCTATCCCTTGATACATTTTGTTAATAATATTTTACCACCATATACTTGTCTTAAATGTTCCGATCATATTGAAACATTTTTGCAAAATAACCATAACAATCATTTTACTAGATGCTGTTCCAATGTTTTTGGAATGTTTTAAAAATATAACATAGTCAAAATCATCACTTTATTTTCTTGAGAAGAATGTTCCAATATTTTTGAAATATTTTAGAAAAATAATATTATAATGATCTTTTCACTTGAGTAGTTTGTTTCAAAGTTTTTGGACCATTTCAGAGTTTTGAGATCAATTTTCTCTGCCACTGTTTTCTGGTCTATAATAATAACTTTGAACTAGATATTGTTGGATATGCAGGTGACAGCACGGTAGTAGAGCGATAAAGATCAAGCGCTAAAGCCATTGGAGAAGAAACCCAGATAATATTATGTAGGGAGTCTATGGTCAAATAGAGCAGTTGATATTAATTCGGTTTAGTTAATTAAAAGAAACCCACAGCTAAAAGGAGTTCATTTTAGTATTAAAACTCCATTCTTTTTTAAGTGTATTCTAACTATTACCATAAACTATAAAATAAAGAATAGACCTAAAATAAATCTATTTCTACTGCTTAATGATTCTGTGTTACATCAACTGAATTGGCTATCGGGCAACTGAATATTCTGGTAAAAAACGAGGCAATACATGAAGTGTAGGATATAGGAGAGTTACTTATTCTCTATCTCGTACAAATCTAGTTTTTAATGTAGTATAGTCCTCATTTTTGGGATGGTACTATCGGAGACGAGCCATAAAGCTTGTGGCGACCTAACAGTGACCAAATGCTCGTGGAATGTCATCTCCAGAGCTTTGAAAACCGCAGAAGAAAAAGTCTTTGACTTTTTTCATAAGATTCATTTTGGAGGGTATGCATAGAAATTACATCAGATCCGATTTTACAGCATCAAACGGCAATGCGGAATTCATACTTATTATAGTGGATGTAATGTATTGAGCGTTTTGCTTCTACAATTTTGTCATATTTGAAATACATGGCTGTCATCCGTCTTTTTCTCGCGATACAAATTGGCCATCTTCAAGACATGGGTTTTTTTATAAGTACTGGCTGCGTGTTGGGTCACCCGGATATGTTACAGAACTTCGGCGGATATGTTACAGAAGTTCGGCGTTTCATGATATTAGTAAGATAAATAGTCATTTTCATAAAAAAAACCGCACATTATTTTGTAAGGGTTGCTTCTAACAAACATAATTTACGACGTAAGTAATACCTTAAACTATCAATCGCCCACTAATTAGTCAAACAGTGTGTTTGATTCATTTTTCCAGTTAACTCCTTTAATGAAAGAAAATAAAATGTTTATTTCATTTACTATTTGATCAAAGTAATAATTAAATGTAATGATTTAACATGAATTTATGTTTAATTTGAATTTTAAAATGTTTCATTAGTTGTGGATTGTTTTTGCAAAATTCATAACCTACATATTAGTAATATAGCGAAAATGTTCCAGTACCTATTTTTTTTATTACTAAGCTAAAATAAATGCTATTTCAAAAAATAAATTACCATTAAAAAATACTGACATATTCCTACAATAAAACTCATTATTATTTTTCTAAAATATTTCATAAATATTGGAACACTCTTTTCAAGAAAATAAGATGATGATTTTGATTTTTATATTATATGTTTAAAACATTCCAAGAATATTGGAACATTATCTAGTAAAATGATTGTTACGGTATTTTGCAAAAATGTTTCAAGATAATCGAAACATTTGAGAAAAGTAGGTAGGGTCATTTCGCTGGTTTGCGACCAATTAGTGGAGTTCCCCACTTTAGGTTAGCTTATTAATATGAAAAATCTTCTTGACAGTTATGAAAAATCTTTCTTGCGGATCTATACATGATCAAGTTTTATTAAAAAAATTAAAAAGTAGTAGTAATAGTATAAAAATTTGAAGAAAAAAAATGTTTTCTCCAAAAGTAGCTATTTCACTAGTTTGCGGCCACTTTTGTTAATATGCGACCACCCTCATCTTAGTTTACGGCCATTAAAATTCTAACAAAATGTCGATAATTATTTTATTTAATAAAATAATATGAATTTTATCTTCATTTATAAACTCCCCCCTCTCTTCTTTTTGAAATGTTCTATTGTATTTTTTTTCATATTATTCAAAATATTTTATTTTAAAAACCATGCTTAAAATCGAGGACTCCATCATGATTGTCAAGCCATATCGTCCCACTGCTGGGCAAAGGCCTCCTCCCCTTCGTGCCATGCAACTCTATCCTGAGCAGTTCGCATCCAAGTCTTTTCTCCGATCGCTGTGATGTCATCAACCCAGTGTCGCCAGACTGTAAAATCCAGCAACGCATCGGCGCATTGGGATCTATGGTGTTTACCCCTGCTTTATCATTTCTTACTCTTCGAAGAAGTCGATAATTAAAGCGGTGACCCCACTAAGTTCTACTTCTCTCTCTTACTATGCTGGCTATTGATAGTGCATGCTGACAGACCCTAACTTGGTCGTTTGCTGATCCTCTTCTGAGAAGTCCCCTTCTCATTCTCTTAAACACCAACATGGCCCGGTACCCAAACTTGTACTCTGTTGCTGCAGCCTTCTTTGTTCAGAGCCTTTGCAGCATCCAAGACTAGTTTTGAGCTGAGGAACGAGGAGTCTGCAGAAACTTAAGGCCTTGACTGTTACTGAGAATATAGATATGATCTTATCTTTCACATTCCTCTTTATGTTTTCTTCAGCGCATGCTATAATGGCATACATCTCCGACCAAAAAACGGTAGTATATAGACCCAGACTGTTATAAAGTTTCCAAGTAGATACCTGATGCTGTACCGGATCCCGTTTTTGAACCATCTGTATACCAAATGCGACCTGCGGCAGTCTGCATCTGGTTGCACTTAGAGTATGTAAAACGCTTTCATCTCCTGTTGTATGTAAGTTCGGTTCTAAGCCAGCATGACACGCTGCCGTAGGAAAGATTGGGCGTATCATTGAAGTGTAGATGAAGACGAAGTCCCCGGGTGTGGCATACGCTGACCAACACATAGTAAAGCCCTTATAGCTTTTTCTGTCACCTTCTTGGCGTGCAGATTCCATGTGAGCTCCTTCTCTAACGTGCTGGAATATTTCACGTCTTGTCGTTACCCATAGATCATTCCAACTCTGTGCCGAATTAAAGTGACTTTTCACTTTCACGATTCTTCCATTATCTTTAGAGCCTGTAGCAAAATTTTGGATACAATATCTAGAAATTCGTCATTGATCATTACCACTATAATATCATCTGCGTATCCCACAGCATATCATGTTCCACTGTTTAATTTTGTAAGGAAGGAACCATTCAACTTTTTTTTATACAAAATAGGCCTACGTTTGACCACATCCCACCTGATTTAAAGTGAAAATGCGGTCGACGATGGAACACGTATGATGCCTAGAAAGGTACCTATTCACTCTTGCCTTGAAGATACCCAAGTTGTACCGCTCGGGAAACATGGATGACGGCAAAGTGTTCCAAATGCGATCAGTTCTCATCAGAAACGACGAAGCAAAACGCTTGGTGCGGGCTGTTGGTAGCCCGACTAAGTAGGGATGCCGCATTGCCGTCTGCCGTGACGTCCGTCGATAGAATGGGCGTGGAGGAATTAGTGCGTGTAATTCCTGCGCACACTCTCCAAAATTAATCCTATAGAAGACCGAAAGCGAAGCGACCATTCTACGACGTTCAAGGCTCTGCAGCCGAGATTCCGTAAGCTTTTGGTCACCTACTAGCTTTTTGGCACGTCTCTCAATTGACTCCAGTGCCTGAAGCTGGTACTTGCAGCACCATCCAAAAGATGAGAACAGTACTTCAAACACGACCGGACTTGTGCTTGGTACAGCGTTAGCAGCTGTCCCGGTGTGAAGTATTGCCTCACCTTTGCTAGAATACCCAGCTTCCTGGCGGCCAATTGAGCCTTAGATTCGATGTAACTCCCAAAATTAAGGTCAGGCGTGAGAGTAACTCCTAGTAACTCAAGCTGGTTAGTTATCGGTAAAGAAACATTTTGGAAAGAAGGAGCTTCAATGAATCGACTTCTTTTAGCGGTAAATAGACACGCCTGGGTTTTTGTAGCATTAAACTTAACCAAATTAGCTGCTCCCCAATCGGAAACAGCTTCTAAGGCCAAGCTCATACGCTCAACCATGGCTTCCCTGCATGACTGGACTTCATCTCCGTTGGCCTCCCTACCTATCACCACCAACCCTCCCTACCTATTCACCTATTAGTTTCTCCCCGTCTTTCCCTAGTCCTCTTATATTTAAATTCGTCAACTCTTTTAACCTTCTACATATTTTTTCTTATACCGAATCCTCCTGCACGGTTATCTCTCAGAGCTAATTCGTATTTTAACTGTCTCCTTTTTCTTAAGTGTTGAGCACATTCTTTAACACAAACTGCAATAATATGAACTTAATTCAATTGGTCGTATAATGAAGGCATCAAATGACCACATTCAGTAAGCGGTCATTAATTTCCCATACATTTTGAGGCGGTCGCAAAATGACGTTCATCCAAGTTGCAAACTAACGTCTTGACGTTAGTTTGCGACCTGGATGTGGATGTGTGGAGTATTTGTACTATTTGCGAATATTTAGATGGCCGCAAACTAATGAAACCAAAGAAGCAATTTAGCAAATGTGAAAAAGGTTAACTGAATTATAATACCTTCAATATTATGGAAACCAGAAGGAAATAAAAAAGTAAACCGAGTAGTCCGTTTGCGACCATATGGCCGCAAACTAAAATTTCATTTATTTTATATTTTAGTTGGCGACCACTCATTATTTTACCTATTTTTAAATAATTTTGTTTTAAAAATTGTTAAAATACGTTAAAAAACTATTATTAAAGCAATTTAAACACTATCACTCAGTAATACATGGATAAATCATGATATACTTACTCCGAATGCATCACGTGCTCACTATTTTATTTGTAATTTTGTACGAAACTCAACACGCTTAGTGTAGACACAAAAATCAACAGTGATTTGTTAAAATTCTGATAATGCTATACGATCGTTATATGTTGACAAGGATTAGCCGTCTATCCCTCTCTGTCAAGGACTAAATTTTATTTGAAAAATAGAGATAGACGTCTTGTTTTCTAAGAATTTCTGAAGCTAAGTCGCCGATTGGCCGCAAACTAACGCTGGCCGGGAAACCGGCGAAATTACCCTATATGGTGGTTAATAACATTATACTAAAATGTTTCAAGGGGATAGATACATTTTAAAAATTAAATAATGATTTTAATCTAGTAAAATGTTGGATGGAACATATCGACAAAAAATATATCAGAATGTGACATATTTCTAGATATTTATTGTAGTCTGAACACGTTGTTCCTTAATGAAAGAAGATATAAAACTGAGTGGGTTAGTCTATCTAACTCATTTTTAGACGACTTGTGGGTTGGAACATTTTCGCTTAACTACGTCCATATTAGAAAATACTACCTACCTAGCAAATGTAAAGCACGTAGGTACATATTATTAGGTTTTTGAGTGGTCGCCCCTTTAAGTTTAGGTTACTAGTATTCTTTTATCTGTGTTTAGGATTTCACATTAAATGAAAACAAAATAGCAGCAAACTTTAAAATTTCTTGCTTCTAGTTTTATCTACCTACCTTTTATGATATTAGCGCGAAGCCGCGTGACAAGCAGGTTCGCATACTTATATAGGTAGGTCTATCGTAGATGGGAAGTGAGGTAAAGAAAAGGAAAATTAAAAGAAATAAAACACAATAGTCTAGCAAAAATTAAATATATATTTAAACAATTAAATTTAAGATAAAACCGAAATTGAAATAATATCATTTTTTTATAAGTACAAGTGCCAGCAACAGCAAATTGGTAAATTACCTATTTCTAGTCACCGAAGTGAAGTCGAGAGTGTAGTTGCAAACGATATGCGATAATAGCCAATGGGCCCTCAGGTCACTTCTTTGCGATAGTACTCAATGAAAATCCTTAATTTTTTTATTTAACTGTAACCAAACATATTGACGTGTGACAGAAAGACACAGAAAAATTAATTCTTTGACTGGTGATATTTTTTTATTTATAGCGAAAATAAATTTATAATAATAATATGGAAATCAAGGAAAATAATGTTAAATCGTTTTTTAAAGTATTTTTGAAGAATGTCATAACAATTTCATATTATAGTTTAGAGTCCTTTTCACGAAAGAGGTCCTGCGGAATTTTGCGGAACTAAATTGAATTATTTCGATAATTACCGGACTTTATGTCCTAAATATTTTTTATTAGTTAAACAAATTTAATAATAAATACATATTTAATTAAGAAATTAAATTTGAGATATTATGAGGCATTGAAAAGTTATAAATAAACTAACTTTTAAAATTTGCGATAGTGGCGCCCCGCAAAAAGGACTCCTTTCGTGAAAAGCACTCTACTTAATTTATTATAATAGGTACGTACAAAAAACGCAAGAAAATTAGAAACAGCGCCACCTACATTACGAGACAACTATTTTGAACTAAGTGAACAGTGCTTGTGTGCCAGTCTCAACGTAGTACAAAATAATTTCCGCCAGGGTAACGCCGATAATTATTGAATTTAGTTAAATTATCGAAATTTAAACTTAAAACAAATTATTTTCATTTAACTATGCTAAGGGGATTTTTTAAAAGTAGTAAATACATTCTATATTAGTCTGTTCTAAATTTTTCTCAATCGTTATTAATAAATCGATATATGTAACGCCATCTAGCGAAATTATTTTGAACTAAACTGCAACTGTTCCTTTTCGGTCCCCATGGTAGTAGTAACGTTGACAATTATTATTTTGCTATCTCAGTGTAACTCTCATATTAACTTTTAATCATTCCTATTTTATCAATAATAATTAAATTATCAATTTTGAGTGTATTTTGCACGATTAGTTAATCAAGTGATTTTATAACCTCAAAAGTACTCAACACGTGACACGAGCTTTCAATAACAACGGATTTTGTGTTGTAAGTATACTTTTTTTTATTTATATCGAAAATGTTGTTGATCTTATAAAAATGTAATTTTAATTTAATTTTATTAAAAAAATGTAACAATTAAGATTTTCATAGTTTCCAAAAAATCAATCATTATGAATCTTTATTTTGAAATGTCAATGGAAATATTGGTTGTATGAAAAAATTATAAGAGACAATGTTTTCATAAAATTTAATTTATTTACTTTTGTTTGAAAAATTTTTCGATAAAATAATGCTTATTTCACGCATATACCACTTTCTTACATACATACAATATACTTATTCTAACATACATACATACTTCCAATAAGTAAGCTATTTTTTGTCTACACTAGATATTACTAGGAAATTATTTATAAGGCAAAACAACGTTTGCCGGGTAAGCTAGTATAATATAGAAACATGGTAACATGCATAATATTAATGAAATTTGAAAAAAATAATGTGTGACGTCAGTCAACGGTCGGGTCCCCCGGTCTCAGTAACGGATGAGTGATGAGGGGCCGACGCAGTGTTGCAGTTGCAAGGGCTACAATGGCTACAATGGCTACAACTACTGCCCGACCAGGGACTAGTGAGAGGCAAGGGCAGGGGCCAGGGGCTCTATACGCACTCGTATCTGGATACATCTGATATAAGGCTTGCATGACACAGGATACTATCATTATTGGCACTCTCTCGACAACATAAACCATACAGAAGAAAATAAAAATTGCTGTGTTGATTGCGTGAGCTACATTTTATTAATTGTTATAAAAGTAAACTTTATATTTTATTTACAAACTGTTAAGATCCTATTAAACTTTTATAGGCTACTGCTGATGTGCAGTGTGCAGCAGTTCAGAACTTCAGATCGGTCAAAAAGATTTATATATCTACAAGACGGATCGTTAGGTACCGTATGTTTCACAAGAACAGCGGTAGGTACATATCCCTAGGAGACTAGGAGGTGTCGGAGCAGTGTTGCAGCTCTGCGTCGGCGAACAGTTGCGCGAGCTGGACCTTGAGGCGAGCCTGCGCGTGCGGCCGCATACGCCGCAAGCTGGCGGCGTACGACGCGAACAGCAGCTCCACAGCGTCGCCCTGCTGCTCCCGGCCGCTCGTAGGCCTCTCGTCGTGCCCCTGCTCCCGGGCGCTCCTGAGCCTGTCGTCGCCCTGCTGGTCCCGGCCGCTCGTAGGCCTCTCGTCGTGCCCCTGCTCCCGGGCGCTCCTGAGCCTGTCGTCGCCCTGCTGGTCCCGGCCGCTCGTAGGCCTCTCGTCGTGCCCCTGCACCCGGGCGCTCCTGAGCCTGTCGTCGCCCTGCTGCTCCCGGCCGCTCGTAGGCCTCTCGTCGTGCCCCTGCTCCCGGGCGCTCCTGAGCCTGTCGTCGCCCTGCTGGTCCCGGCCGCTCCTGAGCCTGTCGTCGCCCTGCTGGTCCCGGCCGCTCCTGAGCCTGTCGTCGCCCTGCTGGTCCCGGCCGCTCCTGAGCCTGTCGTCGCCCTGCTGCTCCCGGCCGCTCCTGAGCCTGTCGTCGCCCAGCTGCTCCCGGCTGCTCGCGAGCCTCTCCACCAGGGTGTCTCCCTGTGTCCCTGGCGGCGCGGCGGGGACACCAGTACTGCACAGAGGATCGTGTTGCTCGTGCGTGACCTGCTCCACCTTCACGTCGCTCTCGAGCTCGCTGTTGCCCTCCTCAAGCTCTGTTTTCAACTCCTCTTGAACGGCGTAACCTGGAACAGTTGTGCAAGTAGCTCGTCAGACATGGCCCAGCCTTCTGGTGGCCGGTGACTCAACACTGCCAATCTAGCAAGCAGCTGGTCCACTGCAAGTGTCCACAGGAGTGGTGACAGTACGCCTCCCTGCGGACAACCTCTTGTGGTATGGAAGCTGTGTTTTGTTGCATTCAGTTCTACTGATGCGATTCGGTTGGATAACATGCTATGTATCCATCTGATTGTCGAGGTATCCACCCCTTTTAAGGCCAGACCTTTGAGAATCGTCTGGGTGGGTGTGTTGTCAAAGGCACCTTCGACATTGAGGTTGACATAGAGGTTTGATTTTATTACAGTTTAAAGGTATTATAGATTTGAGTATTTGATATGAATTTCAATTTAATACGTCTACGCGTTCATGAGAAAAAGGGTAGTAGGTATAAAATTATACAAAATATTTTTTTCATATGATGCAAATAAAAATTTACGGTTTTCGCAATTTTTCCTTTATCAGTGCTCTAAGTAGTTGCTTTGTGCCAAATTTCAAGATTCTGAGTTCACGAGAAGTACCCCGTAGGTTTTGATTTATTTGGGAATGTCAAAAATTTGCTGAAATTTGCGACATATTCGACTACCTATATCTTTTGATTGCGTTGGCCCAGAAGTTTCAAATTTTCACAGCTCCAAGAGGCAATGGACCTTAGTATTTTCTGTAAATTTCAGCTTGTTACCTTTACGCGTTCCTGAGAAAAAGGGTCTTGACAGACAGACGGACGGACGGACGGACGGACGGAGGACGGACGGGCAACAAAGTGATCCTATAAGGGTTCCGTTTTTTTTCTTTTGAGGTACGGATCCCTAAAAATTAAATTAGTCTAAAAATGAGGTTAATTAATAAATTGATTAATAAATGGATAAAAAGAAAATTAAGAATTAAAAATGTCAAAGAATATAAATTGTAAACAATAAAATGATACCAAAATGAAAATGCCAAGAGAATAAATTAATTAAAACGATCACAACTAAATTAACATATCCAATACAATATAAATACAGTGTAAACTCTTTATAACGAAACTCAAGGGACTGAGCATTTTTTGTCTTTATAGAGAGTTATCGTTATTATGGAGTGAACAAAAAAACAACCAAATTAACAAGAATTTTTAATTCATATGTATGTCTTACCGTACGTAATTTGATGACGGTGCTTAAATTTTCCGAGCCAACCTTCAGATGCTTTAAAGTCAATTATGCCAAGTTGGTTGGCAAACTTTTCAGCCTTAGCTTTTAAAAATGGCCCCGAGATGGGTACATTATTCTGGCGCTGATTGTTAAACCACGACAACATTGCCTGATCTAAGTCTTCGAATTTTGGCTTTCTTAATTTTTTTGACGAGTTTCCTTCCAGCGCCGCCTGTAGAATTGTTTTTTGGTTTTTCCAAATGGTAGCAACAGTGGATTGACTTAGTTCAAAACGCCTTCCAACGTCACTTTTCTTTTCTCCCTTTTCAATCGCACGTATCACACAAACTTTTTCGTCAACACTAATCGCTTTGCGTTTACTGGCCATGTTAACAGTTTCAAAGTAGGTCTACGACTGATAATACGATAGGTACCCAGTATGCTTGGTCGAAGAAAATCACTTCCGAGAAAACAATGCGTCATACTGCACGTGTTCAAGGCAATTAAGGATAACAAAAGCTAGACCGACCTCGGATGTTTCCGAGCTTCAAAGTCTTTTGTTACCTGATAACATAACATAAACAATAATACCGATAATAAATATTTACTGGTTAAAATATGAACACATTTCTTCGTAATAGAGAATGGCGTATCGCTATAAAGAGTGTTTCAATATGTGGGTTTTAACGCAAACCAACCAAGTTGGGCTCACTTCAACGTTATAGGGAGTTTATCGTTATAAAGGATAACGTTATAAAGAGTTTACACTGTAATACAAAAACAATAATTAAAAAAAAAACAATAATTACACAAATCACGTAGGTAACAGGAGCAACGAGTCGATAAGTAAGTAAAACACAAGAAGGCTAGGTGACATAATGTTTGTGTAACCCACAAGTATTTGTTTCTAGTCTGGATGGTTTTCAATATGAAAATGTATATATGTATGTATGTATTCACAAAAGAAAAGTATATAAGTACTATATCTGTTATCCTAACCACCATAACACAAGCATTAATTTGCTTAGCTTGGGGTTAGGTGGCGCTGTGTCAAATGTCCTGAAATATGTATATATATATTTTTTATAATACTATATTAATAATAGTTATTTGTTATACAAGAGTGCAAAGTTGCTTTTTTACCGCGTGCTCAGTTTGTATGACCGAGCTAGCGAAGGAATCTAAAATTAAATCACGAGCGTAGCGAGTGATTTAATAATTAGAATCCTGAGCGTTAGCGAGGGAATCAAAAGAGCACAAGGTCAAAAATCTTTGCACTCGAGTGTGACACATAATTTTTCATCCCCCCTCAGCGAGGAAATAACTCAATGCTAAAAGTTTTTTTTAAATTATTCTCACCATGGATGCGCACAGTGTTGCCAGTGCACTATCTTCAAAAATAACCAGTATTCAATTTTGATTTACGTAGGTACGCTTACTTAGAGTCCTTTTCACGAAAGAGGTCCCACGGAATTTGGCGGAACTAATTTTTTATTCTATTATTATTGGACTTCATATTTTAGATCATTTTTATTTGTTACATAAAATAAATACCTTTTTGATTTAGAAATTAAATATGAGAAATTATGAGGCGTTAAAAAGTTAAAGGTATTTAAACTTTTAAAATGTGCGATAGTGGCGTCCCGCAAAAAAGTCTCCTTTCGTGAAAAGCACTCTACCTATTTGTTTTAGAGATTATTTCCTCATTTTCAGTTCATTACAGTGAGAAATCGTTAATAAAAAAGTTACTAAAAAGTAATACTTAGAAAAAATCTTGCTACTAACTAAATAAAGTTATAAAAAATTGGCTTATTCTATTAACTCTGCTAAATTAACTCAACTATTATTTACTATTACAGTACTATATAATTCATTAAAAAAACATTATTGCCTCGAAATGTAACTTATATCTTAACAACTAACGTAAATATAGTTCAAAAGAAACGTAATATGTTACAAAAGTAACTTACTGGCAAGGCTGAAGGTGCGCCCAAAGCAAATTAAAAAAAAAAAGTTTACTAAAGAGGTTCTTACTCCGAGTTTTTAACAAATTTAAAAAAGTTGTACGCTTATTTCGGTACCATAGAGGTGGAAGTAAATAGGTTTAATTATGTTTTTGTCTCTAGAGGGTAAAGTAAGTTTGAATTTCTCTAGAGGAAAATATAGACTTTTCCAGTCAGATATCGATGAGTAAAACTACACTTTCCGAGATAGTGGGATGAAAATAATATTATAATGTAGGTAGGTACTTGTACTTATTATGCTATAGCTTAATGATCGCTGCTATGCAACCAAGGTTGAAATCTTACTTCTTAACTTACCATTTTTAACCCCCGACGCAAAAACGACGGGTTGTTATAAATTTGACGTGCGTGCGTGCGCGTGTGCGAGACTGTCGAGACTAACTAGTAAAATACAACGCACTATTATAACTTTATATATTGAGTTGGGGGGTTTTTAAAATTTTTATAATTAATTCACTTGTGTACATTCCTTACATCTGCAGATGATTTTTGTTAATTTGCCGTTGCAGTTTTGAGAGAAAAATCTGGAGCACGGCAGTGCCCCCGCCAAGTCGAGCTAAAAAAGCGGCACGGCCGTACCATCCTTTTCTAGAAGCAATTCAGACCTTTTCGACCCCTAAAACTTAGTTTTGGATAAAACTAGCAGCTTGATTTTTTAGTAACCAACTAGGTATTTTATTGTAGGTACAATTTATATTTAATGTATAATACGTGCTGCTTTTTTGCTCGACTTGGCGGTGACAGATTCTCACAGCAATAAAAGTAATAACAGTTGATAAAACCGCCATCTGTGTTGTAAGCGAGGCACCTCGCGGCGCGCATCTATAGTGTGGGACGACGAGCGACGCCATGTTCACTGCACTACACCTGTCGCAGCGCTGCCTCGCTAGATGGCGCTAGCAACTTTGATTACCTACACCACGATTATTGATGACTGTAGAGTCCTTTTTACGAAAGAGGTCCCGCGGAATTTTGCGGAACTAAATTTAACTAGTAGTTCGCCTCAAACTGGGACCTCGCGGCCCAATTTCCGTTAAACCTTAGACTTTAGACCTTAGACTTTTTTTAAAATATCCTAATACAAGAACTTTAACTTTAAGTCGAAAAAATACACCCGTTTATCCTTCAAAAAATGTTTTGACCCTCTGAATAAATCAATATTCATAGAGAACTTGCCGTTACCCTATGTTTATGAAATTTGGCATAATACCTTAACATATATTTTAAATACGGGAAAAAATCTGAAAACTTTTAATCTAGGTACCTATATAAAAATAAGTCGGGTTTTCCTTCCTGACGCTATAACTCCAGAACGCACGAACCGATTTCCACGATTTTGCATTCGTTGGAAAGGTCTTGGGCTCCGTGAGGTTTATAGCAAAGAAAATTCAGGAAAAATTTCAACAGACATTTCTTCATTTTTTAATCACCAAACGAAATGTTACATAAAACGAAGCCATCAGGTGGTGAAACGGAGTTCGCCGGGTTTGCTAGTCTACTATATAAAAATAAGTCGGGTTTTCCTCCCTGACGCTATAACTCCAGAACGCACGAACCGATTTCCACGGTTTTGCATTCGTTGGAAAGGTCTCGGGCTCCGTAAGGTTTATAGCAAAGAAAATTCAGGAATTTTTCAGGAAACCATCTGGTGGCGAAACGGAGTTCGCCGGGTTTGCTAGTTTTTAATAAAATTAAATCATTTAAAAATAGCGCTATTTAAAGAACGTAATCATCGAAGTTAAGCAATGTTATGCGTGTACGTATTTGGATGGGCGCGTACGTAGTGATCTCAACTTTTTGCTGACTTTTTTGGAGAGAGCCACCAGTGGTCTGCGCTGCACTACGGTGTGCTCGTGCACCTTTATTGTTGAATGTGCCGGCACAAACTATTCTAAGTTTTAAAAAGTTTTGCAGATAGGCTACACAAATAATAATATACCTATCTTACTGCCAGCGAAAAAGCTAATATGCCCAAGATGAAGTTGTGTATTTAATAATTAAAAAGGCTGCAGCCTTATTAAATGGTCTTATAATGGTCTTTTCAAAATACTGAACCATTTTAAAATTGCGATTATCAACCTAACAAAATGTTACTGTCTTTTATGGGAGTGAATCGCAAATCTATAATGATCATCTCTAAATTATGAACCATTTTGAAATTGTGTCTATCAACCTAACAAAATGTAAGTGTTTTTATAGAAATGAATCGCAAAACTATAAGGTACGTTCGGGTATTACCGGATGGATTTCTGACCAGTTGCAAGAGCCAGACAAAAAAATTATTTTCTCGACATTAGTTATTATAGTTAGATTATAGATATATGGCGCAAAATGTTAAGGGAAAAACATAGTTTATGCACGAATTTTGCTGGTTTTAATAACTCAGTGATTCCGACTGTGCACATCTGCAAAGATTGGATATATTTTTTTATGCGCATGTTAAAAAAAAAGCATCAAGGGGTAAGTTCGGACATTGATTTAAAGTAGCTTCTAGTGCTTGGAGAATAATGCCCATAATATAAATGCATTCGATCTTTCACATACTTAACATTAATATAGAAATTATTTATAAATTCCTACTCATATAGATGTTCTGATCAATTGTTTTTGTTTTTGGTCCTGAGCGTCCGATGTTACCCCGGATACAATAAATAGATAATTTTATGATTCTCAAACTTTTTTCTAACGCACGGGAAAGATCGGATGTTCGCACTATTTACCAAGGTGACGTAATTTTCCACCGCGGCGGGGTCCTTCTTTACTCACAGCCCCGCCGCAATGGCGTCCCGTATCCCGGTAACGGGTGTTCCTACTAAAAAAACATTGCCAAAACGAAAAAGTTTTACAATCACTTTCCATTATTAAAGTAGGTAAAGATCGGATGAAACTATCCGATCTTCACTTGAAAGGGGCAACACCGGATCTTTGTTTACATAAACTTTAGGATAATATAGGTCAGTTATAGTAAAATAACAGACCATAAAACGGGGTATTTTAACCAAATAATAACAAAAGACGGTTTCTATTTACCATAAACACAAATAAAAGTTTAAGGGGCAAGAACGGATGGCCATAAAAATTGAAAAATTACGTTTTTATTTTCAGTGGCGCGTAAAAAATGTCTGCCTTGTTGTAGCGACTAGCGACAACTATCAGTCGAGGCAGACTGAAATGGCGCTGTGTAAAATGTTGCCAGCTTTAGAAAATATACTCAAATTCATTTGAAATTCAATTCATACGGTCTTAACCCACGTCCGATCTTACCCGAACATACCTTAATGGTCAACCCTAATTTCTGTACCAATTTGAAATTGCGATTATCAACCTTACATAATGTTTTTATCTTCTAAGAAAATGAATCGCAAATCTATAATGGTCAACTCTAATATCTGTACTAATTTGAAATTGTGTTTATCAACCTACCGAAATGCCCCATCTTTAACGACAGTGAATCGCAATTACATAACGGTCCGTACTATTCGAACTAATTTCAAACTGCGTTTATCTACCTACCAAAATGTTCCCATCTCCTAAGACAGTGAATCGCAATTATATCCCGGTTACATTATTAATAAAAGATTTAACTGCAACTCTTGGGCCGATTTGGCTCATTTCTGAACATGAGAATTCTTTGCGTTTGTACTACCCGTTCGCAAAGTTCCGTCAAGATTGGAACTTCGGTAACGTGGTAATCAAGGAATCTCTTTAACTCTAGAACCCTTCGACCGATTTGGCTCATGTTCGAACTTAAAAATTCTATGGATATGTACTACGCGTTTGCAAAGTTTCATCAAGATTGGACCATCGGTTTTCAAGTTATCGCGTAACAAACATACACTTTTGATAAAATATTTAGGTAGGTTATAAAAAATGTTAATAGCTCAGAAAAAAAATTATCGGCGTACCAGTTTTGAAATTATCGTCAGACCTATCTTAAAGACTTTAAGTCACTTATATCTCTGCAATACTGAAGCCTATTTGGCTTTTTTTTTTTACTATAAGTATTCTATTAACCTATTTAACTGGTGAGCAAAATTTCATTTAATTTGGATTTACCGTTTTTGAGTAAATGTCGATCAAAGTTAGGCACCAGAGGTCAACCGTTAAACTGGTCAAAACGCAGGCTTTTCGCGGCTCTCGACTCTAAGACCTCGCTTCGCTCGGTCGATTATTCCGATAATTACTGGACTTCATATCCTAAATATTTTTTATTTGTTAGACAAAATAAATACATATTTAATTAAGAAATTAAATTTGAGAAATTATGAGGCGTTAAACAGTTATAAATATGCTTACTTTTAAAAGTTGCGATAGTGGCGCCACGCAAAAAGGACTCCTTTCGTGAAAAGCACTATCCCACCAAAAACATTCTGTAAAAAACTAGCCAAGTCTCGATGGAGCTGCTTGTTTATCTCTAAAAAGTAATGAAATCTAGACAAAGTCGTGCCAAGTATAAGGTTCCTTACTGCGATTTCTTTATTATTATAGTTAATGTTGTGTGACTTGGCCGTTGAAGGGTACACAAGGGTACAAAACCAGATGCTCCATGACACTTGGATCGCCTAAACATAAGTATTATTGAAATACGCAGCTTTATCAAGCCTACAATTGACTGGTTATCCAATCAACGTTTTCCAAGTGGAAATTTTCTATCGTGAATGGGTAGCGGACAGATTGGTGCAATAGTGTCATGGAGCACCTGCTATAATACCCTTGTGTACCCTTCAACGGCCAAGTCACACAACATTAACTATAATAATAAAGAAATCGCAGTAAGGAACCTTATACTTGGCACGACTTTGTCTAGATTTCATTACTTTTTAGAGATAAACAAGCAGCTCCATCGAGACTTGGCTAGTTTTTTACAGAATGTTTTTGGTGGGATTTCACTTATTTTTGTAGAAACGCTATATTATAAGGTTATCAGAAATACAAACCGTAAGCGCGTTTTAAAATACAGTCAGCGCCATCTAGATACGTGTGCGTTCACTCTTAGTCCAATGCATCATAACATTATACCGGGAAGTGGGCCTAATTAAACTTGCAAGATTTAATTACAGACAGACAGACCGACAGGTGAAAGTAAATAAAAGCTTGTAGTAAAGGCGGTATGTCGATCTCTTCTAATAGTTTGGTTGGGCTCTTATTTTAGTTGGCCACGCTAGATATCGCCTGATCATAACTGACGATTTACGACACATATACACACTCACATATACAATGCCTTAAATATATTTTGAATTAATAAGTTGGATATTACACAATTTTAACCATTGACTGCAAATGTAACTTTGTAATCCTATACATTTATATGAGATTACAAAGTTATTTATGCAGATAAATTATCTCGAAAACGAGACCGAAATTGCATGTTTTTTTAGTTTTCCTATGGCTTATACAATAAATTCTAAGTATGTACCAAATTTCAGCTCTCTGAGTTTATGGGAAGTACTAGTTCTATTTTGATGATCATGAGTGAGTGAGTGTCGAAAATGCGAAACTTTGCTTTCGCTTAACTTCGGAACTTAATGACCTACAGACTTGAAATTTTGGATTTTAAGTATGTAATTATAGCTTACTGGATGACGAAAATTTCTGTGTTCTGGTCTTATCCAGAGGTTCTCAAATAGGGGCCTGAAAATGCGACGAAATGGTTCCTGTAAAGATGGTACGGCAGTGCTTGCTTCGCGCTCGACTTGACGGGGGCACTACCGTGCCCCCAGACCTGAGTAGTAACACATAATTTTCATCCCCCCTCAGCGAGGAAATAACTAAATGCTAAAACTTTTTTTTTTAATTTATTCTCACCATGGTTTATTTATTAATTTATTCTGACCATGGATACAAGTCCTTCAGTCGAAATCTTTATAATTTTAAGTTCATTGTTTATTCGATAAAGAGTGGGCGTTTATCGAATCACATCGATTCATTTTGTGACGATTCTTGAAAATAGCAGACTGTTGAACTTTTTTCCATTCTTCGACAGTAAATCACATTCACAAACACTCAACGTTTATTAAATCCACTATTAATACGCGTTTAGCACTTATTGCAAAATTATTATCTAAGAAAGCAAAAAATTTCATCCGCTTTCCAAAAGCGCGGCAAAATGAATCTTCTCACCATAGTTTATTATTTATTTATTAATTTATTCTGACCATGGATACAAGTCCTTCAGTCGAAATCTTTATAATTTTAAGTTCATTGTTTATTCGATAAAGAGTGGGCGTTTATCGAATCACATCGATTCATTTTGTGACGATTCTTGAAAATAGCAGACTGTTGAACTTTTTTCCATTCTTCGACAGTAAATCACATTCACAAACACTCAACGTTTATTAAACCCACTATTAATACGCGTTTAGCACTTATTGCAAAATTATTATCCAAGAAAGCAAAAAATTTCATCCGCTTTCCAAAAGCGCGGCAAAATGAATCTTCTCACCATGGATGCGCGCAGTGTTGCCAGCGCCATATCTTCAAAAGTAACCAGTATTCAATTTAAATTAACGTGGGTACGCTTACTTACCTTTTTTTTTAGTGATTATTTCCTCATTTTCAGTTTATTATAGTGAGAAATCGATATTAAAAAAGTTACTAAAAAGTAATAGTTAGAAAAAATCTTTCTACTAACTAGATAAAGTTATAAAAAATTGGCTTATTTTATTAACTCTGCTAAATTAACTTACCTAACTATTTTTACTATTACAGGGAAAATTCATCCATATTTAAATCATTAAAAAATACGATTGCCTCGAAATGTAACTGTGGGGGTCGTAATCAAACTTCGGTTCTTCAAATAATAGTGGACTGTATTTCGTTTTCTTCTTAGGTGTATATATAATACAATATACAATTCAAGCGAAGTCGTAGAGCGTAACAATATTTTTGGCCGGGCACCTTAGGCACTCCCTACCCTTACCGGATAGAGAGCACCTAATTTTTACACAAAATTTCACAAATCTTTCTCTAATTTTCACTATGGGCCCGGCACATTTTCGACTATAACTTTCTCATACATAGCTCGATTTTAGTCTACATAATCTTAAAATCTAGCTTACGACGTTACCTATTACCATGTATTACATAATCTTTACTTATTCTTTTACATAATCTACAATAAGTAAAAACATGGCAAAAATACGCGTTCGCGCGGTTTTTATATGTACTTGTCTCGCTCTAACATATTGCTGTCTTTCTCTAGCAATTTGGCGATTACATATTCTTATTCAAGTACATATATTCGTTTACAATAAGTTTATTTACGCGTATTCAAGAAGTAAATAAACCATGACAAATTTTACATAACAACAAATTAAATTAGCAAAAATAAAATAAAGAGTTTACATAACTGCTCGTAATCGAGTTTGTAAAATTAAAGTACTTAAGCTATAAAACACGAAATCTATACATAATATGTGCAATAAATGCGACTAAAGCTACGGGAGTTTACACAGGTACAAAAAAGAAGGAATATTTATTTACAAGGCTCGTCGATCCGCAACATACTCCCCCTGGCGTAGATCATCGCAGCCATCATTAAAAGGGAGGACGATGAGCCGTCTTACTGGTCGTCTAAATATTCCACCCCGTGTTCGCACATCCGCACTCCTCGCCACACCATCAGGTCCGCAATAAACGGTCTCTACCTGTCCACGAGGCCACACACCACGTGGTAACAGCCCATCCGCTATGATCACTACGTCACCTTTCTCAATGTTACGTAGCGGTTTTCTAATGTCACCTCTCGGAGTCAATGTAGGTACGTATTCTTTTACCCATCGTGTCCAGAAGGCGTTCGCAATGGCTTGCGACGTTCTCCACGCTCTTCTATCTGCGATATCACATTTTCCGACTATAGGTGACCCAAGCGCGGTACCCAGTAAAAAGTGATTGGGGGTCAATGCCTCCGGGTATTCTTCACATACTGATACGTGGGTCAATGGCCGCGAGTTGATCGTTTGTTCGATCTCGATCAAAGCGGTGTTGAGCACTTCTTCTTTCGGTGCTTTTTCAGAGAGAGATAGCGATAGCGCACTCTTTACACTTCTTATCATTCGTTCCCAGGCACCGCCTTGATTAGGGGCCCCGGGGTCAATGTACTTCCACTCTATACGTTTCGTGAGTGCGAAGTCTTGCAGCTGTGGTAACCATTCTTGGTAAGCCTTGTTCATTTCAACTTCACTGCCGTGAAAATTTGTAGCGTTGTCGCTGTATAGAGTAGCCGGGAACCCTCTTCTTGCTGCCATTCGGCGGATAGCCATAATAGCCGAATCGATGTTTAGGCTTGCTAACGTTTCCAAATGTACTGCTCTTGTTACTAAGCACGTAAATAGTAAGCCCCATCGTTTTTCTCTTCGGCGTCCTATTGCTACCCACATAGGGCCGAATCCGTCCAATCCGCAGCGTGAAAACGGGCGTGTGTACGCGTCCAGTCGCTCCTTAGGTAAGTCTCCCTTGACTGGTACTCCAGGCGGCCTTCTTTTGATGCTACACAGGTTACACTCGCTTACAATTTTTCTCACGGTCGGGCGTAGACAGAGAACCCAATACTTCTGTCTCATGTTATTTACGAGGTGCTCGCGCCCTATATGTCCGTTCTGGACGTGCTCTCGTTTTATGAGTAAGCGAGTCAGTAAATGTTTCCCGTCGAGTATTGCAGGCTTTTTCATCTCTACAGGTACTGGCGCTGCGTTTATCCTACCTCGCAAGCGCAGTATTCCATTTTCATATTCTGGATCTAATTTTACTAGTCGACTCGATCTGTCGACAGTTTTTCCTTCCTGTAGTCTTGCTATCTCGGCGTGAAACGACTCTGACTGAGCTTGTTTTATTAACAAACTTTCGCTTCTCCTTAATCGTTCGATATCGGTTTCACCTTGTCTTATTTTTCTGCACTTGTCGCAAAAATATAAGACTTTCATTAAAGTTCGTAGTAAGCGCTCGTATGATGAAAATCGGTCGAACTCGATGAGTGGTGCCTTCTCTGTCGTTCTCGTAGTCAGCACTTCTACCTCATCTGTGACCTCGATTTTTTCCTGAGGCCAACATTCTTCCGGCTCTCGCAAAAAGGGCGGTCCTACGAACCATCGATCGGTACTTTTAAGTTGAGTGTTGCCGGCTCGCGTAGCGTCATCGGCTACGTTATGTGCGGTGGGGACCCACCTCCACTCGTTAACAGCTGTGAGCTCGGCGACCTCACCTAGTCGGTGTGCGACATACGGAGCGTAGCGTGTGGAATCGTTCCTTATCCAATGAAGCGCTGTTTTCGAGTCGCTCCAGTACACGACGCTTCCTTCGTACTCGTGTTCCTTTTTTATCTCGGTTGCTAGCCGGGCGCCTATTAGGCACGCTTGTAGTTCCATGCGCGGAATACTTTGTGGCTTCATCGGTGCCACTTTTGCCTTACCGGCTACTAAAACGAGATGTACTCTTCCATCCTCGTACTTGTATCGCCAGTACGCCGCCGCGGCGTATGCTTGCTCGCTGGCGTCTACGAAGACGTGTAGCTGTCGTTCTACAGCTGGTTCCGGGCTATAACATCTGGGAATTCGTAGCTTTTCGATGTACTCGAGATCGTGAATCCACTCGGCGAAACTTTCGGCTTCTTCGGGCGGGAGAGGGTCGTCCCACGCCAATGCGTGACGCCACAAGCTTTGCAGCATCACCTTGGCCGTAATCACGTAGGGCGATATCTGTCCCGCAGGGTCGAATACTGACATAACGGCGCCGAGCGCTTCTCTCTTTGTCGGTATGCGCTGTCCTGCTCGCACGTCTGGCGGTATTCGTGGCATATTCGTGTTGAAGGCGAATTCGTCCGAAGTGGCGATCCATTTAAGTCCCAGTGTTTTGCCGTACTCGGCTTCGTTCGTACCGAGTTCCTTTGGAGTAGTAGCGCGATCGGCGTTATCTACTCCCCCTAGTAACGCAAGTCGGTTCGAACTCCATCCAGCGAGCTCGAAACCGGCTTTTTTATGGACGGCGATGACTTGCTCCATCGTTTTAGCTGCAGTTTCTTCATCGTCGAAACTCTGTAGCCAGTCGTCCATATAATGACATCGCGTTATAGGTATATATGCTAGCGGGTGCGTGTCGCGATGGTCGGCAGCGTTTTTGTTCCGTACGCTATGTGCCAAAAATGGCGAGCTGCGAGCGCCGAAGATCATTGACGTCATAACATAGGTATCCGGGGGGCGGGTTCGTTCTTCACCTCGCCACAGGAAATGTTGCGCCACTCTATCTTCTTTTCTTATCTTCACTCGCAGGAACATTTCACGTACGTCAGCTGTTATCGCGATCGGTCGCTCTCGGAAGTTGTTAAAGACATATTACAAAAGAAAGCCTATTATAAAATTAGCCAATACATAGAAGACAAAGATGCCTGGAAACCTCTGCAACCACCTGTAAATAAATTATGTAACCAAGATAATAATTGTAAACACATATTTAAAAAAAGCAATCCCTATGAGTTTCTTGCTCATTCTTCTCATAGAGGTGCCTTGCGAATGAGCGGTAGAATATTAAAATAAAATGTAAAATTGACTTGCAAAAGTGCTCCATTGTAGCCTATTTGAATAAATGAATTTTGAGTTTGAGTTTGAAGCGATATAATACTCCGTTCAGGTTACATAACAAGTCGGGTCCGTCCAGGAGTGCGTCGTTCATGCAAACTCCATTTGATTTTGCGGCAGAGTCGAAAACCAGGCGGGTTTTACCCGGCTTGTTCGGGTTTGTCACTGCGAAGTGTGGTAGGTACCACATTTTATCGTCTCCGCTGTGATCTTGTTCACATTTAGTCGCGTAACCTTTCTCGACTAATTTGTTTATCTCGTTCGAGTATGCCACTTTAAACTCGGGCGACTGGTCCATTTTTCGCTCGATACTTTTCAGACGTCGCAGTGACATATCGTAACTCGGTGGTAGGTGTACATCATCGGTGCGCCAAGGTAATCCCACTTCGAACCGGTTCTCCACTCTTGTCGCCGTGCGGTTAAATATTTCTACCGCTCGTTCGTTCTCGGCGACTGGTTTCGGCTTTTTTGAGATACCTATAGAGTCCAACTCGAAGTGCGTTCTCACTAGGTCGTGCAGCTCGTCGTCCCGTTCTTGTAACGTACGAACATGCAAGACCCGCTCGTCGCTGGAAACTATAGCGCTGTGCGGGGTACTCCCGTGTATCACCCATCCGAGTTTTGTTAGAGACGCGGCTGGTTGTGTTCTCTTGCCTGTCAACAACTTTCTTGATATTATCAAGTGCCAATTGTCGGCTCCAATCAAGACCCGAGGCTTCACGTCGGCGTAGCATAAGTCGTTGTCGCGCAGACTTCGCAAATGTCGATGGTCGAGTAGCTCGCGCCCGACCGACTGACTGCCTAGTTCGAGCTGTCGCACGGTGCGCGCTTTGATGTTGTAGTACTTGCTTTGATGTCTGCCTTTGATCGCGACGTCGACGGCTCTGCTACTTGCCTCTCTCTGGCTTGACGTGACTCCGTGAATATTCAGCGGTCTTGATGGTCCTTGCGCCCCGATCTGGGCGGCTATGTCGTCGTCGATAAGGCTAATTGTAGAACCCTCGTCCATTAATCCGTAAGTCTCTATTTCACCGGCGGGTCCTTTGATCGTAATCGGGCACACCTTGAGTAAAACTCCGTGGGGTGTGTGTACTCTCGCAGACGCGGTGATGGCAGAGTCTTCTTGCGGTGATGATGATGAAACCTTCTTTGTGTGAAGTAATGCGTGATGAGGCATTCTACATTCTTCTATTCCACATTTTTTAGCCTTACATGTGAAGCGACGATGTTTGTTGTTGAGGCAAACAAAACATATCTTTGTCTCTTTCGCCCATTGCCATCTCTCTTGCACACTCATTTCTTTGAGCTTTTTGCACTGTGGCGTGGGATGTTCGGAACCACAACAATGACACACGTTCTTGCTCTGTGTGTTACCGTTCTCAGTTGTGGTGTAAACTTTAGCGTTCGTTGTTCGTTGCGATGTTTTCTGCGTTTTCGTGTCTTTGTTCGCCGTATGCAATGCTGTCGTGTAGCAGTGACGTACCGCACGATCCGCTTCTCTCATAAAGAAGCGCGATAACGTCACGATCTCAGACTCGTCCGGGAATCCATGATCTTCTGCATAGTCGCACCAACGGGATCGCAAATGTTCACTCATCTTCTCAGTGATGTGGCGAACTAACATTGGGTTTTTCAGGTACCCCTTCTTATCAAGACACGAAACGACAGTTACGATGTTTTGCAACTTAATTGCAAACACGTTCAGATCTGCCGCGGTCGTTCCTATACGCGGCAGTTTCCTTAGCTCTTCTAAGGCTTGATCGATAATTATCTCTGGCTGTCCGTAACGCTGTTCTAGCGTTGCCATAATCGCGGACGGCTCCGTCGCTGTGTATAATAGCGCGACTACACACTGTCGGGCTTCTCCTTTTATACACGAGCGTAGACGGGCGAGATTTTCGATCGGCGGTATGTTGTAGACCGTAGTCGCTTCATTGACGGCCGCTTTGAACGGAAGCCACTCCCCCGGTGCGCCGCTGAACGGCGGTAGGTCTGGTGGTTTTCTGCTTCGGTTCCCTCGGGCCATCTTCTCTAAAGCTTCGGCTAGTCGGTCAATCCCTCTATCATGGGACGGAGCGCGGTAAGGCGATGACTCGTTCCGCGTTGCCTTGTACGTTGCACGGTTCGGTGCGATAGTGACTCGTTCTGTCTCTCTCGCACGTTCCGTGCGCTCACGTGGGCGCGCTGCTTCTTCGGTGTCGGTCGTTTGTACGCGATTAATCCAATCGCTAACTCGCTTGCTATTTTCAGCTATGTCTTGATCACGCAGACTTCCGCGTTCCGATTCCTCTTCGTGAATCGCGTCAATGTCTGCTGCTAACCTCTTCTTTATCAGCTCGGCTTGAATCTGTAGTTCCTTTCGCTGTACGTCCGCCATCAGCTCGGCGGCTTCCAGTTCAGCTCTACGGATCCTTGCACTGGCGCTGACCGTCGATCGGACGGAAGGGGCGCGGCTCGGCGGCTTGTCCAACGTGGTGGTAGGTGGTGGTGCGGGGCGCGGAATGTACGCGGGTGCGGGGTTTGTAGACGGTGATGCCGGGTAGTCCTCGTAGACACGTAGCTCGGTACCGTCTCGTTCGTCGACGGCGGCTTTGCTGCGTGTAGTCGGCATCTTCGGCTCTTGTGTGCCCCTAACGGCCCTACCTCCCTAATGTCCCTACCTCCCTAACGTCCCTAACAGACCCGCAGGAGGGGCCGGCCCTGTTTAAAGGCCGGGATACGCTCCCTTGGGGATGGAAAAGGGGGACGGGAGAGGGGGGACTTACCCGGCAGAGGAAGTATGCACAGAACGAGGTGCTCGGCGGGAGGGGGGAATGTCCTCCCGCTTCAGCAGTGCCTACAGTCCGGCCCTCGTCTGTACACACCCGTACCGGCGTAAGAACACTAGTCGGTGGTCTTGCCCACCGGTAGCGCCGTGTCAAGCAACTACTCCACCAATATAGGCGTTGGACCTGTCTCCGTCGCCCTTTGACACCGTTAGGTGGCTAAGGAGCACAGGCCGCGGACGAACCGCGTTATTGTTGTTGGTAGCGAGTCTTCGTATTCGTAGACCGACGGTACGTCCTGGGACGTCCTCAGGTACCCGGCGCGCCTTTGGGCGTTCTTGAAGTGCCTCTTGTGGCCTCTTCACCATAAGGCGCCGGTTGACGACTCAGGAACCTCGTTCGGGGTTGGGGTACCGTATTTAATGAAACACGGTACCAAAGCGACGCTCGACGCTTGCTTGATGCCGCCCGCTGTCGCCTCGTTGACAAGCGGCGCGGTACAGTTGCAGAAGGTCGTCCGCTGTCCCCAGGTTGACAGGCGTACGATGCAGATGCAGATGGTCGTCCGCTGTCCCCAGGTTGACAAGCGTAACGATGCAAATGTAGGTGACCGCCCGCTGTCCCCAAGTTGACAAGCGTAACGATGCAAATGTAGGTGACCGCCCGCTGTCCCCAAGTTGACAGGCGGAACGGCTGATGCTGGAGTAATCCGGCGTCGATGGACCACGTTGTGGGGGTCGTAATCAAACTTCGGTTCTTCAAATAATAGTGGACTGTATTTCGTTTTCTTCTTAGGTGTATATATAATACAATATACAATTCAAGCGAAGTCGTAGAGCGTAACAATATTTTTGGCCGGGCACCTTAGGCACTCCCTACCCTTACCGGATAGAGAGCACCTAATTTTTACACAAAATTTCACAAATCTTTCTCTAATTTTCACTATGGGCCCGGCACATTTTCGACTATAACTTTCTCATACATAGCTCGATTTTAGTCTACATAATCTTAAAATCTAGCTTACGACGTTACCTATTACCATGTATTACATAATCTTTACTTATTCTTTTACATAATCTACAATAAGTAAAAACATGGCAAAAATACGCGTTCGCGCGGTTTTTATATGTACTTGTCTCGCTCTAACATATTGCTGTCTTTCTCTAGCAATTTGGCGATTACATATTCTTATTCAAGTACATATATTCGTTTACAATAAGTTTATTTACGCGTATTCAAGAAGTAAATAAACCATGACAAATTTTACATAACAACAAATTAAATTAGCAAAAATAAAATAAAGAGTTTACATAACTGCTCGTAATCGAGTTTGTAAAATTAAAGTACTTAAGCTATAAAACACGAAATCTATACATAATATGTGCAATAAATGCGACTAAAGCTACGGGAGTTTACACAGGTACAAAAAAGAAGGAATATTTATTTACAAGGCTCGTCGATCCGCAACAGTAACTTATATCTAAACAATTAACGTAAATAGTTTAAAAGAAACGTAAAATGTTACAAAAGTAACTTACTGGCAATGCTGATGGTGCGCACAAAGCAAATTAAAAAAAAAGTTCACCAAAAAGGTTCCGATTCCGAGATTTTAACATATTTAAAAAAGTTGTATAATAAAATCGGCACCATAGAGGTTAAGTAAATAGGTTTAATGATTTTTTGACTCACAAACTCGGTGCACACGATGTTCTAAATTCAAATTTACTTTACCCTCTAGAGGATAAAATGGACTTTTCCAGTCAGATATCGAAGAGTAAAAATACACTTTCCGAGATAGTGGGATGAAAAAAATTATAATCTTGACCATGAAATATGTGCTAAATTCATAACTCTACAATGCTTCTGGGGGGGGGCTGGGGGGGCTTAGCCATTAGCGATAAACAACAAGAAAAACTTTACCTTTCTATACCAAGTACTGTAACAAAATTACCTCTAGCACTTAATCCTTTCATTCAGAATCATAATATCACTTAGTACTTTCCATGGGAGATAATAATAATCTGCCATTTAATTGGTTTTCACATAATATTATGTAAATTCATAAAAATAGTAATTCGAGTTTCAGGACATTTTATCAGATGACATTGACGTTCATTGATGGCTGCCATTTGAAGTTGACATATGCAAAACATGGTGCCAAGTGTCACCAAAAAAAAAAAAAAACCATAAAGAAATTATCGATTTTATCAGTTTTTTTATCATTTTGAGGATTCGCTCGTGTGTAGTGGAACTTATTTAAAAAGTTAACTATTTGGGGTGACCAGGTAATAAACTTTATGACATTTTAGAAGATGATTGGGAGGATGAAAGTGATTACTGTTTTGGTATATTTTCTAATTAGATTCAATTTCACGTTGATATTCGGAGGGAATTGTCCTCCAAAATAAACGTTGACTTCGTATCAGCTCTTCGAAGGTGGGGTCATTCGTTGTAGGTCAATTTCTCTCAGGGTGTCTTCGGGTTTCTGCTGTTTTGATATACAGAGTATTTTGTTTGTTGGACTTAATAATATTTGGCTTTAGGAAACTCAGTTTTTCTCATATTTGGTGAATTCTAACATCTCGTTTTTTTATACTTTTGGTAGAATTATAATTCGATGGTAATGGTGGTCACACTGACGGCGGCCATTCCTGGTTTTTTCTTTTTTGTGGAGATTGTTGGAAGGTCGCTTGAAAAAAAATTGTGATAGCGGCGTGGAGGCAGGCCTTCGGGCCTTGCCTCGCGCCACACTTGCAGATAGTCGTGCCCGGGAGCCTCTCCTCCATTTGTATTGGACTTATTTCAAGTTTATACCGAAATATTTCATCGGCCTGGGAGTCGAGCGTTGTCGCGCTTCACCTCCTATTTATGGAAATAGCACCCACGCAGGAACGTGGTAAGTGTACCAAGGGCCGCGCTCTTTTCCTTTTGTGGTTATAGTTATTTTAACACTGGAATTGTATTGTTCCAGGGTTTTTACCCTACGCGTGAAACATCGTGTTTAGGGGAAGCTGGGTAACAATGAATAACGTTTTTTCTAACGCTAAAAATTACTATACTCTTTATATATAGGAAATTATTTTTACACAAATACTATAGATACATTATCGAAGCACAAGGGGAGCACATAATTTGGACGCTAACTTCAATAATTACGACTCAGTGAGGCATTTAACAAAAAATGGGAAATTATTCATAGTTCCCCAGGACTGGGTCACTATGAATAACTGCTCGGGTAACAATGAACCAATGGGGTACAATGAATTTTAATGGAAATATGAGGCACAAAAAGTGAAAAAAACTTGAGTTTGTCTTTGAAAATAACTTTCTTTGAATAATTGAAGATCAAATTGTATTTAACTCTTAAGGCTGTAACATAAAAACTGCATTTATTCATCAAAAATATATTTTAAAATCAATCTCTTCTCAATTGTAATTTAAATCGTAATTAAAAGTATAAAAATCACATTTTTACAAGCTTTTAGCGACTTTCACCTATCTGTTGTCTGTCTGCCTGTAATCAAAGCTTTCAATTTAAATTATACCCACTTCCCGCTTTCGATTGAGCTGAAATTTTGCGTGCAAATCGGATGACAATGCAATATTATTATGACATGGAGCTGATCTGATGATGGAGCTAGAAGGCTGGATCTGATGATGGCTATACGAACTCCGTAATTAATCGACGTAACCCCATCGAGTTTGGGCTCATTTGATTCGAACGACAATTTCTTGAAGAAAGTACTTATCATGGTTCTAGAATTATAAAAGCTTATTTTTTAAGTTATTTTTATTTCACTTGTATACAACCTATGTCTAATAAATATATGGAAGGAATGCCTGACAGAGTATTGATTGACTGATCTATTAAATCAAAGCCCAAACCGCGGAACTGATTGGGTTGAAATTTGAAGATGTTGAACATATCGACATTGTGTCGATATATGCCGTTGTCCGGCATCCCGAGGCTGACTCAAACTTCATTTATTCAAATAGGCTACAATAGAGCACATTTGCAAGTCAATTTTATATTTTTTTCAAATTTCAATGAATCCATTTCCAATTCATCTATTTGGCTACATTTTATAATTTTATCAGAGATAGAGCGTTGCGCAGCTTCGGATGTCTTCCGAATGTAGTTACGTGCCATTTTATATACCTAAATAATAAAGGATAAGATTCAAAAGTAAATAAGAACGAGGTAATTTTCATTGTACCCCATGCTTGTTTGGTATGGGGAACAATGAATAACCTATTCATTGTTACCCAGTGGCCGATTATTCATTGTTACCCAACGACCGTTTGACCAAACTAATTAAAAAAAATAATATTCTATCACGAGTATCAAAGTTGTAAAACAGAAAACACAAAATTAAAACATTACCGATCCCAAATTATCTATCAGAAAAATAAAAATTGAATCCAGAACTACGTGAAACACTTTTCAAAAAGTAGTGAAAATTTACTTTTGTTAATCATTGTTCCCCAATTTTCAGCAGCGGGTCTCTCTCCAACCACAGCTCAGTGTGGACTGGATTGAACGATTGGTATCACCCACGGCTCATTTCAGTTCATTCGGTGTGAGTGAATAACTAAAGCACAGATACTTATTGGAGTTTATTCACTGTTCCCCATTATCCATTGTTACCCAGTTTCCCCTACCCTACGCTGGAAATAGTTCTTGCCCTACGCTGGAAGCGTGGTGATTTTGCCCTACGTGTGAAGCATTGCTTGCCCTGCGCGTGAACGTGGTTATTTGCTCTACGCGGAATGGTGTTTGTACTACGCTGGTTTTCTTTTGGACCTGTTTAACTACGGCGTTCTTCTGGACGGTGCTTTCGGCCACCAGTTTGTCTACGGTGTCTGCCTGCGCTGGTTTAGTGACGGCGTTCAGCTGCGGTGTTTAACTGTGGCGCTTTAGATGCCCTTTATATCGACGGTGCCATAGGCCCCTCATTTTACTTAACTACAAAACTTATCGAGACTCATATGTATGCACGGTGTTGTAAGTCACCAGTGTTTGTAAACTGCCAGTTATACTATTATTTTTAGATAACTTATTGGGACGACCAGTGTTCCTGGTCTATTTTGTGGCTATGCTTATGTAACGTTGTAACTACCCTATTGATATTTAGTTTTCGTAAGGGCCGCTAGCCGCCCAAGATTTTAATAACTTTAACTCTTGTAATTACTAGAGATAATCGAACTTAGATTATAACCTAAAGGACTAAGAAACTAATATTTGGCAGATAATATACATTTTATTAGAAAACTTTTGTTTGAATTCACGGAACACCTTTGTTGGCTGAGCGAGTGTCTGGCGCCCTTATTTATATAAATTCTTGACACTTTCTCTCCCCAAGCCTCGGTAACTCAACCCACGGAAACCCGAACCCTCTCATGCTCTATCCTTTAAACAGGAGTCGGCCGGCACCTAACTACTCAGGCGTGAAAGCTGACAGACCACCACTGGTCCGAGGCGGACACGTCTGATGAGTTACAGTACCTAACCTTGATTTAAAACATAATTTGGGGTTTGACCACTGCTGGGAAAATATGAATTAGAAATAAATTAATACCACTTTACTTTAATACTAAACTTAGGCTATGTCACATAGGTAGCTTCTTACTCTTACGGCTTACGTACCAACTTAATAACTAAATTATTATTGTAAGGCTGGGGTCCCACGGGTGCGTCAGGCCGCAGGCCGCGCCGCGTCCGGCGCGTCCGGCGCGTCCGGCGGGGGCCATCGGCGTCTGTCCGGAGTCCGGATACATCGGGTGACAGGTAAGGTATAAGTTCTAAGTTACAGCGCCTGTCGCGTGCGTCGTAAATAAATCAACGGAAATTTATAATATTATGTACTTAGTTTTCTTTTTGCAAAAAAAAAAACAAACAATAATACTACAGCTACTACAGCAGTAAAGAACACTTTTATTAACCATAGATCGGCCACAAGCCAATCTACAGAAAATCCAAGTGTTAAATATATTAAATTACGAGGGGGATTTTTTTTTACTATCTGTAAAATTTTCCCCACTTTTTAAAATGTTCGGGACGGTGGGGAAAATTTTACACAAATGTAAAGGAATCCCCCGAGGGGATTCCTTGGTGGGGAAAACTGGAGTAAGCCTTCCAAACCACTGTCAGATGGCAGAGTGCCCAGAATGCTGGCAGCATTGCCACGATGAATGGCAATACTTATGTATACGTTGGGCCGAGTCATATACTATAGCTTTATGATCTGTGGGCCGAGTCGTACTTTATTAAAATAACCACGCACCGCACCACGCGCACAGGTAGGCGGAAGGCGGACGCGACGACGGCTCGCTTCATACGCTCGGTTCCTACGATCTGTCGGCCTGTCGCGGCACGGCGCGGCCCGCACTCAACAACAACAAGCCGAGAGACCCCACGCCCCACACTGACGAGATAACTCTACGAGGCAGGACCCACGCTGACTGTGCTGCTGTGCTGCGGGCCCCCGCTGCGTCGGGCGACGGTGACACCTCACCGGCAGCGGCGAGGTGTCAGCAGCGGTGAGGTGTCAGCAGCGGCGAGGTGTCAGCAGCGGCTAGGTGTCAGTGTCGGCGGCGTCGGGCGGCTCCAGCTTGACGCTGACGAGCGCCTCCGCGCCCTCCTCCCCCGCGCCCCACCCGCCGCCCCACCCCGCGCCCGCCTCGCCCTCCACCAGCTCGTGCAGCAGCAGCACGCACTGGCGCCGGAACAGCCTGCACACACGCACACATGCACTCGCCGCACGCACGCACACGCGCACACACGCGGGACGCTCACCGTTGCTTGTCCGGCGGCAGCTCGCGGTAGTCGCAGTACAGCCCCTTGAAGAAGTGGAAGTAGGGCTCGTCCTCGTCGCGGTCGCGGTCGCGGTCGGCGCGCTCCCCCGGCGGCGGCGAGGCGCCGGTCCTGCTGCAAGGCGCAGGGTCACACGCGGGCGGACACGGGGGACAGAGGGCACACAGTAGGTGGGTACACTCACGTGTCGGTGGCCATGTGGGCGCGCAGGAAGTCGAGCTCGGCGGCGAGGTACCAGCGCGACACGGCGCGGCCGCGGCCCGTGCGCGCGCCCACCGACACGTTGCGCAGGTGCCGCGAGTACGAGTTGCGGATGTGCGACCACTTGCGCCGCACCTCCGACACTGCACACACACACACACACACACACGCCAGGTCACGCCACGCCACACCACACTGTGAGGGCGCTTCCGCACTTATAACCGAAGCCGCAGAACATTAAGAATGCTGCTGGTAGTTTCCAAAATCGTAAAGAATGCTGATGTTAGCATGTTATGCGTGACCACCGTTCGATTCTGTCGGTCTTTGTACAGTTTTGACGGACCGTAATAATAGTATATCTATTCTTAGGTAGTAGTAAGTATTTGTACGAAAACGACTAGTAGGTATCGGTTATATTACTTAGGTTAGTTATAAAACGGCTTCGGTTCGGGTGTGTAATACCACGGTAAAGAGATATACAGTAGTTTGACTGAGCGTGATTTTTGAACATAAATACCTACAGTCTCGCGGTACATGCGCAAGTCATAGGGCTGCCGGGCAGCCGCTGCCCGCATACAGTAGGTACCTACCTATTTCATATCATCTACTTACTTGAGCTAATATCTAGATGAGTTATTTTAAATTAATTATATTATTTTTGTACATTTATTGATATTTTTATTACAAGCTTTTATTTCATTTTCATATTACCTACCTATATGTACCTTACTACGTCCGCTTAGGAACCACTGAATGTCCGTTACAAAAATGCAACAGTCTAATGAGATTTGAAAATGTATTGTATCAAACTTAGTACACCCTTCATCCCGCGTTTTTTGCGGCTATGACTAAAAATACCTAAGAACACTTCCGCCTAACTTACTTTTCAAACAAAATCTAAATCGAATCTATGAGACAGACACGTCAAACTTATCACACCCTTTCGTCTTTGCGTCGGGAGTTAAAAATAAATACGATTGATCACTCTTCAATTCAATAAAAAGTAGGTACATAATAACAGGTAGATTAAAACTAAAGTTGGTTCATTATTAAGAAGCCTAATCTGGGAACTACAATAGGTTTTATTCCAGCATAGTAGGGATACCTACCTACTTACCTATCATGTCGTGGCGGCGTATATTGAAACCCAAGACAAGAGACAAAACAAGACAAAATACAAGACAAGAGACAAGACAAGAGACAAGATAAGAGACAAGACAAGAGACAAGACAAGAGACAAGACAAGAGACAAGACAAGAGACAAGACAAGACAAGAGACAAGACAAGACAAGAGACAAGACAAGAGACAAGACAAGACAAGAGACAAGACAAGACAAGACAAGAGACAAGACAAGAGACAAGACAAGAGACAAGACTTGGACTCTTACTCACACACTTACTCGGTCTCTCACTTGCACTCTTACTCGGACTTTTACTCGGTCTCTTACTCGCACTCTTACTCAAACTCTTAGTCGGGCTCTTACTCGCACTCTTACTCGGACTCTTACTCGCAGTCTTACTCGAATTCTTACTCAGATTCTTATTCGCATTCTTACTCGGACTCTTACTCGAATTCTTACTCAGATTCTTACTCGCACTCTTACTCGGTCTCTTACTCGCACTCTTACTCGGACTCTTACTCGGAATCTTAATCGCACTTTTACTCGGACTATTACTCGCACTCTTACTCGGACACTTACACGCAGTCTTACTCGAATTCTTACTCAGTTTCTCACTTGCACTCTTACTCGGACTCTTATCGGACTCTTACTTGGACTCTTACTTGGAGTCTTACTCGGTCTCTTACTCGCACTCTTACTTCAGCAGAATACTTTTAAAAATAAAAAAAATAACTTCTTACTAACTTACCTCAAAAACAGCATAATATCGCATGCTATTTTTTTGCCATTTTATATAATTAATTATATTATGTATACATACGTCAAAAGTAAATAACGTAAATTACACTAAATACTTGCAAAAAACTATCGCGACGTCCGCCCGTCGCTGCGTGGCACCCGCTTCTGGATTATATACCCACTTCTACCCACATCTACCCACATCTACCGACATCTACCTACTCCCACATTCCGACTTTTTCTATGGAGTCGAACTACTGTATATCTCTTTACCGTGGTAATACGGAAGCGCTCTCACAGTAAAATACACTATAGATCTATAATGTTAAAAAGATTGCATGTTGTATAGGTTAAAGGAAATTGCGAAGATAGGTAGGTATTTATAAAAAAAACTATTAAGTAGGTTATTGCACTAACATAAAACTAAGTACATACATAAGTACCTAATTAATTGACGACCTCTGTGGCGCGGTGGGCTAATACCCGCCTGCAACGCAGAAGGTTGCGGGTTCGATTCCCGCATGGGACAAATGTTTGTGTGATCCACAGGTATTTGTTTCTGGTCTGGGTGGTTTTTCAATATCTATTATAAGTATGTATTTACAAAAGAAAAGTATATAAGTATTATATCCGTTATCCTCAGTGGCGGATTTGCCCTAAGGCCCAGTAGGCCCGGGCCTAGGGCGGCCAGATATTAGGGGCGGCCAATCGTGACAAAAAATCACTGGTGACAAGAAATAACTAAAAGTACGTAAATATTTTAAAGGCTTCAAGGGGCCATGGGTTTTTCTCGGCGGCTCTGCTCTATAATAAGAATATTTATTTTCTCACCGTTCAGAACACATCTTTTGAAGCCTGAAATATAAAATTTTCTCGGCACTCGCAGCTAGCTGCTCGCGCAATTATAAATAGAATATTATGTATTTTGCTTACCACTCAGAACGAGGTCATTGCACACAGTACCGGCGTTAGGGTGGGGCCCGGTTGGGCGACCGCCCAGGGCGCCGGATAAAAGGGGCGCCACAGGCTCTATAATGGGGCGCCCGTGGCGCCCCATTCCTACTGAAAAATTCAATATTCTCGGTGCTCGTAGCAAGCTGCTCGCGCTTTTATAAGAACATTTAGTTTCTTTGACACTCGAAGGAAGATAAACGCACATCATTCGTGCTGAAAAATTCAAATTTTTTTCGGCGCTCGCAGCGAGTTACTCGCGCTTTTATAAATAAGGACATTTAGTTTCTTTGCCACTCGAAGCTAGCTAAACGCACATCATTCGTGCTGTTAAATATCTAAATTTTCTCGGCGCTCGCAGCGAGCTGCTCGCGCTTTTATGAATAAGAATACTTATTTAGTTTTTTTGCCGCTCGGAGCAAGCTAAACGCACAACATTCGTGCTGAAAAATTCAAAATTTTCTCGGCGCTCGCAGCGAGCTGCTCGTGTTTTTATAAATGAGAACATTTACTTTCTTTGTCACTTGAAGCAAGCTTAACGCACATCATACTACGTGCTGAAAAATTCAAATTTTTCGCGGTGCTCGCGCTTTTATAAATAAGGACATTTAGTTTCTTTGCCACTCGAAGCAAGCTAAACGCACATCATTCGTGTTGAACAAATCTACATTTTCGCGGCGCTCGCAGCGAGCTGCTCGCGCTTTTATAAATAAGAATACTTATTTAGTTTCTTTGCCGATCGGAGCAAGCTAAACGCACATCATTCGTGCTGAAAAATTCAAAATTTTCTCGGAACTCGCAGCAAGCTGGAAAGGTGGATTTTTTTCCAGATACGCCCATGATTTTGCCCATCGGAATCGGCCCAGAAAAAAATCCTGGAATTTTTTCCTTTTTAGTATGGGTTTGAATTGCTTTTTAGGGGGCGCAGTAGAAATCTCGCCCAGGGCGCTGGTAATGTTAAAACCGGCTCTGATTGCACATCTTTTGTAGTCTGAAACGTAAAATTTTCTCGGCGCTCACAGCAAGCTGCTCGCGCATTACAAGGTTTTTAAAATTTTATTCTATTCGGAATGAGTTTAATGCACACGTTCTTGTCAGAGATATAACATTTCCTATTTTAGAGATTCAAATTGTAGGTAAACGTTGAAATGTACAAACCTACCTTGTTCACAAGAAAAAAAAATCTGGATCCGCCACTGTTTAACACATTCGGTGCCGACTCGCCATGCGAGTTCACGTTCATTTTGTTCGCGAGTCGGTGGCACCGAATGTGTTAAGGAGTAAGTAGGAATAGACATGTTCTATACGACGTAGGTGCAGGTATTACATGGACTGGGGCCTAGGGCGGCCTAGAGGGTAGTTCCCGTTCGTACACACTCCCATCGTTCACACTGTTACCGAACGGGAAGAGATCATAAAATATGTTCCGCTCGGTCACAGTGTGTACGGTCGCTACTTTTTTTCGAAACGTTCCCGATCAGTTATACCCGGTCGTAAACACTGTTGACGATCGGGAAAAGATCAAAAAAGATGTTTCGCTCGGTCACAGTGTTGACGAGTGCTACTTTTTATTCCCACTCGTCCCTAATTTTTTTGTATCTAGTCAAGATGCAAAAAAAAATTAAGGTACCAATGAGAGATATTATTGCTATTTTTAACGGTAGTTTGTACCTAAGTGGGTACTTTGATATTCTATTATAGTAAACAGCTCCGTAATTAGGATATGCGGTTGGGGTGGTATGCGAAACTATGCCTTATTATTACTAGCGCGGTATCGCCGTACTTATTTGCCGTAAAGGCAACACAATCAACCAATTTTAATACAATAATCTGAATAACATTGTTTCTTAATACATAATATATATTATTATACTAGCTGACCCGCGCGCACTTCGAAACGCGTGACAATCAATTCATAAAGTGATGAATTTGGTGCACTCTTTTCTCTCTTAAAGATTGATACGCTCGCTATAAATATATAGTATTATATCCGTTACCCTAACCACCATATTACAAGTATTAAGTTGCTTAGTTTGGGGTTAGGTGACGCTGCGCTGTGTGTACTTCTGAAATATTTATTTATTTATAAACGAAGCGATTTTATATTAAGTATGTAGTATAAATTCTTTTGATATAGAAAAATATGGCTCTTTTACAGCATGTAATTTGAATGAATACTTTCGAAGATATTACAGATTTGAAATGCAGTGGTACCAAATTAGGTATAACTAATAAAATAAATGAAACAAAAAAAGTGTGTGCGTGTAACCTTTACGCGCGATTGAAGTAAAACTTCTTTGGCGTTGACGACATATATCACTGAAATGATTAAATATTAACTTAAATAAATAAATATTATATTATAATTTAATTATATTTATTATTCATGTGCTTTACAAAGATTATTTAAATGTTATATTAATATTATTCATTCGAAACAGGTAATTGAATGTCATCATAATTTCTTACGTACGAAATTATAGGTTTGTGGTAACTATAATGTGAAACATAAATTTTACTCTCTAAATTTGCTACTTTTCTTGAAAATACAGCATCTATCGTTGTACCGAAACGCGTTGTTGAATGAAGTCGAGAAGTATTCATAGATAAATCAAATTTATTTAAAATTCATTAATATAACTTTCATATTTTATAAATACTTTCATTTGTTAAATAAAATAATTGAGAGTAGCAAATTGAAGGTTAGATCAGCACATGTCAATATAACCTTGTTATTGAATATTATAAAATGTCGCAATTGTCAGAAAATTTATTTTTAATTTACTTATTTTAAAAGTAATAAATAAACAAGTATATTTAGAGATTTTCAAAAAAAATTTGCAATTTAAAATAATGTTTTTAAAACTGATGAATTTTTCATTCACTTTGCTATTCACAATTGATCCGTTTGAAAATTTGGAAATAAATAATCCTAATTGATTATGATATTTGCCACTAGCTGGCGTATAAGTCAAGAAGCGTGTAGTATATGACATATACTTACAACCAATCAGAATTATTATTTTTAAATGGCGGAAACTACACAGACTATAGTAAGCGTTACTTCCGTCAGAAAAAAAAATCTGAGTTACTCCCTAGTCGCGCCTAAAGAAGTTTTCAACCAATCAGAATTATTATTTTTAAATGGCGGAAACTACACAGACTATAGTAAGCGTTACTTCCGTCAGAAAAAAAAATCTGAGTTACTCCCTAGTCGCGCCTAAAGAAGTTTTACTTCAATAAATGTAGGTATTATTTGACTGTTTTATGCGCCACGAAGTGCGCGCAATTCCACTAGCAGAACTTTTTAAATAAAAGTTAGTTCAGGTGTGATTTAGGTACGAGTGGGAATAAATAGTAGCGTTCGTCCACACTGCGAACAATCGAAACTTTTTTTTCCCGATCGTTAACACTGTTAACGACGGTGTGAACGACTGGGAAAAAAAAGTAGCGATCGTACACACTGTGACCGAGCGAAACATCTTTTTTGACCTTTTCCCGTTCGGTAACAGTGTGAACGATGGGGGTGTGTACGAACGGGAACTACCCGGCCTAGACTGTAAATCCGCCACTGGTTATCCTAACCACCATATTACAAGCATTAAGTTGCTTAGTTTGGGGTTAGGTGGCGCTGTGTGAAACGTCCTGAAATATTTATTTTTTATTTTTAATTATGATTTGAGTAAGTAGTACAAAATCGAATAAATGGGTAGATTTCTACAGTTGCAAACGAATATATTTGCATCGGCGAGTACTATTGTATATCGGGTTTATTCTGTACTCTGACTGATGTATCAGCTAAGTTAACGGTGATAATAATATCTCTTTACCGTGCCGTGGCCGTGACGGTGACGTAAAGGCTGGCGCACACTGATAGCGCGCTGCACCGCCTACAGATGTAAATACACCGATTTAAAACGTTATATTCCAAATCTTGTGGTATAATACTCCAAATACACAATTTCAAACAGTTTAAAACTCTCCTACAAATATAAAAAAAAATATTTTATTCTTCGTTATTTTGAGCAATTATTGAGTTAAAACCTACTACGTTAACATTACAGCAATGCCATGTCGCCAAAGTAAAAAAATCCTATACCCCTGCAATAAGTAGGTAAGTAAACCTACCTATAGTAAAAATATTATACAACATTAATAAAAAAGAAGCAAAACTAATATAATAAATCACCCTCAAAACAACAATAGCAAAATATTAGTTAATAGAATTTTAATAAAAGTTTATAGAATATCAATAGAGAGTAAGTACCTATTTCCTACAATATTGTCGAGATACCTACAACTGATTACGATATCGTAACGAGGCAAGAGTGTGAGTTTAGTTAAAACCGAATTAAAATTATTAGGTATACCTAAAGTAGGTATATTTATTATGTGGTTATCAAAAAAGTTTTTAATTCTATTCAACCTATAGTTTTTTATTACGAACACAGAGCTTTCACCGTATCAATGTAGTTTTTATAACTAATTCCTATCTCTCCACTTGGTCGGACGGACCAAACTAACTGAACTTACGGTACCTACTTGTAACGCCTATATTTAATGTCAGTAAGTACTCAATCTCGATGCGACGTTGCCAGCTTTCAACTCTACATACACGGTAAAGAGTATCTCTTTACCGTGGTGCGGCGCCGGCACTGCTCTTTATGTATGTGTGTGAGTGTACGTAGTTATAGGTAGATTGCGAGTGTGTGAAAATGCGACGTTGCCGTTTGGTGCTGCGCCCGCACTGCTCTTTATGTATGTGTGTGAGTGTACGTAGTATAGGCAGATTGCGAATGTGTGCATTTGGTTAGATTGGTTAAGTTACAAACCGAATTAAATTATAACAAGCTTTTATTTGACAGAAAACAGACAGGTGAATGGTCTGTTGTCTGTCTATCTGTATTCAAATCCTAAACGTTTGTTTGCGCGCGTGTAGCTTAGGTGAGAATGTGTGAATTAGGTGAAAATGTGAAGAAAGTGTTCATCCCGTTGTGGATGTAATGACAAAAAACAAAAGTGCTTAGAAGGGATACATCATGTCGGTAACAAATGTTACAACCAGTATAATTATTCAGAACATACAGATTACGTTGAGGACATTAATTAGATAAAAATACGTTTTATTTTTAATAATTTTATCAGTAAGTTTAGTACAACACATACACCTACCTATTATTATGCTGATCACATCAGAAAAAAACTTGTAAATACAACTTATGAATACGTACCAGCTTACTTAAATTTTATTATATATTTTCATTACTATCGCACATGCTTTTTATTCAAAATTCTATGATCATTCTATAGAAAATCCGTCTAATCGCTTAGCTACCGCTATGAGTTCAGCGCTACCGATGCTCATTCAAACGGCTGCAGTTCCGTGTATATAGCTTTATTGTAATGATTAAAGGTTTTTTAGAAAGCTGATGAAAGAAACTAAATATTTTATAATAACCTACATTTGCATTATCCTAACGGTTACCAAGTTATATACATAAGAAGAAATTTTTTTTTTAGAAATTATGTTTTTTGGAATTATTTCCTTTCTTACTTACTTCAAATTAATAGTTCTTAGAAATAAAATGATGCTTATTTAATAACCTTTCATTTGACACCCTACTTAAGTAAATCGGTTTAGTAGATATTGAAATAACCCGCACAATAGAATAGGCTGGCGGCCATCTTTGTGACGTCATAACTACCCCCTCTATACACTTAGGAAGTGACTACCGCACTTTTCGTGTTCAGGAAAATATGACAAATAAGTACATACCAATAATCTGTATGGCGGAGATGTGTCCCACGGAAATTTTATTTTTTTGTATTGGGGACCGTACTATATGCAAAATTCGTAACTCAAATAAAAGCTTGTAATAATTTAATTCAATTTTTAACTAACAATAAAAAAAAATATTCACACACTCTCACCTCAACTACACACACATACGTAAATGATTTGATTACAGATAGACAGACAACAGACCCTTCACCTGTCTGTTTTCTGTCAAATAAAAGCTTGTTATAATTTTATTCGGTTTGTAACTTAACCAATCTAACCAAATGCACACATTCGCAATCTACCTATACTACGTACACTCGTACGTAGTATAGGTAGATCGTGTGTGTGTGTGTGTGAGTACACACATACATAAAGAGCAGTGCGGGCCCGCACAATACGGCAACGTCGCATTACATACACACTCGGAATCTACCTAACTACGTACACTCACACACATACATAAAGAGCAGTGCAGACGCCGCACAATACGGCAACGTCGCACGACTAGGGCGGATCCAGGATTGGGCCCTGGGGGGGAAGGTGCAAAAATATTATTATAACGTTAACTACAAAATGTGTGAGTTTTGCTCGCTCTGAACAGTTAAAAAATTCAAATATTCTTAAAAGATATATGCAAAATTCGTAACTCAAATTAAAGCTTGTAATAATTTAATTCAATTTCTAACTAACAATAAAATAATAATAATATTCACACACTCACGTCAACTACACACACATACGTAAAAGATATGATTACAAATAGATAGACAACAGACCTTTCACCTGTCTGTTGTCTGTCAAATAAAAGCTTGTAATAATTTAATTCAATTTCTAACTAACGATAAAATAATAATAATATTCACACACTCTCACCTCAACTACACACACATACGTAAAAGATATGATTACAAATAGATAGACAACAGACCTTTCACCTGTCTGTTGTCTGTCAAATAAAAGCTTGTAATAATTTAATTCAATTTCTAACTAACAATAAAATAATAATAATATTCACACACTCACGTCAACTACACACACATACGTAAAAGATATGATTACAAATAGATAGACAACAGACCTTTCACCTGTCTGTTGTCTGTCAAATAAAAGCTTGTTATAATTTAGTTCGATTTCTTACTAACAATAAAAAAAGAATTGTATACTACGAAGTAAGAAGACAAGCAAGACGCTCTCCTGTTGGTAAGAGATAACGCTGCCCATTATTAGTACAGTGCTACTCAGTATTTTACAAACGTACGATTCTGAGTGCACTGCGCCAACGCTTCTTACTTGAGAGTCATAAGATGATAAGACTCCTCAGCCCAGTAATTTCATTAGCTACAGTGCCCTTCTACCGAAGCAAACTCACACATTTTGTAGTTAACGTTATAATAATATTTTTGCACCTTCCCCCCCAGGGCCCAATCCTGGATCCGCCCTAGTCGTGCGACGTTGCCATATTGTGCGGCGTCTGCACTGCTCTTTATGTATGTGTGTGAGTGTACGTAGTATAGGTAGATTCCGAGTGTGTATGTATAATAAAATAATAATAATATTCACACACTCACGTCAACTACACACACATACGTAAAAGATTTGATTACAGATAGACAGACAACAGATCCTTCACCTGTCTGTTCTGTCAAATAATAGCTTGTTATAATTTAATTCAGTTTGTAACTAAACCAATCTAACAAAATTCACACAATCGCAATCTACCTATACTACGTACACTCACACACATACATAAAGAGCAGTGCGGGCCCGCACAAAACGGCAACGTCGCATTACATACACACTCGGAATCTACCTATACTACGTACACTCACACACATACATAAAGAGCAGTGCAGACGTCGCACAATACGGCAACGTCGCACGACTAGGGCGGATCCAGGATTGGGCCCTGGGGGGGAAGGTGCAAAAATATTATTATAACGTTAACTACAAAATGTGTGAGTTTTGCTCGCTCTGAACAGTTAAAAAATTCAAATATTCTTAAAAGATATATGCAAAATTCGTAACTCAAATTAAAGCTTGTAATAATTTAATTCAATTTCTAACTAACAATAAAATAATAATAATATTCACACACTCACGTCAACTACACACACATACGTAAAAGATATGATTACAAATAGATAGACAACAGACCTTTCACCTGTCTGTTGTCTGTCAAATAAAAGCTTGTAATAATTTAATTCAATTTCTAACTAACGATAAAATAATAATAATATTCACACACTCTCACCTCAACTACACACACATACGTAAAAGATATGATTACAAATAGATAGACAACAGACCTTTCACCTGTCTGTTGTCTGTCAAATAAAAGCTTGTTATAATTTAATTCAATTTCTAACTAACAATAAAATAATAATAATATTCACACACTCACGTCAACTACACACACATACGTAAAAGATATGATTACAAATAGATAGACAACAGACCTTTCACCTGTCTGTTGTCTGTCAAATAAAAGCTTGTTATAATTTAGTTCGATTTCTTACTAACAATAAAAAAAGAATTGTATACTACGAAGTAAGAAGACAAGCAAGACGCTCTCCTGTTGGTAAGAGATAACGCTGCCCATTATTAGTACAGTGCTACTCAGTATTTTACAAACGTACGATTCTGGGTGCACTGCGCCAACGCTTCTTACTTGAGAGTCATAAGATGATAAGACTCCTCAGCCCAGTAATTTCATTAGCTACAGTGCCCTTCTACCGAAGCAAACTCACACAATTTGTAGTTAACGTTATAATAATATTTTTGCACCTTCCCCCCCAGGGCCCAATCCTGGATCCGCCCTAGTCGTGCGACGTTGCCGTATTGTGCGGCGTCTGCACTGCTCTTTATGTATGTGTGTGAGTGTACGTAGTATAGGTAGATTCCGAGTGTGTATGTAATGCGACGTTGCCGTATTGTGCGGGCCCGCACTGCTCTTTATGTATGTGTGTGAGTGTACGTAGTATAGGTAGATTGCGAATGTGTGAATTTGGTTAGATTGGTTAAGTTACAAACCGAATTAAATTATAACAAGCTTTTATTTGACTGACAACAGACAGGTGAATGGTCTGTTGTCTGTCTATCTGTAATCAAATCTTAAACGTTTGTGTGTGTGCGTGTAGCTTTGGTGAGTGTGTGAATATTATTATTACTTTTACCGGGGTAAACTTCCTTTGCAGGAGGTCGACTAGGTGGGTACCCCAACAGTGCCGGTTATTCTACCGCCTGAGCAGTGATGTGCAAACATTACTGTGCTTCGGTAGAAGGGCACTGTAGCTAATGAAATTACTGGGCTGAGGAGTCTTATCATCTTATGACTCTCAAGTAAGAAGCGTTGGCGCAGTGCACCCAGAATCGTACGTTTGTAAAATACTGAGTAGCACTGTATTAATAATGGGCAGCGTTATCTCTTACCATCAGGAGAGCGTCTTGCTCGTCTTCTTACTTCGTAGTATATTGAAAAAAATTGTTAGTTAGAAATCGAACAAAATTATAACAAGCTTTTATTTGACAGACAACAGACAGGTGAAAGGTCTGTTGTCTATCTTTAATCAAATTTTTAACGTTTGTGTGTGTGCGAGGTGAGAATGTGTGAATTTTTATGTGTGTGAATTTCATTATTATTTTATTGTTAGTTAGAAACCGAATTAAATTATTACAAGCTTTTATTTGACAGACAACTGATAGGTGTAGGATCTGTTGTCTGTCTATCTGTAATCAAATCTTTTTCGTTTGTGTGCGTGTAGTTTAGGTGAGAATGTGAGTGTGTGAATTTTGTTAGATTGGTTAGTAATCGAATTAAATTATTACAAGCTTTTATTTGACATTAGAGTTATGAATTTTGCAATTTTTTTTTGCAGTCTCAGCAAGCTTCTCGCTCTTATGTTATTAAGGATATTGGAATGTTTTAACTGTTCAGAGCGAGCTCAACTCACACTTCTCGTAGCAAACATTATAATATTTTTCCACATACGTAAAAGATATGATTACAAATAGATAGACAACAGACCTTTCACCTGTCTGTTGTCTGTCAAATAAAAGCTTGTTATAATTTAGTTCGATTTCTTACTAACAATAAAAAAAGAATTGTATACTACGAAGTAAGAAGACGAGCAAGACGCTCTCCTGTTGGTAAGAGATAACGCTGCCCATTATTAGTACAGTGCTACTCAGTATTTTACAAACGTACGATTCTGGGTGCACTGCGCCAACGCTTCTTACTTGAGAGTCATAAGATGATAAGACTCCTCAGCCCAGTAATTTCATTAGCTACAGTGCCCTTCTACCGAAGCACAGTAATGTTTGCACATCACTGCTCAGGCGGTAGAATAACCGGCACTGTTGGGGTACCCACCTAGTCGACCTCCTGCAAAGGAAGTTTACCCCGGTAAAAGTAATAATAATATTCACACACTCACCAAAGCTACACGCACACACACAAACGTTTAAGATTTGATTACAGATAGACAGACAACAGACCATTCACCTGTCTGTTGTCAGTCAAATAAAAGCTTGTTATAATTTAATTCGGTTTGTAACTTAACCAATCTAACCAAATTCACACATTCGCAATCTACCTATACTACGTACACTCACACACATACATAAAGAGCAGTGCAGACGTCGCACAATACGGCAACGTCGCACGACTAGGGCGGATCCAGGATTGGGCCCTGGGGGGGAAGGTGCAAAAATATTATTATAACGTTAACTACAAAATGTGTGAGTTTTGCTCGCTCTGAACAGTTAAAAAGTTCATACATTCTTAAAAGAAATATGCAAAATCCGTAACTAAAATTAAAGCTAGTAATAATTTAATTCAATTTCTAACTAACAATAAAATAATAATAATATTCACACACTCACGTCAACTACACACACATACGTAAAAGATTTGATTACAGATAGACAGACAACAGACCCTTCACCTGTCTGTTCTGTCAAATAATAGCTTGTTATAATTTAATTCGGTTTGTAACTTAACCAATCTAACCAAATGCACTCATTCGCAATTCTCCTATACTACGTACACTCACACACATACATAAAGAGCAGTGCCGGTGCCGCACCAAGCGGCAACGTCGCACTTAAGACAAGGGCGGATCCAGGATTGGGCCCTGTGGGGAATGTGCAAAAAATTGTTAGTTAGAAATCGAACAAAATTATAACAAGCTTTTATTTGACAGACAACAGACAGGTGAAAGGTCTGTTGTCTATCTTTAATCAAATTTTTAACGTTTGTGTGTGTGCGAGGTGAGAATGTGTGAATTTTTATTTTTATGTGTGTGAATTTCATTATTATTTTATTGTTAGTTAGAAACCGAATTAAATTATTACAAGCTTTTATTTGACAGACAACTGATAGGTGTAGGATCTGTTGTCTGTCTATCTGTAATCAAATCTTTTTCGTTTGTGTGCGTGTAGTTTAGGTGAGAATGTGAGTGTGTGAATTTTGTTAGATTGGTTAGTAATCGAATTAAATTATTACAAGCTTTTATTTGACATTAGAGTTATGAATTTTGCAATTTTTTTTTTGCAGTCTCAGCAAGCTTCTCGCTCTTATGTTATTAAGGATATTGGAATTTTTTAACTGTTCAGAGCGAGCTCAACTCACACTTCTCGTAGCAAACATTATAATATTTTTGCACCTTGCCACTTGCTGACGCAGCTCAAACGAGTTTGGGTTCATTTGATTTGTCTGAAAGAGTAGGAGTAATAATAGATTGTTTTTATTAAAGGGTTTTATAATTTTCTTTATGATAATATTATTTTTTTCAAAGAAGGAGCTTTTAAACTTATTACTCCTTTGTTTTTATAAATACATTAGGTAATCTCTGCTCTTGATGGACTGATTGAGCTGAAATTTCGTATAGAGATAGCTTAGAACACATAGACTATAATATTATATAGAACAGCGGGTAAAACCGCTGGGGGCAGCTAATATGGACATAAGACACCTATTGCGTCTCGAAAAAATCAAGAAATGTAGTTATAATTACAAAAAAATGTTTTTTAATTCCAAAGGTTTTAAATGGTGTTTTACGGTGTTTTTGGGTATTAAATGGGTTTTTTGGTAACTAACCGATAGGTAAGATTGGTTATATACCGGCCTCACATCTATATGACCGGGCCGCACGGTAGCTATGTGCTGTGTGCCAAAGAGTATGTAACAGTGTTCGTTTACTTCGTATATAGACATTTAATTAAACGTTACGCAGGAGATTTTTTTTAAAGATTAAGATACTCATTTTGTTACAGCACCATTAATAATATAAAAAATTTGTGCGTGTACTAGTTTACACACGTAAGAAGTGAAACTTCTTTAATTAAATTAAATTTAAATTTATAAATTTTTTAAATTCATGTTCATTGGAGAAAGTGAAAGTACTCTTCGTCTGAACCAACCGTGGTAGTAGGGGCAAGAAACAAAAGATGGCGCGTAACTGAAAAATGTGACGGTAAATTTTTTCCAACGCCGATAAAGAAGTTTCACTTCAAAAAAACCAACATGGTTTTAACTCGACACTGGCAAATACACTAACGTGTGAGCTCTATTTAGCCGGTGCCTCCGCAGATAGCAGATCGTAACGCGGAGTCAGGACAATAAGCGAGGAGGCAGCGCAGCGTGAGGAGAGTGGAGTAGGTACCGGTCCAGCCCATGATGTCGGCGACCTCCTGCCAGAGGCGCTTGGTCTTGGCGTAGTAGCTCGCCACCGGCATGGAGGAGCGCGTGTAGAGCAGCGGCCGCGCGCGCACCAGCGCGATCATGCGCCGGTCGTCCGCGTGCGAGCTCTCCACCAGCCGGCCCGCGTCCGCTCCCACCGCCGGGGCCTCGCCTGCCGCCGGGGCCTCGTCCGCGCCCGCCGCCGGGCCCGCCTCCGCCGTCCAGCAGCGCAGCGGCACGGGGCCCTCGCCGACCGCGTGCTCCATGGCGCCGCGGACTGTACTGCCTCGAACACGCCGACAAACACGCGGGCGCGCTACCACGCACGCTCCGTCTCGCTCCGGCGGAAACGCGGCGCGCGCGCGCGAGCGAGACGCAGCACCTAAACACGTTTACAAGCAAGAGCGCAGACGTGGCCGCCGACTGCCGACCCCCACCACTATCGATCTCACCGCGCTCCACCGACACACGCACACATGCAGAGACACGTGTGCCGGCGACACTGACCGCCGGATCTCTTTACCGTGGCGCTACCGACCTGTCGCCTATTCGGTATCATACCTAATAACAATATTATGCCAATACATTATTATTATAATACCATTAATTTATAATACCATTTCACCAACGACTTATGCCCGTATGAAAATTGTTATGTTTATATACCTATGTAAAAGGAGAATAATTAATAAATGTAGGTAAATCAACTTTTCATCATATTGAATATGCTACTGCAGCTTGAAAAAAAGCGGTATGGCACGGTAAAGAGATATAATAATATCTCTTTACCGTGCTAAGGTAACCATAACCAGGCTAAGGTGACCATGGACCATGGGGCATCTGGTATACACGGAGAAACTCCTGTTATAGATACCTACGTAAGTGATGACATTTTGTCACTAAACAAAATGATTTGAAAGAAAAACAAATTCGACAAGCACGAAATCCAAACATTTTATGAAGGTCACCAATAACGATTGAACCAATAACAATTTTATAATTAATTTATCATAGACAAATTCCTAAATCTACGAAACCTGAAACCAACTATTTGACTAGCAGCGATAGTAAACAGACTACAGACGTAGGCTATTTGTGAAATGGAAAATCAAACGATTCCAAAAAAAACACCTACTACGTGTATAACTACCGATTAGAAAAGGGCAATCATTATATTATTAGTACCAACTCGTACAATATATACCTAAATGGTGAGCCTTGTACCGATCTTCTTTAGTGACTTGACACAAACAAAACAAGTCTAAGACCATATAATATATATATATATATATTTCTGTAAGCCTTCCCGGCAGAACTAGAGATGCTTTATAATGAAACAATTAACACCATTGTATAATACCTATGTTCACGGAGAAATAAATCATTCATTCATTCATTCCATACATTATAATAATATTATGATCCCAAATCCCATGTAAGCGGCCTACAATAACATTGTTTTAGTAAAGCTAGTTGTTAAGCGGAATGTTAAGTAAGAGGCTATTATAATATTATATTCGCTATACCGCACCGGTAGCGATGGGGATTGGGAATATAAGACCATAGAGCATCCCACAGAAGGTAGTGGAGAAACAATTTCGGCATTTTGTGTCATACTCCAAATATTATTACATACAGTAATCGTTGTACGTAGAGAAGGGACGCCAGCGGGAGACCGCCGCCGACACTCATCGGATTCAATAAAACAACACCATTCAAACTTTATAAGTACTTATTATAATATTACGCTAAAACTTACGTCTACTTAACTAGTAAAAGTGGACTTACACGTTCATGTAACGTAAAATAAATGCATTTACAAAATATCCTGTCAAGAATTAATTAGAATTCGAATCAAATTGTAATATTTGTTTAACGTGATGTCCTGACACTGTAGCTACATTTTCTAAAATATAATATTATTGACAAGTGGCCACACGTGACATACCGCTGCGTCACCGAGAGCTGGTGTCAGCACAGTGGATACGGGACACCGGACACGGGACACCGGACACGGGACACCGGACACGGGACCAGTACCTACTGGGCTCCACGGGGAGCCACGCGGCGCACCTCTAGAGGTATGACGTTAGCGGTTCATACAAATACTGCAACAGGCAGTAGTTACAAATCAGTTGCAAGAGGCGGGACAACATGCGGCCACGAGCCAGGCGACAGGCGACAGGCGCGAACTAACGACATCTGCAGCTTCTCATATTGCTTGTGCAGCAGCAAGCACCCCGGTGTTAACTGACTCGCTAGTGGCGGCGGCCGCGCGATGCGACGTCCGCAGGTGTTCACTGTTATTTTCTCGGTCTCGGTGCTCGCTCACTCGTTAAGCTTCATGTTCCGTTTTTATCGCGAAAATCGTTTTTTAGGGAAAAATTGTCTCGTGGCCACAGAGCGGCGCAGGAGAGGGAAGTGTCGGAGAGTCACGTCGGTGCGCTGCAGCAGCGGCGCGACGCGGAGGCGGGTGCCCCCACACTAGTCGCTCGCGTCGTCGTCGTCCTCGTCGTCGTCATCCTCGTCCTCGTCTTTCGCTTTCTTCTTGGCGGGTGCGGAGTTTCCTTTCCGCGTCCGTTTGGGCGCTTTCTTGGGCGGCGCGGCGCCTCCCCCGTTGGCGTTGAACGCCTCCAGGTCCTTCGCGTACTGCTCCTTCGCCTTGGCCGCCTTCTCCTCCCATTCGCTTTTGTCCTCCATGGATCTCCACATTTCTCCTCCTTTTTTCGCAACTTCGGTAACTTTAAGTCCTGGGAATTCTTTTTTAATTTTATCCCTGGCGCTGTTGAGCCACATCAAGTAGGCGGACATCGGTCGCTTCGGCTTGTCCGTCATGGCGGTGGTGTCGATGGTAGTTGTGGGGGTGGTGCGGTGGTCCTCTTCACTCGCCCTCTCTTCTCTCCTGGAAACGAACATTTAAACGTTTTATTTCACATTTGTTTTATATTAATTTGTACACATTAGTGGATAAGATATGACTGAGGGTGTTATAGTGAATGAAAAAATTCAATGCAATAGGCCAATAATAGAGTAACTGAATAGTAATGAATAATAATTAATAATCAAATAAATTCTTCATAAGTTTCCAGAAATGTGAGTAGGTACCACAACTCTCTACTACCTAAAAACGTGTACATTGGTAATTGGTATATTAGTTAATTAGTAGGTCTCAATAATATTAGCCATTTTAAAATTAAAGGAGTAACTGCCTATTTCAATTTAGTTCCATGTTGAAGATTACAGAGTAAAAATAAAATTACTTTTTGTATGTATCGAATGTTAAGCAATGGTAACCAACTGTATAAATTAGTAAGTATATTTCTATTTACTTATTAGGCTTTTGATCGAAAAAGTTATTATCGATAATATTATATAAAATCTAAATTTATTTGATTTTCTTTAATAATTATAATAGTAACTCATATTGATACCTAATAAACTATACATTGCTTAATCCTTTAAAGCTTGTATCCCAAAAATAGTCTAATTTTGGTTTACGCTCTAAATTTGGGGCGATATACATATTAAGCCATAGTAAGTAATTAGTAGTGTGTAAACTGTAAACGATGAGCGGCGCGGCGCGGCGTCCCGGATGGCGTCAGGCGTCCCACCGCGCGCGTCACCGCTCTGTATCGGCAGCTGTATATAGTCTGTGGGGCCTCACGCGGCGCGCGGCGCGCCACCCCACTCCGCGCCGCGCCGCCTCTTCTCGCACGGTTTCCCGCGCATTTTGATCGCGCGCCTACAGACGCTTGTTATTCGTTTTATGATACAACGCGCCAAAATGATCACAAGATTGCTACAGTAGCTTTTATACAGCCATTTTTATATGAACATAATAATTTAGGTTCACTTTTAAGGATTTCATAGGTATTATACAGTTTTAAAATTAATGTAAGTACATAACAAAATTATTATCATCGTGACAAGATAACGGGCAACAGTTATTGACAAGAAGGTGCAAAATATCACGTGACCCTTTAGCTCTACTCGTGTAATGAAGTGGTCGTGAGTCGTGACGCTCGGTTCGAGGCGACGCCTACTGCAGTAGGTACCCTAGATCGTTATTATATTGTGACTGGACGACTGACACCACGCACCGCATCGCATATTACGCACCTACATACTCTGTCTTCAACGACTTATCTATATACAATGCCTAATATTGGCACACGGCGTCGCGTCGAACTTCAATCACGAAACACATACGAACACAATATTATTATTATTGCTTGGGTTTTCGGACGCGTCCTATCCTATACCGACGCAAATAATACAAGCATGTACCTCACGGATGCAGACGAGATCTAGACGAAGATTAATATACCAATGAAGTAAGAATAAAGACTCACCTTAAACCGAAGCCGGAGAACAAAACAGAAAACAAAATAAACCGATGGCGGGCATGAAGGCGCGAAACACAGTCCTCACGTCACTGAAGCTCCGAGCGGCACTGATGGCGGCGGCGGGCGACTGGCGACACTCGCTGTGACTCGACGCTAGGCCGCGGGCGCGCCGCGCCGCCTCGCGCGCTCGCAGCGTCTCCCTGCACCCGCGCCGCGCCGCCCCACATACCTCGAGCGGCACCTAGCAGCCGCGCCGCGCCGCCCTGCGCCCTAGCGTCATCTCATCACCAAATCACCATTATTATTACAGTGTAAACATCTGCGCCGCCGGCACACGGCAGACGGCACACATAACGTTCAGTGCGAATGCATTGCGGGCGAACTAACACTGTAAAGTGATGGTCGGTGGCGTCAAATTTATTTATTTTGCCTACATTAGGTACGAGTATATTTAATGTTTTTAATTTACCTCAGCCATAGGTGAATTTGGAAATATACCTCTTAGCATTAAAAAAATATATAGCATTGTTAAGTCGAGCAGATAATAATATGTAGGTAGGTACTTAACCTTATTACTTACCATTGCTTAACATAATGTTATTATTTACCTATTGCAGAATATTTTTTAATGAGTAGGTAGTAGGTACTTACTTAATAATTAATAAAATGTAAATTAAACTCATAACGTAATAATAATATAGAACCGCAGGGCAGCTTATGGGGGAGGATTCTGTTCCTCATCTTCGGCTTGCCTTCACCGGCCGGCCGGAGTGAACACTGACGAGGAACAGTCCCCCACCTCTGTGCTTGCCTTGATTGGCCAGCCAGAGTGGAGTGGCGAGAGCTGCACGCTCGGAGGGAGGATGTGAAGCATAAGTGGCGAGTTGGCCTACGTGTTTAAAGTCCAGGGACACCTCTCCCCCTCCAGCCACTTGCACCAACGTTGCCCTTCTCGTCGGCTATGTAATGCCGGCCTTTATGGGGGCCCGTTTAGTGAGTGGCGAGTCATCACTTGCCTATTTATTTTCTAATGGGACGGAAGTGGCAGGTGCCGTAGTCCTAGCAATAGCCTCATTAACCATCCATTTAGAATACACATCCATAGCCTAGTTCAAGTAGTTTCCATTAATTAGCAATAGTCCTGTCACTTGGCGGAGACTGTCTTTGAGCCCATTTTGTATAGCTGGATTCACAGATAGACTCCAATAAGTGTCACCCATTACATTTATATTAAAAGCTCAAACGGGCCTCTGCGCGTTGGACTTTTTAGTCTCCGTGTACGCCTATAAAAAGGGCCGGGCTTAGCCCGTGTTTAAGAGCGACATAATAATATTAGCCACTTTAGGATTTAAGATATAAAGAGCGTTGCATTATAGCACGGTGAAGAGTAGGTATATTATATCTCTTTAACGTGGTTATAGAAAACATCTTGCGAAAATGCGTTACGCATCATCACCCCACGCCGGGGGGCTGGGTAAGGCGGGGGTTATAGGTAAGGAGTTCTTTCATTTATTGTGGAAGGTTCAAATACAAACGAGGCAGTGATCTCATATTAAAATATTATTTTATTCAATATACAAATACTAGTTCTTAGACATAATATAAACACTAATGACTAAAATAGCAGGCAGGCGAGATCACATATTAATCGACCGAGCGAAGCGAGGTCTTAGAGTCGAGAGCCGCGAAAAGCCTGCGTTTTGACCAGTTTAACGGTTGACCTCTGGTGCCTAACTTTGATCGACATTTACTCAAAAACGGTAAATGCAAATTAAATGAAATTTTGCACACCAGTTAAATAGGTTAATAGAATACTTATAGTAAAAAAAAAGCCAAAAAGGCTTCAGTATTGCAGAGATATAAGTGACTTAAAGTCTTTAAGATAGGTCTGACGATAATTTCAAAACTGGTACGCCGATAATTTTTTTTCTGAGCTATTAACATTTTTTATAACCTACCTAAATATTTTATCAAAAGTGTATGTTTGTATGTATGTTTGTTACGCGATAACTTGAAAACCGATGGTCCAATCTTGATGAAACTTTGCAAACGCGTAGTACATATCCATAGAATTTTTAAGTTCGAACATGAGCCAAATCGGTCGAAGGGTTCTAGAGTTAAAGAGATTCCTTGATTACCACGTTACCGAAGTTCCAATCTTGACGGAACTTTGCGAACGGGTAGTACAAACGCAAAGAATTCTCATGTTCAGAAATGAGCCAAATCGGCCCAAGAGTTGCAGTTAAATCTTTTATTAATAATGTAACCGGGATATAATTGCGATTCACTGTCTTAGGAGATGGGAACATTTTGGTAGGTAGATAAACGCAGTTTGAAATTAGTTCGAATAGTACGGACCGTTATGTAATTGCGATTCACTGTCGTTAAAGATGGGGCATTTCGGTAGGTTGATAAACGCAATTTCAAATTAGTACAGATATTAGAGTTGACCATTATAGATTTGCGATTCATTTTCTTAGAAGATAAAAACATTATGTAAGGTTGATAATCGCAATTTCAAATTGGTACAGAAATTAGGGTTGACCATTATAGTTTTGCGATTCATTTCTATAAAAACACTTACATTTTGTTAGGTTGATAGACACAATTTCAAAATGGTTCATAATTTAGAGATGATCATTATAGATTTGCGATTCACTCCCATAAAAGACAGTAACATTTTGTTAGGTTGATAGACGCAATTTCAAAATGGTTCATAATTTAGAGATGATCATTATAGATTTGCGATTCACTCCCATAAAAGACAGTAACATTTTGTTAGGTTGATAGACGCAATTTCAAAATGGTTCATAATTTAGAGATGATCATTATAGATTTGCGATTCACTCCCATAAAAGACAGTAACATTTTGTTAGGTTGATAGACGCAATTTCAAAATGGTTCATAATTTAGAGATGATCATTATAGATTTGCGATTCACTCCCATAAAAGACAGTAACATTTTGTTAGGTTGATAGACGCAATTTCAAAATGGTTCATAATTTAGAGATGATCATTATAGATTTGCGATTCACTCCCATAAAAGACAGTAACATTTTGTTAGGTTGATAGTCGCAATTTTAAAATGGTTCAGTATTTTGAAAAGACCATTATAAGACCATTTAATAAGGCTGCAGCCTTTTTAATTATTAAATACACAACTTCATCTTGGGCATATTAGCTTTTTCGCTGGCAGTAAGATATATTATTATTTGTGTAGCCTATCTGCAAAACTTTTTAAAACTTAGAATAGTTTGTGCCGGCACATTCAACAATAAAGGTGCACGAGCACACCGTAGTGCAGCGCAGACCACTGGTCGCTCTCTCCAAAAAAGTCAGCAAAAAGTTGAGATCACTACGTACGCGCCCATCCAAATACGTACACGCATAACATTGCTTAACTTCGATGATTACGTCCTTTAAATAGCGCTATTTTTAAATGATTAAATTTTATTAAAAACTAGCAATCCCGGCAAACTCCGTTTCGCCACCAGATGGCTTCGTTTTAAATTTCTGTTGAAATTTTTCCTGAATTTTCTTTGCTATAAACCTCACGGAGCCCGAGACCTTTCCGACGCATGCAAAACCGTGGAAATCGGTTCGTGCGTTCTGGAGTTATAGCGTCAGGGAGGAAAACCCGACTTATTTTTATATAGTAGACTAGCAAACCCGGCGAACTCCGTTTCACCACCTGATGGCTTCGTTTTATGTAACATTTCGTTTGGTGATTAAAAAATGAAGAAATGTCTGTTGAAATTTTTCCTGAATTTTCTTTGCTATAAACCTCACGGAGCCCAAGACCTTTCCAACGAATGCAAAATCGTGGAAATCGGTTCGTGCGTTCTGGAGTTATAGCGTCAGGAAGGAAAACCCGACTTATTTTTATATAGTAGATTAAAAGTTTTCAGATTTTTTCCCGTATTTAAAATATATGTTAAGGTATTATGCCAAATTTCATAAACATAGGGTAACGGCAAGTTCTCTATGAATATTGATTTATTCAGAGGGTCAAAACATTTTTTGAAGGATAAACGGGTGTATTTTTTCGACTTAAAGTTAAAGTTCTTGTATTAGGATATTTTAAAAAAAGTCTAAGGTCTAAAGTCTAAGGTTTAACGGAAATTGGGCCGCGAGGTCCCAGTTTGAGGCGAACTACTAGTTAGGAAATAAGTACTAATTACATATATTCTAAGGATGGTTTCCAACCGAGCCTGTGTTTGTAGCGACGTTCTTAATGCCGAGTTCTGGAGATCAATATTTTATGAATGGGTATATTGATTGAGTCAAGCCGAGCGAGCGTGGAGCGCGGATGAGTGTTTCGGCGTAACCGCTGCCCACTGCCCACTGCCCCGGGCCCCGGGCCCCGGGCCCCGGGCCCCGGGCCCCGGGCCCCGCGGCATTATGTGGAGTGGGTCTCCTTGCGGCGGAATATTAAACTTTGTTTTTTACAATATCAATACATTGAGCGAGTTAACAATAAAATTAGCGTTTGTAACGGGACGACGCAATATGTGAAACGCAAAATCCCATACCATTGGCAAAGAATAGAAACTATTACCCATTGGCCTGCGACATGTAATAGGTGATGTAGTCGTCCTGACCGTCCGTGAGTTCGTCCTCGCCGACGTGACAATATAATATATCTAATATTATTATTTATTTACGGATAAACTAATTTAAATTATTGCTTATTACAGCCATGGAACTGTACATTACCGCGAAATAAATTAAGATCCGAATAAATAATTTGTTGTATTTTTTTAAAGAATTTCAAAGATCCACCCCGGTCTATCCTCGGTTCGGTATCCTGCGGGATGTCTCCCGATGTACAGCGACACAGAGATGTGCACGGTCAGCGGGCGCGGTTAGCGGGCGCGGTCAGCAGGCGCGGTCGGAGGGCTCGGAGGAGGAGGAGCGCGGGCGCGGCCAGAGGCCGGCGTAGGTCGCGTGGTGCTGCAGCAGCGCCTGCTCGGCCGCGATGACGGCCCCGAACAGCGTCTTCTTGATCTCGATCTGCGCCTGGAACGGCAGCCGCTTGGTGGACTGGCACATGCCGTTGAAGAATATGTCGAGCGGGTCCGGCAGCGCGGGCGGCGAGCCGCGCCGCTTGCGCCGGCGCCGCGGCTCCGGTGGCGCGGGCGCGGCGCCGCCCGACGACGCGGACGACGAGGACGAGTCGTCGGCGGCGCCGTTGGCGGCGGGCGCGGGCGGCGGCTCCGGCGCGCCCTCGCCCGCCTTCTTGCGGTTGCCCATGTAGGGCTGCAGGAACTGCATGTGCGCCATGTACTTCCACGGGTAGACCTTCTTGCCGCCGACGCCGGGCTCCCGCGCCAGCACCTCGCTCTGCCGTTTGAGCGCGTCGCGGTAGCTGTCCCGCAGCTTCTTCCATTTCAGCTTCACTTCCTTCACTGCGAACGGAAACGACGCGCAGGTCACGCTCAGCTCGACTCTCGACTCTATAACACCTACGTCTTATAGACCTACGTTTTACTTTTACAGAAATTTAGAGTTATTTTTTTAAATATTTTTATAAGTACTCGTATTTCCAGTTTACTATCTTCAATAACAAACACAACACACAACAAAGTAGTTCGAAATATATGAGAAACTAATAATACTTACATAGATATATAAGTAAGGATAGAGTAGTATATATCTATGCTTACTTATATCACGGTGAAGAGATATGTAATCTCTTTACCGTGCTTATATTTACTACACCTCTGTCATTTTAGGCTACCGCAGTCAAAAAGGAAGCTGATTTGAGAGATTCGCTTTGTTCGTCCGTCCGTCCGTCTAGTGGAGTCACTAAGCGACAAAAATGGGTCAAACCTGTTTTTTTCATGCAGAAGCATGAAACTTGGCACATTGATTTCTAATGTAAAAATAGGCTGATTTCGATCGGTAGCCCTCGGTAGCACCCCTTCTGGCAGCGAGGAGGGGGGTTGGAAGGGGCGCTCCACCCGGCTTCATTTTAAAAATTCTGGGAGACCACACATAGCTAATAGGTTAAGTTTGGTATCAATTTCGGATAAATCGAGGACGTAGATTTCATTTCTGGAATAAAAAAATGACATTTGTGATGATTTGTTTAACAAAAAAATTTAAAATTATAATTACGTAACTTCGTTTTTATTGTTCAAACTAGCTGACCCGCGCGCACTTCGTTGCGCGTGACAGTCAATAAAGCGAAAGTTTGGTGCTGCCATTTAGGATTGTATTTCCATCTCCGCGATTTTGTGAGCGTAAAATAGTTTTAACCCAGTGGGTAGTGAATAATATCGGACTGGGTATATCTATGAAGTTTTGTTTTGCTATCGCAGGAACCAGTCCTGTGTCCTTTCCCGGAGGTCAAACTATCTCGGTTTAACGGTTGTTGATTGTCTTCACAAATTTTCACGCCTCTTTTCAGGAATTAGAACTATTTGTGGTCCTTTCCCGGTAACCCTTAAACTTATCTCTACTGTAATGTACCTAAACCTAAGTTAAATTATAATTATTGGTTACCAATTTCTCACACTATCTTTCTCACGACTCAAATCAATTCTGTGATTCCTGAATTCCCATTAAAACTCTGACTCTCCTTCCTCCTGCCTGTAATACTGATTCTCCTTAATAGTTAATTTCTGACATAAAAACTATTCAATAACTTTCCATGCAAACGTTTTTCGGAAATAATTCCCGTTCTCCTGGGAATTTCACAAAATCCCTCCTTATTGGTCGCCTACGTTATATTAAGAATACGTTGACCAAATTTTAGCTAAAACGAAGAAGCGGCTACCGATTTCCTACACAAACTGCATCCCCCCCCCTTTCCTCCTCTTAAAGGTTGATTTCTGGGATAAAAAGTGTCTCGTATCATTTTTTATGACTCAAACTAAAGGTTGTATCAAATTTTAGCGTAATAGATAGAGTCAACGGTTCTAAATTTCATTTTGTTGCAGCTATTTCGAAATTGATTTGATTTCCATCCCCGCGGCGTTGAATTAGTATACATAGTTATATTTCCTCTGCTCTGGATAGCGAAGAAAATCGAGCCAAGTATTTCTATGCAGTTTTTTTTCGCTACCACAGGAAACAATCCTGTGTTACTTTCCTGGAATTCAAAATATTTTAATACAAAATTACAGCTAAATCAATTTAGCGGCTATTGATTCCTTTTTCCAGAATTCCTTATTCCATAAAACTATTTGTTTTCCTTTTAACTATCTATATTGGGAATTTAAGCTAAATCGGTTCCTCATGCCTCATACTATCATTCCCGAGACTCAAATCGATTCCGTGGTTCCTGTAGGTATGCCCATAAAACTCTGACCTTAAAAGTGAGGGAAGGTGAAAGGCCCTTTCACCTATATGCATTGTTGACTTAAGGAACTAAGACTAAGGGACTATCTCAATTATGTCCTTTCTTTTGGCTCAAGCTGTATCTATTTCGAATTTCTGCAAAATTAGAGCTGCGGGTACTAATTTCCCATAAAAACACCGATCCCCCTTTCTCCCTTTAAGCTTGGTTTCTGTAATAAAAGCTATTCCAGGCCTTTTAAGAGTCTCCAATTAACAACAAAATCACAAAAAGTAAAGAACAATTTTATTTTCTACAATTTTCAGTTTAAATGTTCATATTAGGGATTTAGAATTTAGATATTTAACGTGCCTCACGATTTTATTTTTCAGCTTTTTAGTACACTGTATTCAACATGTCAACCCCATTCATTTGATACCCATATTGATGAGATTAAAAAAATTGGTTATCCGCCATTTTGTAGCGAGTGCCATCTTTGATTTTTATTTTGTATAGTGCACTGTATTCTAGTTATCAAGTCCTTTCATTTGATACCCATATTGATTGGAAAAAAAAATGTAATCCGCTTTTTTGTAGCGGCGGCCATCTTGGATTTAAAATAATTTTAAATATACGTAATTATATTGTCACCAGAACCAAAGGCGTACACCAAATTTCATTTGAATCGGTTGACAGGAAGAGGGCGAAATTTCAAATTTGCGATTTTTTTTTTACTAAATTTGACCCAAGAATAAAAAATAATAAAACAAACGGAGTGAGCTAAATAAAACCGTTTAAAATAATAAAAAATGATATTAGAAACCTCAATAATTGAAGACCTATCCGTAATCCGTAGATACCTAAAACGTATGGGTTTGATGAATAAAATGAGTTTTAGTTCTATGGGGAGCCCAAAAAATATTTTTTTTCTATTTTTGTGTGAAAAACTTAATGCGGTTCACCGAATACATCTACTTACCAAGTTTCAATCGTATAGTTCTAATAGTTTCGGAAAAAAGTGGCTGTGACACATGGACGGATGGACGGACGGACAGACATGACGAATCCATAAGGGTTCCGTTTTTGCCATTTGGCTACGGAACCCTAAAAACCACCTCAACAAAAAAAATAACTTTAGAACTTCCGAAGACTTTTATTAAATAAGGCATGCAAACGAATTTACTCACATAAAGTTAATAAAATAATAATAATTCAATTAGACAAACTCAACATAAAATTAAGGACAATGATTTTTCTGATTATGTGATGGAACTTTAAAGTGAATATATCTAATATATAAAATTCTCGTGTCACAGTTTTCGTTGCCATACTCCTCCGAAACGGCTTGACCGATTTTGATGAAATTTTTTGTGCTTATCCGGTATCTGTGAGAATCGGATTTATAATAAAATTATATATTTATAATAAAACAATTATTATTTTGCTATCTCAGTGTAACTCTCATATTAACTTTTAATCATTCCTATTAATTATTTATATGGCAAAACAACGTTTGCCGGGTCAGCTAGTTATTTATAAAATTATTCAACAAATATGGTATATGGTATGTAATAAAATAATTAATATCAGGTATTTTAAAGTTACATTAATTTTATAGTAATTATTAAGTGTTAAATTTTTGACTCGCAGTCTGTAAAACTCTAGGATTCAGGAATAACGACATGGATTGTTGACCGCCCTTTGGCATAATTTATTTATTTAAGGACATCCAACGCAGGAAACACATTACAATTAAAAGTCTTAAGGCTATTATGTCTTTAGTCTGTGTGATCCTACAATTATAGGATGCCACAGCATGCACAACTAAACATAATACTAATAAATAATACTACATAATAGCAAAAAGGTTTGGTTTCATAAGTCGTTTAAAAAGGTACTCATGTCCAACAAATCGCTTGCGAGTTTTAACGACGAACAGCGCCATCTAGTTTCATAATGGGTAAAATAGTGGCACATCGGAAAAGAGTTTGTATTTTGTATGTGTTCTTTATAAAATATGTTTTTGAGCGTTAAAAACTATTCAAAATCAATAAATAAATGTCCTTTTTGGAGTCTAACTACATACATCCATATCAAATAGGGCTAGCGGTTACTGATTTCCTATACAAAATTTGACTTCCACTCTAAGGCCAATTTCAGGGTTAAAAACTGTCCCATATCCTTTTTAGAGGCTCAAGCTATATCTAAACCAAATTTTAGCTTAATGGGGTCATTAGTTACTGATTTTTCATTCAAACTTTGACCTCCTTTATCCCGCCTTAGAGGTTGATTTCTGTAATAAAAAGTATCCCATATCATTTTTTACAACTCAAACTACCTTTGTGCCAAATTTTAGCTCAATAGGATCAGCGGTTCTAAATTTCCCATACAAACTTCGACCCCTCCCTTTACCCCCTTTAAAAGTAAATTTCTGACATAAAAAGTATTCAAAGTTTCTAATCACAATTCCAACAATCATTTCTCGAAATTTCAGCTCAATCGGTTCAGCGGTTACGGATTTGCATACAAACGTTTTTCGGGAATAATTCCCGTTCCCGGGGGAATTTCGCAAAATCGCTTCTTATTGCACGATGAAGTTTTCCAAAAAATACGCTGTCCAAATTTCAGCTCGATCCGTCCAGCCGTTTGGGCTGTGCGTTGATAGCACGAAAGTGTACGAACGATTTTATATAATAAGATAAGTAAATCTTTAGATTGATATAACTCTTTTATTTAAAAACCGATTTGACTAAAACCAACACTAAGGTTCAAGTAGAGAAAACTGCAACGTATTAGTGAAAATTTTATTCAAATCGGTGGTGTTGTTTCACCTCACCAGTGACACAAACTATTTACAAATTTAGCCCAAATTAAACTAAAGGTCTACTTTCGTTTACACGCACATCGATAGATGGCGTATTTTTAGTTTGTCGCACTTTTTGCTTTTTGATTTTTTTGAATTGAATTTACTTTATATTCTATTACTTTTACTTCAAAATTTTGATGTAAATTAGGGGCGATGTGTCCGATATAAATGATTATTATTTATTTTATTATTTTATTTTACGTTTCCCTAGGAAAAATTGACAAAATGTTTTACGATCTAGATCGCGCAAGCGACTTTTTCGCGTCGTTTTGTTCATATGCGTATTTTCACAGTTCACCTTAGTAAAGGATCACAATGAATGGGGAGAAATTTCCATTCTTATTATATGTATGGATATGGATATGGATTACTGTAAATTCAAAAGTACTAGTTTTTTTAATAAACAAAAAATATGTTAATAAAGTCTAGTTTATGTAAATTAAAAAATATATAATTTTATATTACTTTTCTTAATAACAAACCGCATAAAAAAATCTTTTGCTGTCTCGGGCCGCAATTTTCTTTTAACCGCCATGAAAAGGGTTGTTAGTAAAAAACTTACTATTTCATGCTGAAGTTTAAAACTTGCTACAATTACAATTCCTTACGTTAAAATAAGCTGTTTAGAATCAGTAGCCGTCGGTAACCAGCCTTCTGACAGCGGGGAGGGGGGGTGAAAGGGGCGCACCACCCAGCTTCACTTAAAAAAATCTGGAAGACCACGTATAGCTAATACGTCATGTTTGGTATCGATTTCGAATAAATCAAGAACGTAGATTTCATTTCTGATAATAAAAAACGCATTTTATGAGTTTTTAACCAAATTATAACACAAAATTAGTTCTTAGTTTTTTTTATTTAGAGGCACTTTAATTCTAAATTATAGTAATATTTTTAATAAACATAAATATTTTTTAAAAGTTTATTTCAAGTAGATTAAATCAAATAGAACTTTTATATTATTTTTATAAACATTTACTCGTACAATTTTTTTAAAGACACTAGAGTCGCTATTTTCTTCTCACCGCTGCGCTGCGTTGTAAACCCCAATCAACTGTAAAATACGACTATGTACATTCATTTAACATGTTATTGATATAAGAACTTGATATTGTCAAACATAAAATTCAGAAAAATCCTATGGCACATCATAATTTACTCTCCCTGAGACAAACTTTTAAAAAATAGGCCCGAAAGTCGTATCTCTTTAATAATAAACGGCTAACCAAAGTTATGCATCTATTTTTCAATTAAATGTAATGTGGCAAAATTATAAATACTACTGGCACCTACCTACAGCTTATTTATATCGTTATATTGTTTTCCAAGACGGGTGCTCCATATTATAATATAATAATAATATAGTTCAAAACATTTTATGACGAATTATGATAAGCCTTGCATTTATTTATTTAATCAGTCCCATGCACAATATTCTGACAACTGAAAGGTTTTCAGACAAAGGAATGGTCTGCTTCTTGCTTCCTAAACCAAAAGAGAGGATGGGTTAGACTTACCCAAGAAATTATGCCTAGCCTCTCTCAAACAAAGTTCCTTGTAAAATGCGTGTAACAAATGCTGGTATACAGGCATATCATGGAAGTAGAAGTATATTTTCCAAATGGTGTTTTTTTTGTGATAAGGTGTTTCCTACATAGTTATTGATTGTCAAGTAGTAATTACTGCTTGATCTGCAGTTTCATTGACCGCAAAACATCATATCAAAACCATATAGGTAGAGTTAAGTTTGTGTGCGGTACTTTTATGCTAGTCGAAGGATACGAGTCTTGCTATTTTCCAGCCTCCTGCTTGGTTTTAGAAGCAATAAGCAAACAAAGGGACACCTTATTCATCTAACACCGTTTTGGTGGCCAGTATATTATGCACGAAACTGATTTAATTTATAAATAAAGGGCGGATTGCTGAGATTGATGCAAAACTGCATGAAGACGGTCTTAAAATGTAATGAGCTATAATAACAATATTATCTTTGGAAGAATCAGTCTTGGAATGTAACATACTGATATAAAAAAGCTTTAAGCCTGGAGTATTTATAATTTTGCTAGATTACATTTTGTTGAAACAGTTTGATTCATAACAATGTTTAGCAGTTTCCGTTCCGCGATTTGATCGCGTTTTATCGCACCTATTTTTTAAAAGTTTGTCTCAGGGAGAGCAAATTATGATGTGCCATAGGATTTTTCTGAATTTTATGTTTGACAATATCAAGTTCTTATATCAATAACATGTTAAATGAATGTACATAGTCGTATTTTACAGTTGATGGGGGTTAACAACGCAGCGCAGCGGTGAGAAGAAAATAGCGACTCTAGTGTTTTAAAAAAAATGTACGAGTAAATGTTTATAAAAATAATATAACAGTTCTATTTTATTTAATCTACTTGAAATAAACTTTTAAAAAATATTTATGTTTATCACAAAATATTCCTATAATTTAGAATTAAAGTGCCTCTAAATAAAAAAACTAAGAACTAATTTTGTGTTATAATTTGGTTAAAAACCCATAAAATGCGTTTTTTATTATCAGAAATGAAATCTACGTTCTTGATTTATTCGAAATCGATACCAAACATGACGTATTAGCTATACGTGGTCTTCCAGATTTTTTTAAGTGAAGCTGGGTGGTGCGCCCCTTTCAGCCCCCCTCCCCGCTGTCAGAAGGCTGGTTACCGACGGCTACTGATTCTAAACGGCTTATTTTAACGTAAGGAATTGTAATTGTGGCAAGTTTTAAACTTCAGCATGAAATAGTAAGTTTTTTACTAACAACCCTTTTCATGGCGGTTAAAAGAAAATTGCGGCCCGGGACAGTAAAAGATTTTTTTATGCGGTTTGTTATTAAGAAAAGTAACATAAAATTATGTATTTTTTAATCTACATAAACTAGACTTTATTAACATATTTTTTGTTTATTAAAAAAACTAGTATTTTTGAATTTTCAGTAATTTGAACAATAAAAACGAAGTTACGTAATTCTAATTTTTAATTTTTTTGTTATACAAATCATCACAAATGTCATTTTTTTATACTAGAAATGAAATCTACGTCCTCGATTTATCCGAAATTGATACCAAACTTGACGTATTAGCTATGCGTGGTCTTCCAGAATTTTTAAAACAAAGCCGGGTGGAGCGCACCCTCCACCCCCCCTCCCCGCTACCAGAGGGCCCCTTCCATTAGGCTACCGATCGAAATCAGCTCATTTTGACATAAGGAATCAATGTGCCAAGTTTCATGCTTCTGCAAGAAAAAAACAGGTTTTGCACTAAAGTCCCCCACTGCCGTGCCGTATCGTACCGTGTAAGTCCCAAGCTGTAATTTTTGCACAAAGGAGGGTAATAGATCAGGTAAGAGAACGGTAACAAGAAATCATTTTAAATGAATTAGTTTAGGGTAGGTAACATACACGTAAAGTGAGGATGAAATCTTTTTTCTGTGGCCGTAGCATGACACATAGTTTCTTTGCCACTCGAAGCAAGCTAAACGCACATATCATTCGTGCTGAAAAAAATCCACATTTTCTCGGAGCTCGCAGCAAGCTGGAAAGGTGGTTTTTTTTAGATACGCCCATGATTTTGCCCATCGGATTCGGCCCAGAAAAAATCCTGGAATTTTTTCTTTTTCGTTATTAGTATGGGCATGGGCGTACCCAGCTTCTGGTCTAGGGGGGGGCAAGCAAAGGCGGATTCAGATTTTTTTGACTGACCTTAAACTTTATGCCTGTATTTTTAACGTTGAGCTTTGCCCTATTTAAACGATGCGCTATGCTTTGCTGCTTATTTCAGCTCACACAACGAAAAGAGTGCAGCTAATTTGCTTTGAGCGGAAGAAAAATTAAAATATTCTTTCTTAAAATAGCGCGAGCAGCTTGCTGCGAGCGCCGAGAAAATTTTATATACATATTTGACAACGAAAAGAGTGCGGTTAGCTTGCTTCGAGCGGTAGGAAAATTAAAATATTCTTTCTTAAAATAGCGCGAGCAGCTTGCTGCGAGCCCCGAGAAAATTTTATAGTTTTGACAATGAAAAAAGTGTGGTTAATTTGCTCCAAGCGGTAGGAAAATTTAAATATTATTATTAAACATGGCGCGAGCGCCGAGCAAATTCTATTTTTTTTTTGTTTTTGACTACGAATGGTGAGCTTAGCTCGTTCCGAGCTGCAAGAAACTTGAGAGAATGTTCTTCTCGAGCAGTTTGCTGCAAGCCAAGAAAATTTCAAAATCTTAATTATGAAGAGTGTACGAACGGCTTTTTTCGAGCGAAAAAAAGTAATATTCTTACTAAAAAGCTGAAAAAAATAGAATCCTGACTATGAAACGTGAGTGGTCGACTTATTGGGAGCGCCAAGAAAATTTTATTTTTTATTCTTCTCATATGATTCGAGAAAATCGATTTCCAGGGGGGGCAAGCTGCCCCCCCCTGGGTACGCCTATGAGTATGGGTGTGAATTGCTTTTTAGGGGGCGCCGTAGAAATCTCGCCCAGGGCGCTGGTAATATTAAAACCGGCCCTGTTAAAAACCTACCTGTATGCCAAATTTCAACTCAATCCGTCCAGTGGTTTGGGCTGTCCGTTGATAGATCAGTCACTCTTTCCTTTTATGTATTTAGAATATTAAAAAAATATATTAGATCTAGTTCAAACCAATTTTCGGTGGAAGTATGCATGGTAATGTTCATCATATTACTTATATTATTTTTACATTTATCATTCCCTACTTATTTTGAAGATTTTTTATTCCCTTATTTATTTATTTTCCATTTTGGAAGCGTCTCTCGCGCAAACTATTCAGTTTAGAAAAAGATAGGTATATTAACCTCAATATACTTAATTTTTAAAGACCTATCCATAAATACCCCACGCGTATTGGGTTTGATGAAAAAAATGAGTTTCAGTTGTGTGTTATTTCAGTTGTTGTAAGTATGGGGAGCCCCAAAAATTTATTGTTTTTTTTCTTTGTGTAAAAATCTTAATGCGGTTTAACGAATAGGTACCTACATCTACTTATCAAGTTTGTACAGTATAGTTCTTATAGTTTCGGAAAAAAGTGGCTGTGACACACGGACGGACGGACAGACATGACAAATCGATAAGGGTTCCGTTTTTTGCCATTTGGCTACGGAACCCTAAAAATGAGGGACTAGTTAGTAAGAAACTTTTTGATTAGGTAAGTTTTCCATTTGAAAGATATTCAAGGCAAAAATTTTTTTTGAGTGTCCCCCCTACCCCTCTAAAATCTAAACTACTGGCTTTCAGAAACTAAAAAAATTAACAATGAGGTTTCAACCATGAACGTTCCAGGAAAACTATAGCGGTAACCATAGGCGGATTAAGGGGGGGGGGGGGGCAGGGGGCCAAGGCATCTAGTAAGGGGGCCAAGGTATCTAGCAAGGGGGTTCAAGGTATTTGAACTTTCTAACTGTTTAGAGCGAGCTAAACACACACTTTTCGTAGTAAAAATTATAATATGTTTGCCTGTCTGCACCTTGCCCCCCCCCCCCCCCAGGACCAAATCCTGGATCCGCCCATGGCGGTAACATCGAGCTATGAACATAATATACCTATAATTAATAAGTACGAGTAGTTCAGTGAACGGTTAAGATATTATTATCTTCATTAATAATTTTAAAGACATCGTTGATGAAAGTTAAGGGAGTTAATATTCGATTTGCCAGTACTACGGAAGCCTACATTACGCTCGACTGGCGCTTGGCCTATTTATTTAAAGTATCGAAGTGGAAAAACTTTTAAAAATAATAAAAAATAGCTCAAATTTCTCTAAAAATACAAGTAAATTTTACAAATATTGTAATATTGAACCAAAAAAAAGGATAGAAAAGAAGACGACGAATAATTATTATTGTAGAGTATTTTCCTTTTATGAAGCCGGTTAAATAGACGGAGCGACGCAATATTGTACTCGCAACAGTGCGTATTATAGGTAGGTAAGTATAGTGTGTTCGCGGCGCGGCGCGTGTTGGTAGCGCGCGGGCCGCGGGCCACGGCTCGCGGGCGGCGCGGCGCGGCGTGCGGACAGTGGCAAGTCTCACCCGAGGAGAGGTCCGTCTCCTTCATGACCTCGGCCCAGGCGGCGTCCTTGAGCTCCTGGTCGCGGTACTCGATGGCGGTGGTGTTCCACAGGCAGGGGTAGCGGCGCACCGTGTCGATGAAGTGCTCCATGGTGCGGCGGCGACGTCGGGCTCGCGCGGCGCACTGAGCTGGGCCGCGCGCCGCCCGCGCCCGCCGCCGAGCCCGCGCCGGCCGCACTCTGCACCTGCCCCGCGCCGCGCCGCGCCGCGCCGCGCACCGAGCCGAGGGCGAGCGCGCTCGCCGGAATACATTATGTGACTCTGCCTGTGTTTATTGTTTTATTTTGACTTTAATATTATTATAATTTCCCTCAGTTATAACCCTCAGATGAACCCGTTTCTTAATCCCTGATGCAAATAAATAATTATTATCATTTGGATCAGTTTGTACTTAATGTTCATTTCTCCCTCCGCTCACCGCTCCCATACGACGAGCTCGGTGTAGATGGCGTAGGCAGGTAGGTGTTCAAAATGTAGCTACCTATTATTGCAGGGTCTGAGCGACTCATTAGACCTTTAACCATAGTTTCAACTTCAACTCGATCAAATTGTGTCAATTTTTTTTCTATCTCACTTAACTTGGCACTGGCAAATACACGATTGTTGTGAGCAGATATTTCTGCATAAGCGGAGTGTTAAAAAAATCAATTGTCACATCTTTGACAGTTGACAGTGACAGTTCTGTGGGTCATATGTTTTATAGTTATGTTTTTTTACTGTTGTCTGTTGTTCTACGATCGTGAATAAAATCGTTTAGTAATATTAATTAAATTTGAAAATCTCTTAATTGCTACGTTAGTGTGATCATCTAACAGTATTTATTATAACAGTTGTTGAGTTTCTGGTTCGCCGAGTGGTTCTGGTGCACAGTGGTAGAAAGTTTGGTTGTAGTGAAATAGTATCGTTGTAAGGCATCGGACGGCACCGTGAGTGCGGCGAGGGCGCCCGTGGCGGGTGACGCGAGTGATGCGGCGGCTGTAGGAGCCTCGTGAGCCGCCGAGCCGGGACATGGACGGGAACGGAGACGGCGACCGCGCCCTGTCAGTTGCATACCTACTTGTTATTATTGTCACCTTTGTATAAATATTGGCTTCATTTCCTTGTCACGGTCCAGTGCAGTGGCGGATTTACAGTCTAGGCCGCCCTAGGCCCCAGTCCATGTAATACCTGCACCTACGTCGTATAGAACATGTCTATTCCTACTTACTCCTTAACACATTCGGTGCCACCGACTCGCGAACAAAATGAACGTGAACTCGCATGGCGAGTCGGCACCGAATGTGTTAAACAGTGGCGGATCCAGATTTTTTTTTCTTGTGAACAAGGTAGGTTTGTACATTTCAACGTTTACCTACAATTTGAATCTCTAAAATAGGAAATGTTATATCCTATCAAAAACATAAATGTGAAATTAGAGCCAAGTTCAATATTACGATATAATATGTACCTATTATGTAGGTACCTATGCGTTAGTTGTTTGTTGACTTCAAAGACAAAAGAAGGGAGATCTAAATTGGTGCCAAGTTCAATGGTTAGTCCTGAAATATATTTATAACATAAAATATTCTATTACAACTTAAAATATTATTTCTTCTTATAACTTAAGATAAATATATTATAGCTTGAGATCTGACTTGGCTTGTTCTCATATTGTATTATGCGAAATATTATAATTAACTTGCCTTCTAAAACTGTCTATAAAACTAGCCGCCGTGGAACATAGGGCTCTTTCGTGACTGTTTTTGTATGCAGGTATCTACTTAATAATATGTCGTATATGAGAACAAGCCAAATTAGATCTCAGGCAATAACATATTTATCTTAAGTTATAAGAAGAAATAATATTTTAAGTTGTAATAGAATATTTTATGTTATAAATATATTTCAGGACTAACCATTGAACTTGGCACCAATTTAGATCTCCCTTCTTTTGTCTTTGAAGTCAACAAACAACTAACGCATAGGTACCTACATAATAGGTACATATATCGTAATATTGAACTTGGCTCTAATTTCACATTTATGTTTTTGATAGGATAATACCACGGTAAAGAGATATACAGTAGTTTGACTGAGCGTGATTTTTGAACATAAATACCTACAGTCGCGCGGTACATGCGCAAGTCATAGGGCTGCCGGGCAGCCGCTGCCCGCATACAGTAGGTACCTACCTGTTTCATATCATCTACTTACTTGAGCTACCTACCTACTACCTACTTACCTATCATGTCGTGACGGCGTATATTAAAACCCAAGACAAGACAAAAGACAAGACAAGAGACAAGACAAGAGACAAGAAAAGAGACAAGACAAGAGACAAGACAAGAGACAAGACAAGAGACAAGACAAGAGATAAGACAAGAGACAAGACAAGACAACCTCCTCCCCTTCCCCTCCTCCCCTCCCCCCCACCCTTCCCCTCCCCCCTTCCCCTCCTCCCCTCCCCCTCCCCTTCCCCTTCCCCTCATACCCTTCCCCTCCCCTCCTTCCCCCATCCCCTCCTTCCCCCTCCCCTCCTTCCCCCTCCTCCCCTTCCCCCCTACCCTTCCCCCTCCTCCCCTTCCTCCTCCCCTCCTTCCCTTCTCCCTCCTCCCTTTCCCCCTCCTCCCCCTCCCCCTCCTCCGCCTCCCCCTCCTCCCCCTCCCCCTCCTCCGCCTCCCCCTCCTCCCCCTCCCCCTCCCCTCCTTCCCCTCCCCTTCCCCCTCCCCTTCCCCCTCCCCTTCCCCCTCCCCTCCTTCCCCATCCCCTCCTTCCCCGTCCTCCCCTTCCCCTCCCCTCCTTCTCCCCTCCTCCACTTCCCCTCCCCCATCTCCCCTTCCCCCTCCTCCTCCCCTTTTTAACTAACTGACCTTTTTAATTTTATTACCTTTCCATGTTGCTTGATAAACAAGTGAATTAAATTAAAAATTTTAAAAACCCCCAACGCAATACGCAATTCTTCATTTTGTGGTGGCGGCCATCTTGGATTTTTAATTTTATATAATGGGTTGTATTCTACTAGTTAAGCCCTTTTATTTGATACCCATATTGAGGGGGTCGCGGAAGAAAAAAGTAATCCGCCATTTTGTAGCGGCGGCCATCTTGGACCGATTTCCACCAAACATGTCTGAGAACACTCTCGACTAACCTTACTTTCAAACAAAAAAAACTAAATCAAAATCCGTTCATCCGTTCGGGAGCTACGGTGCCACAGACAGACACACACACAGAGACAGACAGACAGACACGTCAAACTTATAACACCCCGTCGATTTTGCGTCGGGGGTTAATAATGTTATTTCTGGATTTCCTGATAAGTTCAATGATAAGTTCAAGCTACCAAAAACAGCATAATATAGTATGCTATTTTTTTGCCATTTTTATATAATTTATTATATTATGTATACATACGTCAAAAGTAAATAACGTAAATAACACTAAATACTTGCAAAAAACTATCGCGACGTCCGCCCGTCGCTGCGTGGCACCCGCTTCTGGATTATATACCCACTTCTACCCACATCTACCGACATCTATTCACTTCCATTTTCCGCCCGTTTCTATGGAGTCAAACTACTGTATATCTCTTTACCGTGATAATACCTACTCCATTCGTTATAATATTATTCTCACGTGAAGCTCTTAAAATCCACATGTAATAAATAACTGAGCCAATACCAGACGCATATCAGAAATGAAATAGTCATAGTAAGCCCTATCATATAGATTAATTATCAAGCCCTTTGGGCTTACTAGAACTTAATTTATATTTATTTGATTTTAATTATTTCCGGTGCACCGGCCATGGGACGGTGGAATAGAATAGGTATTAGGTATTTACTCCTTATCGTGACTCATAAACAATATAACAAAAGTATATACTTAAAATTACCATACCATTATTATCAATCATAGAGGTAGTTTGTACTTATAGTAGGTAACATGAATTTTTTTTTAACAAGTATTTATTATTACTATCTAGCACAAAGGTACTCGTCAAGACGAATCAAACGAGCTCAAACTCGATGGGGTTGCGTCGCTTAATTATGGAGTTCCTATGGCCACCTTCCAGCTCCATCATCAGACCCTGATTACTATATAGTATCAAAGTACTCGTCAAGACAAATCAAATAAGCCCAAACTCGATAGGGGACTCGATGGGGTTGCGTCATATAATTACGGAGTCCCTATGGCCACCTTCCAGCTCCATCGTCAGATCACCTCCATGTTACAATAATATTGCATTGTCATCCAATTTATACATGCATGCCAAATTTCAGCTTAATCGGAAACCGGAAGGTGGATCATATTTAATTTGCAAGTTAATAACCATACTTTAAAATTAACAATTTTTATTAAATTTAAAAATATTATTAAATCATTAAAATTTACTAGTTTCTGATTTTTTCCTTTGTTACTATGACTATGCCTATCGGGATGCCAAATTTCAGCTTTCTAGGTCATCTGGAACTGGGATATTACTTTTGATCTATCCCTCAGTATGTATTAACTTCACCGATTACTGGATGTTTATATCTAAATAACCGTTTGAGCTGTGTTATTGGAATTTGGAACAGAGATATAGTTCGTATATTTAAGTATATGTGCCAAATTTGACTTGTCTATGTGTAATAGTTTTTGTATAACGAGGGTGTAAAAAGTCGTCAAAACGCGCTTTGGATGGTTCGTGTAATATAACACACGGCGCGGTCGCCAGTTCCTTTGCTTGAACTTGGCTTGACTCGCTGCCGCGTGTCTAAATCTCTGACAAGAACGTGTGCATTAAACTCATTCCGAATAGAATAAAATTTTAAAAACCTTGTAATGCGCGAGCAGCTTGCTGTGAGCGCCGAGAAAATTTTACGTTTCAGACTACAAAAGATGTGCAATCAGAGCCGGTTTTAACATTACCAGCGCCCTGGGCGAGATTTCTACTGCGCCCCCTAAAAAGCAATTCAAACCCATACTAAAAAGGAAAAAATTCCAGGATTTTTTTCTGGGCCGATTCCGATGGGCAAAATCATGGGCGTATCTGGAAAAAAATCCACCTTTCCAGCTTGCTGCGAGTTCCGAGAAAATTTTGAATTTTTCAGCACGAATGATGTGCGTTTAGCTTGCTCCGATCGGCAAAGAAACTAAATAAGTATTCTTATTTATAAAAGCGCGAGCAGCTCGCTGCGAGCGCCGCGAAAATGTAGATTTGTTCAACACGAATGATGTGCGTTTAGCTTGCTTCGAGTGGCAAAGAAACTAAATGTCCTTATTTATAAAAGCGCGAGCACCGCGAAAAATTTGAATTTTTCAGCACGTAGTATGATGTGCGTTAAGCTTGCTTCAAGTGACAAAGAAAGTAAATGTTCTCATTTATAAAAACACGAGCAGCTCGCTGCGAGCGCCGAGAAAATTTTGAATTTTTCAGCACGAATGTTGTGCGTTTAGCTTGCTCCGAGCGGCAAAAAAACTAAATAAGTATTCTTATTCATAAAAGCGCGAGCAGCTCGCTGCGAGCGCCGAGAAAATTTAGATATTTAACAGCACGAATGATGTGCGTTTAGCTAGCTTCGAGTGGCAAAGAAACTAAATGTCCTTATTTATAAAAGCGCGAGTAACTCGCTGCGAGCGCCGAAAAAAATTTGAATTTTTCAGCACGAATGATGTGCGTTTATCTTCCTTCGAGTGTCAAAGAAACTAAATGTTCTTATAAAAGCGCGAGCAGCTTGCTACGAGCACCGAGAATATTGAATTTTTCAGTAGGAATGGGGCGCCACGGGCGCCCCATTATAGAGCCTGTGGCGCCCCTTTTATCCGGCGCCCTGGGCGGTCGCCCAACCGGGCCCCACCCTAACGCCGGTACTGTGTGCAATGACCTCGTTCTGAGTGGTAAGCAAAATACATAATATTCTATTTATAATTGCGCGAGCAGCTAGCTGCGAGTGCCGAGAAAATTTTATATTTCAGGCTTCAAAAGATGTGTTCTGAACGGTGAGAAAATAAATATTCTTATTATAGAGCAGAGCCGCCGAGAAAAACCCATGGCCCCTTGAAGCCTTTAAAATATTTACGTACTTTTAGTTATTTCTTGTCACCAGTGATTTTTTTGTCACGATTGGCCGCCCCTAATATCTGGCCGCCCTAGGCCCGGGCCTACTGGGCCTTAGGGCAAATCCGCCACTGGTCCAGTGCCCTTCATACGCTTATCACCCCGCACCAGGATATAGAACAAGTTTTGTCTGCCACCTGCAAGTACTTAGTGTTCTCTTGGCAGTAATGGAAAACTTCAAAATGATTATCCTCCGAGGACAAGCAAGCTGTAGACAATCATTAAGGTAGCAATAGACAGTGGTGATCATCTAGTATACCACTCAATGTGTCACATTGTCCCGGCAGCCATCTCTAGGACCATCACTATTAACTGCCATTCTGTGCAATTATATATTTAAGCGAGGGCCAGTAGTTTGAGGGTATATACCTACTGTGAAAACCAGTTAAATGCACATCTTAAAACACTTGATTTCTAACGTTGGTGCTTTTATAACATGCTGGTTATAGTCTATAGTAATGATTAAATAAATAATGTTTTCGCTTATCCTTTCCTTTAACACATTGACTGTGACTGTGGATATCACAACAGCTCTGATTTAGAGGTTGAATGTGTGTGATGATGCACACAAATATGGTGTTGTGTATGTCTACTGATTTTTCCATACAAAATTAATTTCCAGTCCTGAATATATTTTTTATAGGATAGTACTAGAAATGCTTAATGCCATATGATGCTTGTGTTAATACCATATTATGAGCAAAATTCTTTATAATTATGTATACCTATTAAGAAAATGATCACTTGTGAAATTGTTACTTAGTCAGTTTTCACAGTAAACCCTTGAGTTATTGATGGAAAACTGGCCAACAACTGGCATTACTACACATTCCTTTCCGCGTAGATTGTTGCATGACCTACGTGTCTCAACATATGGCATATGTGTTACAAACTCAACATTTTGTATTCATCCTACTTTATATTTATACATTAATAGGTTATCCTAGCCTGTACCTGTAGGCACCAGCAGGTGCATGGTTTATGTGAATAGTTTTTCAATAATGTGTCACAACACCTCGCTCCATGCCATCAGGTATCACATTATAGATTGTCATTGTAGTTGTCATAGTAGAGATTGTCTGTATGTTACAGTCTGGCATCTTGTGCAGTGCCTCCAGATCCACTTGTCTACAACGCTAGAGCTTGTTATGTGCACGAGGAGAGCTAGTTATACCTACTTCTTGCCAGAAGTTGTTACAATTTAGAACATTTTAGGAAGGTTTGGAACCAGCTTGCAGTGAGGGATTACAATATTGATAGAAGTTCCCTTTTATTGTAATTGTTGAATAAATAAATGAAGAAACATAAAGATTTTATTATTATATAAAAATAAAATAGATTGTCTAATGTTTCCTTAAGCGGTTAATAGATGCTGAGCATCTGTTTCTCTTGCACAATATTTCAAATAATTATAAAGATCAATTAATAAAATAATTTACCTTTTGAAAATATGTTTAAAACAAGGATTTAGATTATAATTTTTTTACTATTTTTTAAAGTATAACCAGTTTGATACTTAATAAAATGTTTGAGGCATGTTTAAAGATATTATTTTTAGTGTCCGACCGAAATTTCGGTTTCGGCTAAGTTGCTGCCAAACATTTTGGTTCGTTGGCAGTTTCGGTTTCAGCTAAAATTTGCCAAAACCAAAACTCATTTCGGAAGTTGTCGTGCACACTCGCCTAGCTTCGTTTCTTTCTACAATGCTTTGGTGGACGACAATTAATTGTAATCTTGGTATCTTTGTTTACTCTAAATGTGTGCTTTGATTATATCTTTGTTAGTCTGGAACTAAGAGTGTAATAAATAAATATTTTAGGACATTTCACACAGCGACACCTAACCCCAAGCTAGGCAACAAAATGCTTGTGTTATGGTGGTTTGGATAACGGATATAATGCTTAGGTGTATATACTTTTCTTTTGTAAATACATACTTATTATAGATATTGAAATTTTTTAATCAAATCAATACTAAAGTACTATTTAATGAAACAGTAACAATTTGTGATTTGATAATTATTGATAAGTGATAAACATTTTGCAATGAGAACTAAATTTAAATAAATAAGCCAAGCACTATTACTACGCAATATAGGCTTCCTTAGTACTGGCAAATAGAATATTTACTGCCTTTATTTTCGTCAACGATTAACAATATCTTTAAAACTAATAACAAGCTATCTTAACCACTATAGTTTTCCTGGAAAGTTTACGGTTGAAACTATATTCATGATATTTTTTCAGCGTTTGAAAGCCTGTAGTTCAGATCGCTCTTCAAACGGATCATTAAATCTAAAAAGTTTCTCCGAAACATGTCCTTCATTAAAATACCTATTCAACGACACCCCAGATGACGGGATCAGTCAGAGAAAAATAAATCATCCCCATCTCACATTCGGGAGGCGTTCGGGCCCTGAATTAATTGATTTAAATTTATTCATCCAAACCGCCTAGCTGCACAATTGACTTCCATAAATTATCCCAAAAGGCTAAAGAGACAGCACATCATGGAGCGCGACAAATGAAAGAAAGAGGAGGGTCGCCGGATCGATTTCTTGATATGCCCATCTTCCAACAACATAATATCTGCTCATAGTTAGGAGACTGATCTGCTTTATCATCCGTCATATCTGGATTTACTCCCCTAGCACGCATATCCCTGCACACACAGTTCATCCAAACCTTTTTCGGGTGCCCCCTTCCCGGATCACCACCTATCACCACATCCGTGGACGTGATTTTCATCCCTCCGCATGATGTGTCCACACCGGGACAATCTTCCACTCTTTAATTTCTCCGTCACCGGTGCAACATTCGGGCTTCCCCCTCACATACTCATTTCTGATTTTGTCCATTCTCGTCACTCTCTCCCCACATCCACCTCGACAGTCTCATCTTCGATCACTCTCCAGTGTCATCGTTACACCCGTTACCGTCCTTCGGAAATATAGACGCGCGCGTCGTCCACAGATCGGGCGAGGAGAACAGCGCCGTGGAGGGCGACGCGGAGCAGGCCGCACAGTACGGGTACGTATAGCATGCGGGCGGGGGCGGGGGCGGGGGCGGGGCGGGGGCGGGGGCGGGGGCGGGGGCTGCAGCGTGCGTGTGTGTGTGCAGCATGGTGCGCTGCTCGTCGCAGTCGTCGCTGGACGAGTCGTCGCAGCGGCCGGCCAGCGCGGGCGGCGGCGACGCGCGCGAGCCGGAGCGGCGCGGCGGGGACGCGCGCCACGCCGCCGCGCTGCTGGAGGGGCTCGCGCGCCTGCGCGGCGACGCGGCGCTGTGCGACGTGCGCCTGCGCGCGCGCCGCGACTCCGGCGCCGAGCCCGGCCCGCCCGTGGCCGCGCACCGCGCCGTGCTCGCCGCCGCCTCGCCCTACTTCCGCGCGATGTTCACGCAGTTCGAGGAGAGCACGCGCGCCGACGTCACCATCCAGAACGTGGAGCCGGCCGCGCTCGACGCGATCGTGCGCTACGTGTACGCGCCCGAGTCGCTGCTCGTCTCCGAGCACAACGTGCAGGCGCTGCTCTCGGCCGCGTCGCTGCTGGCGCTCGGCGGCGTGCGCGACCTGTGCTGCGGCTTCCTGGCGGCCGCGCTCGCGCCCGACAACGCGCTCGGCATCCGCGCCTTCGCCGAGCTGCACGCGTGCACGGAGCTCGCGCGCGCCGCCGCCGACTACGTCGAGGCGAACTTCGCGCGCGTGCTCGACACGGACGAGTTCTACGCGCTCGAGCCGGACGCGCTCGGCGCGCTGCTCGCGAGCGACCGCCTCGTGGTGCCCGGGGAGGAGGCCGTGCTGGACGCGGTCGCGGCGTGGGTGCGGCGCGAGCCGGCGCGCGCCGCCCACCTGGGGGCGCTGCTGGAGCACGTGCGCCTGCCGCTGCTGGCGCGCGAGGCGCTCGTGGCGCGCGCGGCCGCCGAGCCGCTGGCGGGCGCCGGCGCCGGCGCGCGCGTCAAGGATCTCGTCATCGAGGCGCTGTCGTTCCACCTGGTGCCGGCGGCGCGGCGCGCGGCCGCCGCGGCCGGCCTGGCGCGCGCGCGGCCCCGCGCCGGGGCCGCCGCCGCCGGCGCCGCGCTGCTCGTCGCCGGCGGCCAGGCGCCGAAGGCGGTGCGCGAGGCGGAGCTGCTGCCGCTGGAGGGCGCCGGCGGGTGGCGCGCGGCCGCCGCGCTGCCGTCGCGCCGCTGCCGCGCCGGGCTGGCGGTGGTCGAGGGGCGCGCGTACGCCGTCGGCGGGTTCAACGGCACGCTGCGGGTACGCAGCGTGGACGTGTACGACGCGGCGACGGACTCGTGGAGCGCGGGGCCGGCGCTGGGCGCGCGCCGCAGCACGCTCGGCGTGGCCGCGCTCGACGGCACCGTGTACGCGGTGGGCGGGTTCGACGGCGCCAGCGGGCTCAGCTCGGCGGAGGCGCTGGACGCGGGCGCGGGCGCGTGGCGGCCGATCGCCGGCATGAGCACGCGCCGCTCGAGCGTCGGCGTGGCCGCGCTCGAGGGCAAGCTGTACGCCGTGGGCGGGTACGACGGCGGCGCGCGACAGTGTCTGCTGACCGTCGAGCGGTACGACCCGGCGCGGGACGCGTGGGAGCCGGCCGCCGACATGGCCGCGCGGCGGTCGGGCGCCGGCGTGGGCGTCGCCGGCGGCGCGCTGTACGCGGTCGGCGGGCACGACGGGCCGGCCGTGCGGCGGTCGGTCGAGCGGTACTCGGCGGCGGGCGGCGGCGGGCGCGGCCGCTGGGCGCCGGCGCCGTGCATGCACTCGGCGCGCCGCAACGCCGCGGTGGCGGCGCACGCGGGCCGCCTGTACGTGGTCGGCGGCGACGACGGCGCGGCCAACCTGGACACGGTGGAGGCGTTCGACCCGGCGACGGACGCGTGGACGCTGGTCGCCGCGACGATGTCGATCGGCCGCTCGTACGCCGGCGTGTGCGTCGTGGAGCGCGCCGCGGCCGCCTCCTGACCCTGCGCCGAGGCGCCGGAGCCGGCGTGCGCGTGCTGCGCCGGGGCCGGGGCGGGCGGCGGGGGCACGGTGCCGCGCGCGCGCCGCCCCGCCTGCGTGCTGCTGCTGCAGCGGTGCGCGGCGCCCCCGTGCGCGCCGGAGCCGCCCGCGCCGCGCCGCGACCCCGCCGCGCCCGAGGGGGACTAGTGCCCCCCGCCGCCGGCGCCGGGAGTTACGGCGGAGTGCGACACGTGCGGGGTTCGGTGCGCGTCGTCGTGAACGTGTTCGTCGACCTCGGACGCTCGGATGTCGAAACTAACGAACGTGAGGAACGAAAAAATAAACACTCGAAAAAATCCGCCCCGGGAAAACGAATCGGACGACGTCAACCGGACGTCGACGGGACGTGAAGACTGATAAATTATGTTCTCGCGCACGCACCCGTGTAGATGTTCTTTTGGCTCGTGAACGAGATTAAAACGTGGCAGAGAAGTGGAGTTTTAATTATGTCTTTGGACGAGAGTGGGCCCCGACGTCGTACCGTCGTCGAATGAACGTCGAACGCGGTGACGTCGTACGACCGCTCCGAACCGAAAGTTTAGAACGTCTGTCTCGACTGTAAATCTACAGATAAAGAAAAAATTAAAAAGGAATTTAAATCACTCCTTGCACATCGACCGCGTCGAATCTCTCGGACTGTGCGGATGACGCACACGAAGCGGTGGTGAAGGGCTCGCTGTGTGCACCGACTTCTCCGAGGCGTTTGATGTAGTCGACCACAGAATTCTGATTCAAAACCTGGGCCGTGCCGGTATCTGCGATTCGTCGCCTCGTCGGTACGATTCTTACCTATGTGATATGTGATCGCCGGTTAAGATCAGAGGTCACTAATCCGGTACTAAAACCGTCACGTCAGGCGTACCTCAGGGCTCACACCTCGACCCGCTCTTCTTTCTAATCTTCGTTTTGCGGCGATCACAATAGATCAATCGTGGCCGAAGTGATATCATAACCGCACTAAAAAAAACGTAAATGACTCGAGCTCGACGATAACATACAAGTACCGATTATTCACAGACGACCTTAAACTTTATAAAGTGATAGACAATATTCGAGATGTCCAAACTCTACAACGAGATATCGACACGATCAGTGACTGGTGCTCCGTAAACAGAATGTCTCTTAACTCGTCGAAGTGCTTCCGTTAGAAATGCTCGCGGAAAAAAGTACCTTTTCATTATTCAAGGGTCTTAAAAAATCGTCAATGTTCAAATTGATGAAGTTTCGAATATACGTAAAAAAAAACGTGACTTGGGTGTTATAGTCGATACTAAGTTGGATTTTTTTAAAGATACGGAGATTTCTTCCTTACTTTTCAATTGCTTTGTACGTTCTCTTCTCGAGTACCTATTGTTCGCCCGTTTGGAACTCCTTCTACACCGTGCACATTCATAGATTGGAAATAATTCAGAAACAATATCTATAGGCTATAGGTATACACCACTTGACTTTTGCGAACAATCTGTGTCGAACATTGCAAACTTATGATTCGAGACTGACACTGACACACTTTAAGATATCCTCTCTGGAGAATAGACGAAAATTAGCCGATCTACTTGTAGTATTTCTTCACAAACTAGTGAATGGTATGATTCAAGATCGACAGTCTCGATCTGTTAGCCAAACTTAACTTTAAAATTCCTCGCACTGTTAGCCGTCTTCATAACAGAGTGACGTTCTACCTCCCCCGAAGACGTTTGGCGGACCGATTAAAAAAAACATTTGCCTTACTAAAAGTATATGAGTAACCCTACGGGCAGGCCTACGTGGTAGTAGTAAAACCAGAGAATTATCAGCATACACACTTTATTGTCCTCGCACTGTAACAATACACGCGATGGGTCTGCAACGCTACCCGAGAGTTACTGACTTGTAATTAACATCTATATTATAATTTGTGGCGCTTACGCCCTTACAAGTATACCTACCTAAATCCCTGCGTTGTATTTTCAATTTCATTATACTTTTTTTTCATCTTTATTATATTTTACGTAGGTTAGCCATACAATGGCATCTCTTATCATAATGTCATTGATTCTCGTCCCGTCACCCGTCCATTAGCGAAGTATGTAATGACCACACGGCCACCCGAACAGTTAGTGTACAGTGTACAACAACAATACACCAGATCTTGTATTGTTGCATTGTGCATGTCATTATGTGAGCAGCGTGTTATCGTTCCTCCCTCCCCGCCCCCGCCGCCTGCGCGGGCTCGTTAACTCATTGTGATCATTTATTAATTACTTTACACGAACAAACTCTGCTTATCTCATTACTCTAAATACTTATTCTGCGATACTTTAGTATGTACCTAGGTTCTTATATTGAAATGTTCGCCACCGCAGCGGACAGCGACAATGACTACCTAGCTCTAGCCGTAACTTCTAAAATAAGGAAATGATAAATGTAAAAATAATATATGATGTATGTACATTACCATGCAAACTTCCACCGAAAATTGGTTTGAACGAGATCTAATAATTAGTTTTTATTTTAATACGTTATAAATCGTAAACCGCACTTTACCTTTCATTCAATCAACTCAAAAGTTACAACGAGCTACAAGAACTTTTATATTATGTATCTTGCTGCTGCTGTAGGTTAGGTAGGCATTATTATTAAAATAAGTATTATTATCAATAAATGTTATGTTGGTCATTCTTTTTGTAATTCTGACCACAAAAGATATTGTAATCCTGACTATGGAATATAAGAAAATTCGAAACTACAATCGTTCTGGGTGAGAGGAGTCATGGCCCCATGGCCCATGGCCCCCTGAATTGGTATTATAATGCTGTGCTAATTATTTTATTTTGGAAATCAAGCAGCTTCTGAACTTATATACCTACATAGATAATAGGAATACAATAAACACTTAGCCTAAATAATAGTCGAATATCAATTAATAAAATAAATGGGTGATCACGGAGAAGGTAAGTTCAGCCACGAATTGCCCCAGCACAAGTAATATCAGCGCTCGTCACAAGGTGTCTATATCTATCTGGTGCGTTGGTGAGCAGCAGCAGCAGCCGCCGGGTGCAAGTGCATCGCAGGAGTCAGGAGTGCTGCACACGGCACGGAGACAACGTGGAACGCACCGAGCTGGTCTCGCGGCCCGCTGCTCGAGCTGACTCCGGCTACTGCACTTGTTAGATGGGTTATTACACTTACTATCTTGTCTAGGTCTGACTTCTAACTTAATATTACTTCAAATTAATTTTATCATAATAACACACCTAACATTTTGCACTTCTAGTCCAGTCAATGAGTGCTAAAAAGGGGCATGTGGATGGAAAAGTCGAAAGAAAAACTTAGAAACTTTGTTTGGACTAACTAGGAGATAAACACTGCGGACCCACGATACCCCCAAAAAATAGTGTTACGACTTACGACACTAATTATTAAGAGCTTTATCATATCTTGAATTTTATATTTACAAAACAAAACAAATTATAGTCAGTCTTCTTCCAGTAAAAAAATCCATAATACAATATTTAAAGTACTAGCCGTCTGTGTGGCATAGTTGTGATGATGATGCGTAACGCATTTATCCTGGGTCAAAAAAAATACGAGTAGGTACTTTCCGAGATATTTGCTATTTCAAGTTATGACTTATGACAGCTGTTTTACTTAATCTGGGGGCACGGTAGTGCCCCCGCCAAGTCGAGCGCGAAGCAAGCACTGCCGTACCATCTTTACAGGAAGCATTTCGTCGCATTTTCAGGCCCCTATTTGAGAACCTCTGGATAAGACCAGAACACAGAAAGTTTCGTCATCCAGTAAGCTATAACTACATACTTAAAATCCAAAATTTCAAGTCTGTAGGTCATTAAGTTCCGAAGTTAAGCGAAAGCAAAGTTTCGCATTTTCGACACTCACTCACTCATGATCATCAAAATAGAACTAGTACTTCCCATAAACTCAGAGAGCTATAATTTGGTACATACTTAGAATTTATTGTATAAGCCATAGGAAAACTAAAAAAACATGCAATTTCGGTCTCGTTTTCGAGATAATTCATCTGCATAAATAACTTTGTAATCTCATATAAATGTATAGGATTACAAAGTTACATTTGCAGTCAATTGTGAAATATCCAACTTATTAATTCAAAATATATTTAAGGCATAGTATATGTATATGTGAGTGTGTATATGTGTCGTAAATCGTCAGTTATGATCAGGCGATATCTAGCGTGGCCAACTAAAATAAGAGCCCAACCAAACTATTAGAAGAGATCGACATACCGCCTTTACTACAAGCTTTTATTTACTTTCACCTGTCGGTCTGTCTGTCTGTAATTAAATCTTGCAAGTTTAATTAGGCCCACTTCCCGTATAATATTATGATGCATTGGACTAAGAGTGAACGCACACGTATCTAGATGGCGCTGACTGTATTTCAAACGCGCTTACGGTTTGTATTTCTGATAACCTTATAATATAGCGTTTCTACAAAAATAAGTGAAATCCCACCAAAAACATTCTGTAAAAAACTAGCCAAGTCTCGATGGAGCTGCTTGTTTATCTCTAAAAAGTAATGAAATCTAGACAAAGTCGTGCCAAGTATAAGGTTCCTTACTGCGATTTCTTTATTATTATAGTTAATGTTGACTTGGCCGTTGAAGGGTACACAAGGGTACAAAACCAGATGCTCCATGACACTTGGATCGCCTAAACATAAGTATTATTGAAATACGCAGCTTTATCAAGCCTACAATTGACTGGTTATTCAATCAACGTTTTCCAAGTGGCAATTTTCTATCATGAATGGTTAGCGGACAGATTGGTGCAATGGTGTCATGGAGCACCTGGTATAATACCCTTGTCTACCCTTCAACGGCCAAGTCACACAACATTAACTATAATAATAAAGAAATCGCAGTAAGAAATCTTAGACTTGGCACGACTTTGTCTAGATTTCATTATTTTTTAGAGATAAACAAGCAGCTCCATCGAGACTTGGCTAGTTTTTTACAGAATGTTTTTGGTGGGATTAAATTTGTTGATATTAGGGAGTAAAAATCCGTTTCCAATTCCGTGTCCGTTTCCGTAACATACTAAAAGACTAAAAGTCCCCACCCCTTCAAGGCGAGCCAGTTTGGGGAGGCCGACGAAGATCCCCATTTATAGGTTTTATGCTTATATGTCAAAAACTGTCGTCGTACGATATTTTGTGCTACATCATGAAACCTTATAAAATTTTCTACAACTTTGGCCTTTTACACTTTTATCTATTTCCAATCGTTGTTCAGCTATGAGCTTCGAAACATGGTCTATTTTTAAGGACGCTTATATTAGTTTTCTATACAAAGTCGGTAAAAAAATCTTTCAAATAAAATTTGACCATCTTCTGATTGTAGTACCACGGTAAAGAGATATACAGTAGTTTGACTCCATAGAAACGGCCGGAATTTGGGAGTGAGTAGATGTGGGCAGATGTGGGTAGAAGTGGGTATATAATCCAGAAGCGGGTGCCACACAGCGACGGGCGGACGTCGCGATAGTTTTTTGCAAGTATTTAGTGTAATTTACGTTATTTACTTTGGACGTATGTATACATAATCCCACCAAAAACATTTTGTAAAAAACTAGCCAAGTCTCGATGGAGCTGCTTGTTTATCTCTAAAAAGTAATAAAATCTAGACAAAGTCGTGCCAAGTATAAGGTTCCTTACTGCGATTTCTTTATTATTATAGTTAATGTTGTGTGACTTGGCCGTTGAAGGGTACACAAGGGTACAAAACCAGATGCTCCATGACACTTGGATCGCCTAAACATAAGTATTATTGAAATACGCAGCTTTATCAAGCCTACAATTGACTGGTTATCCAATCAACGTTTTCCGAGTGGTAATTTTCTATCGTGAATGGGTAGCGGACAGATTGGTGCAATAGTGTCATGGAGCATCTGGTATAATACCCTTGTGTACCCTTCAACGGCCAAGTCACACAACATTAACTATAATAATAAAGAAATCGCAGTAAGGAACCTTATACTTGGCACGACTTTGTCTAGATTTCATTACTTTTTAGAGATAAACAAGCAGCTCCATCGAGACTTGGCTAGTTTTTTACAAAATGTTTTTGGTGGGATTTCACTTATTTTTGTAGAAACGCTATATTATAAGGTTATCAGGAATACAAACCGTAAGCGCGTTTTAAAATACAGTCAGCGCCATCTAGATACGTGTGCGTTCACTCTTAGTCCAAAGCATCATAATATTATACCGGGAAGTGGGCCTAATTAAACTTGCAAGATTTAATTACAGACAGACAGACCGACAGGTGAAAGTAAATAAAAGCTTGTAGTAAATGCGGTATGTCGATTTCTTCTAATAGTTTGGTTGGGCTCTTATTTTAGTTGGCCACGCTAGATATCGCCTGATCATAACTGACGATTTACGACACATATACACACTCACATATACATATACTATGCCTTAAATATATTTTGAATTAATAAGTTGGATATTTCACCATTGACTGCAAATGTAACTTTGTAATCCTATACATTTATATGAGATTACAAAGTTATTTATGCAGATGAATTATCTCGAAAACGAGACCGAAATTGCATGTTTTTTTAGTTTTCCTATGGCTTATACAATAAATTCTAAGTATGTACCAAATTTCAGCTCTCTGAGTTTATGGGAAGTACTAGTTCTATTTTGATGATCATGAGTGAGTGAGTGTCGAAAATGCGAAACTTTGCTTTCGCTTAACTTCGGAACTTAATGACCTACAGACTTGAAATTTTGGATTTTAAGTATGTAATTATAGCTTACTGGATGACGAAAATTCCTAAACACAATCCAAGACACAAGACAAGAGACAAGACAAGAGACAAGACAAGAGACAAGACAAGAGTCAAGACAAGAGACAAGACAAGAGACAAGACAAGACAAGACAAGAGACAAGACAAGAGACAGGACAAGAGACAAGACAAGAGACAAGACAAGACAAGAGACAAGACTTGGACTCTTACTCGCACTCTTACTCAAACTCTTACTCGAACTCTTGCTCGGACTCTTACTCGGACTCTTACTCAAACTCTTACTCGAACTCTTACTCAGAATCTTACTCTTATTCGCACTCTTACTCGGTCTCTTACTCGCACTCTTACTCGGACTCTTACTCGCACTCTTACTCGGTCTCTTACTCGCACTCTTACTCAGAATCTTACTCTTATTCGCACTCTTACTCGGTCTCTTACTCGGTCTCTTACTCGAACTCTTACTCAGAATCTTACTCTTATTCGCACTCTTACTCGGTCTCTTACTCGCACTCTTACTCGGACTCTTACTCGCACTCTTACTCGGTCTCTTACTCGCACTCTTACTTCAGCAGAATACTTTTAAAAATAAAAAATAAATATTATTATAATAACTTTATGAAGTTACCTAAAAAACAGCATAATATCGAATGCTATTTTTTGCCATTTTATATAATTTATTATATCTGGGGGCACGGCAGTGCCCCCGCCAAGTCGAGCGCGAAGCAAGCACTGCCGTACCATCTTTACAGGAACCATTTCGTCGCATTTTCAGGCCCCTATTTGAGAACCTCTGGATAAGACCAGAACACAGAAATTTTCGTCATCTAGTAAGCTATAATTACATACTTAAAATCCAAAATTTCAAGTCTGTAGGTCATTAAGTTCCGAAGTTAAGTGAAAGCAAAGTTTCGCATTTTCGACACTCACTCACTCATGATCATCAAAATAGAACTAGTACTTCCCATAAACTCAGAGAGCTGAAATTTGGTACATACTTAGAATTTATTGTATAAGCCATAGGAAAACTAAAAAAACATGCAATTTCGGTCTCGTTTTCGAGATAATTCATCTGCATAAATAACTTTGTAATCTCATACTAGTAGTTCGCGTCGAACTGGGACCTCGCAGACCCAATTTCATTGAAAATGTTAAAACCTTAGATTTTTAGGTAACCATACCTAAAGGTAAAAATATACCTACGAAGTGTATACATTTATGGAAACTTTAACTTTAATATTCGTAAGTAAGTTAGTGCAGACAGAAGAATGAAATGTAGCTGAGGTCCGCACCAACATCCTCATAGATTGTAGCTCTTGTATAGGAAAAAGTTGCCAACCACTGCATTAGAAGAATCGAAATGGCTTCTAGCAGATTTTTTAACGTTTTTAATGAGGAAAATATAACCATAAGATTGATATCACTAATAATAACTACTCGTAACATCACATCACCCTGAAAAAAATATCTAGTTTTACTGATGTTTTACAACAAACCAATAACGCGACTTTACGACAAAACCTACCTCTTATTGATATATTGTAGCAAATTCCAACATTTTTGTCGTAGCTTAGCGTAGTAACTTTGATCTAATCTGTGATCTCTAATGATATGCCATTCAAACGAACAACTATTTCATTTAATTATAATTCACATTTAAAATAAAACCTAACAAGCGCACGTTGGACTTGCCGCCTTTTCAAAAAAAGTGCGCAAAAAATTGAGGTCACCCATCCAAATATGTACGCGCATAACATTACTTCACTTCGATGATTTCGTACGTAAGCCATTTTTTTAACATATTTTATGAATTAATTACATTACGATTAGTCTTCAGATTTTGTCCTGAACTTAAAATAAGCATAATATTATGTATTCAAAATCTGCCAAACTTCATAAACTGCAACTACCCTATGAATTTCGATTTATTCGGAGGGTCGCAATGTATGTTTTTGGAGCATAAAAGCAAAAAAAAAACGAGCTAAAATTTACTTATAAAAGTGGAGCAATGTAACCTTGAATAAAAAAATTGAGTGAGATTTAATGAAGTATATTATTACTTATCATTAAGGTAAATATTATATATGTAAAATACTACAAAGCATACCAAAATTAAAGAGAAAATAATATTAAACTCTCGGATGCTTGGACATTACTATAGCTATTATTATATGAACTTGAAAATAGGTAAATTAAGTCCATGCTTCCACCGGTAGGGTCTATTATATGTAATATCTGGGGGCACGGTAGTGCCCCCGCCAAGTCGAGTGCGAAGCAAGCACTGCCGTACCATCTTTACAGGAACCATTTCGCCGCATTTTCAGGCCCCTATTTGAGAACCTCTGGATTAAACCAGAACACAGACATTTTCGTCATCCAGTAAGCTATAATTACATACTTAAAATCCAAAATTTCAAGTCTGTAGGTCATTAAGTTCCGAAGTTAAGCGAAAGCAAAGTTTCGCATTTTCGACACTCACTCACTCATGATCATCAAAATAGAACTAGTACTTCCCATAAACTCAGAGAGCTGAAATTTGGTACATACTTAGAATTTATTGTATAAGCCATAGGAAAACTAAAAAAACATGCAATTTCGGTCTCGTTTTCGAGATAATTCATCTGCATAAATAACTTTGTAATCTCATATAAATGTATAGGATTACAAAGTTACATTTGCAGTCAATGGTTAAAATTGTGTAAAGCTTTTATTTACTTTCACCTGTCTGTCTGTCGGCCTTATAGTAACCTTATAATATAGCGTAGCGTTTCTACAAAAAGAAGCGAAATCCCACCAAAAACATTCTGTAAAAAACTAGCCAAGTCTCGATGGAGCTGCTTGTTTATCTCTAAAAAATAATGAAATCTAGACAAAGTCGTGCCAAGTCTAAGATTTCTTACTGCGATTTCTTTATTATTATAGTTAATGTTGTGTGACTTGGCCGTTGAAGGGTACACAAGGGTACAAAACCAGATGCTCCATGACACTTGGATCGCCTAAACATAAGTATTATTGAAATACGCAGCTTTATCAAGCCTACAATTGACTGGTTATTCAATCAACGTATTCCAAGTGGCAATTTTCTATCATGAATGGTTAGCGGACAGATTGGTGCAATGGTGTCATGGAGCACCTGGTATAATACCCTTGTCTATCCTTCAACGGCCAAGTCACACAACATTAACTATAATAATAAAGAAATCGCAGTAAGAAATCTTAGACTTGGCACGACTTTGTCTAGATTTCATTATTTTTTAGAGATAAACAAGCAGCTCCATCGAGACTTGGCTAGTTTTTTACAGAATGTTTTTGGTGGGATCAAACTTAACGTTTCAAATAAATAATATTTATGAACCTATCCTGCACCCTGCGGTCATTTATATTCATATTGTGAGTATGTCAGTTCTCATGTAATCGATAAACATCGTAATTTTATAATCTCTATAGCTCTACAACCCTTGCAGCGATTTGGCTCATATTTGGACTTGAGGATTATTTTAGTTTTTACTACTTGTTTGCAAAGTTCTATCAAGATTGGATTAACGGTAACGTTGTAATCAAGCAATCTCTATAACTCTAGAACTCTTCGACCGATTTGGCTCATGTTCGAACTTAAAAATTCTATTGTTTCATACTACGTGTTTGCTAAGTTTCATAAAAATTGGACTATCCCTTTTCAAGTTATCGCGTAACAAACATACATACAAACATACACTTTGGCTAATATATTTATGTCGGTTATAAAAAATGCGTATATATTAGAAAAAAAATTGTCAGCGCACCAGTTTTGAAATTATCGTAAGACCTATCGTAAAGACTTTAAGTCACCTATACTCTGCAACTCTGGAGCTTATTCGACAATTTTTTTTCACTAAAATTATCCGATTGACCTAATTAACTTGTGTGAAAAATTTCATTTAATTTGGATAACCCGTTTTTGAGTAAATGTCGATCAAACTCAATCACCAGAGGTCAACCGTTAAACTGGTCAAAACGCAGGCTTTTCGCGGCTCTCGACTCTAAGACCTCGCTTCGCTCGGTCGATAAATGTATAGGATTACAAAGTTACATTTGCAGTCAATGGTTAAAATTGTGTAATATCCAACTTATTAATTCAAAATATATTTAAGGCATAGTATATGTATATGTGAGTGTGTATATGTGTCGTAAATCGTCAGTTATGATCAGGCGATATCTAGCGTGGCCAACTAAAATAAGAGCCCAACCAAACTATTAGAAGAAATCGACATACCGCATTTACTACAAGCTTTTATTTACTTTCACCTGTCGGTCTGTCTGTCTGTAATTAAATCTTGCAAGTTTAATTAGGCCCACTTCCCGGTATAATATTATGATGCTTTGGACTAAGAGTGAACGCACACGTATCTAGATGGCGCTGACTGTATTTTAAAACGCGCTTACGGTTTGTATTCCTGATAACCTTATAATATAGCGTTTCTACAAAAATAAGTGAAATCCCACCAAAAACATTTTGTAAAAAACTAGCCAAGTCTCGATGGAGCTGCTTGTTTATCTCTAAAAAGTAATGAAATCTAGACAAAGTCGTGCCAAGTATAAGGTTCCTTACTGCGATTTCTTTATTATTATAGTTAATGTTGTGTGACTTGGCCGTTGAAGGGTACACAAGGGTATTATACCAGATGCTCCATGACACTATTGCACCAATCTGTCCGCTACCCATTCACGATAGAAAATTACCACTCGGAAAACGTTGATTGGATAACCAGTCAATTGTAGGCTTGATAAAGCTGCGTATTTCAATAATACTTATGTTTAGGCGATCCAAGTGTCATGGAGCATCTGGTTTTGTACCCTTGTGTACCCTTCAACGGCCAAGTCACACAACATTAACTATAATAATAAAGAAATCGCAGTAAGGAACCTTATACTTGGCACGACTTTGTCTAGATTTCATTACTTTTTAGAGATAAACAAGCAGCTCCATCGAGACTTGGCTAGTTTTTTACAAAATGTTTTTGGTGGGATTTTATTTTACGTTTCCCTAGGAAAAATTGACAAAATGTTTTACGAATTAGATCGCGCAAGCGACTTTTTCGCGTCGTTTTGTTCATATGCGTATTTTCACAGTTCACCTTAGTAAAGGATCACAATGAATGGGGAGAAATTTCCATTCTTATTATATGTATGGATGTATGGATATGGATATGGATGGATGGATATGGATATGGATTTCTTTGCACTTGCACCAAGTTCGTAGGTAGCTATAGAGGTAGGTAGTAGTATATCTCTTACATGTAACTTTCGTGGTCAGAAATAGGATATTTTCTTAGGGCTCGAAATAAGCCGTTCGCACATTCTTCATAATCAAGATTTGAAATTTTATCGGCTCGCAGCAAACTGCTTGCGCTTTTATTAGTAAGAACATTCAAGTTTCTTGCAGCTCGGAACAAACTAAGCTCACCTTTCGTAGTCAGAAATATAAAAAATACTCGGCGCTTGTAAGCTGTACGCCGTCCGCCGTACACGCTCTTATAAGTGAAAATATTAAAATTTCTAACCGCTCAGAAAAAGATAACTGCACGTTTTTCGTTGTCCATTGTCCAATATATTAAATTTTCTCGCCGCTCGCAGCAAGCTATGTGCGCTCCTATAAATATGTCAGAATATTCAAATTTCTAACCCCTCAGGGAAAGATAACTTCACTCTTTTCGTAGTCCAAAATATAAAATTTTCTCGGCGCGCGCAGTAAGCTGCTCGCGCTGTTTTAAATAAGAATAATTTAATTTTCCAACCGCTCGGAGCAAGTTAACCGCACTCTTTTCGTTGTCAAAAATATAAAATTTTCTCGGCGCTCACAGCAAGCTGCTCGCGCTATTTTAAGGAAGAATATTATAATTTTTCTACCGCTCGGACCAAGTTAACCGCACTTTTTTCCTTGCCAAAAATATAAAATTTTCTTGGCGCTCGCAGCAAGCTACTCGCGCTTTTTAATGGAAGTATATTTGAATTTTATTACCGCTCGCAGCAAATTAACTGCAGTATTTTCGCTACCAAAAATATAAAATTTTCTCGGGGCTCGCAGCAAGCTGCTCGCGCTATTTAAAGGATGAATATTTTAATTTTCTTACACTATGTGCGAGCCGAAATCTTAAATAGGTCCTACCTGCTCAACGTTAAAACATATAAGTAGGCACAAAATTCAAGTTCAGTAAAAAAAAACTGAATCCGCCCTTGCCTGCCCCCCCCCTAGACCAGAAGCTGGGTACGCCTATGGGTACCCCAACAGTGCCAGTTATTCTACCGCCTGAGCAGTGATGTGCAAACATTACTGTGCTCCGGTAGGAGGCACTGTAGCTAGTGAAATTACTGGGCTAAAGAGTCTTAACATCTTATTACTCTTCAGTGAAAAGCGTTGGTGCAGTGCTCCTAGAATTTCACATCATTGTGAAATCCTAAGTAGCACTGTACTAATTATGGGCAGCGTTATCTCTTAACATCAGGAGAGCGTCTTGCTCGTCATCTACTTCATCACATAAAAAAAAAAAAATATTTCAGCTCGATCGGTCCACCCGTTTGGGCGTGAAAGAGTAACAAACCAGATCCAAAATGATCCAGGATTTGGTCCTTGGGGCAAGTTGCAGACGGACATAAATATTATATTTTTTACCATAGGCGGATTTAGAGGGTGGGCCAGGGGGCCAAGCCCCCCCCCCTCCCCCCCAGAAGCATTATAGACTAACAAATTTTACACGTATTTCATGGTCAAGATTTTTTTTTTCTTGGCGTTCGCAGCAAGCTGCTAGTGCACTTATTATTAAGGTACCTAATTTGAACTTTTTTACTGTTCAGAGCGAGCTAAACACATACTTTTCTCGTTGTAAAAAATTATAATATTTTTGCTCGTCGACACCTTGGCCCCCCAGGACCAAATCCTGGATCCGCCCATGATTTTTACTACGAAAAGTGTGTGTTTAGCTCGCTGTGAACAGTTAGATAGTTAAAATATCCTTAATAACAAGTGCGCGAGAAAAAATTATGATCTTGACCAAGAAATATGTGCAAAATTCTTTACAATGCTTCTGGGGGAGGCCCTGCCCCCCCCCCTCCCCCTAAATCCGCCAATGCATACATTCTGACAAACTTTCACGTTTATAATATTAGTAAGATAGTTATTATAGTGTGTGCGGATGTGTCACAGTCACAGACCGAAGAGTGATGAGGTGTACGTGTGGCGTGTTCGATATGAATGACCGGCGCTCGCGGCGTACGGTACCGGTCGCGGGGCGGAGCGGCGGCCGGCGGCAGTCAGTAGCGCGGGGACCGGCTCGCGCGGCAGACCTGTGTGTGCAGTGTAGTGAGTCATGTTGCTGTGGGTGGTGGCGGCGGCGTGGTGCGCCGGCGCGGCGGGTGCGGCGGGCGAGGCGAGCTGGCGCGCGGAGCCGCTGGCGCCGGCCACCTTCGCCGTGGAGAGCGTGCTGCAGCTGGCGGAGAGCGCGGCGCGGCGCGGACACCTCGCCTGCAAGCTCACGGCCACGCTCGCCCTGCAGCCCGTGCACCACGGAACCGACGGAGACGACCAGCTCCTGCACTTCACTGTCAGTACACACACACACACACACACACTGCACGCCGCCACACGGCTACTGCTCCTGAGCTTCGAGGTGTACGGACCACGGACACTGGTCACTGGACACATCGGGAAATTCAAAATTGAACTACCTACTTTCGATGCAAATTATGAAACTGATAAGTACCTACCTAATACTCATGAAATGTCACTTGATACTAGTTTCATAAACACAATAATATAGGTATTATTATCTCGATCACACTACTTTGGTCCGTTACAAATCCGTTACCATACACATAAAACTATAGTTACTTATATAAGTATAGGTATAAGGAACGCGTTAATAATGAGTGTAGGTATATGAGGTATTAGAGCGATACTTATTGATGTGCAATTAGTATATAGCAGCTAGCTGCGAGCGCCGCGAAAATTTGTAGCAAAAAATCTATTTTTTTTAATTTGCTTGTATTGCGCGAGGCCCCTACGAGCGCGAGGCCCCCCTCCCCTTCCTAAAGCCGCCACTGCTCCTGAATATAATCTTAAATGAATGAATGAGTGAATCATGTGGATAGTTAGCACTGGTGCTGCTGATCCCGGAACGTAACATAACTCGTTTAATTTTACGTTACTTTACCGTATCGTAAAGTCTTTACGACTGCGGTTTATGCTCGGTGTTACGCTCCCGGTAAAATCCTTACCGGATGTCAATCTGCCTAATTTCAACTCAATTGGTTCAGCAGTTTGAGCCGTGCGTTGTTACATCTGTCTGTCACGTTTTTCTAATAACTATTATGTTTGTATAAAGCCGCATCTCCAGCTACCTTTTTGGTTCAAACTTTCAACACAAACATGCCAAAATAACTACAACAAAATGCCCTTACACAAAAAAAAGTTTTTACTTCAAGCTTCAACAAATGTTTTTGCTTTCCATGCCCGATGGAAAGCTCGCACACAAAACGTTTGAAAAAAAGGAAGGACGTAGTTTTTCTTACTCTAATTTTATAAATATAGAGTTTTGGAGATTATTCAGTCTTAATTTGTGTAAATATATTTGTATATAAAGTTAACTTATAAGTGTATAATATAGTTTAAACTACTTGAGGTAAGTTTTTTACCTTCTTATCTTATGGGCGACCCGCCGCATGACCCTGGTGGGGCTGTGCCGCTGTGCCTCGGACAGCCAGACTTCGGAGTCGCATTGTTCTTGTTCCGATCATGAAGTAATTTATTCCATCCCCGTGCCAACAGCTACTATAATATCATCAGATCAGAACACGAACAATGATAAAGATGTGGATGTGCCATCTCCCCAGAGTACTTAATGTTCAGGGTTTAAAATCCGTAGCTAGGCCACAGTTCGACTCTACGGATGTGGCGCCGTATGTCGTCCACGTTCAAAGCACTCGACTGAATCCAAATAATTCGACGATATTGCACCCGAATATATGTACCTATATGGCCCGAAGTAGATTTTTGAAGAGAGTTTCTGTAAAGAACATTATTAATGGCAGTGTCAAACGACTTGGTCGTAACTCGTTACCATGGTTTTAACCGGGGCGGGCGGCGGGGGTAGGCTTCCTCTGCAGGAGGTCGACTAGGTGGGTACCCCAACAGTGCCATTTATTCTACCGTCTGAGCAGTGATGTGCAAACATTACCTACTGTGCTTCGGTAGGAGGGCACTGTAGCTAGTGAAATTACTGGGCTGAAGAGTCTTAAACATATTATGACTCTCAAGTAAGAAGCGTTGGCGCAGTGCACTAGGTAGCATTGTAACTAATTATGGGCAGAGTTATCTCTACTGTCAGGAGAGCGACTTGCTCGTCATGTTGCTTCATTGTATAAAAATAATAATAATTTAAAGGCATTCATCCCCTCATATATGCAGTGACCCGCATGGGTATTGTAAGAAGGATTTCAACAGAATGATCTCCAGAAGAGATAATCCCACCAAAAACATTCTGTAAAAAACTAGCCAAGTCTCGATGGAGCTGCTTGTTTATTTCTAAAAAGTAATGAAATCTAGACAAAGTCGTGCCAAGTATAAGGTTCATTACGATTTTGCGATTTCTTTATTATTATAGTTAATGTTAACCTTTCCGTAGAACCAAACTAGGCAGTAATTCTGTGATACCTCGACTTTGCAAACTTTTGAACGATTGCGGTCATGTGACTGATGTGTTTAACGACTCATTGGTTGCATTTCGTAAAAAAACCCTAGAGTATTTTTGTGGGATAAAAGCATAACCTATATTTTAATTTACAACTTTTAGCACGTATCGAGACCTTTAGCCTCTTAATTAATAATATTTAAGAATCTTTTTAATTACTCAACGATTAATAAGTAGGTATTTAACTAGTTTTTTTTTTTTTTTTTTGTTTTACTAATATTATCTTTTAATGTAAAATAAGTATATTAAAATTAATGAAGTTAAAATCACTAACCAATGCATGCGGTGTCTACCAATAAAATTTTGCATTTAGCTTTAATATAAAATGTATTGTAATTAATTAGCATTAATTTAGTGTAAAAATTGTGGTGGACCTAATAAATAAATAAATAAATGTTGTGTGACTTGGCCGTTGAAGGGTACACAAGGGTACAAAACCAGATGCTCCATGACACTTGGATCGCCTAAACATAAGTATTATTGAAATACGCAGCTTTATCAAGCCTACAATTGACTGGTTATCCAATCAACGTTTTCCAAGTGGAAATTTTCTATCGTGAATGGGTAGCGGACAGATTGGTGCAATAGTGTCATGGAGCACCTGGTATAATAACAGGGCCGGTTTTAACATTACCAGCGCCCTGGGCGAGATTTCTACGGCGCCCCCTAAAAACCAATTCAAACCCATACAAAAAACGAAAAAGGAAAAAATTCCAGAGCTCCGAGAAAAAATTGAATTTTTCAGCACGAATGATGTGCGTTAAGCTTGCTTCGAGTGGCAAAGAAACTAAATAAGTATTCTTATTTATAAAAGCGCGAGCAGCTCGCTGCGAGCGGCGCGAAAATTTAGATTTTTTCAACACGAATGATGTGCGTTTAACTTGCTTCGAGTGGCAAAGAAACTAAATGTCCTTATTAATAAAAGCGCGAGCGCCGAGAAAATTTTGAATTATTCAGCACGAATTTTGTGCTTTTAGCTTGCTCCGAGGGGCAAAGAAACTAAATGTCCTTATTTATAAAAGCGTGAGCGCCGAGAAAATTTTGAATTTTTTAGCACGAATGATGTACGTTAAGCTTGCTTCGAGTGGCAAATAAAGTAAATGTTCCCATTTATAAAAGCGCGAGCAGTTCGCTGCGAGCGCCGAGAAAATTTTGAATTTTTCAGCACGAATTGTTTGGGAAATTGGATATTACTTTTTAAAATTAGATGCACTCAAAACTTCTAGATTACTTGAAAATGCAAAAATAATTAAAATTAGACAATATGTCCGCACCGGCCGGTACCTTTGCAATGGTGGATTTTTATTCTGATGACATTGACATTTGCATCTTGTCATCTTGGTGTCAATTGTCATGTTTCTTTTCTTTTAGTTAATGGTGGGTCCGCGCGGACCTACGTTTGCCAGTGGTGCGCGGACATCCTCCCGGGCGTTGAAAGCATGGCTGCTTTCAACACTGTTCCATTTGGGTTGGTAGGAGACAGAGGCGGTTGAGCGCTCGTCTCATAGTGCTGCCGCTGGCAGTAACCACGTCTGCCACTCGAGGGATGTTGTCAGCTGCTCCCGGGTATAGACGAGTGACTCGGCCGAGCCGCCAATGTAGAGGTGGTGCGCCTTCATCCTTGATCAGCACCAAATCGTCGAGCTTCAGGTTTTGGCATTGAGTGCGCCACTTGGTGCGTTGCTGAAGTTCAGAGATGTACTCCATAGACCATCTCTTCCAGAAGTGTTGTCGGACTTGTTCCAGTCGCTCAAAGCGGTCGGTTAAGCGCATGGATTCCAAATAGTGTGGTGATGGGAGAGACGTAAGTGGTCTCCCAATTAAAAAGTGCGAAGGAGTCAGTGCATTAAAATCATTGGGACACTGGCTCAGGGGACATAGAGGACGGCTATTGAGAATAGCCTCAATTTGTGCGAATATGGATGTTAATTCTTCAAATGTTTTATGAGATTGGCCTAAGATTCTATACAAGAGAAACTTAGCTGATTTGTTACCAGCCTCAGCGAGTCCGTTGAAGTGAGGAGCATACGGAGGTGAGAATTTAAATTCAATGCCTCGACTAGTTGCAAAATCGGTTATTGGATCACTGTTAGATTTTAAAAATGAACTAATTTCTTTGGATGCAGCTACAAAGTTGCCGCCATTGTCGCAATAGATGAGTTTGGGCAATCCTCTGCGAGCTATAAATCTTTTAAGTGTTAGTAGAAATGAATCTTTGGTTAGATCGCTCACTACTTCTAGGTGTAGACACTTGTATCTTAAGCAAACAAAGAGACAAAGATAGCACTTGGTTATCTTGCATCCTCGACCTTTGCGGTCTGTAATTAAGAAGGGACCAGCAAAGTCGGTAGCTACGGTGATGAATGGAAAATCAGTTTCGAGGCGTTCAGATGGTAGGTCACCCATTATGTTTGACATAGTCTGGCCTTTAAATCTGCGACAAACAACGCAGTTGCGTGTGACTTCCCTAGCTAACTTTCTACCACTGATGGGCCAGTATCGGTCACGGATGGAAGCAAGTAGGTGTTGGGGCCCAGAATGTAGAAGCTGGATGTGTTCATTTTGAAAAATTAATTTAGTCAAGTGATGATTAGATTTTAAAACAATTGGGTGTTTTTTGTCATATGAATAATTGGATTTGTTTAGGCGCCCACCGACGCGAAGAATTCCTTCATCATCAAGAAAGGGGTTCAAGGCGCATAACAGGCCTTTAGATTTTAGGCTAAGACCTTGATTGTTATTAGGCTTATTTTTGGCTAGATTTCGAATTTCGTTGTGAAAGGATACTTTTTGAGCAATTTTAATTAGTGCTTTCATAGCTTGAGTAATTTCCTTTAATTTAAGAGGGCCTTTTTCCTTGTTTAGTGGGTTTCTACAATTGTGAGTGAATCTGAATACAAAGGCATAGGTTCTTTGAAGAAAGGTTAGTTTAGAATATCTTTGAAAGTCTACATAGACTGATTCCTCAGAGCCTTCCGCCACCAAAGCAGAATTCGCTTTGACCTCGGGTAGTTCTACAATTTGTGATGGTGGGAGAGGCCATGAAGACTCTGTCTCTTTTAGGAAGGGAGGCCCGTGCCACCACAGGTCACAGTCCTTGACGTTTTGTGGTGTTAAATCTCTGACATCTCTTGAGGCAAGGTCCGCTGGATTTTGCAATCCAGGTACAAAACGCCAAGTCCCGCTGTGTGTGAGTTCAGTTATGGCAGCAACACGATTGGCAACAAATGTTTTAGTTTTGTTGGGAGATTTGAGCCATCCTAGTACGACTTGGGAATCTGTCCAGTAATATTGTTTGTCAATTTTAATGCTTAGGGCTTTTGTGACGGCGGCGCTGATTTGAGCGCCGAGAAGGGCGCCGCAAAGCTCTAGTCTTGGAATAGTACACGACTTCAGGGGAGCTACCCGTGCTTTGGCGCACAATAGGTTGACTGCAACATTGCCTTTGTTGTCTGTTGATTTTAGATAGGCAGTGCCACAATATGCTTGAAGGGAAGCATCGGTGAAGACATGAAGTTCAACTATCTCGTAGTTGGGGATTAGAACATTCCGGGGAATCTTTAAGCTGGCTAAAGAACTTATCTGTTCTATGAATTTTTTGTATGAATTGTAGATGGGTATGGGAACTGGTTCATCCCAATTAATTTTGTCAGCCCATAGTTTTTGAAGTAAAATTTTGGCTTTGATAGTACAAGCAGACAACAGACCCAGAGGGTCGAAAATCTTTAGGGTTGTTGATAAAATGCTGCGCTTAGTGAATGTTTTTGGGTCATTTATTTCAATAGGGAAATGTAATTCGTCTGAAGAGGGGGTCCAACCAATCCCTAGAGTGCTAGTGGCGTTGCTGATCATTAATTGATTGTCCTGGGGGTTGATGTCTTTAGACAGTAATGGATCAGGCAGGTTGGAGCGATACTTCCTTAAGGGAAAGCATCCTTTTGAAAGTTCGCTGGAAACAGCGCTTTGAATTTGTTGTAGATCGTCGATGGAGTTTGCACCTGTTAAGAGGTCGTCGCAGTAGAAGTCGGACTGAATCACTTTTTTAATTGAGGCGTCGGGGCACTCCTCGCCAATTTGCCACAAACACCTGGCGGCAAGAAAACTAGCGCTAGCGAATCCATATGTTACAGTTTTGAGACGAAGGGTGCGCAGGGGTTCGTCCTCGTTTTCCCGCCAAAGTATTAATTGAAAGTTGCGGTCTGACTCTCTTAAGAGCACCTGTCGGTATTGCTTTTCTATGTCTCCGGACAACACGTATGGGTATTGCCGAAATCGCAGTAATATGTCAAGTAGGGAATTTTGAATTGTTGGGCCGACCATTTGGAGGTCATTTATTGAGAACCCAGATTGGGAAGGTTCTGAAGCATTGAATACAACACGAATGGGTGATGATTCACTTTGTGCCCTAAAAACAGGGAAGTGAGGCAGGAAAAAGGCATTGGGCGGCCTTTGTTCCTCTGCCTCCTCTAGGTGACCTAGATCAGAGTATTCGTGAATAAATTTGGAGTAGAGAGCCTTAAGCTCAGGATTCTTCTTGAAGCGGTTTTCTAGCCCTAAAAATCTTTTTTTAGCAGTGTGATAAGAATCACCAAGGCAGTTTGGGTTAGTTTTTAGGGGCAACCCTACAGTGAAGCGGCCATCACTTTCTCTTCGAGCATTAACGAGAAAGTGGCGCTCACAAGCCTTTTCTTCAGCCGAGTACGGCTGCGCTTTGGGCAATTCTTCGAGAGTCCAAAATTTAGATAGGTCATGCTCTAGTGAGTTGGGTTCTAAAAATTCTTGGGTGGGATATATATCCTGTTTCATTAATAGATTGCAAACTATAGGTTTATTAGGGCTTTTATTTGGTAAATTATTAGACACAGGCCCTCCAATGAGCCATCCTAGCTTGGAATTTTGAAGATGAGGCTTATGTTTGCCTAGGCTTTTTTGTTCGCTACCTATCAGGTCCCAAAATAGATCTGCTCCTATGAGCATAGATATGGGGGCTGGTTCATTGAAATTAGGGTCTGCAAGTTGGATGTTGCTCAAGTCAAATTGAGTTCTGTCGAAGTGTAGTGTTGGGAGGTCCTCTGTAATAAATTTGAGGACAAGGAGGAGTTGGAGCCCCGCACCCCGCGGCAACGTTAACAATCACTCCGTGTTTTTAATTCCGAAAAATTCGAAAATGTCGAGTAAATCGCTAGATAGTGTTATTCGCGAGTTAATAACAACTGTGACCACACTTGTGAGTAAAGTCAGTGACCTCGAGTGCAAGATAAATACGCAAAATGAAATGCTAAGCGAACAAGCTAAAGTGATATCAAGTTTTAAACGCCATGTTCGTGAGGACGCAATACCCGCGCCTACCCGAAAATCGCTTGTGAATGTGACAGCAGCTCCCGTGATCGCGCAGCGCGTCAAGCGCGCGGCACATTATAATGCCAAAGCGGCTATATCCAGCGCGTCTAATGCAACCAAGACTCGAAGCGCTGACAGCGCTTCCCCGTCATCGTGTACATCAAAATTGACAACCGTTCAAAATGAACGAATTTCGCCAACGGCGCCCGGGGTTAAGAAAAATTATGCAGAAAGCCTGAATAATAATAGTGTAAAACTGACAAATTCTTCGCAAGATGCAATTACCACAAACGATGCAGAGAATGCTCCGAATATTTGTGAAACAAACACAAAAAATGATTGTGAGTGGAAAACTGTACATCACAAAAAGCAGAGGAAATCGCGACGCGTTATCCTGGGAACAGGACAAGAAGATGATCAATTATTAACAGTGGAGCAGCTCAAATACATTCAAGCTTGGTGCCTCAGACCCGAGACTACAACTGACAACATCCTTAATTTTGTAAATAAGATCGCAAGCTCCAAAGAATACACCGTTGAGAAACGTCAAATTAAGACCGACCGTCATGCGAGCTTCATTATTGGAATCCCTGAGACCCTAGCCGGACGGATATGTAATCCTGCGGTATGGCCCCCACGGGTCCGATTCGCCGAGTGGTTTCCCGCACGGCCCCGCACCCAGCGGGGCGAGTCCAGCCGCGACCACCGCCCAGCAGCATCGGCGTCGAATTCGACATCCAGAAAGTAAGGAGCACGAATTGGTGATATGCCACCAGAACATTGCGTCCCTGGACAAGAAAACGCACCGGCTGGAAGTCCTCCTCCGCGACGAACTCCAGTGCAATATACTCGCATTAACGGAACATTGGCTCAGTGACTCTAATATAAAGTGCATTAATATTGATGGATACGTATTAGTGTCTAGCTATTGTAGAAAATCTATCTCTCATGGTGGATCTTGTCTGTTCATTAAAAAAGGTGTAAAAGCTATTGAATGTCTCGAATTCACACAAATGTCCACCGAGCAATTCCTTGAAATTTCTGCCATCGAATTGGTAGATTATGCAATCATAATATTATGCATATATAGAACTAATTTAGTAAGCTCCATTAGTTTTCTAGTGCAACTAGAACGGTTACTCGAACAAGCCAGTCACAGTGACAAAAGTTTTATCATTGTAGGCGATTTTAATATCAACTGGGTGAGTCACAACAAAAGCTCTGAAGTAAAACAATTAAGTGACATACTTTCTGCCTATAACTTCACAAACGTAGTCGAATTTCCCACACGTATTGGTGCTTATTCATCGACATGTCTAGATCATGTGTACGTGAACATGAAACCCGAGTGTGTGGTGACAACCCCTGTGGATACGCTCCTCAGCGACCACCGAGCGGTGCGGCGTATATTGAAACCCTACCTCTATTCAGCACCGCGACCGAACTGAGATGCGGGAGCCTTTCCATACGTGAATTCTCAAAATGCGACTATAATCCCTTCCGCTATTCAGCACCGCGACCGATCTGAGCTGCGGGAGCCTTTACGTGCATTCATTCTCTAATTGCGTCTTTAATCCCTTCCGCTATCCAGATCGATCGATCTGAACTCGGGGATTGTTTCTAGGGTAATAATATAAAATCTGCTTGATGAAAACACTCGTCTGTCGTATGTTTGCTTAGATCTATAAAACGCAACGGAATTTGATAGTTATTCAAGAGGAAAGTTTATGTTTACTTATTGGACCCGCGCGCACTTCGTGGTGCGTAAAACAGTCTACAAATACTGCCTATCTTTAGTCATTCATTTTTTTATAAAATAAAATAATTGTAACACTTCTTTCTGTGTAATCTTAGTTCTAAGTTTATATTGTTGTATTTGTGTGAACAATAAAGAGTTTTCTATTCTATAATATAAAATGAAGTAAGACGAGGCGAGATAAGACAAGACAAGAGACAAGACAAGAGACAATACAAGAGACAAGACAAGACAAGAGACAAGGCAAGACAAGAGACAAGACAAGAGACAAGACAAGAGACAAGACAAGAGACAAGGCAAGACAAGAGACAAGACAAGAGACAAGACAAGACAAGAGACAAGACAAGAGACAAGACAAGAGACAAGACAAGAGACAAAACAAGAGACAAGACAAGAGACAAGACAAGAGACCAGATAAGAGACAAGACAAGAGGCAAGACAACAGACAAGAGGAGGCAAGACAAGAGGCGAGACAAGAGGAGGCAAGACAAAAGACAAGACTGACTATTACTGTTGACTCTTACTCTTGACTCTTGCTCGGACTCTTACTCTGACACGTATACCTCTAATAAGAGTGTGAAACTCAAACTGAGTTAACAAAAAGTAAAAAATTGCATTGCAAGATACTGTACTATATATAATACGAGTACGCACATGTAGGTAGGTATACCATATTCCATATTTAGTAAAAATAAAAGTATATTTTTATTACATTTCCTAAAAACAATTCCGTCAAGTATAAGCCGTACAAGTGTAATAGCAAACAAATACTAAACATTCAATATCAAAAGTCAAAAGTTTCCGCAACTCAAAAATACTTGAGTGCTGAATACTGGAAGGATTTCTAATTTGTAACGGTAATATTGCGTACGTAAACCGTCCCGCATTTCAGAACTGAAAGTAGGGTAGCATTTAAACTCTCAAACTGCATATTTTGTCGTTTGAAAGCTCCCGCATCCCAGATCCATACTGGCGCTGAATAGAGGAAGGGTTTCCATATACGCAGCGGTGCGAGCCGCGGTGGCGTGCCGGCCGCGCCAGCCCCCGCCGCGCACTCGCCTCATCCGGGACTTTACTGAGGTGAGCAAAGCCAATTTTAATATCTCGATATTAAGTGTAGACTGGGAAAACATATTTTCCTCTCACTCGCACTGCGTTGAAAGCCTGACGACGTGTGTCATCAACATAATCAAGAACAAAGTTTTAATCTGTTTTCCACTTAAAAAGAAAAACATTAAAAAACACTCGTGGATTAATGAGAATGTATTACAAAGCAAATACCTACTCCACGAGGTATCTTCGTTGTGTGGAAAGTTTCCGGATGATGACCGCTTGACAATATTAGCTGACGTATTAAAAAAACAATACGAGGAATGTATTAAGGCAAATAAACATTGCTATTACTCAAAACAGATCGCTAATAGTAATAACCCACATAAGGCGCTGTGGCGCGTCGTGAACACTGAAAGAGGTGCAAGTATAAACCAGCCGATCAGTTTTACAGATGTCGCCAAAGACTCAAACGGAGCCAGGTTCCGGTGCAGGAAGGAAGCCGCCGACGCGATGAATCATCGGTTCGCTCACGCCGCGACGGCGTGCGGAGCGCCGCGCGCTCAGCTGCCGCGGCTGTGTGCCACGCTCGAGGCTGCGCGCCCCGCCGCCGATACCTGCATTAGACTGACCAGGTTCACTCCGGACGAGGTACACCGTATAATCACTACGCGTATTCCTAAGAAGCCGACCAAAGATATATACAATATATCAATGGAAGTACTGAACGCGGCGTCTAGAACGCTGGCGCCATTATTAGCGGACTTGTATAATCGCTGTATCCTCGCGGGAAAATATCCAGCGGCCATGAAAATAAGTAAGATATCTCCATTATTTAAGGGCAAGGGGCGGAGGGAAGATATCGACGGCTACAGACCTGTCTCCGTCATACCCGCAGTCGCAAAGATATTTGAAAACGGCTTGAGCGCGCGTCTCACGAAGTACCTCAACGATGTGGACGCCCTTTCTGACCGTCAGTACGCATACCGCGCTGGTAGGTCCACCACTTCGTTAACTCGAGAGGTAATCCGGCGAGTGATGGACGCGTGCGAGAGAGGGCAGCGGGTGGCCATACTGTGCTGCGACCTGTCGAAAGCTTTCGACGTCGCGGACCATGATGTCCTCGCTGCGAAACTCCGACGGTACGGAATCGACGGTCCCGCACATGAACTACTGACGGACCTGCTGCATGACAGATCACAAGTGGTGGTCGCCGATGGAGGTGAGACGCACTCGGATCCGTTGGGCACTACGATCGGAGTAGCACAGGGCTCCTCGGTATCTAACATTCTATTTTCCTTGCTGCTAAATGACCTCCCGGATGTCGTTAGCGACGGCGAAATATTCATGTACGCAGATGATGTCGCGGCCGTTGTCAGTGCACGAGACACAAACGAGCTCGAAGTAAAGTTAAATTCAGTCGCATATGTAATATCGAACTGGTTTGAGATGAATGGACTTGTTTTAAATTTATCAAAAACACACTTCATGAACTTTTCGTTATCAGGGCGAAAGATGGACGATTTGAATGTGTCAGTGAATGGCGTGACTCTAAAGCGAGTGAATTCAATAACATTTCTCGGATTTGAAATCGATTGTGGGCTGACGTGGAATGCTCACGTAGACAAAGTGTGCAAAAAACTAGGAAGCGCCTGCTTTGCACTAAACCGACTATCCCGAGTAGTATCCGCAGAAGTGGTACGTACATCCTACTTTGCCACCGTCCACTCTGTCCTACAGTACGGTGCTGAGCTGTGGGGCCGCGCTGCCGACAGGGAGCGCGCCTTCCGCATGCAGAAGCGAGCAGTGAGAGCTATAGCCCAAGTCTCGCGGTTCACATCGGCAAAGCCGCTCTTTGGAACTCTGAACATACCTACTTTCCCTTCGCTGGTGATACTCCAAGTAGCTGTCTTCGTGCGACAGAATCTGGAGCTGTTTGCAAAACGGGGGGATAGACAGTGCCATGTAACTCGTGGTAGAAATAAGCTGGTAGCTGTGAGGCACAGGCTGGCTCGGTCAGATAAGCTTACACATGTAATGGGGCCGACAGTATACAACCGCCTCCCAGACACCATCAAAGAAGCGCCTAATTTACTAATTTTCAAATATAAACTGAAAAACTGGCTTGTCGAGAAATCGTTCTACACTATAGATGATTTTATGAAAATACCCACGTAACAAATGATGTATACACCTACAGACTACATAGTACGTGTAATAAATTTAAGTTAACAATATTATTATAATATTATTATTTTAGAATGTAAAAAATATTTAATTTATGAATATAATTAATTTATGCATTGATCTTGATAATTTAAGTTCTTATTTTGAATTGTAAGACGTATAATTTTAAGGAATTATCAATAAATGGTTTATTCTGTTTATTCTGTTTATTCAAGGCAGTGCATTGTTGCCTTGAAATTTGAAGTGTTGGAATGGATTTGCACAGCACATCGTTCGGGAGTTAGATTTAGTCTATGATTACCTACAGCGACGATGCTGACATTTGAAGGCTGAGGTGCCAGTCCTAGCTCCTCCTTTACCCACTCAGTAATAAAGGAGGACTGACTCCCGCTGTCAAGCAAGGCCCGTACAGTGATTGTTTTCTTGGTCTCGGGATTGGAGAGAGTTACTTGTGCAGTGCAAAGTAAAATTTGATTAGATGCCACAATTGACATAGCTAGTGAATTGTTGCTGGGCGCGGGCTGAATTTTAGAGCCTATGTGCAGAAGTGAATTATGTTTCTTCTTACACACCCGACAAGATCCTGACAATTTGCAGGCTTGTACTTGATGGCCTGGTCTCAGGCAGTTCTAGCATAGATTGAGCGAAGATACAATGGAGTTTCTATCTTCTGGTGTCTTAGATTTGAATGAAGAGCATTCATAAATTCGATGGTGCCCTTTGCATATAATGCATTCAATGGTAGAGCTGGATTGATTTTCTCCAGATGAAGTTGCAGCTAAAGCTTTGACTTGGGTTTTATTATGTGTTTGAAGAGATTTGGTTTTGTAGTCTGGCCTATCTGCCCTATCTTTGTTGCGGTTGACAGTTTCGAAAACATCTGCTCTATTTTTCAGAAAGGAAAAGAAGTCTTCTAGACTTGGAATCTCAGGTAGAGTGTTTCGATGCTCTTCCCACTTAAAAACTGTACCATGATCTAGTTTTCCTAGCAGAATGTGAATAATGAGAACGTCCCAGTGCATTGTAGGTAGACCTAGGGTGCCTAAGGCACGGAGGTTCTTAGTTACATGATCGATTATAAGTTTTAAAGATTTGTCAGTGTCTCTGGACGTGGGAGTTTCAACGTTAAAAAGCGCGTTAAGATGGTTAGTGATGAGCTGTCGTTTGTTATCATATCGATTGCAAAGGATGGACCAAGCCTCATTATAGTTCTGCTCGGAAACTTCTAAATTACTTAGGACGCGACCTGCTTCACCCTCCAAATAAGAATTTAAATAATGAAACTTGTGAATATTCTTCACCTTAGGATTTTCATGAATTAATGATACATAAGTTTCTTTGAATTGGAGCCATTTGAAGTAAGTTCCATCGAAGCGTGGAATATTGATTACTGGTAGCTTAAACATTGAGTGCCCACAGCTTGAACCATGCTCACAAGCATGAGAATGGGAGCAAGGAGGGGTGCTAAATTTTTCTTCATTCTTATTTGGGGTTGAAGTATTCTTTTGTATCAAGTCTTGAGCGAGAGCTATGCAAGTATCAAACTCTTGTTCTATAACATCCCTATTGGTTAATTCTGCGGCCTGATTAGCCTCATTGATTACTTCTAACTGATTTTGCAACTCGTCAAATTCAATGTACAAGGCTTCGATGCGTGTTAACTTCATCTGAAGCTTACTGATCTCGATAGGAGAAATTGTTTCTTGAGAATTTGTGAGAGAGTCTAAATGAATTTTAAATTTAGTAATGCGCCCTTTAACAGAGCCGCGTTTGGCATTTAAATCTCTAAGTTTGGCTTCGTTCATGATGAAGTTAGCACGAGTAATTTTTGTTCACTAATATAATAGTAAAATAATGCTCACAGTTTAAGCTCCTCACTTCACCGGTGATCCGTCCTCGGCGGCTCCTAGTCAGCTAGAAGTGAAGTTTCTAGAAGACTCACGATTAGGTTGCTGCTGGCTAACCAGCCGATGAAGTTTGCTCGGGGCACAGTTTAAAACAATGAGGTGACACTGCAAATGTAACGTAGGTTAAATATTTGGTCGTGGAAATTGTTGAAATTATTGTTTTTTTGAAAATTTTGATGTTATTGGCTAGAATAAACTAAAATAATTTTGAAGGTTACAATAGTGAGTCGTGGAATGTGAATGAGATTGCAAGGATGCGTGTGGACGAGATTTCAAAATTGCGTACGTGGATGGGTGGTGATTGCAAAGGTACCGGTCGTCGCAATTTGAATAATCTCATGAAAATTGGGGAAAAATGTGTTGAAAAATCGTTATCGTATGGAGTTAGATTGATTTTGATAAGAGTTATTGAATATTTCGTGAAAATATTGACGATTTGAAAATTTGTACGTACGATTTGTACAAAATGGAGGTAACCTAAAATGCACAAATTGACGAAAAAATATTGAAAATGTTACGAATTAGGGACAATGAGCACTCGATCTTCGTTGTTCTTTAGCCGACAGCAAGCGGCAGCTGCATAGAGCCCACCAAAGGCGGGTTTCTTCTTTTCGGTTGTAGGTGTTGGATGCCGCGTGAGGTCGATGAACTCCGAAAATATATTTGCTGCAGGTCCTGTCACGGTCGCCACTTTGTTTGGGAAATTGGATATTACTTTTTAAAATTAGATGCACTCAAAACTTCTAGATTACTTGAAAATGCAAAAATAATTAAAATTAGACAATATGTCCGCACCGGCCGGTACCTTTGCAATGGTGGATTTTTATTCTGATGACATTGACATTTGCATCTTGTCATCTTGGTGTCAATTGTCATGTTTCTTTTCTTTTAGTTAATGGTGGGTCCGCGCGGACCTACGTTTGCCAGTGGTGCGCGGACACGAATGATGTACGTTAAGCTTGCTTCGAGTGGCAAAGAAAGTAAATGTTCCCATTTATAAAAGCGCGAGCGCCGAGAAAATTTTGAATTATTCAGCACGAATGTTGTGCGTTTAGCTTGCTTCGAATGGCATAGAAAGTAAATTTTCTCATTTATAAAAGCGCGAGCAGCTCGCTGCGCGCGCCGAGAAAATTTTGAATTTTTCAGCACGAATGATGTGCGTTTAGCTTGCTTCGAATGGCAAAGAAAGTAAAGTTTCTCATTTATAAAAGCGCGAGCAGCTCGCTGCGAGCGACGAGAAAATTTTGAATTTTTCAGTACGAATTATGTGCGTTTATCTTCCTTTGAGTGACAAAGAAACTAAATGTTCTTATAAAAGCGCGAGCAGCTCGCTACGAGCACCGAGAAATATTGAATTTTTCAGAACGAATGGGGCGCCCGTGGCGCCTGTGGCGTAGAGCCTGTGGCGCCCCTTTAATCCGGCGCCCTGGGCGGTCGCCCAACCGCGCCCTACCCTAACGCCGGCACTGTATAATAATACCCTTGTGTACCCTTTAACGGCCAAGTCACACAACATTAACTATAATAATAAAGAAATCGCAGTAAGGAACCTTATACTTGGCACGACTTTGTCTAGATTTCATTACTTTTTAGAGATAAACAAGCAGCTCCATCGAGACTTGGCTAGTTTTTTACAGAATGTTTTTGGTGGGATTTCACTTATTTTTGTAGAAACGCTATCTAACCTCCTTGGATGCCGTCCCAAACTATTGTTTTAACGTACGACGGACAAAATACTTCCCAAAAGAATTTATGTGTTTCAATGCTTTACCTGTTGACACTTATAGATTCCCCACTATATACACTTATAAGTTAACAATAAATATAAATATATTTACACAAATTAAGACTGAATAATCTCCAAAACCTTATTTATAAAATCCACCTGTCTGTTGATTTTTTTAAATTTCACTTGTTTCAAACGTTTTGTGTTGTGTGTAAAAACATTAAAATTTGTTGAAACTTAAAGTAAAAACTTTTTTTCTGTAAGGGAATTTTGTTGTATGTTGGCATGTGTGTGTAAAAAGTTAATAGTATGAACTAAAAAAATTGGTTAGTTGGCGGCTTTGAGACGCTCTACCGCGTCAAACATTCAACACAAACATGTTTTGATTCAAAAATCATCTCGTCGATTTTGATGAATATTGATATTATGTTTTGTTGTACGTGCTTTCCATCGGATATGGTCAAAATATTGTTGGAGCAAACAAGAAGTCAAAATCGCCGAGATTTTTTTAAATGTTGTCTTGCTCATGTTGAATGTTTGACCCAAAAACGTAGCTGGAGACGCGGCTTTAAAGTTGCACCGGCGGTGGGCGGTGGGCGGTGACAGAGAAAACAAGTGAAATTTTAAAAATTCTTTTTAAAAACAAGCTCATATTATTTTTACCATCTAGGTGTATATAGTTCTCGTCAAGACGAAACAAATGAGCCCGAACTCGATAGGGTTGCGTCGTTTATTTAGAGAGTTCCTATGGCCACCTCCCAGCTCTGTTATCAGATCAGCTCGATGTCATAATAATATTGCATTGTCATCCGATTTATGTATTAAAGCTTGTAATAAAGAGTTTGAAGCCGGAAGCCGGATGAATCGTGTGAAGGGGGATCGGTAGGTACAGTGGCGGATTTACAGTCTAGGCCGCCCTAGGCCCAATCCATGTAATACCTGCACCTACGTCGTATATAACATGTCTACTCCTACTTACTCCTTAAACAGTGGCGGATCCAGAATTTTTTTTCTTGTGAACAAGGTAGGTTTGTACATTTCAACGTTTACCTACAATTTGAATCTCTAAAATAGGAAATGTTATATCTATGACAAGAACGTGTGCGTTAAACTCGTTCCGAATAGAATAAAATTTTAAAAACCTTGTAATGCGCGAGCAGCTTGCTGCGAGCGCCGAGAAAATTTTACGTTTCAGACTACAAAAGATGTGCAATCAGAGCCGGTTTTAACATTACCAGCGCTCTGGGCGAGATTTCTACGGCGCCCCCTAAAAAGCAATTCAAACCCATACTAAAAAGGAAAAAAATCCAGGATTTTTTTCTGGCCGATTCCAATGGGCAAAATCATGGGCGTATCTAGAAAAAAATCCACCTTTCCAGCTTGCTGCGAGTTCCGAGAAAATTTTGAATTTTTCAGCACGAATGATGTGCGTTTAGCTTGCTTCGAGTGGCAAAGAAACTAAATGTCCTTATTTATAAAAGCGCGAGCGCCGAGAAAATTTTGAATTTTTCAGCACGAATGATGTGCGTTAAGCTTGCTTCGAGTGGCAAAGAAAGTAAATGTTCTCATTTATAAAAGCGCGAGCAGCTCGCTGCGAGCGCCGAGAAAATTTTGAATTTTTCAGCACGAATGTTATGCGTTTAGCTTGCTCCGAGCGGCAAAGAAACTAAATAAATATTCTTGTTTATAAAAGCGCGAGCAGCTCGCTGCGAGCGCCAAGAAAATTTAGATATTTTACAGCACGAATGATGTGCGTTTAGCTAGCTTCGAGTGGCAAAGAAACTAAATGTCCTTATTTATAAAAGCGCGAGTAACTCGCTGCGAGCGCCGAAAAAAAATTGAATTTTTCAGCACGAATGATGTGCGTTTATATTGCTTTGAATGGCAAAGAAAGTAAATTTTCTCATTTATAAAAACGCGAGCAGCTCGCTGCGAGCGCCGAGGCACGAATGATGTGCGTTTATCTTGCTTTGAATGGCAAAGAAAGTAAATTTTCTCATTTATAAAAACGCGAGCAGCTCGCTGCGAGCGCCGAGGCACGAATGATGTGCGTTTATCTTCCTTCGAGTGGCAAAGAAACTAAATGTTCTTATAAAAGCGCGAACAGCTTGCTACGAGCACCGAGAATATTGAATTTTTCAGAACGAATGGGGCGCCACGGGCGCCCCATTATAGAGCCTGTGGCGCCCCTTTTATCCGGCGCCCTGGGCGGTTGCCCAACCGCGCCCCACCCTAACGCCGGTACTGTGTGCAATGAGCTCGTTCTGAGTGGTGAGCAAAATACATAATATTCTATTTATAATTGCGCGAGCAGCTAGCTGCGAGTGCCGAGAAAATTTTATATTTCAGGCTACAAAAGATGTGTTCTGAGCGGTGAGAAAATAAATATTCTTATTATAGAGCAGAGCCGCCGAGAAAAACCCATGGCCCCTTTTTTTGAAGCCTTTAAAATATTTACGTACTTTTAGTTATTTCTTGTCATCAGTGAATTTTTTGTCACGATTGGCCGCCCCTAATATCTGGCCGCTCTAGGCCCGGGCCTACTGGGCCTTAGGGCAAATCCGCCACTGGGTAGGTACACGTGCCTGAAGAAATATTTGCACCAGGTGTAGAACCACGGTAAAATCTTTACCGTGGTAGAACGTAGGAGGAAGACGTGTAGTGCCGATCCTACATTCTACACTGTGAGCGAGGGTAGGGAAGAAGATGAAACAGTTCATTTGAGACTCAAATCATTTTCAACGATCAAATTAGCGAAATTTGTCGAATAAAATAAATGTGAGCAAATCGCAAATTGTCGCAGCTGAGCGGCACGCGCGTCTGGACGCTGGGCGTGCGCGCGCGCAGCGAGTGGGCGGCGCGGCGCTCCGAGTGGGAGCGGCACGCGCGGCGCGAGGGCTACGTGCGGCGGCGCGGCGGGCGCGTGGCGCGCGTGTGGCTGCAGCCCGGCCCGTCCGACGTGCTCGCCTACGAGCGCGCGCTGCTCTCGCTGCTGCAGTACAGCGCCGCCGACGCCGAGCGCAACGAGACCGACGTGTCCGGGGACTGCGCCGCCGCCTACGAGACGCTCTCGCCGGACACCTTCCGCAAGCTGAAGCGGCGCTGCGCGTGGGAGCGGGGCGGCGGCGTGGCGGCGCGGCGCGTGGCGCGCTACAGCGGCGGCGCGGGCGGGCTGCGCGCGCTGCACGCCGAGGAGGTGGTGGAGCTGGCGGGCACGGACGCGCCGCCGCTCAAGGCGCGCTCGTGGCACGCGCTCACGCGGCTGGAGGCGCCGCCGCCGCCGGAGCCGGGCGCGCGCGACGTGGCCGCGGCGCTGGCGGCGCTGCCGGCGGGCCTGCTGCCGCTGGAGTTGCCGCTGCCGCCGGCGCCGGACGACGACGCGCCCGAGGTACGCCGCCGGCGACCGCCGGAGCGCCGCTATCGCCGTGACCCGTGACCCCTTATCGCGCGGGTGCGATAGCGGCGAGAGCGAGTCGTCGCGACCGCTTCTAGAAGCGTTTCCGACTCTCGTGATTTGTATCGCGTCGTCCGCCACGTTTCACAATTTGTATCCGTTCGTATGTCAAAACTCAAACTTATTTACTTTTTTTTTATTTTAATACTTTACCGCTCTATCGCAAGCACATCCGAGAGAAGAACGAGAAACTAATGAGGATTGCATTTTTTAAACGTGTGTTTTTAATGATTTTACATAATTTATTGTAGATACGTTTGAGGAGTTAATCGTGCAGAGGTTTCCGGGCGTCTTTGTATCGTATCGGTTGCGTATTTATAGGTACTCACTCAATAGGCTTTCTTTTGTAACATGTCTATTCTATCGAACGCCTCGCTGTAGTCAGTGTCTACCTGTGGCGTCCGCCTCCGTACCGGTGATCACTTTGTCCGTAAACGGAGTCCGTAAACGAAGAAGAAGGGTCGTGAACACTTTACTTATTATTTTTTACCTCTCACATTCCACTGTTTCAAAAAATTTAGCCAGAACATAGTTTTGAAATCGGTCATCGTCCCGCTCGGAACCTCTCTCACGGAGCGGAGGGACATTAGAGGTTTTCCAGATTTTGGGCGGACTCCCTCGTCGACGGACCGCCCGGGGAGCGCCGGGGCCGGGACCGTCGCGGCGGGCTTTTCGCACAGTTTGGTTTTATGCGCGCGCAGGAGGCCGAGGCGGCCATCGGCGGGGCGAGCGCCGCGCTCGAGGGCGGCGAGGCGGGGGCCGGGGGCTCCGCGGCCGCCGCCGCCGCGCTGCTGCGCCTGCTGCCGGCCCTGCGCGCCGCCTCGCCGGCCGCGCTGCTCGCCGCGCTCGAGCGCCGCGCCGACTCGCCCGCGCTGTGAGTGTCGCCCGCCCGCCGGTGGGCTGTGGTGGGCTGGGGCCGGCGGCGCTCACTCGGTGTGTGCGCAGGGCGGGGCTGTGCCGCGCGCTCGGGCTGGCCGGCACGGAGGCGGCGGCGCGCGCGGCCGACACCTTCCTGCGGCTGGGCGCGCGCGACCCGCTCGAGCCGCTCGCGCACGCCTTCCTCGGCGGGCTCGCGCTCGCGCCGCGCGCCGAGCCCGCGGCCGCCCTGCGCGCGCTGCGCCTCGGTGAGGAGGCTCGCCACGCGGCCGTGCGCGAGAGCGCGCTGCTGGCGGGCGCGGCGGCGGCGCGCGGCGGCGCGGCCGCGGGCGAGGCGCGCGAGCTGCTGCTGCGGGCGCTGGCGCGGTGCGACTCGGCCGAGTGCCGGCGCGTGCGGCTGCTGGCGCTGGGCAACCTGCGCGCGGACGCGGCCGAGCCGCTGCTGGCGCACGCGGAGCGCGGCGCGGGCGGCGCGGCGGGCGCGGCGGTGCGCGCGCTGCGGGCGTGCGCGCTGGCGCCGGCGCAGCTGGAGCGGCTGGGGCGGGTGGCCACTAACGCGTCGGCTCCGCTGGAGGTGCGCGCGGCGGCGCTGGAGGAGGTGCTGGCGCGCCGCGTGCGCCGCGCCGGTGAGACGGGCGCCGCGCCCGCGCAGGTACACTCCGGTAGAAGAAGGATTTTGGATCGAAATGTCGAAAGCGGAAAAACTAACTTAGGAAATTTGTTCGGACCGGTCGGGAGACGAGGCCGAATAAGGTCGATTTTAGGTTTTTTGCTTATATGTCAAAAACTTTAACAACCAACTTCACGCAGCGGTCCGGAAGGCTGCCGAGCAGAATAGCTACCGGTTCGTCTGGGTGCGAAACGGGATCATTTACATGAGGAAAGACGTTACATCCGAGAGTTTCATCGTTAAGGATCTAGAATCCTTGAATAAACTCTGATAGCTTAGCATACCTAAATTTATGTTCTCTTCCAGTAATCTATCGTCAAAAAATATTTCAATTAAATCCTTATACCAAAACGTAAGAGGTCTCAGGACCGAGACTGAAGAAGTGCTAACCTATGTATTAAAAAACGACGTGAATGTTATTTTGTTGACGCAGACGTGGCTGAACGAGTCCGTTTACGATCATGAACTTTTCGACAACAGGTATATAGTATTCAGACGTGATAGTGGCTCTACAAACTCTGACAAGTCAGATGGGGGTGGAGTGCTAGTGACGATTCTAAAAAAATACCAGCCCATCCGAAAAGTGAAATGGGAATCCTCTGGTGAGGATATCTGGGTAGTAGTCAAACTTAAGCATGGTAATTCTACGATTCCCCTGTGCATCAACTCAATGTACTCACCCCCTCCGGTTATCTTCACTCGTCTAATCTCTGTTGTCTCTGATCTCACTGAACTTATTCAACATAAACTCCCAAATGACTACTTACTTCTGATTGCGGGTGACTTCAATTTACCAAACCTTCGCTGGGAACACGATCCAGAAACAAATTCTATGACCACTCAAGGAACTTTTAATGAGGTGGAAAGTCTTTTTGTGGAAACCCTTTCCTTCGACGGCTTATCATACTAATATTATAAAAGCGAAAGTTTGTGTGTATGTGTGTGAGTGTGTGAGTGCGTGAGTGTGTGAGTGTGTGAGTGTGTGAGTGTGTGTGTGTGTATGTTTGTTACTTCTTCACGCTTAAACGGATGCACCTATTGACTTGAAATTTGGTATGAAGGTAGCTTGGACTCTGGAATAACACATAGGCTACTTTTTATCCTGATAAATAAAACAGTATCTGAGAGAATTGATGTCAAATGAAAAAAACAACTTTATTTTTGGCGTCTCAATGGTGGCTCCTATTACCTCCAGGTACCAGGATACCAGAAACTTTAAGGAGGTCTATAGTCGAGAAGAAGACAAATCTAAGAAACCATAGATCATCAAAATCGGTCCAGGCGTTCTTGAGTTATGAGTATTGAAACTTTTACGAAGTACCAGGACACCAGGAACATGTAGGAGATGTTCGGCTCATTATGTGAAATTCGGTTTCTTATTCGGTTCGGTTTTAGGTGAAGTTAGGATTTGACAAATTTATTTCGATTTTCAACTTTTTTTTCTAATTATTTTGTTTGATATTTTTTAACATGCATATAGTCGAGAAGAAGACGAATCTAAAAAACCACAGATCATCAAAATCGGTTCAGGCGTTCTTGAGTTATGAATATTGAAACTTTTACGAAGTACCAGGAGACCAGAAACATGTAGGAGATGTTCGGCTCATTTCGTGAAATTCCGGTGAAGTTCGGATTTGACAAATGACAAACTTGACGCGTTCGATTTTCAATTTTTTTTTAAATTCGAATACGTCTAATGACGTAATTGTCAAATCCGAACTTAACCGGAATCTCACGAAATGAGCCGAACATCTCCTACATGTTTCTGGTCTCCTGGTACTTCAGAAAAGTTTCAATACTCATAACTCAAGAACGCCTGGGCCGATTTTGATGACCTATGGTTTCTTAGATTCGTCTTCTTCTCGACTATAATGTTAAAAAATATCACACAAATTAAGTAGGAAAAAAAATTATTTAAAAAATCTACCAAATGGTAGAATTTTTGAAAAATCTTCTAAATGGTAGAAAATTAAATGGTAGTTTTTGGTAGAATATTTATATGGTAGAAAAAGCTACCAAATGGTAAAAATTTTGAAAAATTTACCAATTGGTAGAAAATTTTATAGTAGTTTTTGGTAAAATATTTTCATGGTGGAAAAAGCTACCAAATGGTGGAAATTTAAAAAATCTACCAAATGGTAGCAATTTTGAAAAATCTACAAAATGGTAGAAATTTTAATGGTAGTTTTTGGTAAAATATTTTCATGGTAGAAAAAGCTACCAAATGGTAGAAATTTTAAAAAATCTTCAATATGGTAGAAATTTTGAAAAATCTACCAAATGGTAGAATTTTTGAAAAATCTTCCAAATGGTAGAAAATTATTTGGTAGTTTTTGGTAAAATATTTTTATGGTAGAAAAAGCTACCAATTGGTAGAAATTTTAATAAATCTACCAATGGTAGAAAATTAAATGGTAGTTTTTGGTAGAATACTTATATGGTAAAAAAAGCTGCCAAATGGTAGAAAATTTGAAAATTTTAACAAATGGTAGACATTTCGAAAAATCTACCAAATAGTAGAAAATTAATTGGTAGTTTCTGGTAAAATATTTTTATGGTAGAAAAAGCTACCAAATGGTAGAAATTTTGAAAAATCTACCAAATGGTAGAAATTTCGAAAAATCTACCAAATGGTAGAAATTTTAATAAATCTACCAAATGGTAGAAATATTGAAAAATCTACCAAATGGTAGAAAATTAAATGATAGTTTTTGGTAGAATATTTATATGGTAGAAAAAGCTACCAATTGGTAGAAATTTTGAAAAAGCTACCAAATGGTAGAAAATTTAAAAAATTTAACAAATGGTAGAAATTTTGAAAAATCTACCAATTGGTAGAAATTTTGAAAAATCTACCAAATGGTAGAAATTTTGAAAAATCTAACAATTAGTAGAAATTTTAAAAAATCTACCAAATGGTAGAAATTTTGAAAAATCTACCAAATTGTAGAAATTTTGAAATATCTATCAAATGGTAGATAATTTAATGGTAGTTTTTGGTAAAATATTTTCATGGTAGAAAAAGCTACCAAATGGTAGAAATTTTGAAAAAGCTACCAAATGGTAGAAAATTTGAAAAATCTAACAAAAATTTTGAAAATTTTGAAGTACCAGGAGACCAGAAACATGTAGGAGATGTTCGGCTCATTTCGTGAAATTCCGGTGAAGTTCAGATTTGACAAATGACAAATTTGACGCGTTCGATTTTTAATTTTTTTTGAAATTCGAATACGTCTAATGACGCAATTGTCAAATCCGAACTTAACCGGAATCTCACGAAATGAGCCGAACATCTCCTACATGTTTCTGGTCTCCTAATACTTCGTAAAAGTTTCAATACTCATAACTCAAGAACTGCTGTACCGATTTTAATAATCTATGATTTCTTCGATTGGTTCGCCATCTCTACTAATATGCATGTTAAAAAATATCAACCAATTGTACGATTTTTTTTAAAATTGAAAGACATTTGTCAAATCTGAACTTCACCGAAAACCGAATTTAACCGTATCCGAATTTCACGAAATGAGCCGAACATCTGCAACATTTCTGGTGTCCAGGTACTTCGTAAAAGTTTCAATACTCATAACTCAAGAACGCCTGGACCGATTTTGATGATCTATGGTTTTTTCGATTCGTCTTCTTCTCGACTATATGCTTGTTAAAAAATATCAACCAAATTATGTACGAAAAAAAAATTAAAATCGAAATAAATTGGTCAAATCCTAACTTCACCGAAAACGGAACCGGATAAGAAACCGAATTTCACAAAATGAGCCGTACATCTCCTACATGTTTCTGGTGTTAGGGTACCTAATGTACGAGTAGTAAGCTTATATAAAGTGGATTTAGTTTTTAAAAGTTAGTTAAAATTAGAGCTATTATTATAAACAAGTTTTATCGGCAACAACTGTGCCGCGGGTAACACCGCGGGTCGCAGCTAGTTTCAAATAAATTCAATATCAAACGCCAAGGGTCGCACGCTAGATTTAATTATAACTAACATGAAAAATAACGTGACAGTGTCCAACAGTGAAATACCTTTAGTACAATTGGACAGTCACCACCCTGCTCTTGGTATTTTCCTCAAATTGAACGCCCAAAAACCTCCAAAAGTTAATAAATCCGCGGTGTTAAACTATTCCAAAGCAAATAACACAAACATTAAAAATGATTTGGATGCTATTAACTGGGATAATCACTTTAACTCTAACCAGTCTGTAGACGAAACTGTAGAAGCTTTTTATAAAAATTTTAACTACAATTATTACTCAAAACGCCCCAATTACTCATAAAAGCAACAAAAACTACCCCTTTTGGTTTAGTCGTCCGTTATTAAAAGCGTTAAAGGAAAAGGCCCAAAGTATTTCTGGAAATATGTAAAATCACTCAGATCTAATAGTAGCGACATACCCGATGAAATGTTTCTTGATAATCAAAATGCTCAGGGTGGACAGGAAATCTGTAACCTTTTCTCTGAATATTTCAACTCGATATACCGCAAAGAGTCGACCTCTTCTGAATCAACTTTAGTCACATCAAATATCAGAAGCTGCAACGAAACTCTCTGTTCTAGCAGTCTTTCTGAACAAGACATCTCACACTCACTTCTTACTATCAATACCAGCAAAGGTCCGGGTCCAGATGGTATTCCCCCTTAATTTTTACGCTCATGGGCCTCCCAGCTAATACAGCCCCTTCATTATATTTTTAATAAATCCCTATCACATGGTACTTTTTCTACAATATGGAAAATTGCCCATATTTCTCCTATTTATAAGAAGGGAGACCATAATGACATAACAAACTACCGGCCCATATCCATTCTCTCCTCATTGGGTAAGTTGTTTGAGTCACTTATTTGTACAAAATTACGTTATCACCTAAAAAATATCTTTGACCCATGTCAACATGGCTTCTTACCTGGCAGATCAACCACATCGAACCTTCTGTGTTACACCACTGACATCACCGCAGCGTTTGACAATAAACATGAAGTTCACGCCATTTATACTGATTTCTCTAAGGCATTCGACGTAGTTGATCACCGAAAGCTTATTTAAAAACTTGGTCACGCCGGTATTTGTGGTTCACTGCTCAGATGGTGTGAATCATACCTTCTAAATCGGTCTCAACTCGTCACGATACGCGGCTTCAAATCACCTGCACGACATGTACCATCCGGCGTTCCCCAGGGCTCTCATCTGGGACCTCTGCTTTTCTTGACATTCATTAGTGATTTATGTTCCAATGTATCATCTAAATTTCAAATGTTTGCTGATGATCTGAAGTTATACCGAGAAATCAAAGATCATAACGATATTTCAGCTCTACAAGAAGACGTAAATCGTATAGGCGTGAAGCGGCCGACCTCACCTTCCTGCATAATATTATTATTAATGTTATAGATTCTTCTACCCTTCTGGCAGAGGTTTATTTTACAGTGCCCTATAGATCAAACTCGCGTAGAAACTACCTAAAATTACATTACCCTTCTTGTACTACTAATTATCGTCACAACTCATTCTTTATACGCTCTGCGGATCTATTTAATAGTAAATATTCTAAAAATATGGATCTATTTACGATGAAACAAAATTATTTTAAAGTTTTTATCAGTAGTGAATTCTTTACCTAATGTTCCAAATTATATATTATTATTTTAATTCTTATTAAATCTCACATTTCTACATATTATTTCATGTGTATGTCTATTTATTATTATATCAAATCTGTCTAACACTTATTCTAGTTCTTCAAATTATTTCATTATTGGCTTTCTACTTCCAGACCACATTGTGGTTAACATTGTCTAATTCATTAATTCATAGAAATATTCTTATCTGTGCATTCATTAATTCATAGAAATATTCCTGTTTGTGCTTATATATTCAACTAAAGCGTTAATATAGCATGGCTTTGAGTTATTTATTTTTTAAACGAAGAGTTAGTTTAATTACTTAATGTTCTTTCTTGTTATCAGTGAAAACTATCTAGGCTAATTGTTTACTGTATTCCTATTTTGTATCTATGATAAGAAGCTGTTTGTTTTCCTAATAAAATAAAATAAAATGAAATGAAATGAAAAAGTGACTAGTGTACTACAAACGGAATGACTCTTAATACTAGCAAAGGCTACCACATGAAATTCACGCGAAAAAAAGACCCATTATTAGCTGTTTACTCTATAAATAATACTCTAGTTAGTGAAGTATCCTGCATACGCGATCTGGGAATAATCGTAGACACAAAAATTGATTTTCGGGAACACATTGACGCTATTACCAAAAAAAGTGCACGACTAGCGGGATTTGTGGTAAGACAGACAAAATTTTTCAAAGATCCTGAAATCCCCTTAATCTTGTTCAACAGCTACGTCCGCTCCATTCTGTAATATTGTAGTCCCGTCTGGAGTCCATCATATGGGGTGCATATTCGCAGGATAGAGAGAATACAAAAACAGTTTCTCTACCATCTTTCCTATGCTAACAATCTCTGCCGTACTCTTCCATCTTACGACTCTAGACTTCATCATTTCAAGATGATCTCTCTAGTAGAAAGACGTCACATCAACGATATTTTATACCTGCACAAAATAACCAATGGTATAGTTGACTGCCCTGATTTATTAAGTAATATTAACTTTAACATTCCGCGATCAAGCAGCCGTCTCCAAAACAGAAAAACTATCTTCTTTGTTTCGAATGTGTCAATCGTACAACAAAATCTGTCATCAAATCGATATTTCCGACCCTTCACTAATTTCCTTTAAATCTAAATGGTTCAAAATTCCTAAGACTTTATGACTCCTAATTAGCAGTGTAGATTTTCGACCGAGCGAAGCGAGGTCTTAGAGTCGAGAGCCGCGAAAAGCCTGCGTTTTGACCAGTTTAACGGTTGACCTCTGGTGCCTAACTTTGATCGACATTTACTCAAAAACGGTAAATCCAAATTAAATGAAATTTTGCACACCAGTTAAATAGGTTAATAGAATACTTATAGTAAAAAAAAAAGCCAAATAGGCTTTAGTATTGCAGAGATATAAGTGACTTAAAGTCTTTAAGATAGGTCTGACGATAATTTCAAAACTGGTACGCCGATAATTTTTTTTCTGAGCTATTAACATTTTTTATAACCTACCTAAATATTTTATCAAAAGTGTATGTTTGTATGTATGTTTGTTACGCGATAACTTGAAAACCGATGGTCCAATCTTGATGAAACTTTGCAAACGCGTAGTACATATCCATAGAATTTTTAAGTTCGAACATGAGCCAAATCGGTCGAAGGGTTCTAGAGTTAAAGAGATTCCTTGATTACCACGTTACCGAAGTTCCAATCTTGACGGAACTTTGCGAACGGGTAGTACAAACGCAAAGAATTCTCATGTTCAGAAATGAGCCAAATCGGCCCAAGAGTTGCAGTTAAATCTTTTATTAATAATGTAACCGGGATATAATTGCGATTCACTGTCTTAGGAGATGGGAACATTTTGGTAGGTAGATAAACGCAGTTTGAAATTAGTTCGAATAGTACGGACCGTTATGTAATTGCGATTCACTGTCGTTGAAGATGGGGCATTTCGGTAGGTTGATAAACGCAATTTCAAATTAGTACTAATATTAGAGTTGACCATTATAGATTTGCGATTCATTTTCTTAGAAGATAAAAACATTATGTAAGGTAGATAATCGCAATTTCAAATTGGTACAGAAATTAGGGTTGACCGTTATAGTTTTGCGATTCATTTCTATAAAAACACTTACATTTTGTTAGGTTGATAGACACAATTTCAAAATGGTTCATAATTTAGAGATGATCATTATAGATTTGCGATTCACTCCCATAAAAGACAGTAACATTTTGTTAGGTTGATAGACGCAATTTCAAAATGGTTCATAATTTAGAGATGATCATTATAGATTTGCGATTCACTCCCATAAAAGACAGTAACATTTTGTTAGGTTGAAAGTCGCAATTTTAAAATGGTTCAGTATTTTGAAAATACCATTATAAGACCATTTAATAAGGCTGCAGCCTTTTTAATTATTATATACACAATTTCATCTTCTTGAGCATATTAGCTTTTTCGCTGGCAGTAAGATTTTTATTATTTGTGTAGCCTATCTGCAAAACTTTTTAAAACTTAGAATAGTTTGTGCCGGCACATTCAACAATAAAGGTGCACGAGCACACCGTAGTGCAGCGCAGACCACTGGTGGCTCTCTCCAAAAAAGTCAGCAAAAAGTTGAGATCACTACGTACGCGCCCATCCAAATACGTACACGCATAACATTGCTTAACTTCGATGATTACGTTCTTTAAATAGCGCTATTTTTAAATGAATTAATTTTATTAAAAACTAGCAATCCCGGCGAACTCCGTTTCGCCACCAGATGGCTTCGTTTTAAATTTCTGTTGAAATTTTTCCTGAATTTTCTTTGCTATAAACCTCACGGAGCCCGAGACCTTTCCAACGAATGCAAAACCGTGGAAATCGGTTCGTGCGTTCTGGAGTTATAGCGTCAGGAAGGAAAACCCGACTTATTTTTAAACGGTTTTATTATTATTATTAAACGGTTTTTTTATTATTATTATTTAGCTTACTCTGTTTGTTTTATTATTTATTATTCTTTTTTCTTTTTTCTTGGGTCAAATTTAGTAAATGAAATTTCACCCTCTTCCTGTCAACCGATTGATTTGAAATTTGGTATGCGCCTTTGGTTCTGGTGACAATATAATTATGTATATTCAATATTATTGTAAATCCAAGATGGCCGCCGCTACAAAATGGCGGATAACGTATTTTTTTTTAATCATATCAATATGGGTATCAAATGAAAGGGCTTGATAAGTAGAATACAGTGCACTATACAAAATTAAAATCCAAGATGGCCGCCGCTACAAAATGGCGGATAACCTATTTTTTTTCGATTTCATCAATATGGGTATCAAATGAAAGGGCTTGACAAGTAGAATACATTGTACTAAAAAGCCTTAAAATAAAAAAGTAAAAAAATGTTTTTAAGTTAAACGGTTTTATTTTAAACATGTACTAAAAGCTAAAAAATAAAATCGTGAGGCACGTCAAATATCTAAATCTCTAATGAACATCTTCTCTGACAATTATAGATATTTGACGTGCCTCACGATTTTATTTTTTAGCTTTTAGTACATGTTTAAAATAAAACCGTTTAACTTAAAAACATTTTTTTACTTTTTTATTATATAGTAGATTAAAAGTTTTCAGATTTTTTCCCTTATTTAAAATATATGTTAAGGTATGCCAAATTTCATAAACATAGGGTAACGGCAAGTTCTCTATGAATATTGATTTATTCAGAGGGTCAAAACATTTTTTGAAGGATAAACGGGTGTATTTTTTCGACTTAAAGTTCTTGTATTAGGATATTTTAAAAAAAAGTCTAAGTTCTAAAGTCTAAGGTTTAACGGAAATTGGGCCGCGAGGTCCCAGTTTGAGGCGAACTACTAGTTAATATGTATTAGTATTTAATTTATTCTTTAATTAAATTAATATGGCACATATTATTAATGCAGGTTGTGTCCGCCTCAAGAAGACCGCACACAATGTTAAGCTGTTGACATACTCAAGCTGTTCCCATAATATTATATGTATGTGTTGTGGTCAGTTTGGCGGTCCTAATAAAAAAAAAACTGTGAGGTTTACGATTATTTTCCTCGAAACATGGTCTATTACAAGCTTTTAATAACTTTCACTTATCTGTTGTCTGTCTGTCTGTCTGTCAGTAATCAAATCTTGCAAGTTAATTTGACCCACTTCTTGGTTTCCGATTGAGCTGAAATTTTGCATGCATGCATAAATCGGATGACAATGCAATATTATTATGACATTGAGCTGATTACTATCTACCTTACTAATGTAGAGCGGGTCAGCGTTTACTCACACGAACACCGACATC